>CM053503.1:147541379-147678212 GCA_028627145.1 Eidolon dupreanum
AATAATCGTAAGAGAATGTGAAAAGGTGGTATAGCGGAGAAGTGATAGAGTGAGGGGGGTGTGCAAATTTCACAACTGTTTTCAGTTTAATGCTGATGGTTGTATCATATTGGGTGGAAATATGACTTATGGTCTTCATCCGGAGAATAAGTATGGTTTAAGGGAATGTACATAGGTGCCAAGTTGATGAGAAGCGGACGATGAAAGCTTTTTGACATGTCAACTTGGTTAGGCTACACTCCCCACTTATTTAATCAAACACCTATCTAGGTGCTTCTCCGAAGGGATTTTGCAAATGTAGTTAAAGTTTCTAAATCAATTAAACTTAAATTAGAGATTTCCATGGTGGGCCTGGATTAATCAATTGAAAGGCCTTAAAAGCAAGCAGAGGCCTTCTTTAAAGAAAGAAGAGATTCCTGCCTGTGGATACAGCTTTTGCCAGTGTCTGTGGTGTTCTAGCTTATCTGGCTTATATATATGTAATTTACCTATCTACTACCTACCTTCTGACTTATCATCCCCTACTGGTTCTACTTCTCTGGTTGGACCTGACTAATATGATTCTTTACCTGGTCCACATTATAGAAACTGAATTCAGAGTAGAGTTGAATTACATGATTTGTAAATAGTCACCCTCTGTCTCCTCCCTTTTGCAGCCAATGTCATGCCAATGTCTAACAGGAGAGATAAAAAATGTGTCTTCTGCAGAAGTGAAGATGGATATTCTGTCTTCACCTTTAAAGTTTTTTTTTAAATTGTTTTATAGGCCAACAACTGAGAATTCTGTGATAAGTACTAAAGAAATAACACTAGTGCCTTGGATTTTTTTTAATCGCTCTCACTCAGTACTCCAAAGGGATTTACAGATTTTATTCTAAAATAACTGGAAATATCTCCACAAGTGGGTTAAGGACAGGCATTATTAGTCTCATCTTTGAGATAAAGAAACTAGAGCACAGAGAAGACGAGACTTTCTAGAGGTGACCAAGAAAGTCAGCAGGTAAAACCCAGCAGAACCTGGGAAATTAATTCCCATATTCCCACCTTGCTCGTCACCTCTAAAGTTTAAAAAGAAAGGGAGAAAGAGAAGAAGGAAGAAAGAAAAAAAGTTACTTTACTTTGTTCAGGGAACCAATGTTGAAAAAGAGGTCACTTCACTCACAGACAATGGGTTTTAAAGAGAGAAATCCGGTAGGATATCATTAAAATGTATATTGGAGAAATGTTATAGCCTGAAGAGAAGTTTCCAATGCATTGTGGAGTTTTTTTTAAAAAGTTAACATCTTATTACAATTACACTTCCATTTTGTTTCTAAAATGCATAGGGAAAAATGTCTGAAAGAGCATACACCAAAATCTTAAGAGTCAATTATAGGTGAATTTCACTTTGTTTTTGCTTCTGTCTTTTCTCAATTTCTCTGTTGAATATACATGTTAGTTGTATCTAAAGATTTGTTAAACAAATATTCTATTTTTTTGTGATGCTTATTACTCTATTGAGATTCAAAGAAAGAACAATTGGACATAGAGACCTAATACTCCAGAGCTTCTGATTGAAGATGTCTGGATAAAGCCTCAGAATCTACAGTTCTAACAAGCTCTCAGGGTGATTCTACTACAACTGATCCAAGGACAGCACACTACTCCTTACTGAGAAGAAATCTCTTCTAAGGTTACAAAATACCCAATGTAATGAACATGGGTAAATATTGGAAAACCAAGCGTCACCTTGACCTACCTCAAAATAACTAAAAAGCATGTTTAACACTACTGAACAAAGCTTGCCTTCACTGCTGTAGCCTCAGGCCTCAACCCCTCGCCTTGCATGTCTACATTGGTGCCAAGTACATTTGCTCTCCAGAGTGTGATCCATACCCCGCAGCATCATTATTACCTGGGAGTTTGTTAGAAATGCAGGATTTCGGGTCCCACCTCAGATCTACTGACTCAGAACCTACAAATAACAGGAATCAGAAGCACTAGACTAGAAGACCTCCAGGCACCAAAAATGCCCCAACCCGCAGTTACAAATTCCCCAGGCAGCCCCCTTCTCAGAATCCTCTGTGGACAGATTTTCTAAGAGCACATCTAACACTGCTTGACCACCAAAAAAAACAAGCCTGCAGGAGCCTGTCCCTTCATCTAGGATTTGGAGGCCAGGTCAAGGACATCCTTCCTGTGTTAGATGTGCTTATTGTCTTTGTCTTAGGTCAGCTGACTTCCTCCAGTGGCTTCCCTCACCCAACCAGTTAGCCAGAGACCTGGAACCTAAGGACACCCTTTAAAGCATGCCCTGTGACTAATCAGGAGGAAAGTTCAGACCATTCATTTCCTAAGCCCCCTCCTTTCCTCCTTCTAGAAAAAAAGACAGTTGAAGCCATTGTTATCGTATTAATAAACGTGACTGTGAGGGCAGAAACACAAGAGAAGATCAAGACAAAAAGAAAAAACAAAAACCAACACCACACACACATACACTTCAGTCTCTGCAAAGCCGGATATTTCTTTTTCTTGACAAGCAGGATATGGCATCTCCAGCATATTTTTTTTCCCCTCCTATTTGTGCTTTTTTCTCTTTTCTTTTTTAAATAGACACATTTCAAATGTCAGTGAGTGATAGTGGGGCCAAGTCAAATTGGATTCAGAAGACCAAATAGCTAAAGGGTTTGATCTTTGCAGCTGCTTCTTCAGGAGAGGCTGCAGAGGACTGACCAGTGGGGAAGAGAGTCCCCGAGAAGCTCAAGTGGGCATTTATTGTGCTAACTCAGTCTCCTTCTCAGTTTAACCTTTATTTACAGACTTGAACCAAAATGGTTACGAGCTTGAACAGAAAGTATATTTCCCCCTCCTTCCCTCTCTCCCCTCCCCCTACCCCAGAAGGGATAGAAAAGAAGGCAGAGGTTAAGTGAGGGAGAACATTTAAAAAAGGAGTCCTCATCTAAAATCTGAGTGACCGACACTCAGTGACAGCTCTGTGGCCAGTTTTCATTTTTTACACCTTTCTCCAAAAATCTCAAGAGATACTTAACCAAAATGGTCTCTACCTTTTGAATGGAATTTACACTCCAAAACATCTCCCTGCCCCCAGAGGGGCCAAGGCTAACCATGAATCCCCTCAGAGGGGCTGAGCGTCCAGGAATAGCCCATATTTTAGCCAAGTAATTCAAACTTACTTGCCTAATGCCTTACTGAATCTTGTCATCACAGCAGCCAAGAAAAAATTATATCTACATACTGTGTGGAGCAATAAATCCTGGGGCTGTATTCCCAGTCATTCCATATTTCAAGATAGAGACGCTTATTTCTACAAGGCCATTAATAACCAAAGTGACTGGATAAGTAAGAGGAAGGTTTGTGTCTACCCACTCACAGACCCATTCCAGAGATAGGAGAGAGTTTGAGGCACAATTTTTTTTTATTGGATTCACCGCTAGTGTTGGACTGTGCTCCATCAGAAGGTTCGTGAAAATAGGTTTTAGTGTTCTGTCAGAATGCAAACAGGAAGTGCTTCTTCGTTTTCTAGGAGAGACTGGATGGCCCTCTTTTAAAGACACCCTGGGAATCATGGCAATCTGATGGCAAAGAGAGCTTGGGGTGGAAACTAGATGGAGGAGAGAGGAGAGGACAACCAGGCCAGAGCACTGAATGAGAGATGAGGGTGGAGTGGAGAGGCTGGGACCTGAGGAAAAGCCTGAGGCTACTTGGGTTGAGCAATGAGGAAAACCCAGGTAAGCCAGGCCAGGCTGCTGGACAGAAAGAAATACCTGCTGTGACTCAGGCCAGCCATCCTCACACCCTGCCCAGAAACCAAGAGGGGCATTCCCAAGCCTAGTCATACTCCCCCCATACTCCCTCAGCCCACCTCCCAACACACACAGTGATTCCCAATGTTCTAGTCTCCCAATGGCTTGATGTTAATTAAAGAGAGGGCAAGAAAGAGCAGAATGAAAGAAGGGAATGAGAGAGACAGAAGAAGAGGAAAATAAAGAGAAAAAATCCATTTAACCTTGCTTAAAGGTCCAACTTTATTAGACCATGAAATCATTTCTCCCATCATAAGATCTGTTATTACTGCACAAAATTTTATGGGGTTCCAAGGAACACACTTTAGAAAATTCCACATATCAACTTTTTTCCCCATATTCTAAAATGTATAGCTGAATCTATCAATTTTATTTTAAGGAGTGTGTGCACATTTACGTGTCTATCTTTGGGTCACTTAGCTCAAATTCTCACAATATCATGTTAAATTCTCCCATAACAACTGCTCAGTCAAATATCAACTGACCAGTGAAACATGTAACTTACATTAAGATTTAAAACATATTAATTGATGTTTCTGCATGCCCCATTTATTCTACATATAGACTATTTTCAAAGTTAATTTTTAATTAAAGCCTTTGTAGTGATCAGAGGTGTTTGTTTTTAAAATGTTTGCTCAGCCTAGGATACAGAACTGCCTAGGATGCAGGCAGTTCTGGCCTAGCTTCTCCCGCTCTCAAGCTGTGTAACCTTTGACAAATCCATTAGCCTCTCTGGGCCTCCATTCCATCAGTAGTAGGATCAGAGTGTTGAAGCAGATAATCTCTGAGGCCTGTTCAGCATCAGCATTTATATTTCAGAATCCTTGCCATAGCAAACCTCACTAACCATTACTGCCTCTCTATGATCTAAATATTAGACTTGTAAAATGTGAACACATTTAATTTACTAAAAGCCTCTAATCAAGACCAAAACCTTTTACTTAAACAATTAGAAAACAATTAGCTTGGGAAATAAAAACAATTTTAATTTGCTAAATGGGCTTCCTCCCTCCTAATAGATATGGACAAGACCCTAACTAATGCTTCTGACCACACGGAAACCACACGGGCATCGCTGAGTCTGTGGGTAGAAGCACAGGTTGGCTCGATTTTCTATTAGGGAATTGAAAGGCGCTCACATTAACCTCAGCCTTTTTGCAGTGATTCATGTTTAAACATGTGCCTAATGTTTGCAGTGCTTAGTGTTTCCTAATCATTGATCTATCCTGATGCCTAAACGCAGATGAATCTTGCACAAGCTCAGCACCACACACACCTTTGTCATCATGCCTCTCAAACTACCATGAATTTATGTGATTCTCAATACTGCGCCCCTCAAACGTGGTTCTGAGCACATGTGAGCTCCCCAACGAAGCCCTTTTAACTAATGAAATATGAGAGCATCTGGCCCCAAAATCTAGTAGATTTTAGCCAGAAAATTGCTTGATTTTACATGACATTCAGAGGAATCAATAAGCAAAACTTTCATTTCCATAACTACTCAATAGCAGTATAAAGAGTACATTTAATATATACTCTTATTTAATAGGAAGTAATTTTTCTTTTAATGTATAACACAAAAATGGAATAATCTCCCTTTTAGAAGTTCATTCAGGTAGTTCCTGTTGATTTTGTTTTTGTTTTTGTCTTTGTTTGTTTCTTGTCCCTTATCCTCTTGGAAACACACATATTTTAATCTTGAGCAAATCATTCCATTCCTCTGGACTAGGGTTTCTATTTAGAAAGCAAAACAAAGATTTATACCATCTCCATTTTAGAAAGCTCCCTATGTTTTTATTTTGCCTTCCCTTATCCTCTCAAAATACTCATTTTTATCTTGGGCAAGTACCTCTCCACTTTGGGCATTAGCGTTCTTTTTGATGAAATCAGGAAGATTCTCCGAGATCTCTTCAAGCTCTTTATAATAGATTGTGATGGAGTAATTTCTCTTGCATACTTTGGGAGCTGGGGCACCTGCTTACTTTTTTCTTCCTTTTTATTTTACTTCTTTTCCCATTTCCAATTTTTCTTAAATCTTATTTTTTCCTCATCCCTGTCCTACATCACAGATTCAGTCCAAGGAAGGCTAAGAGGGTTGCCTTTGAACCTAGACCACCCATATCTGAAGAGTGGCTCTGTAACTGACCAGGTGTGTGACCTGGAGCACATTTGAACCCTTTGAACCAGTTTCCATGCCCATAAAATGTAATGATAATAGTAACACTATCTCACAAAGGTAAAGGAAGGATTCAGTGGTTTAGTTCATGTACATTAGTTAGAATACTGTCTGGCCCAATAAATGTTGGCTTTCGTCATTCAGTTTGGACAGGACTATTTAAATGGCCAATGAGACGTCAACTTGCATAAGTAGAGGTTCATGTGATATTTTGGTGGAGAGAAGAGGTTTGAGGGAGCTTGAAATGGATGGGAGGAAGACCCTGGGGTGGAGAGGACAGCCAAGTGTCCATGTTACAGTCCCTCAGTCAACCCTACAGAGACCAATAGAGACAGAGGATGTACCAGCAATGGAATGTCAGGTCAAACACAGAGCACTTTGGGGCTAGATCCTGACACTTGTGCATAGAACATAAAAATTTCTCTTGCACAGTGAGGACTGAAGAGAAACTAACAGATCCTGGACACCACAAGGAGGGGAACTTGAGGGACACCCTGTACCACCAGGACAGATATCAGCTTTCCAGGGAGGACACCAGCTCCATGGTGGCACTGAGGAACTACATGAGCAGGGACAACATCAGGAAGGCAGAAGCTGTATGTGCACGGGCCATGGGTGAGAGTGAAAAAGATGCCCCTTGAGGTCTCTCGGACTTTCAGAGAGGGGGATTTTGCACAAGGCTGAAGTCCTCATGATACAGGTGAAGGAGCCAAGGTCAGTGAAACTGAGTGATTAAATCCTGTGGCCCAAGGGTGTACATGCACCCAGGAGGCCTGGGCAATCTCAGGTAACACGTCAGGGTAAGAAGTTCGCTATTCCCTAGAGAGACGCACCTCAGCACATAAACTGCTACAGAGCCTTCACCATCTAAACTACAGCTCTCACCTGTTTTGAACCAAATATCAGGATATCTGATGGAAATGTCAGCTTGATCACTGATAGAGACAACTGAAGAATGTGGCTCGAAACTGCAGCAAGTCAGCTTGCCGACATTTAACCCCCAAATTAGTCCAATAGTCCAATGTGCCCTCCTAGGGGTAGGCAGTGATGGACAACCTCGGTGGTCACCTACGGAGAGAGCCCTCCCCTCTGGTGACAGCAGAGCTGTTAGGAATGCTCCTGTAGGCAGGCAAGTCTGAAGATGGAGAGGCTGAGCTGGGCGTCCCTGGGTCCTTCCAAACTTACCAAGTCATGGGCAAGAGAGAGGCCAGCAATGTTACCTGAAACTTTCTCCATATAGACACACAAAAAGGGGGAGCTGAAGTTCTCTCCCACCATTCTCATCGGAGCTCACAAACTCAAATGCTAATGGAGTGATGGTGTGCTTATGTGAAGCACACAAGAGTGTAAGAAGGTCAAGAGCAACGGCAGGGAGATGTAGGGTCTGGGAGAAGATGGGATGGGGGTGGAGGTTGTGCTTAGGGAACATAAGCGCGCACGCTCCTTCCAAAAGTGACAGCCTGTACTCAACTCCAGCCAATCGTAGGGCCAGGTGCTGGCCAAGCTTCTGAATTAGGATTCTTCTTGAATGGTGAAATTTCCTGCTCGTTAAATGATGACTGAATTCAGCCTCACACAGCCCATCTGAGGGCTGCCAGCTTGTGGCCTATTTTTATAGTAACCAAGTAATGGCTTGGGAAGGGATGGATTTCAAGGATAATGAAAATCCAAGCCCGAAGGCATTTGCTCTATCAGGTAAGGGCAGTAGGAAAGAGAGAGGGAGATTTCCTCAACAATAAACTAGGAGGAACCCAGGGCCCTGGGGTCAGAAGACAGGATCTTACAGGGACTCCCAGGCCAGAGGGTCGGAGAGATTATTTTGTGGCCCCAAATGGGGGGATTATAACCCTTGATCCATAAATATAGTAAGATGAAAAGCCTCCCATCTAGGAAAAAGGATGTTCCTGCCAGAATCTGCCTTGTTCTCCAAGCCCACACCCTCCACTGTCCTCAGTTTGTTCAAAGGCCTAAGAAGAGGCAAACTCAGAAGGCAAGTGAGTCACCAGTCTGGGAGGACTGTCCTTCTGTCCTTGCTTCCTCTCTGCTCCCCTCCCCTCGCTAATTGTTTCCAGGGCTAGCGCTTGGGGCAGGCAGTGTCCAAAGGCCTGCCTGTTCCTGTCCCTGCTCTTGAACGGACCTCACAGGCAGCCCTGTGTTGCTCGTGCCCATTCATCTGGAACTAGCTGTTCACAGCCCCAGCTCAAAAGGCCTTTCATCAACTCATTAGCCCTTCACCAAAACCTCAGAGGGGAAGAGACTTCAAAGTGCCACCGTGGAGTTTGATTTCCAGTCCATGGCAGCCGCTCTCCGGCAAGGGCAAGGGGAGGCAGGAAGGAAATGTAGAGTCACCATCATCAGGTTCTACCTCTACCCACCGAGTTGTCATCTGCCGGTAGTAACACCCAGTCTGTCGTGTTCCTTCACTTTCTGGATCCTTTTATTACTGAGCCTATTAGAGAAACAAAGGCTTCAGAGGAAGGCTCACCCACAGCTCTGAACCGCCCCTTTGCTCTGTGAAGAAGTCCCTGTGAGCAGCATAAACTGAATGTTCTCTGTCTTGGAGCTCCCGGAAGGTTGGGCCTTGAAACAAAGAGGCCCCTGGCACAGCTCCTGGATTTCTCCATCTCATCCTCTTCCTCCTATGATTTCATTCCTGATTAGAATCATATTTCTAAAAGATTTAAAGTGAGGCTCTGAGCAGTGAGTAGAATGGCAAAGTGTCCATTTCCCCCAATCTTAACGGTCATACTAAAGCCATCTGGTCCTTTTATTTTTTGATTTGGTTTTTAAATTGATATTAGGCTAAACTTTCATAGTTTATGGCTCTTCGAACATTTGTGTGTAGTCCTCAAGTCCTATCCAAACCAAATATAAACCTTTCATCCTTCCTCCTCTACACCATCTTGTTTTCTTGAGTGGCAGATGCCCAAGTTGGGTAATATCTCTGGACAGAAATACATTTTTAACCTGCCATCTGCCTAGACCAAGCATTAATGAAAAGTCTGGTGAAGCTTTGAGCATGTGTATGCAAGCTGTCCACTGAATGACCTTAGGCCTGCTGGAAACTTAAGCAAAAAAGAGGAGAAGGTGCTACATTGCTAGCTTTGAAGATGGAAGAAGTAACCACAAGCAAAGGAATGTAGACAAACTTGAGATTTTCCCCTGAAGCCTCTAGAAGGGTTACAGCCCGGTCAACACCTTGATATTAGACCTCTGACTTCCATAACTATAAGATAATAAATGGTATTGCTTTAAGCCACCAACTTTGTGCTAATTTGTTAGCGCAGCAACAGGAAAATGATACAATGCTCTATACCAAAGACTTTCTCCACATGGAACCTAGAAAGTCAAAAGGCCTTGACCTTGCAGCAAGATGCCCGGAGTGAATCATAGCACAGGTGGAGAAAAAACACAGTATGACTCTATTTTTTTAAAGAAAGATTTGACATCATCTTTTGGACTCTGTTTCATGGTCAACTAAGAACAAGATCATTTGCTGTTTCATCACAAATTATACCTGCAGGTGTTTCTAGACATAGCAGGAAATTTGTTTCTTAAAACATTTGAAAAGTTTTCATTTTTCCTTTGTGCCATTTCTTCCATTGTTTTTGTTAACTGTTACCTAAATCTTTTATTTACATTATTACATATTTATATAATAAGATATGTAACTAACATATATCTTGACAACTAACATTTATCTTGAGCCTCCTGTATATCAGGCACTGTCCAAAGCATTTATATATATTCATTCATTTAACCTTCACAATAAGCTTATGAAGTATATACTACTATTATGCCCAGTCTACAGATGAGGAAAGTGAGGTACTGAGGATATGTCATTCTCCAAAAGTGACATAGCTAGGAGGAAAAAGAGCCAGCCTTCTAACCCAGGTGGCATGGCTCCGGAGCCCAGGACCCTAACTACTATACTATCTTGTGCCTCATACAAATGAACTTCCTAAGGGCCAAGACTCAGTGTTATTCTTGTTTTTACCTCTTCCGCTCCTACTCCACCATGCTTAGCATATTTATTGAGCACCTGTCATTGCTAAGGCTGTGTGTGGTAGACACTTCCACATATATTATCTCATGTAATCTCTACTATAACCTCAAGTGCCTTGTCCAAAGTCATGCAAATATTAAAATGGAGGAATCCCAACCCCATGCCCTTTCCAAACCACCATGCAGAATTACAGAAATGAGAACACTGAAGTTGGAGCCCAGAGCCCTGACTGGAGCCTTAGCTCTTCCTCTTATTACCAATTGTGCAACTTGTACCAATCTCTTCATTGTTTGGGCTTCTGTTACTTCACCTCTAAAATGGAGGTGATAAAATCTACCTTGTAGGGATCACTTTGTAAGCTGTGTAAATATCTAACTACTCTGCTGTACACCTAATATGAAACAAATATTAAATAATATTATATGTCAACTCTAATTGAAAAAAAAAAAACCTATCATACAGGGATTTTGAGCTCCTGCTGGATGGGACTTCTAGGAGACAGTGTTGGCTTCCCCCAAAGCAACAGCAGGTGTCTGAGGCTGGCTATTGGGGCAGAGCTATGGTGGGCATTCTACCCTTCTCCCCAAGAAGCCTAGCTCTGCTCTTCTCTTTTTGCTTTCTCCAAGAAGAGCCAACATCCAATTGGTGGGATTGGAGATTACTTCTTCCCTGGGAGCAGCATTGTATCAACTGCCCCAACTCCCCTCCTTTTCATTAGATGCCAACACTGTTCCTCCCTCTCTGCCTCTCTCCACACCACAACCAGGGTCTCATTGCCATAGGCCCAGGCAGCAGCTTAGAGAACCTCACTTTCGTATGAGAATGAGGGCAGGGACTGAGGTTCTACCTGCCCCTTTTCCTTCACCAGGGTCCCAGACATCCATCCAGGCACTGAAGGAAACTTGAAACTAAGGGGCAATGGGACTTTCTTGTTTGAAGTGACAGAGAAAGTCCCAGTGCCTGGGATATAGGTGTACCACCAGATTCTACTATTTCCCCAACTCAAGGATAAGGGAGAAGGAAGCAGCCTCCAACCTCAACTCCAGTGACCAGGAAAACTTCTTAGCCACCTACCAAATTATTTAAAACATGATTCAGGATTCCACATTGTTTGGCTCTCTGGACATTAAAGTATGAAAGTCTATGGCTTGCTTTTTGGACATTTTACTTTCAAACAAATTTTCAGTTCTCATTATATGTGAATGAAAATAGAAGATTGCCTCTACTACATCAGGTAGGTGGATCTCAGCTCCTCGCTGACTCTTCGAGGGCAGACTGTACTCCCTGGGTTACAATGGCTACAGCAGAAGCAATATTATCTGGCTCTGTGTTTCTCAGTGCTGGCTGCACATGAGAATCATGTGGGGAGACCAAAGCTAAAAAAAAAACAAGATCCCACCCTGACTAGTGGAATCAGAACCTCCAGGGTTAGGCATAGGTGTTTTTTAAAGCTCCTCCTTTGGTATTGATGGACAAACTGGTAACTCCTTGTACAGTGGTTAAGAGCTCAGTCTTGGGAATCAGACCCATTATTCGTCACTGGCTGTATAGCAATGGACAAGAGACTTGAGCATTCCTTGCTCAGTTTATTCATCTGTAGAACCAGTAAGCAGAACATCTCTCCCCGATTTTTAATGTCATGGAACACAGAAAAAAAATAAAAGTATTTGTAAAACATCCCAGAGTAAAAAAATGAGGGGAAGCGATATCTCAGGTGCTTCAAACACCCCAGGGGCTGAGGAGACCAGCACCTATGCACCTGTCCCTTTCAAGGCATGCAGGTTGGGAGACTTTGCAAAAAAGAGCAAGTTGGGGGATCCCACCATAGACTATTAGAGGTTAAGGGAGATCTTAGACAATGGTCTGTTTTAACTCTTTCATTGTACAGAGGAGGAAACCAAAGCTAGAGAGATGGGATGACTCGCTCAAAGAATGTGCCAGATCGGTGTCAGGGGTTGCCTTTGGTCAAAATCAAATCCCCGAGCGGGAGGTACTTATGCACCCTTTGATCAGAGAGCAGCCTGGGAACAACGTTACCATCTCTCGTCAGGTGATCTCACTTACATCCCCCTGGATGGCACACTGATTACCCAGGCCCAGCGTCTTCTTGCAGCCCAGGAGGCCGACTGAGAGACAGCTGTCTTAAAGTGAGGTGCCTGTGTGGAATGACAGCAGGCAAATTTCTTTGTTTCTTTTCCTTTTCAATCTGAAACCCTGCTGCAGTCAACTGATATGTGCAGAATTGAAGCCAGGAGTAGAAGCACGGAGGTACAATCAGAGAGCCACTCAGGACTAAGTCAACCACTCAGCATGTTGAAGTCATTTGTCTGGCTCGAGGATTGTTTTCTCCCTTTAGGTTTATTTCAGTTGCAGAATGGTTGAGGTTTGGGGGAGCTGTTTGGGTCCTAACACTTGAGCTGCTTCTGCACTGCTGATTTATACCAGACCCTTGATTCCGGAAACACGGGTTGCCCTGTTTACATGCAACTGAAAACTTCCCCCTCCACCCTCACCCCGCACCCACTCTCTCAATTCCGTTTCCCCATGCTTCACAGAGATGAAAAACCAGAATGTAAAATATAAAATGTGCTAGTGACAAAGAAAGGCCAGGAAGCCACTGGTTACATGGGTTTGAAAGTGGAAGCCAGGTGCATTCTCTCCAGTAATATGGCTACAGACTGTCTTTGAAACAGATGTCACCCGCTCCTCCGCCATTCTCTTTGCACAAGGGAGGCGCAGAGCACCAGAATGGGAGACAATAGGCATTAATATCCATTGGAATGACAGCTGTTTATGACTCGCTTTGCTCAGGACACGTGTCCCCCAAGTAGAGTGATAGCGCTCCAGCAGAATACGATATTTGTGGGTAATCAAAAGCGAATGGCAAATGGTTGGGACTAATGGGAAGCAGGGTCTGCATCAGTCTTTCTGGAAGTTCCCACCAAGAATAAATAATAAAGGGAGCTCATAGCAGTAGCCTCTCTCCTACTCATAACATGGTAGGTTTGTTTAATGTATCCTGGGAAAACTTACCTGCCTCACCAGGGGTGTTATGAGGATTAATTAATGTTTGCGTAATGCTTGGAATTCCACAGAAGAAATGTACCTTGTTGATGCAAATTATTATCATTCTATAGTGCCTTTCATCCCAGAATCTCAGAATGCTTCCCCAACAATTAATTAAGCCTCACTACACCCCTGTGAGGGAAGAAAGCATCATTCTGCCCTCACTAATACAGCAGTTTCTGCACCTGAGTCACAGAGTCTAATGTTCAAGTCGCCCTCCAGGAGGGAGAGAGGCCCCATTAGTGAGCATCTCTAAGTGCTTCATAATACATGAGTTGCTAACAATGCAAGGCAAAGCACTATGCCTGATACCTATGGCCATAAGGACTTGTTTAATTTTGCCTGGTCTCTAATTGCCTGGGATGCTTTTTTTCTTTTTCTTCCTCCCCTGAAAAGCAATAAGGTGCTTGTCAGATGAGAGCCCAATTAGCTGCTGTAATGAGTTACAGTGTTCTGACTCCACCTTCTAATCCTATTCCTTAGCTACTGTAATTCCAGAAACAGGTTGCACCCCTCTCTCACCACACACATCCCAAAAGAAATGGACTTACATTTTGTGAAAATTTTAATGGAATCATTAACAGGATGGGTAGTTAGATGCCACGTTAACAATCTAAAAACTACATGCTCATCCAACGTATGAGCATCTCGAGCATGTATTGTGATTTTTTTTTTTTTCATTACAAGTGCAGTAACTCATAAGCCCAAATCTCTTGTCTTGGCTCTTTTTAAAAAGAACCTGGAAATCAAGTGAGCACGTGTAGCATTCCAGTGTGTGCTAGAGACAAATCAGCCCTGCAGAGTCCTCACCAAATGCATTTGAAACAGAACTTTTTGGCATCGGTTCTGAACAGGTTTTAAGGCAGGAATTTCCGCAGGAGGCCAACATTCTAGTCATGAAAACCTGGTAGGAAAAAACCATGATTTCCAACTCTAATCCTATCTCAGCAGTTGAGTTACTGTGCGACCTCAGAAACATTCCCCAAGCTCACACGAACCTTCCAATCTCTCCTGTGCTCCTCTTGGAGCTGGAAGATCCAGGTTCCCAGTTGGGCCGACCACTTACCAGTCATGTCACCCAGGACAAGCCACTAATCTCTCTGAGGCCCCATTTTCTCATCTATAAAATGGGAATAATGATGGCTTCCCTAGGCACTTTTCGTGTTGTTGTATAGATGGGATGAGATCATTTTTCTCTGGGAATGCTTGGTAAACCGTGAAAGCTGTACAAGTATAAGTGGCTGCTAATAGCAGGAGGCAAGTCATCATAAGAACTCTACAGCTATAGGAAGACAAACTTGTTCTTAGTCATAAATCACACTGAGGTAGCCATCTCTAGCTGTGGCACACTTATTTTCCATGCTAAGTAGCAGTGATAGAGAAATTTAAGAGGTCTAAGACTTTGAAATTCCCAGGCATTATCAGATGGATTGTAGCAGTTATGGTTCTG
Source organism: Eidolon dupreanum (assembly GCA_028627145.1). Lineage (NCBI taxonomy): Eukaryota > Metazoa > Chordata > Mammalia > Chiroptera > Pteropodidae > Eidolon > Eidolon dupreanum. Next base: position 147,555,881 of record CM053503.1, read on the forward strand.
TTGCTCTAGCTTCTTTCCCACTCCCCCACCCGACCCCCCATCTCCAAGTATCCTAGAATCCCTCCCAAACACTGTGTAATTGTGGTGGGGCTTTCAGTGGTGTCTCATCCACATCCCTCTGTGGGTGGAGGGGACATGACTCAGGTCGACACCCTCCTCTGGCCTAAGAATGAGATCAACTTAAGCACGACCAACTGGATTCTTTGCAATAATTGATATTCACACATTGGAAGAGAGAAGTTTGATTTCTAATGAAGTTGCTGAAGCTGGGAGGATGTGAGTTCCCTGCCACTTGAACAAAGCCTGCTTAGGAATGTTACCAAGCAGAGACAAGCGGAGGCAAAAGAAAGATGATTGATTGGGGGCACATGTGTACTATGGGACAATGACTTGACAACATGATTTGGGTTCCTGAATCTAACTGTGCCTAGATTCCTGATTCCCTGATTATATGAGCCAATGAATTCCCATTTTGCTTGAGCTGATTTGGGTTGAATATATGTTTCTTGTAATAGTAAAAGGTTAGGTTAACTCAGGCATAACCTTACCAATACAGAAGAGACGAGAGTGATCAGTTCACCTTGGGGGGAAGGTGAGCCACGTAAGTCTAACCTCCATGCTTCAATAAAGCAGTTGCTTTGTGAATCTTTTCACAGTACCTATAAAGTAGATAGAAAAGGTGACTTGAAACAACCTATTCTTTAAAAAAAATATATAGTTGGCTTCTTCACAAGTCAGTTGGGCATCTTTAGAAGTTTGGACTCCATTCTCTCTGCCTACCCCTTATAATTTAATCCATATTGTCAACTGGCAACTATTCTGATATTCGTTCCTCTGTTTGGACTTCCCCTTCTCTTCTACTCCTACCCCTTTGGAAGTCTTCATTCTCATCTCATTGCTCTGCTGTTTGCATCATATTATTATTCTCAATAAGGTTAGGTGCTATCCTGTGAGTAGATTGAAAACTCTATGCAGTCAAGTTTGGAGCCCCTGAAAGTAGAGCACACTGCCTGGCACATAGTGGGAGCTTGTGTTTACTAAAGTGGTATTGGCTATGACATACTGCTCACTAGATTTAAGGGAAAACTAAGGCACAAAAAGGATGATTTTTTTTTTAATTCTGAGATCAGTCAAATTGGTTAGACTAATCAAAATATGTGTGTGTGTGTGTGTGTGTGTGTGTGTGTGTGTGTGTGTGTTTTAACTCACTCATAGGGTTTTTGTTGACTGGATTAAGGTACATTTATACTGGGATTTGTGGTTACAAGCTCCATCTCTGGTCCAGATAGCCTGAGTTTAAATTTTGACAAACTGTGTGACTTTGGATTAATTATTGTCTCTCTATGTCTCATCCTCCTTCTCCGTAAAAGGGAGCAAAAAATAAACCTATCTCATTATTGTGAAAATTAAATTGACTTGCACCAGCAGAGCAGTTAGAACATTCCTTAGATTGTAGCAAATACTCAATAAATGTAACCAGTGTCATTATGAAGATGGAAATTTGGCCTATAGCACTCATTCACCTGCACTTGTATAAATACAAAATTGACCAACCCCTCTCTATGACACAAGGTACACTTTGTTTTTCCTGATTGTTTTGCCTGTGAAATCGAGTGCTTGTTTCTCCACACTGAATTGCTGTCCTGTGGGGTTGGACAGCAGGTGGCATGCTCATGAAAGCCTACAATGATGTGTCACCACCATGGCAGTCACAGATAGTGAGCATTCTGAGACGCCGTTATGGAAGCCAGTGAGAGGGGACCAAAAACACCCAACAAGCTTCAGTTAAAAATTAGTTAATTTAATTAAGAATATTTGTTTTGTGCCTGTCAATATTTTTTTTCTGGCTTGTTACCCTTGTGAACATTTATTTCTCTTTATCGCATCCCAGTGGTAGGTTTTCACTCAGGATTTTTGGAAATAAACTACTTTTTCACCCATTTCCCTTCCCACTTGCCCTCATCTGATCTTCATTTGCATCTCCTTGCTTGCGTGAGAAACATAGTTGTTCACGAGTGTCAAGCAGATGAAATGACTCTCATGCTAAGGCAAGCTTATATGTCCTCTGAGGCCTCCCACAAGGTAACTTCTGACCTACATGCACTTCGTTCACAAAGCTTTGAAATTTGTTCAACTTGCTAACAAGTCGGAGAGTACTTACAGAGCAGGGATGAGTCAAACGGGGAACATGAACAGATGGAGAAGAGCCAGTTGTCATGCTTCAAGTACATTTCCCACATCGGAATGCATCAAAGCCTGGCGGTATACACTGCATGCAAGTCACCCACATAGTATAAAAATGATTTAATTTACTACCAAATGCTTTGTTTTGCCATTACATAATCACAAATGTGCCCCCAAAGAGGCTGTACTGGAACATAAGCCAGGGCAAGGAGCCAGCCAGACATGAATTCTCATCTTCTTTAGCAAGCTCTGTCCACTCATCTACAACTCAGTAACTATTCTGATCCTTCACAGGGACATACTTTAATGCTATTCTTATTTGTTGGCTTGTCTTCTGTTTTCCTCACTGGTGACGGGTGCAGTATACCAGCCAGATTCTAGAGCATGCTGGTGATATAGAAAGGGTAACTGACAGGGTGCCTTCGGGTGTTGAAGTGATGCCCAGCTCTACCATCCCATATCCTGCCTACACACTTGTAAAATCGCTGCTCTGATAACAGAACTCAGTGCAACTAGAGAAGGGCATGGCGAGGACAGTCCTTACTGCACTTCCCCATAAGGCCTTGCTGTTAAATTTCCCACAAGCTCTAGGAGCAAATTGTCAGTGATCCACTTAGCCAGCCCTAAACACCTCAGCCACCTCTACCGGGTGAGGAAAATTGCTTTCAGGGATAGATGCATCTCAAGAAAGTTGGCTACAAAATGGGTTTCTATAAAGAGAATTCCATTTTCTCTTGGCTTCCATTACAAAATTGGAAAGTTTATCACACTGCAGCGTGTGTGGGGTGGAATCCTCTCATGAAACTAAAATGAACATTTGGGATGAGAAAGAAATTAATGTAAAGCCATAGCAATGGCATGTGTCTCCTTGGAATGTACCAGGGCCTGCTGGGAACTACCTAATGGTTCACTTTTCCTTTGAAACGTTTCCAGCATTTTATAGAAATGTTGCAACTTGTGAACCTTATATACTCTTGTCAGTCCTTTTTCCTCCTCACCCAAATTTATTAAATTTTCCTCATGACTGAATGTTCCATTCCCATGTTCTTGAACCTCTTAAAACTTGCCACACTGCTCACTATATTAGTCTGAAATGGCATTAGGCTGCAACATAACCTTTTATTCATCTATTCACTTATTTAAACCCCACTTCATTCCTATAAATAATTTGATGTGGCTTACAGGGATAAAGATGATGAAATGGTATGTTTGAATTTCAGATTTAATTCTACTTGTTTGCCCGAATTAAGTCAATTTTGACATTTTAATGTCTTAAGTTATAGCATGAAAAAATTAAATAGAAATCTATTTGAGCTGTTTGAGAGGTCATCTAGACCTACCTCCCACCCAATTTAGCTTCTACCGTCTCCTGTCCAGTGACGTCTATCCTCAGCTCCATAGCAGATTACTGGGAAACTGTACAAAACCCTTCTCATGAAATAGTCCATGAGAAGTCTTCATTTATGACATGAAGCTTGGTGCATTCCCCAGTCAGTGAAGAAGTATTTGAGCCTTTCTGGGACAAATAACCCAGATCATTTCTCACTGCCATTTATCAGATACTATAAATTTTTCTCTCAATAGCAATAACTGAAGCATTTCTAGCCTCTCTTTCTTTCTCTCTCTTTCTTTCTTTCTTTCTTTCTTTCTTTCTTTCTTTCTTTCTTTCTTTCTTTCTTTCTTTTCCTTTTTAATGTTCCTGGAAAAGCAAGAGCCTTTACTCTCTGAACCCCAGCTCCCCCCTCCCCCTTATCTTTCCTCCAGTTCAAAACCGCTCATCTTATTGTCACTCACACTCTGATTCAGTGGAATTTCCTGGACTCTGTCCACAGAATCCCCCTTCCCCAAACTTCCCCTTTTCTGAGTCAATTCCCCTAGTTATTTCTGCTTTAAAGACTTTGTAACTATGAATAAGGCACTAGGTCCTTCTCTTGGGGCCTCGGGGATGACTATAACACTCCTCCGAAGCATAGGAAACATGGGCAGGGACACTGATCTGACAGCTTTGCTGGTCAGCTATTTGCCAGAGATTTCTCCCAATTTCTCTACCCACTCTGTGGGAGCCAGGGACACCTCTTTCTGGCAAGGACACACCCTCCCTCAGAATTGTAGTAAGTCCTATCCCACCTGTCGCATCGTTCCAGGATCACAAGAGCACCCATACGATGTAAAGTGGGTTTGCATATTCCACGTTCACCAGATTATGCTGTTGTAACTCAAGATCTCAGTGATTCTGAGCGCAAAGGTCTGCATCTCTCTCACAGCATACATCAGCATGGCTCACCTGCAGCTTGGCTCAGCTCCCTATGTCCTCTTCATGCTAGAATCCAGGCTGATGGGCAGCCCTTGGCGGGTACATGCCATTCCCGCAGAGGCAAAGAGCAATGGCCAAACCTCAGGATGACTCTCTAGGTGCAAGCAGGTGACATATGTCACTTCCACTCACATTCCAATGGACAAAGCATATTATATGGCCGAGTCCGATGTCAAAGGGGTGGAGATGTACACTATACCTTAGAGGAGGCACTGCACACCACAGTGCAAAGGAGGAATGTATCGTCCTTTTGCCGCAATGAGGTGAATAACTAGGACCAATAATATCTATTTCAATTGGTGACATTAAAGTTTGGGGAAAGCGCCCACAGAGAAGCTAACTTGTTTATTCCAACTATAAAGTATCATGGAGTTTCACTGTTTGGATTTGGGAGGCATCAGCTCACTGCCATTCTTTAGGCGGTGTTGAGTGCCCTCCACAGAATTTCCTGTGCCTTCTTTATGCTACTCTTTTCACTTCTTACCTTCCCCCTTCCCTCACACACACACACCTGCATCTTCTTTACTCTCCCACATTCCCTGTTTTCCTCTCACTCCCAAGCTGTAGTCCTTCCCAAAGCCTCCACTTGTGCCCTGGAAATCTTTAGGGGTAGGAGGCACAGATATTCTCGCCTGGTCGGATTTCCTCCTTTGGGTAAGGTAAGGAAAAAGCCTGCAGTCCTTACAGGAGAGAAGGAAAGGCATGGCTGGGCTTGACTTTAGGAGACAGCGGGCTATCATGTTCTCTCTCTCTCTCTCTCTCTCTTTAGTCATGGTCACATTTTAAATAAATCAGATATTTCACACTGCAAGAGTTTATCTCCTATGAATGGGTTTCCCTGAGTTTATAGATGAGACTCATATTCTCTCTGCTAGTAAAGCTTTTGTACCTTCTTAGGCTGAAAGGATATCTATCTCCTTCATAACCTTTGGTTACAAATTACTTTCCTGTCAACTTATCCTTGAGAGACATACCCAGTAGTTGCACTTTTAACATTTCTCAGTGTGTGGGGGCATGTGTATGTTCTGTTTTATTTTGTTTTGTTTTGTTTTGGGGAGGGGGTTGTTTATTTGTTTTCAGCAGTAGGTGAAATCAGTTCTGCCACTCCATCAGATGGGAACCCGCTGCAGGGTGCCATCTGTATCTGTTGAACTGTCTCACCCCTCCACCACCACCACATTTTCTCCTCTCTGCCAAAGGTACTGTGTTTCTTTATACTCTGCAGGAGCTTCCTCTTGCCCAGAAGGTGCCAGGTACAGATGAGCCATTTCAAAGCCCTATGCCCACATGTGCTTCTCCCAGCATTGCACTGCCCCTTATTATCGATCCATGATCTCATATCATTGTTTAACCTCCCATGTATCTCAGGGAAATAGCCTGAGGCTGTAGCCACACACTGACACTTCTAAACCATCTTCAAAACAATGCTTATGTGCACCAGGACTATCACTTTCCAGTCTGTCATATTGTCTTTCTATAGTCACTTAAAGGACTCTAGCCTAAACTCTGTTCACACCCCCGAGTCGAGAGAGCCCCTCGATGCAGGGCGTGTGACCCACAGAGTACTCCAGGAAAAGGGGACCTTGAGACTGGCCCAGATCAAGACTCTAGTGCCACTCAGGTATGCAGTTGCCTTGGTTTCCACCCAGAAAGGTCACGACCTTTGACCCTCATGATGTTTGTATTCCGCCCCTGTGCCTAATCCTACTGCTTTGGGACAAAGGGTGCTAACCTATAAATTGCCAGGCTCTTTCTTTTCAAGTATGGGTGACCATTTGAAACCATGTAAAGCCAGCTGCCTTGTGAAAGAACACACATCGAGAGAGGGCTGTTGATACAACTGGCCGGTGAGCTCTCACTTCACAGAACTGAGGGGTAAAAGGCAAACTAATCTTGTATGGATACCAATCTATTCCAATCCTTTCATTTTATAGAGGAAGAAACAGAAGCCTAGATTGTTGAGTATAACTTGCTCGCAAAGCTGGTAATGTCGAAAAAAAGATTTCTTATCCCTTAAATAAAGCTTTGTTTCACCATGTCTCCTCCTAGAGTGAAACATAGTAACTTTTTCAGCAACAGCAAACCAACAGGAAGATATCTGAGATATTTCTATTTCTGATACTGCTACATGACAAATAATGGTAACTTGTCCTCATATAGATAGGAGTTGGTTTATTTAATTTAGTTACCACTGGAATTAGTAGAAATAACATTCGGTGGTTCTTTCTGCCCAAGTACACCCTCCCTGCTTGTTTCTGGAGAGATCCGTTACGGCCACACTGGACAAGTTCTCACTCAGGAGTGTGTACCTTACTATCCATGCACGCCATGCCTGAGTCTTTCCCTCTCGCTCACAGACCGTCTAACTCCATGATCTGTGCTTGTAGATCTGCTGAAGGAGGAGCTATCTCTTTGCACAGACCCATCTATGCCCCAGGAGCAATTAGGTGCTTAGTAAATGCTATTGTAAGGTGACATGTTTTTACTACAGTGGTGATAACTATTTTTTTTAAGTCAACATCCTGGTGACAGACCTCAGTTTAGCCAGCTGATGTTGATTTTCAGTGTGTTGCAAGATTTCTTTTGGAATCTATTTCCAAGTTCTCAGGCTGGCGTGTGAGTAAACAGACCATGTGGAGAGAGGTGAGGAGAGCTTGAGTTTGGAGTCTGAACATTGTCCTGTGGTGAAAGTACAGAACTTGGTGTCAGAAGTTTGGAGTTTAATTTCCTGCTCAGCCAACAACGTTTTGTGCAATAAATAAACTGACATCGCTGCACCCGTGGGCAGAAAGGCTGTCTACAAGACTCTGGAGGAGGGAGGTCTGTTTATTTTGCAATTAGCAAAAGGTAAAGGGTCTTCTCTGAAACATTTAGTGAGGGTCCCAGACTTGCCACTCCTTCCACGGACTGTAAAGTGGCTCCCTCCTCTTTAAAAACAGCCTTCTCATCATCACATTTTAAGAGAGACTCAGAATTTTTTTTTTATTAACTCTAACAAATATCATGGCAGCATCTGTTCAAATGGACTTTTTAAAATCTTTTTCATTGGATCTGGGGTGTCTCCAGTGACATTACCCTTGAACAGAAAGGATCAAAATACAAAAGCTATCATTACAGTATTTCTGATAGAATTGTGTTGGTGAGTATTTTAAAAATAGCAGCGGAAGAGGCTTTGAGTTCTTCCTAGCACAATGTTGTAAAAGGGCCTAAATACAGCTTTGCATTTGTTTAACTGAAAGCTGTCATTTTGGTGTTGGTTGGGTGTCGTGTTTTGAAATGATGAGCATAGTTAACTTCAGCTACCAGAAAAAAATTATGAATCTTGGCATATTTTCACCAGAGCATCATTGTTAAAATGATTCTATAAGAGATTCTGCAATGAGAAAATCTACAAAAACTGGAATGACTTAGAGAAATATATGGGATGGGTTTGTATTTTATATGACTTATATTTGGCAAAAAAAAAAAAAAAGTGAAGACATTGAACTTCTCTGACCTGGGCAAATTCATCATTAGTAAAAAAAAAAGTAATAATAACAGAAATAGTAACATAAATAAAGACCATAAAATGAAGCAACAGCTTTTCATGATTTTTACACATTTTGATCTAAACAGTAGTTTTACAACTAATTCTGAGTGAATACACTTTAGTTTGTTCCAGGTCATTCTAAACTTATTGGACTGATCAACTCTGACATCCTTATTTACTTTAAAAATATGGACTTCCTTCAAACAGTGACTTCTTTTAGATTATTTATAATATACTTTGATTCACAAAAATGTGATTTCCTATGTTATAGCTCAAAAGCACCTTTTTGTATGAACCAAGATGCCCTATAATAAAAACATAACCATGGTCATTGTGTTGGCCTGCACTAGATAAGCAGTTGTAATGCAACTGGGGTGCTGATGTTTCTTCTTAGTGTATGTGTGTCTGCTCTGCCTTAGGCAAGGTGGAAGGACATGGAGACAGAAAGTTGGCTGTAGCAATCCTAAACTCTGAGTCAATTTGCCTGGCCATGGATTTCCAGGCAATTAAGGAAATGGACTTGAAAATTAACTCATGGCCATGTGCATTGGGCCCTGAGTGGGGTCCATTGACTCTTGCCTTTCTTAAGGATGATGTATCATTGATTCCTCAATGAGATCACTTCAGTCTGTTTCTGTCATCTCTAGGGACATCAACAAGGGTTACAGGCAAGGGAAAGATTGAAGACTTGGGTCATCAATTTCTAATCAAATGTATAATTTTAAAAAATGATTCAGAGACTGAGAAGCCTACTACTTAAGCCATAACCAAGGAAAAAAAAATATATTTGTTAAAGTAAGATTGCTGCTGCTTTGAAAAAGGTGACTTAACAAATGAAAATTCACAAGGCCAGTCTTAGGAAGGCAGAATTATCTGGATCCCCAAGGGCAAGAAACAGAAAAATTTCCCCACTAATTCTTTTCTTTTTTTAAACATTCTAAAGGTTTATTGAATATTCTTATAAGTGGGAAGAAGCAGTTTACCCTGCTTGGGAAAAGAACATATTAAGCACTCTCTCTCTCTCTCTCTCTCTCTCTCTCTCTCTCTCTCTCTCTCTCTCTTTAAATCTTAGTAGAGTTTTTGAGAATTCTGAGAAAAGGGAGTTTCTAGTATCACAAGGGCAATATAATTTTGAATTTGGTTTTTAAAGCTGGCATTTGGGAAAGTATAATAAATTATGTCAATACTTTAATTGGTAATTTATATTACGTTGCTGTATTTATTTTAAGACCTAGTACATAAATCTCATGTTTCATTAATTCAAAAAAAATTATCAGGCATCGATCATGTGCCTGAAACTGGGTTAAACCCTGGGATTATCTGATGAGCTATGCTACTATTTGTTCAATAATAAGTAGAATCAAGCAAGAACTATATACTCCATTGGGCCCCTGCTATAAAAATCTAATAGAATCACGGAATTCAAGAGCTTAAAAATATTTTAGAGATCATCTGACTCACTGTAATCCAAAGAAAGAAATATATTTTCCATGTGATCCAGAATACTTCTGTGTGTTTCTATGTATTTGTATATATATAATATAAATAGAAACAGGTTTCATGAAACAATATACACTCTTATTTATTCTGATCTATTGCATTTAAGTGTCGATCACAAACTTCTAAGATGAGTTAATAACCTACTAATAAATCTCAACCTGAACTTTGAAAAACACCAGTGAGACACAGCCCCTTGTCTCAAAGGTGAAAGACTGATCCTGAGCTGCATTACCTCCTTATAGCAGTGCCTTGATTAGTAGGAGGGCTAACTCAGATTTCCTGTCTGCTGGTTTACTGATCTCTATCACATTATCTTATTTTGTTTTCTTCTTAGAACTCACTATCACCATCTGAAATGATCCTGCTCGCTGTTTATTTGGGTGTTATCTGTCTCTCTCACTATGAAGTAAAGCTCCTGAGAATAGCCGTTTTTACTGATGTAGGCACTATTATTCCACCTATGCAGAGCTTGGCATAAGGCATGTGCTCAGTCAATACTTTTAAATTAGTGAAGGATCTAAACTGGACACTGCGTTATATCAAGTGTAGGTTCTTGGTCTGAATAGTTTGGCAGGGCCATTGCTTTGGAATAACAACAAGACTTTTATGAATGAGGAAACAGAATCACAGAGAGATGAAAGGGTTTAGCCTAAGGTACACACAGCCTTAATGAGAAACTAGAACCAGAAACTAAGTCTCCTGACCCTGGTTCAGGGCCTTGAGTTCCCTCTGACATATCTGTTGTCTTACATTGTTAACCTAATTATTAATGTTATTAGTCTGACTTGCCCTAGAACACTCCTCATCCCTAAAGTGCAACCTCTCCATTTTCTAAGGGCTAAAGGGTCTCAGTATTGGAGATGCCACAGTCTTTGTGATAATATGGTTAGTCTGGTATTGCAACAGGAAAACATACTTCCGGATGTGTTGAAATGTCAAAAATTACATTTACTTTTAAATTTTGATCAAATCAAATGGGAAGTGTTTTTATACCCTAGACCCAACAAATTCCAACAAACATGCTTTGTCTTTTAACTTCAGGGGATTTGTTTAAAGGGAAGCTAATTGCTTCTAGTCAGAGAAGTTTTTCTTCGGCCAAGTTTTCAGTAGGAATTTTTAAACTTCCTAGAAACTAAATTCCAGGACTCTATGTCAGAGAAAAAGAGAATGGGGGCTGAGGGTGAAGACTGAAGAGATCTTCAGACTTTAGACTACAGGGAAAATCCCAAATTTTGCAAGAAGACTAGTTTGGAATAGCTCATGTCGCAACTTACCCCAATTCTTCAAAACTCCAACACCCACCTGAAAAAGCCCAGCTTCCCCCGACTCAGGGTTTAAAGATGCCTTATGGCAAGTGCACCTCAAGCTTTTTCTTTAAAAATTTTCACATGCCCAAAGTGTTCCCTGCCCATCCTGGGTCTTCAGTAAATAAAATGAGTCTCATGATTGTGATGGGTGATTGAGAGCAAGAGCCTTTGATCTTAAAATAAAGTTTTTACTGGATTATGATGAATGACCATAGGTATAGAGTTTAGGACAGCCTGGGAGTATTGTGTCTTCTGAATCAGATTTAGCAACTAAAAAATGCAGGATATGCAGGCATTTCATGTTTTATCTGGTGACCCTAGACCAGGGTTCCTCAAGTTTTTGTTGTCTATTTTAAAGTTGAGAAAGGAGAGTTTGGATTAGAAAGAGAAAACTAAACTAAAAGTGATCATATTTATTGTGCTCTAGAAGCAATTTTCCATTTTCTATTATCCCAGCATCAATGTAGCCCCGCATTCCATTCACAATGCCAAACATCAGGGTACAGGCTCCCATTAGGCCTTGTTTCTGCCTAATGTACCCAGGGGGGTAAGGACTAGAAAACATTAAAGCAGTACCTAGGAGCTTTAATAAAATTAACCTGCTGAAACCAGGGGAGATTTGCCTGAACTACACCTGAAAGTACTTTGATTATGGCATCGGCTTCAAAAGAAACCCGGTCCCTCATTTCTGAGCTCTGCTGCATTGAGAAATAGAATTGCACCTTTATACTTAGGCTAATTTCGCTGCCTTGCTGAGGGCTGAAAGCATGCTTAAGAATTCTGAAGATATAAGGGAAGGGTGCTGTTTCTCTCCATTCCAACTCCCTACATCAAGTCCAGATGGACAGAGGATATTCTGAACCCTTCAGTGTAAAATAGGTCCTAAGAATGTAAAGTCCGGCATGATAAAAACCTTCTCATTAAGAAAAAGATCACCTCCCGCTTTCTGCTTAACCTTGAGCCAACTGGAGTTCTACAAGTTTGCCTAAAATAAGGCAAAACAAATAGGAAAAAACAAACTCAAATAATCTTTGGCCTTCGTAAATTCCCTTTCTTAACACATATTCTTCCTTTAGCTTCTTAATATGATTACTTCATTCTCCATTCCCTTCTATTTTGTAATGCTTTGCTTTTGTTTATTTCTGCTTTCTTTTTCATTTATCCCTTTTGCTGACTTCTAGCATTCCTTTCATTCTCTTTCACACCTCTTCCTCTTGGATTTTAGTCCTGCATTTTTTTACTGTTGTTTCCTTTTCTGGTCACAGCTGCCCCCTAATGGTTTTCAAGATAATTACTGATTAGGTTTAGAGGAAACGGGGGGGGGGGGGGGAGCTGGAGAAAGAAAGCTGGGAGAACATAAAATGTGTTTTAGCTTTTAATTTGGCACAACATAGGCTCAATATCTCTGGAAGGATACCCAAAACCTGCATGGATGGAGAGGTAAAATGGAGGGCTGAACTGCAAAACTAGGGGACAGGGTAGGAGGGAAGTTTAAGTCTTCAATGAAAACTTTTCTTTGTGTTTTTGAAATTTTTTAATGATACACATGTACTACTCTCTCTCTCTCTCTCTCTCTCTCTCTCTCTCTCTCTCATAAAAAAATAAATAGAATCCATGTCTGGATATGGAAAAGGATATTGCCTCTACAAATGAGTTCTTGGTCCCTGCAGAAAGCAAGCATCATTCAGAAGCCCCTCCCCATCGGGACTCACTGGGATCCTAAAGGTTGATTGGCAGCTCAGTAAACTGTGTAGGAGTACATATGAAAAAGGAGTGTGGGAACTAATGACTATGGTGGGTGTGAATTAACCCACCCTGGAGTATCTTCAATAGCAAAAGGTCAGCTCCCTGACTCTTGCCTTTCCATCACGACTTTCATGCTCAAATTAGCAGCTATTGCCATCATAATGTAACAATCACCTGACATGTAGATGTCTAATTAAGGTAGCATAAGTCACAGGTTACAGATGTGAAAACAGAAATAACCGAAAAAAATAAAATAAAATAAATCCCTTATAAATCTGTGGGGCTTGATAAGGTATGTATGCTTGCGAATGGAGAAAAAGCAATGAGTGCTCATGTATAGAAGATGCAAGTTTCCAGGAAAATTAGTCTATGAATTTAGTGAGAGAATGGGAATTTTAAATTCAAAATAAGATTTTCCTGAGTGGTCAAAAATTTTAGACCATAATTCTAAAATTTTCATCATATCACCTATAAATACTATGAGGTTACAAATAATTTCTTAGTCTCTATAATTGTCAAGTGGAATCTGCATTTCATTTTGAGGAACTAGGAAATGGCTTTGTCTGAAAATATCTTCTCAGAAAGCCCTACCAAGACACCTAACATAAGCACTCTTTGAGAAAAGGTACCTGATGTAAATATAGTGATAGTGGAATATACCAGTAAGCCCCATTCTTGCATTAACATCTTCTTGAAGGATAGATGATTATTAATTTCAATTACTTAAGCTAGCTATGAAATTAGGACTAAAACCAGTTTTAAACTTATCAGTGAAGATGCAGTCAGGAAAAAGCCTAGCCAAAATTCAAAACTAGAAAGGAGTAGTAGTCATTCAAATCAACCCCTTCTTTCTACAGGTGAGTAAACTGGTCCTTGATACGTTAATATACTTTTCAAGAACACCCAAGGACAGTGGAGACCTAAGATCCATCTGCCCTGACTTCAGGTTTCTGCTGCCCCAACCTGCTTCTCTCCACCGGGGACAGGAGCTGAGGCCAAGAGCCTGGAGAGCACTGTGAAGTCCTTGATTCCTGGTGAGTGCTCTGGAAAGTCATCCAAGAGGGCACAGAAGAGCGATAGGATGACAGACAATAATATAAGCCAGCTCTTCTCTTCCAAATAGACACAAACATTTTCAAATGATGCCTCTGTTGATATTGGGGTTACCTTTTTGGTGAATGGGTGAAGTAGTTCAGAGATTTATAAGGGTCCAAATTTCTCTGGGCTTCTGTGGGAAATTTCCAGCTCTGGTCTTAGGGTTATCTAAAGTTGAGCTGCCCAATGATTTCCGTTGAACATATATAGAATCTGTATATTTTCGAGGTGCTAGGAAATTGTGTTTAATAAAATTATACTCAGTTACTCAGTCATACCAGGCACTTCTCAAATGCCCAGTAGCCATGTGAAAAGCACAGATTTCTCCTACGTTGCAGTAAGTTGTGTTGGAGAATGCTGCTCTAGAGGGAGGGGTTGACTGGGTTCTTTTTGAAGCACATGTAAATTAGCGTAGCAGAGGGAGATAAGCCTCATGCCTAGGCCAAGCAGAATAGAAGCCGTAATATGACTTCTTTAGTTCCTTTTGCAAGGATTCAGGGGTATTTGAAAGGATTTTGCACATTTCGCTCCTTTTTTCTTTTTTTCATTCATAAAGTTCTCGTCTACCTGATCCAATGTCTGTGTCTGAGAAAGAGATGAGAGACACAAACAGTTTAGAGTGAAAAAGATTTCAATACTTGGTGGAAATCTATAAGGATTCTGGGAACCCACCAAAGCTAATATCAAATAGAAACTCCTAGGCAGAGTTTAAATGTGTTGAAAAGAAAGAAAAATGTTGATTGTTTAAAGGGTGAGAGGGAAAACCCCTATTGACCAGAAACCTGGACTTCAGCTTCAAACAAAAGAATGAAAAATGAGGAGCTATTACATTTTGACTGAAGCTTTGCCTCTGAGAGAGATGCAGCTAAATATTAACGAGGGCCAGGTAGTAAATTACAGATTAAGACGTAATTATGCCTCATATCTCCCTCTTTCAGGATGAGAGCTTGTTGATGTTAGGGCTCAGATAAGGGAAAGCACCATGTGACAGGTGGCATCTATTGTGAGAGCATGAAACTTCTGACGCTTTTAAATCCTGTGTTCCCAGGAGACGAGACCCAATGTCTTACTTGCTTGCATACCTCCTGCATAGTCATGCTTCCATGAGCAGTTAATAAGTACAAAGTGATGAACACAGATGGAGAACCGTACCTGAAACAAACCTCTAGTAATAACCAATGGTTGAATGGGTTGGTGGTTAAAGAGCTGGATCTAGTTTCATAAACTGCATCAACTGGGGCTCGGAACATGTTCCTGCAAACTTCCCACTCGTGTGAGGTAAGCTGTTTGATGTTCTCAAATAGGGTCTTTCCTTTGCTGCTAAATAAAGGTCATGAGGTAAAAAGCTGGGAATCCCCCTCACTACAGCATTTTAAGGGCCATGTTCTTGGTGGCTTTCCCAGAAACTTGAGACATCTGCCTCCTATCTAAAGAGTGCCTGGAGGGGAAATATGAAAAAAATGCTTGGCCAGGTGTCTTTCAGTGGAAGTGCAAATATCGAGGACAATGTGTAAATACAATACCTCAGGACAGAGGTTCCCAAATTCCTAGCCTGTTAAGCATCTGCATCAGAATCACCTAAAATGTGTTTTAAAATACAGATTTTCAGACACCACCCAGAAGCAAGGAATCCAACCTGCAGGACGATGGCACACTCACCCTAGGTGACTCTGATGCACTCCTCGGTTAGAGTTTACCTGACTGGAACGCCCATCTTTCCAGTGGGACGTGGCTAGGTTACAGCTTTCTCTTAGCATCTCTTACAAATCTGTTTCGTGTTTCCCACATCCCTTCCTGTCAAAGGAATGGAATGTGGGGTGGGATTATCTATTATTATTTCACAATTAAGGATAATGATGTGAAATGTCCTAGGTGAGTCAGTGATGCTGCCAGGAATCTCAGCTTTACAAGTTAGCTGTTTTCTAGTCAGTTCAGTGTTTCTGTTCACAAGCTCATTGTTTCTGTCAATGCTACTAGCCTTTTAGTAGACAGGCTTCTTTATGGGTCAAGGATGTGGATTCACAGAATAACGAATAGTATGGTTCCTGGCTCCTCACTCCTGCACCTCTGGTGGAAACCAAACCAATTGCAGCCAAACCCCTGAGATTCCAGTTTATACAAAAACCGGGCTTAGCAGATCTGAGCCAGCCCCAGTCTGGAGAATTTCCCTAAAGATTCATTTTACATTGGGCATGTATGAGATTTGGGTTTAGTTCCCGAGTCCTTGGAAGTCTTGGATTAAAGCAATTCTAAGTCCTTCCTGGGCTCATAGAGTCTTGTTCAGAGCAGGCTGGGGGAGAACCAGTCTCCCCTTGAATCTTCCCTGGTCTGATAAAGGGCTTTGAGCTCCTAGAAGTAAAAGCAACACCAGAAGGGCTACCACAGGTAGTATTACCATTATTTATTGAGTGCTGCCCCCTAGAGGATTAAAAAATAGAGACCTGAGGGCTCTGAACCAGACACCAGACCTCTACCCAACTGTAGAAAATCAGGCCTAATTTACTCAAGTGACTGATGAGAAGTCTTGTAGCAGTGGTTCTGACTCCCAGGAAGTAAGTTAGATCCCTCTTTAGGATACCTCAGAAAAATTAAAATCCATAATGCTGGGGATCAAATCCAGGAACAGACCTCCGAAACTGACACAAGTCTTTACCAGACCAAGAAATCGGGAAGCAGCCTTTAGAGACCTTCAACCCTCAGATCCCAAGACCAGAAGCCCAGAGTTGTCATTCTTGTGGTTTCCCAATGGGATTCAGTTTATTTGTTCTCTCCTACTCCCTGTGCCCTTCCCCTAAAACTCTGGCTACAGTATTCTCAGAAACAGGATTCTTCCATGCTGGGCACTTGTAGAATGGTTTGGCAGCCTGGTAAGTGATAAGGAGAGGTGATGCTAGATGACCCTCTCCACTCGGGCACTGTCAGTGTAGATAGTGTTATTTTTTGTCCTTAGGTTAGCACCTTGGCCATAATAGAAGCAGGGATCTCTGCTTAAATTTCAAAATCCAAACTGCCTCTTTACTCCATTAAATACTAGGGAGTGGCAGTCTTTCTTTACAATTGACATTTAAACAGGAAAAAAAAAGTAAATCTGGAGTTTTTATATTGTGGATGTGCTCTCAAACCAAGGAAGGAAGAAGGGAAATAAGGGAAAGGGGAAAAAAAAAATGAAAGGTAACCTTTAGTCCTGGCCATATGCTTGCTGTAAGAACTCACCAGGCCTCTGTTAAATGCCCTTTCAAACCAGGCATCTAAGATTCACAGTGTGATATGTAGCCTGTGGATTTACACAGCGCTGTAAAACTCCTCCACGGCTTGGCTCCACTGTTTGCAAATCACTTCTGATTCAATTTTGTTTTGGTTATCTCAGTGTAAATAACAGTTAAGTGGGAGTTACAGATTTTTCAAACACTAAAAGTGATAAACAAAGCTAATGGCAAGTCCAGATAAGAAAAACCACCCAGAAGAATCCACAAATACAAGCAAAAAAATAAATGGGATAGTTAGATGTGTGTGTTTCTTGTCATCGAAACTTTATTTTTCTTAATCTGCAAAGTGGCTGAAAAGGTATATGCAGGATGTTGTTTAGATAGTGCCTGTTGGAGTCTTCATGATAATGTAGTAATAGGTGCCTAGTGAAGCAAGGCAGTTTGGAATCCAAGAAGCATCCTCAGAAACAAAGATACAAGTGTTTCCCCAACTGTTAGCTTGCAGCTCCCTCTAAACAGTTTTCATGCCTCCATTTTAAAATAGCATAATGCTGTGTTTTTTTCCCTCCCCACGTTGTGGCCATGTTTCCATGGGGAAAATGTGAACAAAAGTAGTCACAGTACCATTTTGAGAAGGCTTCATGTATCTGTACTTTTTTGGAGGGCTGGTGGGATACAATTTAATTACCTGAACAAATTTTTTGAAGAAAATCCTCTTCTAATAGTTACAAGTTAGGGACACAGGGAGAACTAAATCTTCACCTAAAGAGAAGGGGAGTTTGTCTGGGACACAACAAAGAATCTGAGTAGTAAACGCACGGTGTTTAGGGTTTTATTGAGCAGGAGCTGAGCGTGTGTGCCGCCGCCACGCACTGCTGCCTTGTGCGAACGCATGGCTGAGCTGCTGCCTGGCTCCCCACTCCAAACACCTTACGCCACCCAACTCCTCTTGTAACGCCATTGCGCGTGGCATTGTGTTGGGTTCTACATGTGTGGCATCGAAGTCAGGGAATTTGGTGGCAACAAGGAATTCTCCCCGTTTCCCGCGCTGTCGCGGGGGCGACGCGGCCAAGGGCAGCGCGCCCTGGAGATTCCCGGGGGCTCTCCTTCTCTGGGGCATTACGCACAGGCGGCTCAGCGCAGCTAGGCGCAGAGGACCCCACGGTGGGCGGGAGGTGCTGGGTGGAGAGGGGCTGCTGGGTGGGAGCTGCTTTAACTTTGATCCGGCCGCCGCCGGAGGGAAGCCGCCGCCGCCCCGCCCGATCTGGGTGCCGCGGCGCTCGGCTCTGCGCCGCGCGTCTCCGCGGCTGCCTCTTTAATCAGGAACACAGAAGGGGCGGGCCCTGAGCCGGCGCGTAATCGGATAGCTCTGCCGCGGCTCTGACATCCACATGCTGCTCGGCCTGAAAAGGCAGGGGGGAGCCGGAGGGGAAGCAGAGAACGCGAGCGAGGCAGCAGCCCGCAGCCCGCCCCTAGCACATCCTCAGACGCGCAGACACTCGGCGAGGCGCTGGGCGAGGTGGAGGTGAAGGCGGGCGCGAGCGAACTCGGAGAGGGGCTCGCTCACTCCTAGGCGATCCCAGCCTCCGCCGCACCACCAGCAGCAACAGCAACAGCAGCAGCGGCAGCAGCAGCTTCCTTCCTCAGACTCCCCTTGAGAAGCTGTCCAAGCGGGTGTAGCCGTTTGGGGAGGCTCCCGCTAGGGGAACCCGGCGAGGGCAAGAGCCGGGCGGCCGCCTCCCACTCGGGCCGTCCGGCGGTGGGTGCCTCCGTCCGCGCTTTGGTCCCAGGTTCTGGGAGATGTGTGTCAGTTTACGCCTTTGAGATCACACAGCTGCCTGGGGGCCGTGTGATGCCCAAGGCAAGTCTTGGCTTTTATTTTTATTATATATCTATATATGTTTTTTACCCTTGGCTTTCGGGAAATATTCGTGATGTTGTAGGATAAAGGAAATGATACTTTGAGGAACTGGAGAGAACATAGATCCGTTTTTGTTTTTAAGAGAGGAAACCCGTCCCCTCTTCCCGGCTTGCTCCCTTTTTGCTGATTTCAAGAGCGACCCACCTCCTGGTGAGGTGGGGATCCAGCAAGAATAAAGGTGAAGACGGGCCGCCAGGACCCAGGAGGGAAACACTGACCATTAGAAACCTTTGCAGAAGACACTGTAAGGAAGAACATAAGAGCAAGAAAAACACAGACTTACAATTATACAAGAAACCTACACATCCAGCTCTGGAGAGAGCTTTCTCCAAAATGGATATGTTTCCTCTCACCTGGGTTTTCTTAGCTCTCTACTTTTCAGGACACGAAGTGAGAGGCCAACCAGGTAAGCCCCTGAAAGTTTTTTCTATTCATTTCAACATGTTCCCTTTAAAAGCAACTGCTAATACAGAGGGGGCCAAACGTAATGTCATAGGAGGCTCCCTCAATACTGAATAATTTAGAGAGGTCCCAGCCGGCCCTCCCTACACCATCGCTGCAGCTAAAACCCAACTTTTCTCTCCTGCTTGGAGTGTGTGTGTGTGTGTGTGTGTGTGTGTGTGTGTGTGTGTGTGTGTTTTGAAACATAGACAGAATTTGGCGGTGTTCAGATGTCACATATGGACTGAATCAAAGGTTTAAAAATACTACAAAGCCTTTGCATTACAGTTTTTGGGATTTTTTTTTTTTCCTGTCTTGAAGCAGAGCACATCTCCCTTGAGTTTCTTCAACCTAGCCAGCGAAATATAAATCATTTGCATTCCCTCCGCTTAGCTACATTGAGCAATGTTAACTGAAGGACTTGGGAAAGACAAGAGTCTAGTTCTGGTTTTCCAGTGCTGTAGAATCTTTGCAGAATGTGCGGATACTCCTCAAAATCACAGGGCTCAGGCTAATGGAGCAAGTTGGCTTGCGGCTGAGCTAGGGGTTCGGGGCTTGGGGCTGGGCGCTGCTGGCAACTGAAGCGGTTAATCATCCCTGCTCTCTTTCATGCATCCATGTGTT
The DNA here is from genome assembly GCA_028627145.1 of Eidolon dupreanum. Classification (NCBI taxonomy): domain Eukaryota; kingdom Metazoa; phylum Chordata; class Mammalia; order Chiroptera; family Pteropodidae; genus Eidolon; species Eidolon dupreanum. The sequence goes on from CM053503.1 coordinate 147,575,748, forward strand.
TTCTGGGAGAGTAAATCATGTGCTCTTTTAAAAATTATTATTAGATAAAACAAACTGCCTGGCCCTCCAAGGTCTCTCATTCTTATGAAGTGGTTAGAAACTTTTGAGTGGAATTTGTTCTCAACCACTGCCAAAAAGGGTATGTGGACTGAATACAGAGATAAGCACTGCAAGGCCCAGAATGTCTGCGGCCAGTATTTGCCTGTGTTTGGGACGGGGGCGGTCTGGCTACCGAGGGACCCCTGGTTTCAGAGAGTCTGGTGGGGCTTGTCCTTCCTTTGCCATACCACTCTCCGGGGTGAGCCTCTCTCCCCTCTGAGAACAGTGTCTAGAATCTGACAAAACTCTTAGAAGCTGCTACAGGTGATTGAGAACGGGGAAGCCATCTATGGAGTAAAGAGGGAACAGAGGAGAAAAAGCCCTCACCCGGAGGCACTTCCAAGGCTATGGCGGCAGTGGTAAGCTAACCTCTTGCAGCCTCCTGGACACCTCCCCCATCACAACAGGCCAGTAGGTCCAGTGGGAGCCTGCTTTGACTAAAGGGTAAGCTTTGAGCCTGGTTCTCACCTCCCAACACATGCACACATACCCCACTTTAAGCTGGGGAGGAAGATTCACGAATGCCCTTGCTATCCAAATCCACACGTTTGCTGCACCTTCTCTGTCACGACTGGTCTTTAGGGCCACTGCTAATCCTATCAGAGATGGGTGCAGGTCCCATTTGGGCAGATTTCCTGTGTCTCCCAATTCCATCCTGCCTTAATTTTAAGTTCCCAGTTGAAGCGAAATTAGATAACCTCTCGGAGAGCTGGAGGCTGCATAAATTATATATGTTTTATAGGATTTGCTCTGTGTGTGTGTGTGTGTGTGTGTGTGCATGCGCTACAGAGCGCGGTGAGGATGCCCACGGAATGTTATGTATTCGGGCACGGTATCTGGTAGGCCCCGGTGCGCGCCGGCACACACACACACACACACACACACACACACACACACACACACACACAATTTAAGGTTCAGTGTGCTATGCAGAGCGGGAGGGGTCGTGAACACTCAGGGGCCTTCTCCTACCCCAGATGTTCGCACATCTGTCTCTGAGCGCTGCGTTAAGTGTGTACGTGTGTGTGCGACACCCGCTCGGACCCACTCCGGCTCCGCCACCTGCCTCCCGCGCTCTCTGCAGAGCCCCCTCCCATCCTAGCCCTGGGCCGCGCTGCGTCACTTCAAAAGAAGCCCAGAGGCGCGGGACGCAGGGCAGGTCACCCACTACGAGGCCGCAGGCTGCCTTGGATGCGGGGTGGGACCTCCTGGTGGGACGCGGAGCTAACACCACCCGGGGTAGATATTCTCCAGCCTCCCGAAAAGGCGATCGCAAGTCGTGGGCTGCTAGGGCTTTCCGTTGGAGCAGCCGACTGGCACATGGGCAGCTGGCGGCGGGTGGTAAAGGGCGAGGCCCAGCGAGACCTCTGACTCACCCGGTGCGCGCCGGCCAGGAGGAGTCCCGGCCCAGTCGGCGGCAGCGGCCGCGGGAACCCATCCCGAGGAGTCGGGGCAAAGGAAGGGCGGAAGGTGCAAGCAGAAGAGCAATAGAGCAAATAACCTTGCGGTGCGCGGCCTTTGGACTGGTTGGCGGCGGGGAGGCCCCGTGGGCGTAGCGCCCTAGGCTCCCCTACTCTTTGCCACGCCGTATGGCCAGATTGCAGCGCCGCTGCCTTTCTGCCTTCCTCCTACTGGGGCTCAGGGACTCGGGACCCTTGGCGGGCAGTGCCTGGAGCTCCCCCTCCTGCCTCCCGCTTTCCACTCTGCTGCATCCTCCCTGCCCCCCTCCACCCGCCGCCGCCGCCGCTGGAGAGCCGGCTCTGAAGGGCTGAGGCCCGGGACCCGCGGGGCTGGGGATGCGAGCACTGGCCGAGCTCGGTGGCGGGAAGCTAGGGTGGGATTTTGGAGCCGAGGACAGAGAGAGACGGAAATGAATCAGCTGGAGCCGCGAGAATGCGAGCAACTTGCACCGCCTCTAGTAGCGCTGCGCGCCAAGCGCCCTCCGGTGCGCTGGAACAGGTGAAGAGCGCGCGGCTCGCGGGTATCCACGTGTTTGGGGACGTGGTGGCCCCTACCCCACCTCACCCCACCCCCTAGCGCCATCTCTAACGCCGCATCGATTTGTTTGGGCTACGCAGCAGAAACAGAGCCGAGCGATCCATAAACATTCTATTAGGCAAAAATATTCCCAGCGAAAGCAAAACCAAGGCTCAAGCCTGCGCAAAGTTGGCCGCCTCTAACTCCTTCAGCCTTGTCCCCTCCTCCTCCTGACTTAGGACACCCCCAAGGAGAAGCTTGCGGCATTTCCTCGACACCGCCCATTGCCAGAAAGTTAAGTCGCGGCTGCAGTTCCTTGCTTGGAAGAAACCTCTGCAGTCGCCGGCGCGTTCTGCCTCCCCTCCCCCGCCACCTCACTCTTTGCTTTCCCACCTGAGAAAAAGAAATATTCACGGCCAATGCTTCATTTTCATTGATTGATTTCTTTTTAATATCAACACAAGTTAATGGAGGAGAGGCGAGCTGTGATTAAGCGGCTGTCCCCACCCTTCGCCTAGGGCTGACTGCTCTGCAGTTTTTCCCACCAAGTCCCCGGACACCCGGCTACTGGTGGGGATGGGGGTGGGGGGAGTGGGCACCTGCGAAGGAAATGTCTTGAGGCTGGCGGGGAATGGTTGTAGAAAGAACTGGTCGACCCCCTGGGAATCAAGGGGGTGTGGGAGTGCGAATCAGCTTTCTAGGCCAAGCTTAGGAGATCCGGCTCATCCTTGTCGCCCCTTCTGCGACTCCGGTTGAATTTGTAAGGGGATGGGATTGACGCTCTGGTTTATTGGCGTGTGCTCACTGCTCGCCTCCCTTCCTCACTCCCTCCTGCTCCCTTCCTCCCTCCCTCCTGCTCCCTTCCTTTCGGTTTCAGACTGAGAGAGCCCCCTGGCGCTAGCCATTCCTTGTCAGCGCCTGGCCACGAAACTCCCCTTTGCTACAATTAACCGTGGTCCACAGGGTACTTACGTTATGCTCAGGAAATCATTCAGGCCCTGACAATGGATTTCTTCAGATGGTAGCAACTCCCAACCCCAGCGTCCACATCGCTTGAGGCCAAAAGAAGTCAGACCCTATAACCAACCCTACCCATCCCCAACCCCCGCCTCCGCCTGGAGAGCTTTGATCTGTGCTTAGGTTTTAACACCATTGCCATGGACACGGCAGTCGCGGTCAATTCAACCTTCTGTCTGAACTGGATGATCAGATAAGAGGTGTAAATTGGCTGTGGGAGACAGGTCTCGGTTCAAACAAATCCTGAAAGAGAAGCGATGATGGTCTAGGCGCCGGATAAGAGTTTGAAGAGGGTTCTCTTTTAGCTTGTCTCCCCCCAATACGGTATAATTATGAGCAGGCACAATAATTTGCAAAACTATAAACTCCTAGATGTTACACAGACAGCTTGCTCTAGGCTCTGGGGACTGGTCTCATGCCCACATTCATTGGGTGCCCAATAAACTTTACCCCATAAACTGCCACTGGAGGTAGGGAAACTGTTGCCAACACAGCACACAGTGCAAAACAGTGCAAAACAGAGGAAAGCTCGGCATGAGGGCTGCAGGGCAAGCCCCTTCTTGTCCAAGATGTGTCTGATAGAATTGTGAATGCCCAGGCAGCACCACAGGTTTGGACTTTCATGGCATTCTGTGGAGGCTTCAGATGAAGACACAGAGCACCCAACTAGCAAAATGAAAGGCAGGAAGGCTGCAGTGACTGGAACCCTAGGCTATCCAGAGAGGACTCCTGCTATCTACCAAACGACTTTCCACCCCTGCTATTGAATGTGAAGTTCACACTGGCAATGAAAGGCCAGTTCCTATCTTCATGGTATAGAAAAAGCTAAGAGCACAAATGCCGGTTCATATGCATTAAATTGAGAGGCATGAATGCAAATAACAGTTGCAGGGGGAGGGGAGGCTGTCAATGGGGAGAGACACCGTGGACTAGATGATTCTGAGTACCCTGCCTGGTCTTTTTCATTTCACTCAACTGCTCATTAAAGCAAGAGAATGAGCTGACTTTTCTTGACCCAAGTGTGGGACAATTCTGAGTTGACAGAATTCAGAGCCAGGTTCATTGGTAAAGAGTTTTCAGAATATATTCCATGAAAGTCCAGTTTGGAAAGACTTTAGGAAATAGAGATGTGATTTTCTTTTCTTTTTTTTTTTTTTTTAAGGGTAAAGTGGAAGCATAATACCTTTTTAATTTTTTGCACTGACAAGAAAGGACTTGAAAAGTGACATCTGGGAAGTAGTTTGTAATATCATTAACATATTTGAGGTATTATATCATCTGACCCATTACTTGCCACTGGACAATCTTTGAGGCACCCTCCTTGAGTGGCAGACATGCGTTTGATCCCCAGTAATTAGTCTTTGTACTGTTCCTTCCAGGTAAAAAATTCTTTTTTTTTTTTTTTTAATTAACCCATTCCTGGGAAATACTGTGGAAGTTTGTCCTGGAGAGCCTGCAGCATTTTTCAGAGTGTTATCTGCTTTGGTGAGAAATAGCCTAGAGGCTTAATGGTTTCCTTACCTAACAGGATTCAATGGGGTTGGATTCCTAGACACAGTGGCCTTGCAGTGTGGCTGGCCCTCCAGGAGAAAGCATCTTCTAAAGGTTTAGGAAGCTGTCAAGTTTAGATAAGGCTGAGCTCCGATCCTATGGGACCTTGGTTGTATTAATAAGGAGAAATTAATTTTTAACCACTGGGAACATTGCCAAATTATGTGACCTTTGGCAGACCAGCTGTGCTATAAAAATAAATCCCCCATTTCTGAAAATGCTGCTCCTATCCAGTAGAACAATAACAGCGTGGCATTTAGCATAGACTAAGAGTGGGGTTGAGAAGAAAGGAGAAAGATGGGAGTTGTCAACAAAAAACCCTCCAGTGTTGTGACATAGCGTTTCATACCTGAGTATCCATCCACCTCACCACACCCCCAAACACACACCTTGGTTTCCAGTCCACAGGAAAGAGGGCCAGGATGACAAGGAGCAGGGTGCCTGTGGGTTTGGGAAGTGGAGAAGGTGTTAAGTGCTTCCAGCTCTCTCATACTCCAGCCTTGAACACATTTCTCATTGTCCACACAGACAGATTATGGGCACAGGAAAAGAAAAAGGAGTTTTCAAACAGGCAAAACATTTGTCTTTTCCTAAATGCCACAAAATAAGTGAGTCACATATAAGTTTTGGGGAGACCTTCATTGGGCTTTCCAACTTCTGAAGCATGGGAGCCAGACTGCCTGGCTTAAAAATCCAGCTCGGCCACTTGCCAGCTCTGTGGTCCAGAATACTTCATCTCTTTGTACCTCAGTTTTCTTATCTATAAATGTCTTTGATAATCGTACCTACTTCACAGGCTTGTTGTGCTAGGACAGATTACATAGAATACTGGCTAGTACCTTTTAAGCCTATTCTGAAGTCATTTAATCTTCAAAACAGCTTCAGTGGGGTTAACTGTATCTCATAACCACGGAAAGCACACTATAACCATTGTGGTAAGTTTATGTTATTTTTATGAGTTTTTTTTTTAATAAGTAAATAATTATCATTCACAGCTCTTACCCCACTAAACCTTTGCCTGTGTTTTATAAGCGTCAGATTATCTCTCAACACAGTTCTTCAGAGATGGATATTCCCTGCTGGGGTCTCATCTCAGATTTACAGCTCTTTGCGTTTTGTTGTTGTTGTTGTTGTTGTTTTGCTTTGTTTTGTTTTTGTTTTATTTTATATCCCTCTCTTTTCCATTTCTCCTCTTCTATCCTTCATCAGGAAAGTGTGCTCAGTGGGGAGCCCAGTGTTGAAGGTGCTCTCCCTCCCCCCACCCCACGAGCATGTAATAACTTCTACTCCAGCATTAAGGCCTCTCAGCAGCTGAACTCAAAAAAGTCATCATAAAGACAAAATAGCTTTTACCCAGCAAGACTCTTAATAATCCCATTTCCCTGTGGGTCTTCATAAAAGAGTCATGATCTAATCCAGAAAAAAGGGAGGGGACCCTGGGACTGACAAAGAAAGCTCTCCCAGTGTTGTGCGGTGGTTGGGGCTGCTTCTTGCCTAATGCGCATGTCCAGTGTGACCCTGCCTCACTGCATCCAAAGATCCCTTAATAACTAGTTGTTCTGTTCTGGCCAGTCTTTCAGTGAAGAAGATAAAGGGAGTTAAAATTACTGGACTGAGTGGTAATAATAGTTGTTTTGATCAAGGGGGAAAGTGAAACATATGTGCCCAAAAGGCACATCTTGGGGACCAGGGGGAAAGGAGAAGGGTATCTATTACCTTTCAAGCCTATTCTGAAGTCATTTAATCTTCAAAATAAACGTAGAATGGGTAGAGAGAAGTACACTAAAAACCCAGCAAGAGACAGTTCATTACCAGCCAGCAGTTTAGTGATCAAGTAATAGTTTGCATCGTCCTGGTGCTAGTGACAACAAATATCTAGAACGTACCTTTGAGAAGGTAGGGGCTGGAGTGAGGGAGCAAGAAAACCCTCCAATAAATCATTTTACCATCACTAGAATTAAAATGTAAGTATCCTTTGAACTTCATCATTATTATCTGAGGTTAGGCTGTCTTGGGAGACATAGTTCATACTAACTCTGCCTTGACTTATGACTAGGTAATATTATCCTAAACAAGTTGTTTAAACATTCAGTTCACCACTAAAAAAAAAAAAAAAAAAAAAAAATCCCACTTAATAGCAACTGTGGGCTGGGCAGGAAGAGTCACAGCAGGAGAAGCAGAATAATTTGTGATAAAGCTTTCTTAGAATTTATGATACCTACTGATACTTTTGGTGTTATTTTAACCAATTAGTAAGTAATTCATAAGTTCCTCAAACCTCGCTGAGTCTGATTCTTGGGAAAGGCTCTGGGTTTGATCCTGTAGGCCATCCTGAAGATGAGTCAGAAAGGGGTCATGCCCTCATGTTGCTGTGGTCTAGCCAAATGGATAAGGGCGACCAGAGTTCTCACACACCTTAGGAGATACTAAAGAGCTTCAGTCTCCAAGGTTTGAGATAGGGAGAGGAGAAACAGTACGACTAGTGCGGGTCATCATGGAAGGCAGAGGTGGCAGCTGAGCCTGGATTGAGAGAATAGATGGGATTTAGAGCTGGGAAAAGCATACCAGGAAAAGGGGACGGTAGGAGCAGAGAAACGGACACCGGATTTGTTTGAGGAACACTCAGAAGCTGCAGTTTTGAATGTGTTGAGGGAAATAATTGTAAATAAGGTTGGAAATAGTAGCTTGGGATAAATGTAAGGCCCAAATTGCTAGGCTAAGGGGTTTCAATTTCATTTACTAACCAATAGGGAGCCATTGACGTTTCAACATAAGCCTTCAGTTAATCAAAATAAATGAAAAAAATATTATGTTACCTTTTTTTTTCTTTCTTTGGTTTTTGGAGAGACCTCAAAATTATTATTCTTCTATTTCCTTCCCCAAATGTCTGTCGAAATGGTCAGGAATTGTAATCCCAGATCTCTCATCAATGGCATCAAAATTGCATTTGCAATGAGGGCTGGAAAAGAGTGGACATAAATACAAGCTAATGATATTATATTGGCTGCCCTATTGGAATTGCATTTGTTTATGATATAAGATGACAAATAACAAGGTTACCACAGGTGGCATGATTCGAGGTCAGGGGAGGTAATCACATCAAACTTACATTTTAACGATTCAATGAAGGTTTGTTTTTAGAATCCAGATTGAGGAGAAGAGACTTTCCAACGGCTCCATTTCCAGACCCAATTCCCAGTTCTCTCCTGGAGGTGTTCTAGAAGTGGGAGTGTGCCTTGTTCCTTTTTCCATGCCCATGTCTGGCTTCCTCCCCTCCGCTCTCTGATCCCCTCCTTCCTGCCCTTCCAGAGATTCTTTTATTCAGATTTTGAACTTCATCACTGCAGAAGTTCACAGAGATTCCCATTTGCTGTGCCTTCAAGAGTGCATCGTTCACTGCCACTCGGCCCCATAAATTGAATAGATTGCATCCCTTCCCAGTTGCCTTAGGAAGTGGTCAAACAGCCACATTCCTGGGCTGATGGATTGGCTCATTTCTTCCAACATAAGCCAAGATACAGATTTTATGAGACTGTCTTGTGACAGGCTAAAGTCGCTTTGAATAAAACAAAATCCAACTTCAGCTCACACACACACACACACACACACACCCTCTTAAAAAGCAGCTTAGGCAATATTATTGAGCACAATTTGATTAAAACCCTGGGCAGAGGTCTGTAATGATTTGGGTGAGGGATTTGAAGAAACTCTTTTTGGTCTTTCATGCATCATTGTTGTTGACATACTCACACACAGAACTGTGTATTCATAATATTTATAAATACGCAGCCACAGACTCAGTTAAGAAAAGAAACTCACGTCAATAGAGCTAATGTGATTAAAAGAGACATTTGAACTCTCCATAATGCAAGACAGACATGTTCATCTGAAGAATCCTGGAGTTTTGTTTTAGGCTTACCTAAAGCAGATGAAACGGGAATAACATCTGAATAAATATCTGGTTGTCTAGGAGGATAGAGAATCTTTAATTTTTGATTCATTTATAGGTAACTGGATCTTTTCCCCACCTCATTATATAAACTTTACATTTTAAAACTGGAACTGACCTTTAGAATCCCTCTCCCCACTTTTTTGATGAGAAAATGAAGACTCAGAGTGGCTTACTAACTTACCCAAGGTCACACAGCTTGCCAGTGGGGAGACATACTTGAATACAAGGCTTCTTACTAATTAAGTGGCAAGGTGACAACCCTTTCTCTTTTTAGGGGGGAGAAAGAGTTTCTTCTTCATTGCCTTGCTACTAATAATTAAATGAAAACAGTGTCGTAGAAATAGGAATAGGATGGGATTATGCTGTGGATAAAGGATAAACTATAAAGTAAATAAAATATATTATTTTTAGGGGAGATGAGACAAAACTACTTTTCTCCACCAAGTGCCCTCAGGTATATATAAAAAATAGATATCTTTGAATCCTTCTACTCTTCCTCTTTTCCATGGCATTTTAAAGTTACAAGGGAGCTAAGGTCTGGTTCAGTGGTTTTCAAACCCTGTTTCAGGAAGCCCTGATGTTCTTATGGAAAAGGGACTCAGAGATGAAGGACAGGACTTTGAGGCCCGGACACGTCACAGATTCTGGCCACCCTCCATCCCCAAGAAGAGCTCCACTTTTAGCCGTTTTGCACATTGAAGTTCTGGGTAGAGTTTTGTTCAAGGAAAAAAAAAATGAACAAACAAACATCTCTAAAAAGAATTTCGAAAACTACACACTTAATACAATCCACTCACTGATTTATAGTTTAGGATGCTGAGACCCAGGAAGGTCACCAAGAATCCAGGTGCTATGCCTCTCTCCTTGCTAATATCAGCACCTACTCACCTTCCTAGTGACCTTGTCCCATGACCCCAGACCCACACCCACATTTAACAGCCCCCTAAGTGGTCTGATTGTTCTGTTATTGTGGGACTGCCAGCAGGCTGTTGCATGGTATCTCTGGCTGTTGTGATTCTCATCATTTAAAAATCCTCAGTACAGTCAGGCTTCAGTTTTTTGCGAAAATTATTGTCAAGTTCAGGCCATACAGTGTTCCTTTAAAACAACTCCAGTTTCATTTCCTAGAAGGCAGACCAGATTTTTTAAAAGATCTTCTCTTACGCCTTCTTAGTACTTCCTAAAAATCAAATATTGCAAGGAACCAGTGTATTGTCTGAAACTACGTTCTGTAGGAGGGCAAGTTTCTTCTGAGGCTGACAGAGTGCTTTAGAATTGTGAGTGGGTGCAAAATATCTTTACCTGATCCAAGGCCAGGTTACCCCTGGGCAGCATCAGATGGTGCTTAGTCCACCAGCAAATCAAGGGCACCTAAGGAAAAATTGAGAAAGAAACAGAGAGACAGAGACAGACATATTAAAAAGATTATATACCACGGTCAAGGGAGAGACAGAGAGAGACAGAGACAGAGAGACAGAAAAACAGAGAGAGAAAAATGTCAAAAATAATCTGACATTTTTATATGTCAAATAAAAACACCTAAGTAGTTATTATGGGGGAGGGATCAGAACTTTGTGGCTTTAGAACTTAATATTCTCTATCACAAATTACTTTTTTAAAAATTAAATTTATTGGGGCAGCATTGACTAATATCATTATATAAGTTTCAGGTGTACAATTTCATAATACTTGTTTGCATATTGCATTGTGTACTCACCACTCAAAGTCTAGTGTCCTGCCATCACCAAATATTTGACTCCCTTTACCCCCTTCATCCCCTCATCCCCTCTGGTAACCACCAAGCTGTTGTTTGAGGTCTTTATCTGTCCTGACCTGGACCATATCTTTGGCTTCCTTCCCAGATTAGGAGAAAAATCTCCTCTCAATAGTCCAGGCCTGGGTTTGCCTGCTTCTCTTTGGGAAGTGAATTTGCCCCAGGTGAAAAGGTTCACAAAAGCTTTGGAGAAAGAAGTCCCCTGTCAACTCACCAAACAGGCTCCATAGTTCAAACTTCAACAGGGTCAGTTTCCCTTGGGTAAATGCACATCGGCCTAAAGGGGTTTGCCCTTGAGTTCAACTCTCTTTTAGCTGGGCTGGACCCCTCTGAAACAGGACACAGAGTGTTTTTGCTGTTTCTTTTGGAACACTATTAAGGCCTCCAAAGGAATGGATGGTATAGCTCCTCAGAAGACACAGCCTAGCTCGTTTCTCCTGGGGGCGGTGTTCATATTTAAGAAATGGAAGGTTCCAAAACCTGGAAAGGAAAGATCAATTATCAAGAGGAGATGTAGAATGATTAAGTGTGTTTTCTTTACAAATTGTACTGATATTTTTCAAGAATTCGGTTTTCTCCAAGGAACATAGAGACTGAAATTCTGATTTATCCTGGTGGATGTATGTCTGCACAAATGATGTGTGATATTTTGTGAGAGAGTGTGAAAGTGTGTACAGGACTAAAGTGTGAATTTCTAATATGTGTATGTGCCCGATGTATGTTCGATATCTATGTTTGTGTGTGTTTCTGAGTATGAGTGCCATCCAAACAAGAATGTGCGTTTATAAATGTTTGGATATTGAAAAGGCTACCTACATGCAAGCAAAGCAGATGTTTTAATGAGTTCTCAAATATTTTAATAAGTGCCTTGATTTTCTTCAATAAAGGACAGGGGCAAAAAAAAAAAGAAATGGGTGACTCCTTTTTCTTGGAGTGAAGTAAGTTTTTACCAGCAGAAAATGCAGACTATAGGCTATGAGATATATATAGTTTAAATTTTTTCTTAAGTTGGCAAATGATGGGTCTTGGTGTGGATCAGAAATGAAACCTTCCTATGAGGAACTTTCCTGTCTCTCTTGCTGATTCTGTGTGCCTGTTCTAATTATCAAAAGCTTAAACTTGGGTGGGGGTGGGGTGGGATTGAAGGGAAGAACTTCTTGTTTTCTTAAAAGTTTAGTAGAAAATCTCCTCTCCTGCTAGCTTGGTAAGACAGCGGGTGGTCCAAGTCCTCACACCTCCCGCCTTCTCAGAGGGCCACTCTCAGTCCTATTTCACGCATGCGAGCCAGGACCAAAAGACCACCATTTGACTTGCTAAAGTATTGGGTGCCCAGCATGGGTGAGCGGTGTGGGCACCTGGAAAGCCTTCCAGATTGGCTGCAGAGGAACTAGTGGCACCAGGCCTCACTGCTGGCCTCATCTTCATCTGGCTGGGAGGGCTGGGCCCATTGTCCTCCTGGACTGGGGAGGGTGCAGGGTCATTAGTCAGAGGATGATGTGGTCTCTGCTAGCCAGAGGAAATGGCCTGCTTTTGTTTTCCACCCAGTAGGAAATGGAACCTGAATCCATTAGATTCTGGGCAGTTCAACACAGCACAGTTTGAGCTCTTAGAGGCACGATGCCTAAAAGGCTACTTGTGCGGATTGGTGTGTCCCAACCATCATTGTGCAGTGTACCCATCTTTTATGCATTTAAAGCCTGTCAGGCTGGTAATCTAAAGCCGAGGTCTGGAAGACAGTAATGCCAACAGGCGGGGGGAATAGTGAAGTGCACCTGTAGAGTTAAAAAATGCATGACCCTTTCCCTCAAAGAGTGAACACAGGAGAAAGGCCCTGTCCTGTCTGGTGGCTGCTGAGCCCTAATACATAATTCACGGGCCCATGCTGCTCCATACAGATGGCGATATTAAATCGTGATTGATGCTAAGAGAGGCACACCTCTCCGGAAGGTCTCCCAGAAGCTTCTGCACATCTCCAGGTCTCTGGTGCCTTTCCATCCTCTGTCCTACTGAGGAAGGAAGCAAACTCCCCCCATGTCATAGGAACCCTTTCCTGGGGATTAAAGAACTTCACTCCCAAATATATGAGATTCTTCAAATGTCATCATCCACCTTTTCTGCCTTTGAAGATCCGCCCCCTTCCTTCCTGGCACATGCCCGAAGCTGTTTACCTCCAGCCAGGCACTGCTGGGAAGGGGTTGGCCAGCTGCTCCCCTGCAGCCGCCTTTCCAATGGTGGTTACCAGAGACAAAGCAGCAGCACACTCTGGTGGTGATGACCACACAGGAGGGACTTTGGGCAGAAAGCATGGAAAAAACACAGCCGTCCACTCAGCACAAAGCACTTTTTGTCAAAACTCTGAGGTCAGAGCCAGTGGATTCTCCAATGCAGATTTTTCCACTTGGTGTATAATGAAATAATAAATCAAATTTGTGGTGTATGTGGAATTAAGTGTTTGGGGGTTTTGATTTTTCTTTCTTTAAAAAAAATAAAAGCTGAAATCACCCTCCAGGGTCTGTTCTGGCCCAAAGCTGAAAATGCTTCCTCTGCATCACATGTAATTGTTACCAGGCTTGCTTGTGGGTCGGCACCACAAAACCACTATTGTCAATTCTCGGAGCCGTTACTTCTGGCTGCCTGGGCTGGGCTGGGCTGGGCTGGGAGACACCGGAGAACATGAAGGATTTATGAGGTAAAGATAGAGATGAGAGGTTTGAACAAGCAGAAGATGAGCCAAGGAGGCGAGACAGGAAAAGGCAGGGAGGCATGTTAAGTTTGCAGCTTTTCTCGTTTTTTGTTGTTGTTTTTTGTTTTTTATTTTCTTTTCTGTTTGTTTGTTTGTTTTAATCCCAGCATGTAATTGGGAATATTTACAACCATTTTCTAGAATATTTTCACTTGGGAGGTGTGTGTGTGTGTGTGTGTCTGTGAGTGTGTTTGTGTGTGGCTGGGTGAGTGGAGGGGAGGATGAGTTGAAATAATCTCTTCCAGTGAATGAGTAAGTAGGTTAGTCTTCTCGACTGCCATACAAGGTCTGTAAAACAGTTTTAATCAGCCGCTGGTAGAGAAGAGAAACAGGGAGAGGGAAAAAATGCTGTAACATAGTTGAAGTTCTTGGGCTTTTTTGCCTTCTCTTTCAGACCCACCCTGTGGAGGTCGTTTGAATTCCAAAGATGCTGGCTACATCACCTCCCCAGGTTACCCCCAGGACTACCCCTCCCACCAGAACTGCGAGTGGATTGTTTATGCCCCCGAACCCAACCAGAAGATTGTCCTCAACTTCAACCCCCACTTTGAAATCGAGAAGCACGACTGCAAGTAAGCACTATCCTGTCCACTGTACCTCCAAGAGGCACACTCCCACCCACCAACCTGGGCTCCTGCCACCGTTTCCACTTAATGGCCACACCCCTAACCCCAGGACCTGCTGAACAGTGCTGGATCCTGAACCCAGAGGGAAACCTCAAGGTGGCATTCTCCTTCAGGGGGAAATGAAGGCCTCGCTGTCCCATAGTATGGAGGAAAGAGCCTTCTGGAGTGAGAGTGTAAAGAATAGTTCCCCATCTTCAAAAACTGGTGGCAGAGGAGGAGAATTCTTTGTGGGGGTGGAGGGTGGATTAAAAAACTCCAGTTCTTGACTTTGGGATTTACCTTCCCCTTGGAGATCTCTCCATTTCCACTGCTGCTACCACACTGAGGAACCTCACCAGCTTCCTTAATAAAATAGTAGCCAAATCCCCAAGTGGGGACTTCCTCTGCATCCAGCCGTGGAGGATCAGGCTGTTATTTTATGAAGCGGCAGCTGGTTTCCTTACAGAGAGTTAAATCTGAGTCTCCACTGGCAGGGCTAAAATTTGTGTTGATTCTTGGTATCTGGGCTGCACAGGTTAGAGTCTCAAAGCTCGGTTTATTTAACAAACACTCTTCCAATTGCTTATAAATACCGATCTATTCAATTCTCACAACAGCCCTGGGAGATTGGGGTCATTATGGCCTTCATTTTGCGAATGAGAAAACCCAGAGACCTTCTGTCCGTCACCTGAGGTCACTCAGCAGGTCTCACAACATCAGTTCTGTCACTGTGGAAATGTGTGGCTTAGGAGACACCAAGTGGGCACTTAGACATCTGTGAGTGCTTTAAAAATGCCATGTTAACACCGAGGTCCCTATAAGTTAAGGTGAGGGAGGGAGCAGGAGCATTGTAATGTTAAGAACGTGACTGTGCTTTGTACCGTCTAGTGGATTCTATCTGACAGTCTCTGCTCGTTGAAACAAAAGTGAAAGTTTTCTGTGCAAGAGAGAATATGCTGAGATCATGTCCTGCTCCAGACACACACCTATGACGTGGCACTGTTCAGTGCCCTCTTGTGATTAATAAATTGTCTGATCCTTTCTTGCGACCAAGGCATTACATGTATTGAAAAATCCATAGAGGGGCCAGCTGGTGGGAAAGGTGCAGAGAGCAGCCTTAGGTTCAGCCAGGGCTTCCTCGTGGAGGAAATAGGCCCCTCTGTACCCAGTGCTGGACTGTGAGGCGGTGAATTGATGTCATTGTCATCCTCCAAGGACTACTTTGCACCTACATAATGGCTTTCTCCTAAGAAGAGGTAGTCTTTGTTGAAAAGCAAAGGGTTTCCTCGGATGGATGCCTCATGTGACAAAGAGTCATAAGACAGAGTTTCTAATCCCAGATCCACTCTTGACTCAATGGATGACATAGGGTAACTCATCAGTTCCTCTTTGTCTAAGTTAACTGCACATCCTGGATACATTTGCACAGCATCTCAAGGCTGCCCATTTCCTGCCAGTGAACTTTACCAAGAATTTGTCTTAGAAGAGCTTCTTTATAAGGTGTTTTTGCTCTTGGTGCTTCTGGCGGGGCTCAGAACGTTGGCACAAACTGAAGCGTAATGCACAGGGAGCTCGTATAGGAGCTCAGAGAAGTTTGACTGAGCACCTCTCTCAACTGAGGGCCAAATTCTGTTCTGCTTATGCCAGCATATCTCCCAGGGAAATTGCTAAGAGGTCATCTTATGTTTATTCATAGTGGCAGAGAGAGAAGACATGGCTTTGGAAGGAAAAACTCAGGAGCTAGTGAGCATGGCTTTAAACATGTTGGAAAGTATGAAAAGCCAGGAAGACATGCCCCCACCCTGCTTAGGGCTGTGGGGTCCCCCTTCTCCCTATAGGACTCAGTCCCAGAGATGGAGAGAACTCCAGGCTGCCGAAGTCTCTGGCAGAGGAGAGACAGAGTGGTTTCTTGCTGGAATTGAGCAGGGGAAGCAAGCGAGTGACAGGTTATCTTCTGGCTTATCATCCTCACTAAGTAGCTTCCTGTTTTTCTCCCCACTCCCCCATTCTATGCTTCTGGCTTGAGCTGGAAAGGTCAGGGAGGTCAGAAAAAAACTTCCTGGGGTCTCTTCCCCAGTGCCAAATTGTCAGAAAGGCTCTGTTAGGGTCAAGCCTCCACTATAACCTCTCTCCCTCACTCATTTCCCCTCCACTTCCCATTTCTCTCTCATCTCAAATAATTTTTGTATTTAGAAAGACACATCCAGTTCTCTCAACCTCTCATACTGCAAGGTATTTTTAACCTTCTCAGGCCATTTGCATTCAAGGCTCTTTGTCCGCCACTTCCTTGTTTCACTTTCTTGTGAAAGGAACAATTAACCCAACTGAAGTCTTGGAAGTTCTGCCTTGTTCTTCCTCTCATTCCTTCCCTCTCTCATTTTAGGTCCAAGGGAGCTCCTGGGTTTGGACAGCACCCACTATCAAAGGAAATTAGCCTCCTTTCTCCTTTCGTTTCAAGTGCAGGTTTCAAATTGTATTTGGCTCTCAAAGCCCATAGGGCGGATACTTACCAAGGAAAGACAGCCTAAACTGTTCAGTTCTGATGAGAAAACAACACAGCAGTAACATCCCTGCAAAAAGGGAAACGAGAAAAATAAAAAAGTCGGAAAAACAGCCAGTCCCGCTGTGGAGGAAGGCCAGCGGTCAGCATGCCCACTCTCCTGTTTTCCCCTCTTCTCCCTCTACACAGGATTCACAGCAAAGGTTGCCCCATGGCCTGAGAACAGGCCCTAATAGGCGAAGGTTATCCTGGCCAGTGCCATTGGCTTTCTCTGCCTTGAAATCCACACCCCAAAGGTCGAGGCCATTACTGAATAAACCCCAGACAGAGACCTTTTCCCCTAACCATCACTTGTTGGTTTTATTCCATTTACGATCACTGTTTGGTTGGAAACTTTCACTCACAAGCCTCAGCTTTGCCTGAGTCAGTACCACCCAGGGCCACAGTCTATGGTGAGCTCCCCGACTCCTCCCGCTGGCCAACCTTAGGAAACCAAACCCCAGCGGCACCCACAGGCTGCTCTGGGGCCTAGTCAGTCACCAGTTATGGGCAGCAACTAGAGGCCCCTGTAGCCCTGCCAGGTTGGTATGGCAGAGGAACAAAAAGACAGGACTCAGGGCCATCTGAGCAAACAGGAGAAGCCATTTCATTCCTTGTGGTGGGAAGAGGATTCTGCTGCCTTTCACTTGAGTCACCAGGCAATGGGCTGAATGTTAGGGTTTTAGAAACATATGCACACGAACTTGAATAATTTTTTCCATTTCTGAAATCTAAAATATATGCATTTAGAAAAACACCCACCTGCATGTGATACACGGCTTATTCGTGAGTCCTCACACAGGCCTGGCATTCCAGGCCAGCCCGGAGGCTCCACCCAATAAAACTGAAATCCAGAGCCTGAGTCCTTTTAAGAATTGGTCATTCCCAGATGGATATCTTGAAGAATGTGTTTCACAAAGTGAAAAAACCACTAAGAAGACTCGAAAGAATGTTTTTTTTTTAGGCTAAAAACCCACACAGAAGTCTGCACTAATGATTTTATGTGTGTGTTCAGCACAGTATCTGGTTTGCCATCGAAGTGAAATTTCCAGGTACTAAAACATACCCCTTTAAAGTTCCAAAAGTTCTTTTTAAAAAGGTTATCTGATCAAGGACATTCAGAAACATGTGCCACACTTCTTTGTCTTCTTAAAACCAAAACTAAGGAGAATCAACTTTTTAAATGATGCTTCAGGCTTCTAATTCTAAACTTTGCTTTTTATGACAGAGGCTGGTTAGGTTTAGAGCTGAGTTTTTGTTGACCTTTTAAACTTCCCAGGCCTCAGTTTCCTCATCTGCAAAACTATGATGGTAATAACTACTTTGAAAAATCAGCAGCATCTTGTTCCTGTAGATGTACAATAAATTAGCAACTGTGTTAGTATCTTTATGCTTTGTCATGGGGGAGTTTTGGACTTTTTTCTATCGATACTCTTGCCGTCACTTCCTGTCATGAGTATGCCTGCCTCCTGGAGCCTCCCTCCTCTGACGTTTTTTTACTCCTTTGTGATGAGTGTGGATTTTGCTTCAGGAGGTCTTGCTGTGTATTGGAAAGTTTTGGGCCTGGGGTCTCAGCTTTGCCCCAGGCCAGTTCGAGGTCGGCATGTCTGGTTTGCCTCAGTCAGTCAAGCTCACAGCAGAGTGAGGACAGGGACAGTGCCTAAGTGCATGGAGCCCTTGGCATGAATTAAGCTACTCATGATCTTTTCGTCTGAAACCATCCTCTGACCCCTACCCCCATATCCTGGATATTTAAGCTTTGGGGATATCTGGCCTCTAGCTAAGCATGCTGGATAAACGAAGTGTTCTTGTGTTTATTTAGGGCCAGAGGAGCCCTCAAAATCTTAGAAGATGTGTCTCTTTCTTCCAAAGTAGAGGATAATATCTTAGAAAGGTAGCAGTTTTCCTGGTTAATAAAATGACTACAGTAAACAGAGGAAACAAACCAGACCTCAATAATCTGGCCACTCCCCACCCAGCCAACAATCATTTCCTTTGCTCACTAAATACCTTCTACTCCAGTCAAACAACCAACACAACTTACATCTGCGCAGGCCCAGTGCTCAGACTCTCCCCTCCTACCCCTCCACAGGGTCCAGCTGCATGCTTTCCTCCTCTTCCCCTTGGTTTCCTTGATCCCTCTAGGTCTCTATTATGGGTCCTGACTCTGGACTCAGACTACTGCATAGCACCTTGCTCTGCTTGCTTTCGTTCATGTGTGGTCACTTCGTGTTCTGAGCATGTATGTTCTTGGAGGGCACGGACCACATATTTCATGTCTGTACCCCTATGGCACCTAGTCCTGGAGAGTGCTAAGCAGGTGTGTACAGGTGGTTGTTTTAGTGATATTTTACATTTGAGATGCTAGGAAATAGCTCAGTGTGGCATGAAACTGCATTGAAAGGCTGACAGAGCTGCCTTCCCTATTCATCCATTTTGTGATGTGACATAATGACAGCGGGAGGATAAGACACAGTCTGTGGATATCACTAAGCTCTCTGTGACTTGGTCCCTCGTCCACAAAATGGCAATAGACCATTCATTCATTCATCCAGAAATAGTCATTAAACACCTACTGTGTACCAAGCAGATGATAACACTAGGAACACAGTGATAAGTAAATTTTACTTTTTGCCCTCGTGGAACTTAGAGTTTGGGACGAGGAAGCAAGTAAAACCATATGGTTACTGATGATAAAGCTAGCACATCTGGAGCATCACCTGCGATCCTGGCACTTTGCCAAGCACTCCACGTATATCATCATCTCATGAGCTCTTTGCAACAAAAACCTGTGAAGCCATTGGTACTCTGCCCATTTTACAGGTGTAGAAACTTAGGCTCAAACAAATTAAGCACCTGGCCTGAAGTCCCACTCTTGGAGGTGGCAGAGAAGGGGTTTGAAGCCACAGTACCCTACTTTGTAATCTGTGAACTTTTGCACTCTACTGCCTCCCCCAGCACTTTGCATTGTGATGGTGAACATGATACGGGCATGTTATATGAACCCACAGCACTGGACCCAGCCTAGGCTGGGGAGATCCTTCTTTGAGGAGGTGATGCCTGCACTGATCCTGAAGAAGTTAGCCAGGCATAGGGAGAGTATGTATGGCTGGTGGTCCAGGTAGAGAGCAGCATGTCAAAGAAAGAAGGGGAGAGAATGTAATGCCTTCAGGAACCATAGTAATTGAAGATCTGTCCTGTGACTTGCTGATTCAAACCCTCTTCTAGACAAAGAGGTGCCTGAGCAAAGCTATTTAATTTTATTTCCTGGCTAAGCAACTTCCAGCATCTCGAATAGAGGCTGTGGTCAGGAAGCAGGAAAGACTGAGATTATGGGGTCTCTCTGCTGCCCCTCTACTCTCGTAAGCCAGGGTCTCTCAGTCTCATTTCCTATGTCAGGAACCCCAGCTTAATGCCTAAAGGTGGGCTGGCTTGGGAACGTCCAGGTAACACTTTGGATTAGGTTCTGCTGGTCAGTCTTACTCCTATACAGGACCATCTCTGAACACAGGTCTCTTTCCTATGAAGAAAGGGCTGGAGGCCACATTGTCCAATTGGAGGTGTGGCTTCAGCTGGTGTCTGCCGTAGTCTCTAGAAATCAAAGCAGAACGAGAGTTCTCCGTGGTTCAAGAGGGTGTCTTGTACTCAGGAGAGACCCTCGAGTTGATTACTCATAACGTTGTCCCAGATTTACTGCCTGCCCATCCACAGAAATATTCCGATTCCCTCAGGGAACCAATGAGCAGCAATACTTTTCTGTATTGCAACAACTCTGCTAATGACAGAACCAGATCCCCCTCCAGGTACGTGAAGCAATAAACAGGAACAGCCCTGCTGACTAGAGCTCAGCTGGCAGCTGACCCCACACTCACCAACCTTGACCAAGGACTCCACCCAGCAACTTAGCTCACTGAAGAAGTGAGAAAAAACACCACAGACTGTTCGCTTTCTACCAAGGTTAAAGAACAGTTGGGGCAACGGTTATTTTTGTCAGTTTGTTTTTAAATAGGCGATGTTGCAATCGCAACTCTCCAAATGCAAGATTCAAGAGTGGATGTCCTTCTTAACAATGCACTTTATATTCTGATTGAGGAAATCACTTGAGATTTTCTAATACACAATCCTGCTTGTTCTTCTCAGCACGAGCACCTTCTCTGAACCCAGAGGTCCCAAAAGGCCTGCATCTCACCCCATGTAACTCCATGTAATTCTCCCATCTAATTACACTGGGTGAGAGTCTGTCTTCAGAAATTCAGTGGGAACTCTGGGTGTGGAGGGGATAAAGAGGAAGAGGAAATAGACCAAGAAAAGAAATTCAATTTTTCTAAAAAGGGATTTGTGTGTTTTCCCGTAGTCATGAGTCCACCAGGGGCGGGGGTGGGGGGTCGGGAAAGAAAATATTCTCTTTGCTTTATCCTTTTTATTGGCAAGGGGGAGTGAAACCTTTGGATTAAGAGAAACTAAACAGATAATTTAATTCCATTTTTCTGCTTCTGCCTGGATAAATCATCCCAGAAAAAAAAAATATTAGCTGCCCTTGTCTTTCCTTCTAAAAAAGAGATTCCATAATCGTCCTTCATTATGAGGCCTTGTGCCTCACAACTCATCTCAGTTGATTGCGGAGATGTATTTAATTTACATAATCAAAATTTTCCTAGAAGAAAAATCCTTGAAAAAATGTTAGCTGGGTCAAAATAAAATTTGTGGGAAAAAAAAGAAGAAAGAAAGAAAAGCATGAGGTGAGCTTAGGTTTGGGAGGGCAGCAACGCATGATAAAGGAAAATCTACATGTTTTTTTTTATGCTTTATTTCCCTAGCTTCGTAGCCAACCATCTTGGCAGTCTCTCTATATTTTTCTCCTCTGCCTCATTAGGGACTCGACTGTATGTTTGTAGGTGGCGTGGGGGGACTGTCAGTTAGACAGTAACGGCATACATTTATTGCGCTCTCAATAGATGTCAGTCAGTGCTGCACCAAGAACTTTCCCTGTTACTCCCACAACAACCCTGTGGGGCTGGTACTACTGTTATTCCCATTTAACAGATGGGGACACTGAGGCCCTGAGCGATCACATAGATAGTAAAGGGAGGGCTGGGATTTGAAGCCCACCCCTCAAAGCCGCCTTCGTGCACCTGTGTCCATGTACCTAGAGCTGTCATCTGCTATCCCAGTGCTCAGGTATTTTGAGCCTCTCTGATTTCCTTAGATATCCTTGACAAGTCTTTTCTTTTCCTTTTCTTCTTTTATTCCTTTTCTTTGCCTCTTCCTGCCATGTCCGGATGCCGTCAGGGCAGTCAAGGAGAGAGAGATTTTTCTGTCTTTAAATACAAGCTGGAGGCCTGACTCTCGGTCAATAGTCTCTGTCTGCCTCCCTGCATTCACCTTCTGCCCCCCTGATCCCCTCCAGCCCCCCTCACCATCCTCTTCAAATTCCCTGCCATCCCCCCACCACCCCACTCTCCATCTGGAATCCGAAGATGTGAGGGCTAGTAATAGAGTGTCAGCGGAAGTAATTGATTCCTCACACAGAGAGAATTCTCCTGCCTTTAGTGTCAATGGAGCTGAACCAGAGTCTTGGAGGGTGAGCGAGACATGTAAACAGTCCATGGCTGAGCTGTCAGGGCGAAGCCAGACTCTACACCAGAGAGTGAGCGAGAGGGAAAACGGTGGAACAAATAATTGTTTTATTGGAAAAGAAAGGAGTAAATAATATTTCAGCCCAGGAATTGGCAGTTTGAAAGAGATGGTTGAGAGCTAGGAGCAGAAGGAATCACGATGCAGGTTTTAATGGAAGAGTTTTTCTTTGTCTCAAGGTAGGAGATTTGTCTCCACCCCACCCCCCCTTCTCCCATTATCATCATTATTATCATTAAAATAATTACCGTAACAATTACAGTTGATGAGACCTCAGGTTTATAGAGCACCTTTCATCTAAAAGTTCAAAGTGATTTGTCTATGTGTCATCCTTTTGAGAGTAGTAGAAGGGTAAGAAAGTATTATTATTTTTTCGTTTTATCTGCTGGGAAACTGAGGTCCAAGCAGATACAAGATTTAGGCCAAGCCTCAGGGGAGGCTGATGGGTTGTGTTGGGGTACTGACTCATCTTCTTGGGGTCTCTTTTCCCTACTGCCCACCAGGGCCCTTTATCCTCATGTGACCCCCACAGCTGATCCTTGCCAGTAACATTTCCTCCCACCCTGTGAGGACCCTGCTGGCTACTGCAATGTGGTGGCCAGCCAGCCAGCCAGCCAACAGCTCAATGCACAAAGCAAACAGTCCCACTATAGCCGTGGGGTAAACAAAAGTCTTTAAGGTCTGACTCACACCACTCTCATCCTGCTAGGAGACTTCCTGCAATCTGGTTCCCTTCCTTGTAGAAGCTGATGTCTTTTTTGGACATATTTCCTCCTGGTCTTCTTGAGCCTTCAGCCAAGAGCACCCAACGTTCCAGAACATTTGTCGCTTCCACCCTCAACAAACGCTAGCCAGTTCTTTCAGAGCAGAGACAATTTAATTCTGCGATGGGGAGAAGCGAGTGCCTTAACTAGAGTGCACTGCGTGGACCAGACCGCTTTTGCTCCCTGGTGTCTTCGGAACACAGCCGTTGAGGAAATCACAGTGACCGAGTTGCTGTTTGAGGGGTGGAGGCAGTCTGACTGGCCACTGAGCGCTATGTTCAGACTCTCCACCCTGGCATGGCAGCAGCCTCTTCCTGCTTGACGTGAGTGCAGGCCCATCATGGTGGTTTTTGCACAGTAATGACAACTTTGCCCCTGGAGCCAGGAAAAGCTCTGAGCTCTGTAACCTGAAGCTCTGAGTGAATGAAAGGCAAGGACAGGGCCCATTACACCTGCCACCTACTCTCAAACTGTCTCCTGCTTAGATTTCTGCATAGCACATTTTTCAGACAAGTTTAATATTTTTCCAAGTTTTGTTAAGGAGGCTGGATGCCATCAAAGGGGGATAGAAGAATGATTGGGAGCTTAAGTCCATGGAAAAACAAAGAACTTTTCCGATGCTGTGATTGATTCCCCGGTGCCCAGCACCCCTCGTTCCCAGCAGGCTCCCGTTTTTTGGACAGATGGAGAAGTTCTGATTTGCTCTCACAATTAGACCCTCTGGGAGCCGGGGTTAGTGAGTGCCTGTGCCAGAGGGGACTGTTCACACAGTCAAGGGCAGGGACGCTGCCAGTACAGCAGGCCTGGGGACGTGCACTCTGATTTGCCCTCAGGGGGTACCAGTCACTCTGCGCCCCATCCAGTCAGCCCTGAGAGGCACAGAGACAAGATCCCTGTTCCCATTTACACAGTGAGGTGAACTGAGGCATGTGAGCTTGATTGACCCGGGCCAGCAAGGATAATTTAGGGAGTCTCTGGTCCTCCTGGGATGCACCTTTGAATCCAAGCACCAGCCTGCTGGTGAGTGGACATAAGTTGTGGGCTGTTCTTACCTACTTTTTACTCTAGTGTCATAACAGAATACTAGCAAGGGGCTGGTTAAGCTAACCAGTTAAGCAGAGAGTGAGGACTATATATATGTGTACAGCAGACAGAAAAAAATCTAACAGTCACCCTGAAAACAGCCTACCCCAAAACATTAAACTTCCCATTGGCACTGAAAATCATTTCTTATGTAAGCAAACACGGTCCATGTTGGCCTCCAGAGTGCTCCCCGGTTCAGGAGTCGAGCAGATCTGTGGCCACCCGGCCTCAGGAATGTGACTTGCTGGGGGGAGCCAGGTCAGTGGGGGAAGCGGCATTGGCCAGAGGGTCAGGGGAGAAGTGGTGGAGGCTTTGTTGTGTGCCCTTAATTCTCTGAAAGTTCATCTGCTGTGACACGTATCAGACTCCCTGTCCGGCCTCCTTCCTCACATTGCGAGGCCTTCTTGGCAGCCTCCTCTGTGGGGAACAATGAGATCGGCGAGGCTCTTTCCATCATCCCAGGGCTTCTGCGGAAAAACAACAGCAATTATAAATATATGTTACTTGTAGTTTCCATATTCTTGCCTTCAGGATTTTTAAGACTAATTCCTTCACTTTGTTTTGGGTTATTCTCTTCGCATACTTCCTTTGCTGAGTGGTCAGATTTCCTCCTTTCTCAAGAGCTGTGGTGACCCTGGCTATAAAGGGGTTGTGAATAAGCTCAAAATATCAGAGATATGTGGTGAGAAGAAATGGAGGAAGAAAATGGAAGAGCAAACAGACACTATTAAAAACACACCTGGCACCAGTGCAAATACACAAACAAATGCAGTCTTGGCACTGTTTGAATCCTTGGAGTTAGATAACAAAAAGTTAGATAACTAATAATAATAATAATAGCAGCAGCAGCAATAATAGCTAGTTATTGAGCACCTACTATGTGCTAGGCACTGTGCTGAGCTGTTAATGAACTCACCAAATTGAGGGAGGTTGAGTATTTTGCTGTTCAGAACAGCAGGTGAAGGAGTGAGTGGTTTTGAAACCAGCCTGGCAGCCTGGTTCCAGAGGCTCAGAAATACGAGATTGAAACGAAATCCCAAAACTCAAGTGACTGAAGCGCTGTTGATAGATTTGTACAGGAGGAGGATTTTTACAAACCACCCTCCCTAGCACTGAGGTGTGTGTGTGGGGGGGGTGGGGCATTGAGACTCTCTCTAATGGTCTGACTTTTCATTTAATTATCACATGTTTGGTTTCCAAAGTGTCATGTGTATGTAACTCTCCTCTCCCCCAAGTCTACCATGCTGCTTTGTAGAATACAAGTAATAATAAAAATAGCCAGTGTCTCCCAGGCAATATTCCAAGGCATCCAGTGCTGCACTAAGCCTGAATGTACCTTCACAATCCTGCCGACAGTCCCTAAAGGTAGGGATTATTATTTCCATTTTGTAGATGAAGAAACTGAGACTCAGGGGATAAATGCCTTGCCTACAGTCACACCACTAGTGTGGGCCAGAAACTATATGGGTTTGTCTACAAAGCCCATGCACTACATATCTCAGAGTACACATTCCCTTATAGGCAGCTCTGTTTCTGTGTAAAATAATTTAAGATTTTTGTCACAGATCCCTTCTCTCGGAAAATGTGCATACAAACAAACTCACAAAATTTCTACATGTGATCATAGGTATTTCTCAACCTACTGAAACTCATCTGTGGCCCCTATTGAAAATCTATAGGCTTAAAAATATATGCTCTAGATGGTACTTTAAGAGCTTATAAATATACAGGATACTATTTTCTCCCTCAATGGGCCATATGTTCACATTTGAGTGTATATGTGCTTATAAAAATACTTCACTTACAAAAGCTAATATGTCATCCCATCTGAACACTTACAAGCTAGGTTTCTATTGGGTGAGTGTTGAAAACATGAATTCCAAATCTGCTCACTGCTTCTGTTGGTAATTTGTCTATTAATTTTGGCAAGTCCTATAGGCTTTGTTTAAACAAAACAGCTAAGTAAAAAGATCAAGATTCTGTTAAGTCTGTAACTGAGACCAAGCAGTTTCTTTACTAAACCTGTTAACTCCCGATATTCTTGTGCTGTGGCAATCTGACATCCCAGTCTCTCAAATCTTCATGCAACAATGAGAAAAATGGACAGAGGTGAGGTCTGTGTACCCTGGAGTGAGACTGTCTGGGTTCAAAGCCTGCCTCTGACTTTTCCTCATCATGTGACTTTGGATGTGTCACTTAACCAATCTGAGCCTCAGTTTCTGCATCTGCAAATGGATGATGATTGCAACAGGGCCTGGTGTATATTAAATGAAGATTGAATGAAAGAGCATCTAAATGGAGGGCCTAACCCATAGCAAGTGCTCAGTAAAGGAGTTCTTCCCATTGATACAGTAGCTTCTTATTAAGTAGGTGGTACCAATGAAAGGGAGAAATTCAAGGAAATGAAATGTGCTTCCTAAAAAACCCCACCCCGTTGTGAGCTGATTCCTCCATAAAGGCTGCCTGTCCTTACTGAGCTTGAGGCTTTGGGCCTGAACTGACCAGACACTTCAGCATCCTGCAGCCTCTTTGTGTCTTCATTGGGAAGCTGTACATGGCAGTGTTGTTTTTTCCTCCTAATTTCCCTGCAGGTTTTAATGTAAGGATTAATAAGACAGTATTTGTAGATGTCTTTGAGCTTCCTGGAAGAAAGGCACTCCAGGAGGTGATAAATTCTCTGGCCTGGATAATCTACGCATGAAATATGGTACTTTGAAAGTGTGAGAAAAATCTCAAATCACTTTGACAGCATTTTAATTATAGTTGATTTGTTTGCCGCTAATAGTGAAAATGCTGTCAGCATGATTTGAGATGTTTCTTCCACTCAAAATGTTACATTTCGTGTTTTTGAGTCACGAGGCAACATTTTGGTTTCCAGATGCAACCAGAATAGCTCAGTGAATGTGTTGGAACACAAAGGCAGAGAGCATAAAATGGACCAGACATACTAAGTTCCTCAGAAAGTGTCAGCACAGAGTTCATTCTTCTGAACTGGTAATGCTGACTAACCTCAAGACCCTTGTTCATTTGTTCACTCAACAGAAAGTTATTGCCAGGTACCAAGTATTATAAATTCAGCACTGACAAGGCAAGATCCTTGCTCTCGTGGTGCTTATTGACAAGTGCAGGACACAGATTCTAAACAAGTAAACAAGTATATTGACAAGACCTTTACAGATTATGATAATAGCTAAAAAGGCAATAAGAGGTTAGTGAGGTCGAGAATAAGGGCATGCTATCTGAAATAGGGTGATCAGGACTGTTTTCTTTGAGGAGGTGACGTTTGCACTTAGAAGAATGAGACAGCATCAGCCAATAGAAAAACTAACAGTTACTGTAGTCAGAGACAAGAACAAGAACCAAGGCCCAGAGGCTGGAAAGAGCACGTCATGCACAAGATGTGATGTCTTCAACGTTTTATGATATAAGAAGCATGAAAGGAGACATTGCCTGGTTGGCAAAGATAATGGCTTCAGGACGTGGGTGGACACAGGTGCTTTGGTGTGTAAACCTGAATCCCACAGGATGGGCACAGCTTTCTTCCTTGGAGCACCCGAGTACTCACCTGTGACATAGACATTTCCTCACAAGCAGTTCTTTGGGGCGTCCACGCTCTGGAAGGGGCTAAACATTCATCTTACCCCACCAGGAGGGCCTCAGTGTGGTGGATCTCCCAGCGCAGGCTCGGTTGGCTAACCCAGCCTTTGGTGGACCACCAGGATAGAGTTAAGGAAACGAGAAAGCCTCTTTTCATGTTTGCCTAGTGATGAGAGGAAGAGATGAGACTGTTGCTTTTTCATATCTCTCCCGTGGACTCTTAAAATTAATTCCATTGTCAAGATTTCCACGCCCCAAAGGTAGATTTGGGGAAAGAAATTAAGACTTTCAAGTCAAGAGAGGACAGAAAGCCTTCTCTAGACAAATGCTTAACCTGCAGATGTCAGAATCTGTGAGGAGAAAAGTAAAATGGCACTTGAGGAATCATTTTAGAGAAGGGGAAAAAAAGAAATGGGAGTAGAGATGGCTACTTCAGCTTAGGAAAGTAAGTAAGTAAATAAACAAATAAAATTCTAAAAGGTAGTGTTAGAGCTCTGAAAGGAATTTTTTCATTTGAGGGAGATTATGAATAATGAAATACAAACACAATGGTTAATATGTCTGTTAGCTGGTTTATATTTCCTTCTGGAAAATTAATAGTGTGTTCTAAGAGGAATGGCTTTTCAGGTTATCAGATTGTGGGGGTGAGCCCTGAGTTTGTACCTCAGATTCCTTCACCAAACAAATGCTGGATGTTAGATGCTAGATGCAAAGCCATATTTATTCTGAGATCACAAACTTCCTCAGCTTCTGCGAGCTTTCACAAATGAACCTGACAACACTGAAATTTCTGAGGAGATTTATTCCAGCTGTGGCAAATCCCTAATAATAAAAAATTTCCCCAAATGAGTCAGTCACACAGGAGGTAAATGAGACATTCTGTGTGAAGTCAGCATGTCGTTTGGAGTGTGCCCTGTATATAAAAAGCCCAGCCAGAGAGCTGGTAGTTAACTGGAGTTTGTCCACGGGCAGAACCCCAGGACCCTGGAGGGAGGGGAGATTTTAGCCACCAAATTATAACTCTTGGTAGCTCTCTCCGCTCAAGCAAACCTGTTAGGAAAAACCAGTTTTTCTACGACATTCAAGGAAGGTCTGGTTATTTGCTTCACAAAAGGACTCACCAGAGGGGTCAGGGAGAACATTTATAATACAATTGATTTATATAAAAATGTTTTTCAAAAATGCATCCCTTTACTCTATGTGTATTTAGATGTGTTACGATGTATTTGTAGCTGCATCACAAAAAAGGATCTGGGGAGGTATATCTATAGAGGTAAGCCTGTAGCTGTGGCATTTGTTGGGTAACCTTGCTTCATCACGGATTCTCTTAATCCCCTAAATCACCCCACAGGCGATGAGGCAACATGATAAAAACCCCCATCCTGATGAATGAGGAGCTAGTGGGATGTCTGGGCCTCTCCTTGTCCTTCCTAGAGAAATCAGCATCACTAAGACTGGAGCTATCTGGAGGTCTTTAAAAAATATTTTTTAAAGTATTTGTTGAGTGTGGGCCATGTCCCTGGTACTCTTCCAGGTGCTCCCACAGGCTGTGTCTTATTTAGTCCTCACTTCCAATCTGTGAGATGGATGGTGGTGATGATGATGATGATGATGATGATATTTGCTTTTTCATCTGTTAAATTATGAAAGCTGGGTTTTTTTCCTCAGCTCTTCTACTTTGAAAAAAATTCTTAATGGGAGCAGTTTATTTTATGTATTTGTGGCTTAGTAAAGAAATGTAGGCTTATTGTAAACAATTCAGATAATAGAAGAGAATAAAGAAGAAAGTAAAAATTACCAATTATTCTACCACCCATATATCTCACCTCTAATATTTTAGTATATAGTCTTTCAGGCTTTCTTCTGTAGGTATGTGCTAGGAATTACATATACACACATACATGTATGTTTTAAGACATACTTTTAAAAATACCTATTATGTTTTGTTCATCCTAACAATATACCATGGTCTTTTTCTCCATAAAAACAAAAGATCTAGATCTGTAGCACTATTTACTATAGCAGTGGAGCATTTAATTTTATCCATATACCCAAATTGTTTACTTGCCCTCTGTTTTTGGACATTTAGACATGATACTGTTTATAAACAAAGCATCCTTTCACTTTTCACATGCTTCTTTTTATATGTACACACAAAAAGATATACATGTTTGCACAATTGTCTGATTATTTCTTTAGGAAAAATTCCTAGCAGTGGGATTGCTAGATTAAAGGGCATGTGCATATTAACTTTTGTCACATTTTTGCCAAAATGACCTCCAAAGCATTTGAACATATGTACATTCCTGCTTAAACTGCATCTCTCCTTATGTGCTCTGTGTCTCCAAGAAAGTTGCTTCTGTTCAAGGCTCTCTGTCTCTTTACCTCTGAAATGGGTGTGAGGATCCAACAGAACACAGTTACATTTATTAAGCATATACTAACTGCCAGGCTGTGTAGTGACACTTGTGAGATTTAAATGACCAAAATAATCTATGTAACAACCCTGGAAGAAAGGTTCTAATATCCCTGTTTTACTCTTATTTACTCCATTTCTGAGGCTCAGAAAGGTTAAGTAACTTGCCTGAGGGGATCCAGCTAATAAGGCACAAACCCATTTGTGTCTACTTCCTGGGTGAGAGGAAAGGGAGAGCCTTTCCTACAGGGCCTGCATTTACTTCAGGTAAACCAGGTAATATCTGCTTAAAGAATCCAAGTGGCTTCTCTACTGGTGGGACATCACCATTACTCAGCTGGCCATGACTGTCCCACCGGGCTTACCACACTGTGGAAATAGCAAGGGGAGATTTTCCAGAAGGTTTGGGGAATTTCCTTTGAGAACAAACTAAGTGTCTTTCCACTTTTGTTTTGGAAGTGAGAAAGCATGCTTTCAAAGTCAGCACCATCTCCCACACTGAAATCACAGACCTAAACAGATGCCCCACCCCCACTGCCTTTCTCAATCCGTGGCCGTCTCTCCAGAGCTCCTGGGAGAACCCTGCCATCACGTCTTCCCCAGACTTTAACTAGCTTCTGTGATTCTTTTGACTGTAGGATTTCAGCTCTCTGGGGTAGAAGAATAAACTAATCCTGGTCTACTCCTTATACTTCCTTCACAGGCCTATTTATTTGGAAGTGGCTGAGCAATCTGAAATATGGTTCCCGGGGGCTGGAGCGAGGCCTCAGGCCATTCTGGCTTGAGAAGCCACTTCTGCAGGCAACGAGTTCCCACAGACTCTGTGTGTGTGTGTGGCAGGAGCCAGCCAGCAGGCACATCCCAGGGAGGGTAGCCTTCCAGTCCCTGTTTTTACCTGAAGAGATGTCTTACTTGTTGTTTTAACAGGTTGATGCCAAATAAATAAACAGGGAGGGAGAGGGTGATAGATGGTTTTCAGTAAATAATGGTACCACACCGGCAATTAGAAGGGAACTGGAGGGGTGAAATTCCCCACCTCAGCAGTTGTGACAGGAGTATTCACTGGAGCCCCAGAAAAGGAGCCCAAACAGAGCATCATGAAGACTGCCAGAGCACATACTAAGGCTGAAAATATGTGTCTGTACAGATAAAATGGCACAGTATGTGTGTGCCATCCCACGAACCTAGCCAAGGATGTCTTTGAGGTGTCTTCCCCCACCCCGGGCCAGCGTGATTATGTTTGAGATGAGCTCAGGCCTTGGCAGCCTAGAGACAGCCGCCCACTGTGCCTCTGGCTGAGGCTGGGAGGTATGTGCTCATAGACGCTGGTCCCTGGGGATTTGCCCCCTGCTTTGGGAGAAAGGTTTTTATGGCCTTCTCTAATATGATGCCAATTCCTTTTAAAAATGTGTTGTTGACTAGACACTGCTGATGTAAACTTCTCAGAGTCATCTCAGGGAGGGAGAGAGCCCATGTTTGGGGAGTTTTTGTCATTAACAATTAAAGATAAGAGAAGAGGGAATGACCCAGAAGAAAACCGAAATGTGGGGGAGGAGGCAGCAAAATAAAAATATCTCTGAAACATCCCCCGTGTGCCTGGCTTGAAGCCTAGCACCTTACATATGTTTTTTTTTTTTTTTCCATTCCATCTCCATCCCTACCCTCTGAAGTAGATATTTTTATCCTAATCTTGCAGATGAAGAAATTGAAGCTCAAAAGGGCTAAGTAACTTGCAGTGACACAAAGCCAATAAGAAACAACTAAGATCCAGAGAGATCATAATGGAAATTAAAATGGTGCTACGGAAGGAAAGAAAAAAAATGGTTTTTTTTTTTTTTGGTTTTTTTTTTTTTTTTTTTTTTTTTTTTTTGAGATATTTGATAGAAAAATGCTATTGCTCTTATGTGGGCAAGAGATAAGGCCTTAAAATCTAGCCATCCGCCAGGGTGCTCATTCCCTCTGTGGCTTTAGTAAAACAACGCAGCTTCCTATATCTGTGTTGGACGGTCTACAGGCAACCATAGGTGACCTTGGTTTATCAATCTGAAACACATGCGTGTCCAGAAATGAATGGAGAGCATGTGAACTGGAGCGAGACAATGGTCCTTTTCATCTTTTTAAAGTGATCTTTTCTCCTACGTGCCCCTTTGCGCCATCCTCACCTAGGTATGACTTCATTGAGATTCGGGACGGAGACAGCGAATCTGCCGACCTCCTGGGGAAGCACTGTGGGAACATCGCTCCACCCACCATCATCTCCTCCGGCTCTGTGCTCTACATCAAGTTCACCTCAGACTACGCCCGGCAGGGGGCAGGCTTCTCCCTGCGCTATGAGATCTTCAAGACAGGTCAGTGTGGTCATGGGTGGAAAGCCAGGAGTTGGGCGTCTTGGAGGAGATGGGATACTACCACCTGTGTCTGGCCATGGGGACTGTGTCATAGTTACATGCTTATAGATGGAGCCCAGTGGGTTGAGACAGGTGTTACAATTTTATCCACCCTGAGCCAGTTGATGGAGGGAAGAGAGGTTCAAGGAGAACCTAGAGACAGCGCTAGGTGAAAAGCCAGTTTAGGTCATCATCCAACTTGAGAGAGTGAGTTGCAGGGTTAGTGCTGGGTGCTGCCCAGCAGGCAGACAACATCGTTTGTGGCACCAAAAGACTAGGGGCACCAATTAAATAGAAAAACACTTTTGGAAAGAACTTAATGTTTGTGTGTATTTAAAAATCACAGTCATCTTTATGAGAAAAAGCAAAACTTGGTTGAACTTCCTCCTAATTACTTTCGTGGCTTAATGTCGCCTTTATTTAGAATTGCATGAGGCAGAAGAGCATAATCTCTTCAGTGTTCAGAGTCTATAAAGATCTCGCTATGACCTGCCCCCTTCTCAATGGGGTCATGTAGTAGCTTTTAAATTTAAATATGGCTCCTAGAAATTCTCCCTTGCTGATCCATTTTACTACTTTTACCCATTAAACCCCCACTTTCTAAATGCCAATGAAGCTGACCCTCTGAAAAGCAATAAAAAAAGATAGCAAAAAAAGAGGCCAAGAACACTGCACATCAAGTTGATTACTTACTTTTCATTAGGTCCCCCTTCCATTACTTTAGGCCCTGAGAATACAGGCCAGTGCTTATTTCCGTAACTGTGTAGGCCAACTTCCATTCACAAGATACTGGTTCAGCATCTACATGTAAGCACTCCAAGCAGCACGCCCTTTCCTCCAATATGAGTTTATTATCTTGAGGCTAAGTGAAGTTTATCCTCCAGTTCTCCCCTCTCTTGGCCTGCTCTGCCACCTAAGAATCTCTCACCCCATCTAACGAGTGTGTTGCCCTCTCCAGCAGCCTAAGTTTTGCAGCATGTGGATGGGGTCTGGTGAAAGGGGAAGCTGTCAGCCTTGTCATCGAGAGGCCCAAGTCCGGCGCCTGTTGAGTTCAGTGTGAGGGAAACTATTCATATATATATATATATATATATATATATATATATATATATATATATATATATTATTTTTTTTTTTCCACTAAACTGTTCTTGAAAGGAAGTGGTAGCTGCTGAAAGCACTTTTTATATCCACTCTGTCTAAATATTTGTCGAATTTGTCTGCCTGGGAACAAGAGTGTAGAGTCCAGTGAAGGGTGGGGCTGAGGGAACTGTGTCAAGCCAGAGCAGGAGCTCTGACTGTCACAGGGCACGAGTCCCAAGAAGATCCATTGACTGTGGGTTATCATGCTCCTGACTACATGAGTCACGGGGACTGACAATCTGTGTTCAGTGGCTTGGGGAATTCCAGTAGCTTGATCCACATTCCTTTGAGTCCTGTGCAAAATTCAGATCAGTCAGTGCCACCGGCTCTGATGGCATATTCATTGTACCATCTTCTGTTGGGGAGCAGTGGGGGGAGAGGAGAGAGAAAGGAATAAAACTTATTTTAGTGGGGAAGACAGGTATGTAAATCCTCAGCATGTAACAGATGCAGAGTAGATGTTGCTGGATGAGTATATGCAAATTGAAAGGGAAACTATAATATGAGGCAGAATGAGTAAGCACTAAGTACAGGTATGACTGACATGCTATGGTTATGAAAATGAGGGCTCCATTGAGTGGCTTGGCAAGCGGAGAATCTGGAAAGTCTATTAGGTAGCAAGGTCCCCAGCACTAAAGCTGTCACTCAGCTCCACTGTGCTGACCGTGAAAGGAAAACAGCTCCGAGCAAGGTCTTCCAGGGAACTGGCCACAGAAAGTCAGACGAAGGTGAGCAAACTCATCTCTGTTTCATGCCTCCTGACAAAGGATGATACCACATTCTCCCAAAAGCCACAGAAAAAGTGCATGTTAACTGTAGCCATCATGCAGATTTGAAGGGATGATGTTAAAAGGTAAAACATACCAGAGGATATTATAACTCAGCACTGCTGTCTTGAGGACAGACTGAAGTAGGATTTTGAATGAGACAGCAAAAATTGTGGACTTCCTAGGAACAGTAGTACTAACCAAGGGAGATGGCTCGGATGTGGGGAAATGGGGCAGCCTTCTTCATGGACTGGGATTGCCCATGCAAGGAAGAAGGAGATTACTGCAGTGGGAATTATCTCTGCCAACAACAGCCAGACTTCTGGGAAATATAAGAAGATGAGAACCCAGTGGTTTTCTCAGAGCCACTCGTGCCCATTTAAAAGAGCAACTCTTAGCACGAAAGTCAACCCTATATAAAACATACATGTGCGGGAGTACGAATTTCAAAACTGAGAAATTTAGGAAGATGAGCCTTCTTCCAGGTCACATGCCCTATACCCACTGTTGGAGTCTTGAGAGAAAATACACCAAGTTTACATCATCTGCAAAACATGAAAGAAATGCATGAACATGCTGAAGAAATCCAAACAAACACAGCTATGTTTGCTGGTCAGAGTCATAAAGAGAAAGAAGGAGGGACCGTAAACTCAGATACGCAAATAACCATACAGAAAAATCTGGAAGTTTTGACACCACACACCCTGGCAAGACTCTGCTGCAGAATTAAAATGACAGACACAAACCCACAACCCGGGTACAGACAGGGACATGTGGCTGGCATGGAAGGTTCATGTTTGCCCTGAATGAAGTGGTTTATAAAAGAGTCTGTATAGTACCATAGTGTCCACATGTAAAAGGGTGAACCAAAACAACTTGCAAACTTAAAGGATCTCGAATCACCAATTCATGCGCAAAACAGAGAAAGAAATTTTAAAGTAACTTGAAATGTAACATTGGAGACTGAATCACTGGAAAAATGTGGTTGGTTTGTTTGTTTTCTGATGCTCTTTGGACCAAAGTTCAAGATCAAGTTTTCTTTCCTGGTGCTCAGTGACATTTTGGGAACTGAAATCTTTGGGGTCATTCACAGATAGAGAAAATCTGGAGTGCCCCTTCTCCCATTTCTCTGAATCAAAGAACCAAATTCACATTTTGTGGTCAGGTCATGCTCAGCTTTTCATAAATCCACCATCTTTTAAATAGCTTTATGCATACAGATTCTTCTTTCTCTTGCAGAGTTATTAGAAAATTTGCAGTGGAAAAACACAAAGTGGGCATTTTTCATACCAGAAACCTTTGGTATGAAATCATTTATTCACTGTAGCTGAAATCCCCCAGCATCTATGAACCATCTTAGCAATGAGTGAACTTGAGCATTTGTTGACTGAGCCATTTTTTTAAAACTTTTAATCCTTTTAACACATTACAGAAAAGATCTTGGATTAGGTAAATATCTGCAAGAGTCAGCTTTTGTCTCAAGAATGGTCACCTTTTCCTGAGATCTCTTCTCCATGTTGGATGTTCAGCTGCCTGCTTTCCGACACTTGGACCACAGTCCAAACAGTGAGATGGCGTGATTACAGATGAATTCCCCAGACCTCTCTCAGGCTTACTAGGTATCCATTGTGGAAGCCCTTACACCACATGGATGAGAGGGACCAAAGAAAGATTCTGCCATAAATTCCCCACTCCCTGGGGGGTGGAGATTCCCCTTGCCTGTGCAGGGAAGGACAATAGAGCAAACTCCAGGAGAGAATGTCAGGATGCCTCTTCTAGCACTGGAAGCAAGTTGCAAATAGAGTTAATTTCCTCTGGCTAAGTAGCCCACAGGAAGAAGGCTTCACAGCAGCCCCAAACACTAATCTTTTCAAAATTCCTTTCGCCTCCCCCCCTCCTCCACCAAGACCTGCCAGCTGGCTAGGCCTTGCCAAACTGCCTCATCCCGGATCATTGAGGAGGCCTTCAGGAGCTGGGTAAATAAAACCGGAGACTCTGTGGTTAACAGACTGGGGGAGGCCATCCAGCTCACCCCTCCAGGCCTGGCTGCCCACTGGACGGCCCTGCCCCTGAATGATGGAGTGCAGAGCTACCGAGAAGTGGCACTTACAGAGCCTCTAATGAATTCTGGAAAGGTTGGCTCTCGCCCCAGGTATCAGGGATCTGCACCTTGCCAAAGCATAGGACTGGGTAGAAGGGCGGAGGTGATGGATGGGTAGGTAGGGACATTGGAATTTTTCGCCTGATGCTAAAGAAAGTTGTGATTCCCCTCCCCACTCATTTGCATGGCAACTTTTCTGAGTCAGACATTTGCCGCTTTCCAAAAAGCCATCATCAATAAAGAGACTCACAGAGGGGCCTCTGCGGGAGCCTCGGATAAAGACATCGCTGCAGGCTAAGATCAGCGTATTGACATCACATAGTTATATTTCAGTGGGATCCCCAGAGGACACTTCCTGCCAGTAAACACCTGGTTTATCGAGTATTTCTGTGTTTTTTTTTCTTCATGCGTAGAGTACCTATTATCCTCCTCATAAATCCTGCTACCTTCCTTAATTTTAAAATCAGAATGTTGTGAAATCAATTCTAATGGTCCAGCATTTACACGCACCACGTTAACTCGCGTCACTGCTTGCTCTGTGCATTGCTCTGGGCCCACGGTCTGTGCTGCAATGTTCTGGGACCATCCCTGGGCCTCCCCTGGCGGATAGTGTCTGGGTTAAAGCACATGAGGGCCCTTTTCATGTGACTCCACCTAGAGGCGTTAGGAGATATAGTGGCTGTAATCCTTTACAGCTCCAGCTGCCCTACAAGCCTGCACCGGGATGCAAATGTGTACGGCATTTAATAAGGATGCCTCCATGAGTCCCAAGAAAGCAGACCAGAGCTTAGAAGAGAAACAAGGCCATCCCCACTAGAAAGGAACCAGAAGCCTTCCAAATGTCAATACACTGCTGCTGCATTTTTCCAAACTTGCTGCTGGAGCGGCCTTTAACATCCCCAACGCCCTGCTGTGATCCACCGGCTACAAACGTCGATTGTTAATTGTCTGGCCACTACAGAGCAGCTCGTTTTAATATAGTCATGACATGAATGAGACCCGAGCTCCCCTTTGCCCCTCCCCTGAGGCACCTTGGATCTCGGAGGGAGAAGGGGGCACTTAGTTGGCTCTGGTACAATAGAGTCTGTGTTGAGGTCAGCAATAAATAAGGGGTAACATTGTTTGCCCTGCTGGCAATCAGCAAGCCTTCCTTAAGGATTGAAATAACTTACATTTCTGGAGCAAGCAGCTGAGTAATTGAGAAAGAAGACTCTGTTCCTCTTTTCAAGAGAATCAATCTCTCTCCCTCTCTCTCTCCCTCTTTCTCTCCCTCTCTCTCTCTCCCTCTCTCTCTCTCTCTCTCTCTCTCTCTCTCTCTCTCTCTCTCACTCTCTCTTACACACACACACACACACACACACACACACACACACACACACACACACTTTTTTCTAAACCCCCCCAATTCCTCAACTGCTGTTCTTACTCTAATATGTAGAGCAAGTCAGCTGTCTCCCTAATTTATCTCTTTAAGAGCATCTGGCTT
The DNA here is from genome assembly GCA_028627145.1 of Eidolon dupreanum. Classification (NCBI taxonomy): domain Eukaryota; kingdom Metazoa; phylum Chordata; class Mammalia; order Chiroptera; family Pteropodidae; genus Eidolon; species Eidolon dupreanum. Next base: position 147,613,383 of record CM053503.1, read on the forward strand.
AAGGGCTTGAAACGTGAATGCGAAGAGTATGTTGCTTCAGGGGCCACTCGAGTGGAAACAAAACCTCGGGAGTAGGGGGATTTGGGCCCATACATGTAAGTAACCCATGCAATAGAGGCAGCCAAGCTATCTTCTTCTACTGTCTTAATGCTACAGTTCTTTTTTACATACAGGCTCTGAAGATTGTTCAAAAAACTTCACAAGCCCCAATGGGACCATCGAATCCCCTGGGTTCCCTGAGAAGTACCCGCACAACTTAGACTGCACCTTTACCATCCTGGCCAAACCCAAGATGGAGATCATCCTGCAGTTTCTGACCTTTGACTTGGAGCATGACCCCTTGCAGGTGGGAGAGGGAGACTGCAAATATGATTGGCTGGACATCTGGGATGGCATTCCACACGGTGAGTGATGTCACTCTCACAGTGCTTCACCTTTGCCTGCTAATCGCTTTAGTAACAGTAAGAAAAGAGAATCAAGACTTCAAAGCTCCTAGGGTTTGTATGTGACCCATGATGACTTTCTCTTCATATCCTTCACCAAAGATGATTTCAGAGAAATTACAGAAAGGCAGTTTCCTTTCTCAGAGATATTTCTTTGGAGGACAGGAGGAGACTGACTAGATACTTGAATGAGCATAAGAAAAGCTATAGGTAATGTTCTTTTTTGCTCCAAGTTGTCGGATTTCCATAGAAAATGACTCAGTGGCCACAGTCTGTGCCCAAATAGGACTCTAGAGCCAGATTGATGAGGTTCGAATCCTGTCTCTGCTTTTTGCAGCTCTGCAGCCTCGGGCAAGTTACTTGACCTGTCTGTCTTGTCTGTATAAATAAGCTGTTGTCATTATCATGATGATTACTATAATTTCATTATTCTTAATAGAGTCATAGATGTCAAAAGGTGCATCACCCAAGGCCAAGAGGAACCAGGAACCTGTACTTTCCATGTGTAGACCAACAGGAGTCTTGGATATAGTCAATATTGGCAAAGAAACTGATCTTTCACTTTGGTAGCCATTCTAAGTATTTTGCATGATGAGGGAAGGAGACTTGATGGCTAAGCAATTTCATGTCCTGAGAAAAGCATAAAATTTAGTCATAAAGTTTGGGTTTGATTCCCAGCTCTGTTATTTCCTAGCTGTACAAAAAGTCATGTGACCTCTCCAAACCTGGACTTATTTTTCTGTAGAACAGGCATTAGAATGCTACCTTCCAGCCCATCTCCCAGGGCTGTGAGAACAGAATAAGGGAAGGTCAGTGAAAGTTTCTTTTAATGTGCAGAAAAAATATTAGACGTTGTTCTTAAAACATACCTTTGGTTGTTCTTTTATGTCAGGGCATACAAAGTGATGTTCTGTCGAATGACTTCCAATTGTCAAGGGAAGGGAGAATTGTTGAAAATGGTGTTTGACATTTCCATACTTCCTGACCTCTCTTTATCCAGTTGGCCCCCTGATTGGCAAGTACTGTGGGACCAAAACACCCTCTGAACTCCGTTCGTCAACTGGGATCCTCTCTCTGACCTTTCACACGGACATGGCGGTGGCCAAGGATGGTTTCTCTGCACGTTACTACCTGGTCCACCAAGAGCCGATCGAGAGTGAGTTGGCTGGCTGGGAACCTCCTTCCTGTCTTTCCACCAGAGTTGTGAGGGTGTGCCATAAAGGGGGACCTGCCTCTGCAAGAGGAGGGGATGGGGACCCTACAGAATTGGCAATGGCATCTGAGTTCAGGGAATGGGACCTGTATCCTCTTGCCAGGCAAAGATTAATGAAAATAGAACAAATGTTGATCTGTGTGCTCACTTCTTTAAAGGGAAAATAGTATACATACCAAGAATTAGTGATTTCCAGGGAAAGTCACAGGACCATCTTAAGCCTCCATTTTCTCATCTGTGAATAGAAAGGAGGTTAGTTAGGATATCTATAAAGAGCCCCTCCTATGTTAATATTTTTTTAGTCAGGGACCATTTTTCTCCCTCTCTAAGCCTCAGTGGCCATTGTCAGAAAAATGAGCAATTTTAAGTCTCTCTCTATATATATTTTGACATTAAACATCTCTGGCCCTGAGTCTGAAAGAAAGTAAATTGGACCTAAAAGAAAAAGTAAGTTTCTCTTACTGGACTGGTACGTTGCTTGGACTTTCACTGCATACTTCCAATAAACACAGCTTTTTGTGCAAAGCATTAAAAGTATAACTCTGACCCCCGTGGTCATGGAACTTGCCATCTCAACCATCAATCTCTTGCCCTGAACTACATTTTCAAATCAGCTCCTCTTGGACTTGTGCTTCATATGTGCTGCCATTTCGACTCAGAAGCCACTAAGAACTAAAGAAACACTTTAAGGATGATTAGAGCTGAGAAAATCCTGCCATGATTGTAGACAGTGTGTTATGCTTACCAACAGACGTGGCAGCCTGGCCTGCTGTAAAGTCGATGGGTTTTGTTCTGGGCTTTGATTTTGTTTGTTTGTTTTTTTTCTCTTCAAAGAGCTCGTGAATATTGAGTGACAAGAAAATAGTGTTGCAAATTGCACCAAGTTCTGCAAATGGCCAATGTAGTCACAGGGTTAATAGGTTTGATACCTGAAAAGATTATTGGTCTTATCAGACACATGCACACACAAATATTGACCAGTATCCATGCTATCCATGGAAAGGACAGCAGTTAAACTAACAGCACAAGGTCAGAGTCAGTGATTTCTGGGGACATTTGCCCAAACAGGTGATGCAGGGCAATGTAGAGTGAGACGTGCAAGTGCTCATAGAGGGGTCTCCCAAGGACAGGTATTTATTGCTTTGTAATGTCTGTCTTCTGTGCCAGAACTCATGAGACACTAGAGTGAAAGGAAGAAAGAAGCAAAAATGCCTTCTGGGTGTTTATTAATAAGGCAGGCTTCCCACGATGTATCAGCCCACCCAAACTGCCACGAGTCTATCGCACATGTACCTGTATTTCAATAATAGTGCATCTGGCATCTGCGAGCATCTGTAGCCTGCAGCATTAACAGTGCTGGTGCTTTAGATTGTACTTTAATTTGTATGATGATTCTTATTTATCCATAGCCTGATTTCTTTTAGGTTCAATTTACTTTCTTTCAGACCCAGAGGGGTTGTCAAGCTCTATGACTTGGCATAGTTGTTTATAAAATATGAGTGTATAATTAGGTCTTTAAGATGAGAAAGTGCCTGCAAGGACTTGTCCCTAGAAGGGAGCAGTGTTTTGAGGGTGCCAGGGGTATGAGATTGAGATACCTAACTCTGCCCTTGACCATCTCCATTCCTCAGACTTTCAGTGCAATGTCCCTCTGGGAATGGAGTCTGGCAGGATTTCTAATGAACAGATCAGTGCCTCATCTACCTACTCTGATGGGAGGTGGAGACCTCAACAAAGCCGGCTCCATAATGATGACAATGGCTGGACGCCCAACTTGGATTCCAGCAAGGAGTATCTCCAGGTACTTACTCAGATACCAGAGGGTATTCAGAGTGTGTGTGTATTGATGGGCAAGACGGGTGGCTCCTCATCTAGAGTGAACAAAGGACACAAAGAATATAAACACAGCATGCTTGAGAACTCCATCACTTCATCCATCCAAACAACTACATGTTCCAGGCACAAACAGGCTGTGCAAGGCACTGGGCCAGGTGCTGGGATAAAATGACGAGAAAGGTGGACACTGCGCCTGCCCCTTTGAAGATTACCAGGCCTCGGAGAAGTTATTTGGCCACGATGCTGCTTGCCCTATCACCATAGATATCCAAGAAACATTCTATGAAGAGTTTCAGATCTTCCTCATTCTTGGAACGGGGCAGCATCAGAGACTTGATGGGGTGGAGGGAAGTACATTTTTCTAAGGGCAGGCTTGTTGAGTTGCTAACTGAGCATGGCAGTGTCTCATGATCTTTGTATTTGGAGGGAACCCTGCCAGGAAGGTTTTACACATAACTATCAGAAAAACACATGGGAAAATGTCACTACCCGGAATGAAACTCTAGTCCCCCCAGAAGCTCTGCAGCATCTTGTCAGACTATTGTTTCTTTCCTTATGAATAAGACTTGTAGCTCATATTGAGTAATCTTCCCTCGCATGACAGACTGGTCCAGTTCTCATCCCCAGGGAAGAGCAAGCTGCTAGTTCCATGCTAGAGCAGAGACTTTGATGACACATGGCAGACAGCCTTGTGACCCATTGACGAGCCTGTCCTAGCTCTGATGTGACATGGCGACCTCTGCTCTGAGAAGGACATTGCAGAGCAGACAATGGAAAAGGAAGAGAGACCACTCAGTAACTTCCAGGGTGTCCACAGAAGCTCTCACGGCACAGCCTGAAGGCCATTTGTCACTGCTTCTCCAAAAATCCTCATCCCTGCAAAGCTTCCAGAAAGTTCTCCCTTACAATGAGCATTCCATTGATTGTACCCTATTTGAGGCTCTTAATCACGTACTTTCTCTTACTGCTATCCACCTGTTTATCATGCACGTATATGGCACTGGGTACTTCTGTCGAATGCTTGATAATGCTGAGCACATATTAAGTAGCCAATTAGTGCTTGCTGAATCAAATTTTACCAGTGTGTGCTGGCTAAATTTTGATCACACAGAGGTTGCCATTAAGAAACACTGGCCGGCAAACGAATGACATCCTGCAATTTTCAAATGGATTTGGTGTTGTGGGAGGGGAGGAGCTTCAAAATGTTGGCTATCCTCTTCACTGAGCAAAAGGTCAGGATGTGGTGCATAAGCCTAATTGCTTGGGCAGACTCTGCATGCCCTTTGACCCCTAAGTGACCCAAGCAACTAAATATACAATGGAGTGAGGGACTGAAAGGAAGGGAGACAGCTCTGAGATGAGACTTTTGCAACTAGGGCATCATAAGTGAATTGGATTGAATTGGACTGGATTGGAGTGGGGTGGATTGGAGTGGATTGGATTTAGCCTTTGTCCCTTTAAAACAGCATCTGCTTTTGCCATCTAAGGCAGCCCATTGTTTAGTAAGAAGGAGTTGTACTTCTAGATGTTCAATGATTCCTTCAAGATAAACTTAACACTGTCCATTCAGATTTGCAAAAAGAGAAAAAAAAATAATCAAGTTACAATTTCAAAGGTGTCCAATTCGGTGTCAAATAAGTAGAGTTTAACTGTCCAGCGGAATTACAAACTGGTCCTTAGTCACCAGGACATCTGGATGAATCACAGACATGAATTGTGAGCTAAGTATTACAACTGTGTCCTTTGAAGAAAAAGCCAGGTGCTGCCCTGTGTCGGGGAGTCATGGCCCCATTACTTCTCCACCCCTCTTCCTCAGGTGGACTTACGTTTTCTGACCATGCTCACAGCCATTGCAACACAAGGAGCAATTTCCAGGGAAACCCAGAACGGCTATTATGTCAAATCCTATAAGCTGGAAGTCAGCACTAACGGTGAAGACTGGATGGTATACCGGCATGGCAAAAACCACAAGGTAAACCCATTTCCCACCTCAAAGGCAAGCTGAGATGGTACAAGGCGAGGCGGGACAGAGGAGCTCCAAGTCGACCCTACATGGGAGAGGGGGCCATGTTCAGCAAAGCTCTAATAACTGATGGAGGCATGGGAGATGCTGGCCCAGAAAATATTCTTTCTTGTGCTAAAATGATTGGAAAACACTGTTTCTCTGACAGCCTGGCTGCTGGTTGCTGTTGCATCTTTCAGAGCAGGGAGAGAGAGAGAGAGAGAGAGAGAGAGAGAGAGAGAGAGAGAGAGAGAGAGAGAGAGACATAGAGAGACATAGAGAGACATGGAGGGACAGATGGACAGACAGACAGACAGCACTTGTAGGGTGCTCTCTGACTGCAAATAAAGGAGAAAATGTGTTCCCAGCCCGTGTCTCCCCACACAGGATTCATTGAGCATTTATGGCTTGAGTCCCTTCCGCATGCTGGGTTAACAATCACAAAACCACATGAAACTGCAGTTCAGGAGTTACCAAGGTCTGAAAATGAAAGGGCACAAATCCTGAGAGGGAATTACAATGTCCCAAAGAAGAAAGAGGACAATAAATAATGAGGAGAAATTCAGTTTGTCAGGGATGGGATCTGAACTGGCAATCATGCTTGGCAGCAAAGCACTGAGCTCTCTCAGCTGGTGCCTTCAGTGTCTCTGGCTCCCAGAGGTGTGTCTGGGTGGGTGATATAAAGCTTTTGTTGTACATATGGATGAATGTCTGGCATTGAGCTTTCTTAAGATACATGGCATTCAGGCCGTGAATGGAACTGCAGCTGACATGGTGGTGTCGTGGTTTTAAGGTACACTCAGCATGTGGGGGGCTTATTGGAAATGGCTGATGGGCTCAACTGGGCAGGGGGAGAACTACGTTTGTCATGGACCAGCTCTCAGGTCTGGAAGGAGAGTGCTCATCCTCCCCTGAAAAGACTTGAGGACAGAGGAAAAGGGTCTCTCCTCTTTAGTGCTATAGTTCTACCAGGCCCCTGGTCTGCAGGTTGTGAATGATCAAAATGGGACCATATGTGGCCAGACCTGGAGAAGTCAAAATCTTTTCCAGTCTCCTCGGCTTCTGTCACTGTCCCACTACAGCTTACTCTTGCTTGTGCAACTGGAAACTTTGGACGCAGAAAATCCTGAACTACCGTGTTGGCACTATTTCACTCAGGAAACATGGGTTTTTAAAGGACTGGATTTTTTTTTTTAATTAAAATTGCCATAGTAACATGGCACCATTCATCTGAAAATCATGGCTTCTAGATATTACTAGGTATCAATACACACATACACAAAAATTCCCCATTTCACTGGACAAAGAAAGCGAGTGAAAGTCCTCCCACCCTGGCATGTGGAGCCAGGTCCAGTTTCTCACTGACTTCGCTTGTTTCAGGAAGAGTTCCCAAATGTCGCTTGGAGACGGCAAGCCTGAGTTGGTTAGGTGCTGGGAGCACTGTGGACTGAGTCCTTATCCCACCCCACTCGTCTTTATGCTTCTTTACCCACCCACCCTTTTCAGTAAGCAACTAGTAGAACCCAGAAGATCAGCCAGGCAGGCGAGGGCCAGCGGCTGGGTAGGGCTGTCCTGGGGGAGGAGAAGGAAGTTCACCTGGCTGCCTCCCTGTCCAGGCTCAGTGACTAAGCAGCACGGGCCAGAGGGATACTGTAGCATAAGCTGGTTTTAAAAGCACAGAGATGGACCGGGATGCTATTTAAAACACCATTTGTAGGAAATCTGCTTTTGGAAATACCTTAGCACTGCACATTTTGATAGAATGCTGTCCTCCTTGGATTTATCCCTTTTATTCATTCTGCAGAGAAGATATTCCTGAGAATTGAATTCTGCTTTCTGAGCTCCTTTAGAATTATTCTTCTCAACTTTTTCATATTGGATACATCATTTTCTCTTTCTCTCTCTCTTTTGCCTCCTCTTCCCACCCTTAGCTAAATTTCTTTCCCCAGTAGCCAAAGGATAGTTTTGTTGTTGTTTTTTTTTTTTTTTTTTTTTTTTTAATGAATCAGTACTGCCCACGTAAAGGGCACTGGAGCAGAGGAAAAGCCCTTTCCTCTAGTACCTAGAAGGAGACAGGAGAATGCAAAGCCTACCAATTAGGCACTGCCCCTTCCCAACACTCCTCACCCCACTGACCCACCGAGGTGTGGCAGGCAGCAAGGGAGACCTGCTGGTCCTCCCCGCCAAGGGTGATCTCTGCCTCTCCCTTATTAGCAAATCTACCTCCCCGATGGCCACACCGTGCATGTGCCTCAGCACAGCCCTCTGAGCTGTTCAGGTTGAAACAGTTAAGTGAACCGTGCCAAATAGATTTGTCAAGTCTACTGCAGTTTGATTTGATGCCACGAAGGGGAGTCAGGGTAAGGAGGGGACTTGGAGGCAGGGAGGGGAGAGTCTTCTCTATGTCTACGCCGGGTGATACCGCTGAGTCTTTCTTTGTAGCCGCTGGATGGTGGGCGCTGTGCCAAGCTAACTGGTGCTAAGTGGTGGGCTTGAAAGTAAAATCCAGACAGCAGGACCTGTGAGCAAAGCATAGTCGAGACAGAGGCAGCAGGCTGTTCCGCTCCATGGTACAGGGGAAGGGGTTTGCAAATGCAAACCAGTGCACAGGGTGTGAAGAGGCGATGGTAATATTTGGGGCAGAAATATGATTTAATTCCCCGGTCACAGTCAACACTAATGCAGTATACCAAAGACCGGGGAATTTGGGAAATTGGAAAAAAAAAAAAAAAAAAAAAAAAAAAAACAAGATTAATGAGCATTCAAGGTGGTGGGAGATGGCCATGCTATTTCCTTGTGAAACACTGTGGACAACTTGGACCCAGGCTGGGCTAAGACGAGCACTGGGCCTAGGGAGAAATGACTTTCTTCTGTGACCAGGAAGCGAGGAAGACTAAGAACCCTTTCTCAGCCTCTCCCAGGCTGGGAGCAGCCTCTACTTGGTCTCTTTCCAATCCACAGGCAGTGGTGAGGTTGCCTTTGAGAAAGGCACCCCACTATTGCTGGGGACATTGCAAGCATCCTCCTGACAAAATGTGGCCCAGTTAGGCAGGCCATATGTACAGCACATTCCCAAATCCTTATCCAATTCCACATGCTATAAATATGGAACCTATGATTTTCCTATAGGGCGGGTCCTCCTTATGCGTATTTATGGTGTAACCACAAGGCAGAGAGCTCGTTCGCCTAATGGAGCCCATATCCAGCCCATGTGCTCCCTTAGATTTATACAAATTGCTTCACATAGATTTCCTCAGAAACCACAAGCAGAAAACTACTGCTTATGGTTTCCCCAGCTGTATTAATAACACCCCAAACATAGACAGAGTGTTGTAAATACAATAGTAGAAGGCTCGTGGATGTGTCTGTAATTATAGGCACAATTATGTACACACAAACCCAGGGAGAGGCGTGGAGCAGGATGGAGGCGTTGGAAGCAGTGAGGCCTCGGCCAGGTTCCTGCTTACCTCTGGGATTCTGCACTGGAGGGAAAGAGACTGAGACTGGTGTCAGGACAGGGGGACAGAGGCCATTGCCCTTATATGTCTAAGTAACTGCCTTTGTCTTGAGTTCTCTTTTATTTGGTAAACATGGGCATCTCCCTTGTTGACATAGCTCTGGTTACCTTTCTCTTAGTCACAGTGGCTGCTGGGCTGCTCTGATGCATTTGGAAGAAAATCAGGCTAAAAGAGAAAGTCTAGGAGGGTGCTAACTATATCTCAATGACCACACTGAGGATGGGAGGGTGAGGACAGGAATGAGGAAAGGTTTGGGTCTGAGTTTTTAGAACTACCCCATAACGAGTGGCAGAAATGCACCAAGCTCAATATATAATGTAATGACGACCTCCAAAGGGCTCAGAGAACCCTCAGGCACCAGCTTATTGGCTTCTGAATTTAACTATGTTTCAAAGACTGTGGAATCGAAGCTCTCGGAGACTAGTAATTTGCCCCAAGGACATGGGGAACCTTGGAGTCCTTGCAGAAGGCACCTGGTTGCCAGGCTTTGATTTCTAGGATGGTGTTCTCAACAATCTGATCTACACCTTGCTCATCATCTTGACTCCAGAGGGAAATTGGCTTCCTAGATGTTCAGTCTAGGGGTCGAGAGGTGTGTATTTTCCTGGAGAGCCTCTGTTATAGTGGAGATCTGAAAGCAAGTCACGCTCGGGCAGCATGGCTTAGAGCTCCGGGCTTGTCGTTCTGGAGTCTGGGCTCCCTCTTAGAATCCTGAGGATGCAGAGTTGAAAGAAGTTGCTTTGCATTTGACTTGGCTACATCCCCTCAAAACAAACACCCCACTTCAAAAATCCTCTGCTCTGTATTTATTTTCTAAATTAAAACAAATCATTTTGAAAGCCATTTGGGAATTTTATAACCTCTGTGAAAATATCAGAGACTGAGGAGGAGAGAGAATGGTGTCAGAAAAGCAATCCCCCAAATCGGTTGGCTCACAGTTTGAACCACGTGACATTTATTCTTAGATGATGTACTGTGTGACCTTGGAAATGTCTCTGAACAGCTCCGTGCCTCAGTGTTTCTGTCTGCCCACAAGGAACAGTGCTGCAGCTCCTGTCGGCAAAGCACGTGGAGATCTGTAGATGGAAGGCTCTCTGCAGATATAATTAATGTATTAGACCCACAAAGCTCTTCTTGAGTAGAAGCAAGTTATCAATTTAAAAAGTAACAAGGCCTCATGGGATATTTATTTGCCTCTTTTAAAGTCAAAGGTCTGGAAGGGACCTGATAAGTCATCCAGACCTCTCCCTGTATCTGATGGGGCTTGCACTTGAACTACCTCAGGTAAACATTACCCCGTTTAGCCTCATATTTCTCTTAGGAGTATAGTCATTCCTCTAATTAATCATTTTGTGTTTTCCAAAATTACCTTTTTTTTAAAACCTTTTGGTGGATGACTGGCTTCCCCTTATCCTTTTTATTATCGTAATTTTGTTTACTATGTATACAATTAAGACAATGACTCAAACTGTCAGCTAGTAATGGACATCAGACTTTAGAAGTCATGGATATGATCGCATCATCTAACCAGGGTTATGTGTGTTCAGAAGAGGGCCGACACTGTTTCCAAATTCAAGCCCCCCAATTTATCTGCTCCCCTCAATTATAACTGAGAAGAATCCAAGGCCTTAAGTAATTAAGTTTGTCCCTTATCCATTTACCATGGGATGAGCTCAGACCTTTAAACTCTCCGCTTAGGAAGCTCTAGGGAAAATTTCATTATACATAAGTTTGGAACCTTTTCTCTATCAGTTTCCCATGGCTGGCTTCTCCCGTGGGTGCTGAATTGTCTCTGGGAGCTGAGACCAGCCTCCCTGGCGCTTTGAGCCTTGATGCTGGATTCCCCATGCTTCCCAGGCCACTGCTGTGCACAGGGGCCAGAGGGACAGATCAAATAAGCAGGGGACATGGAAAGACGATGTGATTTTGCTTGGGCTGGGAAAACACTCTTTGCCCTAACCTAGAGCCTCTAGATGAGTGTTGGAGCCAACGCCTCCTCTGGTAGATAGGTCATTTGTCGTCTGCATTTCCCTGCTCACGTTTGCTCAGATTCCCCTGGAAGAGATTGAATGCAGGTGGCAGATAGGCTCAGGAACCTCACTCCCTGTACCCTTTTGCTTTCTTGTCTGCCCACCTACAAGTCGAAGGCACCGCCTTTAAAAATGTGGCTATTTTTGTTTCAGGCGGTTGTCAGTGTGGAGGGCCTTTCCCATCCAGTTAGAATGTCTGTTTCTCCCTCCACCTTTACAGGAGGGTGTTGGCCATTGCCTCCAGCCCCTTATTGCTCTGATGCTGCACTCTCCCCCACCCCGTCTCTCTTCCAGCCCCAAATCCCTGAGTGGCCCTCCTCTCTCTCCTCCCTGATGCTTTCCTGTCTCAAATCCTGAAACTCTAATCCTGTTAATATGCTATGTTCCAGGGCTCAGCGTCTCGATGGGGGTAACATAATCCTGCAGTAAATCTAACAGCCCCACAAGACACACACAGATGGGGATGCGCATATCCCACCCTACCGCCACCCCCATAGAGAAATCTACCAGCCTCCCCAACCCTACACCCCACCATGCGCTCCTGCTTCTCAGTCTCCTTCTTCACCTCAGCAAAACTGCTTGATGACAAAAACAGCCCTAAAGTAAAGGAGGAGGAGGCAGGAGGGCATCATGGTCGTAAATGAGCACTTGGTGGTTAGGGAACTTTCTCTGCCCTACCCCCATCTTTACTCTCCCTTACAGTCTCTCTATATATGAGAGAGACACAGCCCTTCTGAGTCTGTGTCTGGCTAAATTCCCACATCCACTAGAATGAAAGCAGCTTGAAAAAAAAAAATTTTTTTTTCTAGTCTTTAAGGAGGAGTTTTAAGAGAGAAATGTCAAGGCCATGATTTACAAAAAGGAAAAAAAAATGTCCATTACCTTAACATCATTTTCCCTGAGTGTAACAGCCACCCCCACCACCACCCTTTGACTGTTTGGTGCAACAAATTAATTAAACAGGATGGCATTCATTGATTAACAATTCAGTTTTACGGGTAGGTCCGATGGCTGGTTTTGGAGAAGTGCAAGGAAAGTGGGCGGGAGAGGGAGGACAGGCTCTTGGTTCTGCAGTGAGGAGGAGTCAATACGATTGTTTGATGCGATTGTTTCTGAGCCGAATTTCTAAAATGTGCTGCTACTGGTTTCACCAGTTTCTGCCCTTCATTCATGCCACCTCTGTTTTCTGCCTGCTTTGTTCTCCTCCTCCTTGAGTGTCTGTGCCAAGTAGATTGAAAAGGAGAACTTTGAGTGCAATGAAACATTTATTAGTGAAGAGAAATATTTATTTATTTAAAAAAAAAAAAGGAAGACGACGGAGAATATCTCTGGTACAGATTCTACCTGAGGGCTCCAGCACTGTGCTGTCTTTGAAAAATTTCCTGCTTTCTTTCAGTCCCTGGAGCTGGCTGTGTTCCGATATTTACAGCAAAATAGAAATAAACTGTAGATCCCACTGTAGGTAATGAAGAGACAGGTATGTGCAGACTGAATACCGAAGCCCTACCCAAATTGGAGGCAGTGCCCATAAAGAAAGTCTGCATCTGTCCACCAAGGGCCCACCTCAGTGAGGAAGGTTTCACAGCCAAGTAACACCAAGAGCCTCCACTGCCTCTCTCTGCCAAGGAGCTCAAGGGCTTCGATGGACATGGAGTATCTACACTGTCCTGGGCACCTGGATGTTGATGGCAGAGGTTAGTGGAGTCTAGGAGAGGGACTAAGGCCTAGCAGAACCTCCCTTGGCCTAGAAGCCTCTAAGATGGACAGTCTGAAATGCTCGCTGTCCTCAGCAGTGCCAAAGTCACTGCCTGTTCTTCAATGAGACTTCAGGAGGAGTGACCAAAGAAAGGTGGCTGCGACTAGAAGTGGGATGTGAAAAGCAGAGAAAAGTTAGAAACCATCAGTTATGCCTTCTGGACAGATATTTTATATAAATAAACATATATGTGCATTTATTTATTTATAAATATATTTATATGTAAATATATTTTTATATGCATTTATATAAAAGCATGTATATACGCTTTTTTTTTTTTACATAGTATTATAGTCCATGCCTTATGAGCTCTCAGGCATGATCAGAACATGTCGATTTTCTTTGCTTGGTTGAGGTGGGGGGTATAGATAATAACCAGACTGGGATGTCGGATAGCAGCCAATTTAATTGGGAGATGCCCCCCCACTCCCACTCCTCTGCCAGAGGTGCAAATCAGAAAATCCGTGAAGTACTGCTGGTTTAAGATTCTATTTTACTGAAAATAAACCAAAGGTCTCAAGAATCAATTGGAAAGTGTTGGATTATGTTCAGAATTCAGCGAGGCACCAAATGGATTATTCAAACAACTTTGTGCCCTGAATTGTTTTTTAACCTGGTTTGCAGAGATACACTTGAAGAAATCTTTATGTTCAACACAGCTTATATATATACGTATGTACATATATATATGTATGTACATACGTATATATATGTACACATACATACATATGTACACATACATACATATGTACACATACGTACATATTTACTTATTTATTATACATTTTTTATCCCCACATTTTAAGAAAACTAAGTTCACCTTGAACATACTTCCGGTTTTCTTTTGGTTGGTAAAGCAGCCGTATTAGCATTTTAAAATTAGCAAAAATGTATACCATCTGTGACATCAGCTTTTAAAGCAAATGTTATAATTCGATCATCACATTTGATATATGCCAATCTGGATGTACCACATGCTGACAATCCACTGAGTTTTCTCAGCATTATGGACATCTCACTGCCAAATTATAGCCTGAAATTCTCTGGCCTCGAGGTTTGACTTGGGGATCAATGGCTTTCAGAACTTGAACTCTCCCAACTTAACAAAGGCCTATTTGTTACTTGTGATGTAGCTTTCACTCTAACATCTGTCCTGGGTGTTGCGCAGGCATTGAAGCCAGCAGGGAAGGCTGGTAGACTTTAGTGTCTATCTGCAAGCCTGTTATCGACTTTGTTTTCCTGAAGGAGAAACCAAAGTATCTAAGGTTTATTGATTTGACTGTAGTGATTCAGTGAGTCGGTGGGGAATAGGGAATAAAACCAATTTCCTGGCATCATTTCCCATGCACACAACCCCTTTCTTACCTTGCTATGGCTAGACTGGAAGCCAAGAATCTATCACAGAGAATTTGATCAGAAAACGTATGAAGGGTGATTCTGAAACCACAGAAGCATTGAGAAAGTCATAAAGATGTATAATATATGATAGCATTTACCAGCTATAAATAGGGAAGTGCAGGGAGAAAAATAGAGACCTTGTAAATGCATTGGGTCAAGAAAAATAGAAAGGCTTAATATTTTATTAAAAATAGATTTTTATAAATTGCACTATGATATCCTTGGGTGAAAAGACAATATGTAAGGACTAAAGTGTTGTTATTTATTACTCTTTGTTATTATTAATTTGAACTGTTATTGAACCAAAACATCAACAGCATATACTCTCCCTCTGAGTGGGGCAATCACCATGTGTCCCAGATACCACTTGAAGTATGTTAAAATTCACAGCACTTGTCCACAAAAGCACTTAGTCTGTAAGGGACAGTGGGTAACTAAAATGCCCTGTTACAAAGTAGACATTCCTAGGGCAGTTCTAGATTGGAAACTCTTGTGAAGAAAGCCTTAGAATCTGGGAGACAGGACCTTACTCAAACAGTTCCCTCATTTAATAGAGGGGGAAGTCGAGGCCCACGGGAGGTAGATATTTGCCCACACTTTTGAGTTAATTAGCAGCAAAGTCTGGTTGGTTTTTTTTCTACTATGTCACACTTAGAGTGAACAGTGTGTAAATAGTTTAATAGAATAAGATAAGAGGAGAGGAGAATACACAATGCAATATATATAAAATACATATATACACACACACACACACACACACACACACACTACACACACACATACATACATACACACACACACACACATGCCTTACTGTTAAATTGTACACCTGAAACTTACTGGATTTCATTAATCAATGTCACCAAATAAATAAATAAAAGATGGCATTCCTTCAGCAAAGGGTCCAAAGGGCAGAGGGTAGATATGAGCACAAGGTCAAGAGCAAACGAGAAACAAGAAGGGACTGACCTCAGAAATATGAAGAGTAATTTGAGGCCACGTTGAAAGAGCCTTCATTTTGTTCCAGGGGTGGGAGAAGAGTGACCAGAACAAAATGGAAAGTGAAGTTCAATTTGAGCGGCCAGGTTGATGGCCTAGGGCAGGTAAACTGAGTACGTGCCTCCCTTCTGACCGATGTCACTATAGGCAAAGACTAGGGGACTCCCCCAAAGCCTGGGACCCCATGCATCCATGGGAAGACCAACCCTCTCACTGGGCATGTATGAACGGACATGTGCCCACATATACCCACATGCAGCCGCATTCACACAGCAGCCTCTCAAAGGCAGTCCAAGGATGCAGTCATTTTCTTACTGAGGTGGGGGGAAATTTTTTCTTGGTATTATCTGCCAACGCTGAAAAATGAAGGGGTCAGATAAGATAAAATTGGATATTAAAAACACATAAGACGTGCTGTGTTTCTAAACAGTATCAGCATGGCGTGTGTGCTGTGGATTACAGCTGTGTTAAAGTTCAAATCCACTCAACACTCCAATTATGTATTCACACAGCAAATCACCCCCCCACACACACACACACTCCTTAACATCTCCTGATGGAGGCCACACACAGTCACCGTCACCATCCTCAGGGAGCTGGCCAGTGGTGGTCCCCCACCGCTCACAGCACCTGTCCAAAACAAAGTGCTGTACTTGCTTCTTCCTTGCCAAAACAAAACAAAAAACAAACACAATGCCTCTGCCTCATGCTGAATTCTAGGAAAACTGATTACTCTTCTTCCCTAAATGGATTTAGTTCCTACATCCTTTTCCTCAGAGCCACAGATTTCTTTATAAGCACCCAGGAAGCCAAAGTATGGGCACGGCGAGGCCAGAGCCTTCCTGGGCCCTGTTCCCTCCTTTTGATCGTCCCTCCCTGAGATTAAGATCACAAAGCCTCAAGCACCTCTCTGCCTCTCTCCATTGGCCTTCTCCCAGTTATCCAACTCTCACCCTCTTTCTGTCTGTTTTCTTGGCCCTTCTCCTTTCCTTCCCTCGTGTTTTTGCTCCTCTTCATCTTCAGTCAATATGTAGAAAGCAGCCAGTTTGAACCTGAAAGAGATGAATAGTCAAGTGGGACTGTCTCTGTGCTCCCTCTGGTTAACAAGGCCACAGAGAAGGAAACTGATGGCCTTAGGACCAGGACAGGTGGCTCTGCAGGATTTGGTGAGCTTAGCACCAGGAACAAGAGATTTAAGCAGAATATGGTGGACTGGTGAAAACCTGTTCCCTCCTCTCCTTTCCTCTGTTTGTCTTAAGCAAGCCACTTCTCATTTGGTTGCAAAAGGTGTGATGTCTCTTACCCTTCACCCCACCATCAGTGGTGTGCCTTTTATTAAATGGCTCTAACTTTGGACCTTAGCAAGTAGGAAATATGGCGGGTTCAAGGTTGCCAAATGGCAGAGCACCTAGTTACAGTTCCTGGGGGACAAAGGACCACGTTGTTCATTAGCTCTGAGCTTCCATGCTGCTCTTTGCTCTTACCCAGAACATTCAAAGTGGGGATTATAAACACACTGGGGACACATCCCTGAGCAGCAGCTCTGCTTTCATTCAGTCCATGTTTGGGGATCTGAGGGGTTCCATGATTCCTGGCCACCACTGTAAATACAGCAAATGTCTTCAGAGAGATGAGAGTCAACCTAAGAAACCAAAGTCTAAACCCTAAAAACATGGCAAGGGCTTTAGACCCAGACAGACATCTCTGAGCCTCAGTCTCCTCATCAATAAAGTGGAAATAATAATGCTTAACCACTGGGGTAATGTGGACATAATTGTCTTTACAGAGTGGCTGGCTCAAAGGTATTCATATTCAAATGTACCAGTTTCCCCATTCCTCTTGTCCCAGCCCTGTCGGTGCCCAACCACCTGGCATGTTATAGGTATCATGAGCCGAAGTATCTAGTCCCCCACTCAGGAGAAATTGCTAGGTGTTGCAGAGTTGGCTGTGAGTAGATTTACAGTCACTGGTTGTTAAAGCTATGACAGGTATGATTTAGAAGCGATGGTGGTTTGTTGGTCTTCCCTCTACCCTTACTCAGGGAAAACAAAAGAAACTCACATATATTTGCTGCAGCTACTTTTTTTTTTTTTTTTTTTTTAATGGAGAGCACAGAAAAGCATAAGGTCCATATGGCAGTTATTGATTTGGGCCATCTGGTAAGCTAGGACTTGCTCCCACCATGTTGGATTAGAAGCTGTTCCGACAAGCCTTTCCTCCCACAAGAGATACATTGGTCAGATGGGGACAGGGATGGATTTCATTACAGGGTGGAGACTACAGTGACAGGAAACCAGAGCAAGACTCCGAGGGGACTGTCTGCAGCTCTGACCCTACAACAAAGACCAGAGAGAACCAAGAACGTGTTGATTGACACCAGGACACTAGGAGTAGATGATGCCCCCCTCCACCCTCTCTCCCATTCATGGCACAGGAAGGACTCTAAGTAACTAACAAAAACAATAGTGAGGCACTTTATAATTATAAAATACCCTGCAAATATTACTATATGCCTGCAACATGATGAAGAGGGAGAGAGGTCAAGTTCAAGCTAGTGAGTGAGGTCCGCTAACCTTAAAAGATGACATTTCTCCTCCATTTTTAAAGGATATTCTACTTCGTTCCCCCTCTCTCTCTCGCTCAGCTTCTGAAGTGTTTTTCTTTTCGAGTCGCCTTCCTCTGCTTGCTCTCAGCCCAGAGGCAAATTTTTCTTTGCCTCCAAAAGTTTTTGTGAAGACCATTTATTGTTTTCAAGTTAGAGCTGTGTGAGAGATTAAATTTTTTTTCATGGTGCTTCTCAAACAGCCCCAAACAACAAACCCACTGATTATGTTTAAACTTGAGGGAAATAACATTCAACAAAAACTTTCCCACCCCCTTCAAAGGCTGCATGAGTGGCTAAACTACAAACGGAGATTTTAGTAACGTGATCCTTCCTCCTATGTTACAGGTATTCCAAGCCAACAACGATGCGACAGAGGTGGTTTTGAACAAGCTGCACACGCCGCTGCTGACGAGGTTCATCAGGGTCCGCCCCCAGACCTGGCACTCGGGCATCGCCCTCCGGCTGGAGCTCTTTGGCTGCCGGGTCACAGGTGAGGTGGGGCTCCACATGGGGTTGGATTGTGTCCTAGGCTCTGCGCCCTCTTTCAGCTCTCTGCAAACAGTATGACTGCAGCACACGACCTTTCTAGAAGGATTGGTTCGAGGACTCAAGACCTAGCAGAGTTCATCTATTCAGTCAGTCAGTCAGTCAGTCAATCAGTCAGTCAATCTATACTTATTAAATGTCTACTAGCTAATGTTTATTGAATGCTAATGATGCACCAGTTTCCATTATCTTTCATAATCCTCACAAGGACTCTATAAGGTTGGTGTTATTATTCTCCCCACTTTACAGATGAGGAAACCAAGAGTTAGAGACATAAGGCCCCCAGCCACTAGGCGGTAGAGCCAGGGTTTGAATCCTAGGCAGTCTGAATTCAGAGCCGGGCTCTCACTGCCTGCTGCCTCACGTGAAGGCCAGGAGTTATGCAAGGCGCTGTGAATATGATGATGAGCACAACAGATCCAGCTCAGTCGGGACATCTGGACAAGTTGGGGAGTCATGATAAGAAACAAACAAACCCATAAACAAGCATAAGATCTAAGCTAGGATAAAGAACGTTGTAGGGGACTTGACCCAGCCCTGGAGGTTATGGGGGACTTTCTTGAGGAGGTGGTGATTAAGCTGAAGGCAGAGGGCACACAAGCACCTGGTGAAGCGGGGAGGGAAAGTGCACCAGGCAGTGGTCACAGCTCGCTCAGTGGCATTGGAGGAACCAAGAGAGAAAGCGAGGGGATGGGCATGGTATGTGAGCTGAGACCCTAGGGGTGCAATGTGGAAGACAGATTGGAGAGACCAGAGTGGAAGCTGGGATAGCAGTAGGAGGCTAGTCCGGTGATATGGATGAGTGGGAATGGTGGCTGGACCAGCCCCAGCCACTAATGAATAGTCTGAACCCTCCATCGTGTGGACCCAGTCCAGAGCAAGCAAGTTGCTTCTTTGGCCTGGAAGGGTCTTCAGTGTACATCTGCCCATCATCCTGTCCCCTAGTCATTCCAGCTCTGAGGGAGTGCTCCATGGTGGAACCCTGTTTTAGGCTTCTAGTTAAAATACCTCACATTTATCCAGTCTCTATGGGCAGAAAACTAAGACTCAAAGAGGCTTAAGGGCTTGACCAAAGTCACCCAACTGGGAACTGAACCCATATTTCCTCAGTACAAATTCTCTGCTCTGGTCCCCTTTACACACACCTCGGCTTCCCTCTTATGGGAGTGGTTCATCCTACCAGTCCCATCTAAGGGACCATTTTCTGTCCCTCTCATGTTACTGTTCCAGTCCAGCATAGGCTAACCAGCCAGAACTTAGTTAAGACTTATTTTCTGGAAGACTGAAAAGAGAACCACCACTGGTTCTCTTTTTTTTTGAAGAGTTGGGATCACCTGGAGGGTCCTTTTGATCTGTAACTCAGTTTCCAAGTATTTAATGCAAACTGACTATAGAGTCTGCCTTGCCCGGACACCATTTATTTGTGCATTTTCCGTTCATTTATTTGCTCCACAAATACTTATTGAAGGCCTGCTGTGTGCATCAGGCCACATGCTAGGAGCTGGAGCTAGAGAAGTGAGCAAAGCAGATGGGGTCTCTGACATCATGGAACTTTCAGGCTAGTGGGCAAGACAGATAATAAACAAAGACAAGTGCTGGAGAATTATAAACTAAGGAGGAAAAGAACAGGGTGCTTTGAGATAGAGTGAGGGGACCTAATTGACTGCTGATTGGAAGTTTGGGGACAGCCTTTCTGAGGGTGTGACACTTAAGGTTCAGGGTGAACAAAGGTTAGTCTGTTGATAACTGAAGGGAAGAGCATTTGGGGAGCAGGAACAGCATGTAGGAAGGATAGAGGGCAGTAACGAGCTGTGATAACCCCTGTGGAAGTAAAGCCTGACCCCAAGAAAGCTTCCATGCTGGGGAAAATGATTACCCGGGAAACAGTGCTCAGCTGAGCTCCCCTATGCTCACCGCCCTTAGGAGTGCCACTGGGGACTGGTGTCACCAACAAGAATATGGAAATCCTTGGCTAACTGCATTAGATGCTTAGACATGCCAGGTACTGTGCTGTGAGCTTTTATATAATAACCGATGGAATCTTCAAAACTCTCAAGAGGTAGGTAAGTGGTATTATTAGTCCTCTGGATCTGGAGAAACTAAGGCACAGAGTGATTTCATTATTTGCCCAAGGTTGTACAGTTAGTTAGTGTGTGGCATAGCAAACATGAACCCAGGCAGCCTGGCTCCCAGTCCTGACTCTTAAACACAGCACTATTCTACCTTGAATAGAGAAATCAGTGCTGACTTAAAGTATGTAATAGTTGGGTTGTTTTACAGCTTCTGACTCATGAGGGTTAGTCCCAGTCATTGAGTGTCAGCCCTGACTTCTCGTATTTCCTCCCCTCTTCGCAGACGCCCCCTGCTCCGACATGCTGGGGATGCTCTCTGGCCTCATAGCTGACTCTCAGATCTCCGCCTCCTCCACCCGTGAGTACCTCTGGAGCCCCAGCTCTGCCCGCCTGGTCAGCAGCCGCTCAGGCTGGTTCCCTCGGATCCCTCAGGCACAGCCGGGTGAGGAGTGGCTTCAGGTGGACCTGGGAGCACCCAAGACAGTGAAAGGCATCATCATCCAGGGGGCCCGAGGAGGAGACAGCATCACTACAGTGGAAGCCAGGGCGTTTGTGCGCAAGTTCAAAGTCTCCTACAGCCTAAACGGCAAGGACTGGGAATACATCCAGGACCCCAGGACCCAGCAGCCGAAGGTAGGTCGCTCCTAGTGGGCCTTACCCTAAACAGGGAGGTTAAGTTGGGGGTGCTGACTTCCCGTCTAGATAGCCATCACCAAACCCCTTTAATCCAATAAAGTAAATATTAATTGAGAGATTACTTTATGCCAGACCCTGTGTTAAATGCCTTAGTTTGATTCTTCTTATTATTTTAATTCTTAACAACACTTCTAGAAGGTAGACCTTTTTGTCACTCTCATTTTAGAGTTGACAAACTGAGGCTTGATGTCAAGTCCAAGGTCACACAGTGTACCTATGGTAGAGCCATGATTCACATCCCATAAGTCTGAGGCCAAAGCCCAAATGCTGACCACCGTTCAACGCTGTTTTTTTATGAAGTTCCATGACCTTTATACACTATTTCAGATAAAGTTTCCTTAGAATTGGCCAGACATCCAAAGGAGATGTGGTTTTTGGAGGCTAAACTATAGAAACTAGGGATTTACTTCCAAAAACAACTGTGTTTTACTAAACATTACTGCCCTTCTTTGTAGTTTCCTAGTCTTGACGCTTAGATCTCTCCAGCCTCTCATCCCGAGGCTGCAGAGAGGCAAGAGGAACTTGCTCCAGGCCACAAGTGCAAGCCAGGGCAGGGCACCCCCTCGTGCCATCAGGGGAGTGAAAGTCAGCCTTCCACAGGGCACAGAGGAGCCGCAGGAAGGCAAGGACATCATGCCTCTGTCCCTCTCCAGGTTCATTGCATGGTTAGCTGGGCTTTCCGATCCTCATGTCTAAGTTACCCCTCCTTTTCCTCAGAAAAGCAGGGCCCCTAACAAGAAAGATGGTATCACATGTCTCCATTGAGCCCCTTTACTAAGCAAATTTTTGATGCAGAGGCAAAGGCTGGGCTGGAAGTTTTGCAATGCTGATGCAAACTCCCAGCTCACAGTTCCAGAGGCTTGGAAAGGCTCAGGGCTTGGTAACCAGAACCTTCAGTGGATGGAGCAGAAGTTGAACCACAGGCTTCCCTAGGGAGAGCTGACCCTGGCTCTTCCTAGCCATTCTGGGGGCCTGGGAAAGGAGATGATCTTAGTCAGGGTCAGAGCCTGCCTTCCCTGTGACAGCACTCCCACATTTGAAAGGAGAGACCCAGGGTATCTTGCAAACTGGGATGGCCCTGTATGCAGCATGCCTGGATGCCAGTCAGCCCCAGGCCCTGGCTTCCCCTACCCCTTCCCCTAAATCAGTGGCTCCCAGGTGTGCCCCGCTGTCATTACTTTTATGGGGCTCAAAGAGAGTTTTCTTCTGACAGAATTGCCTCCACTAAGCAAAGGTTTGGGGAACACAGTCCCAGACTATCAATGTGTGACCAGAGGGTGTTGTTGTTGACCTAGAGAAGGGGACAGTCACTTTCCCTTCAGCCTCTAAGTGAACTTGAAGCAATCAGCCAGCTGGGACTTTCTAAATCTAGACTTTCAAGCATTAGAAAAAGAACTAGACTAGAACTTCTTTTTCTGATAAACCGAGAACTTCACAACAGGCAAGGCAGCCTAAACTGTCTGCTCTTCTCTCTAGCTAAGTCCAGCTTAAGACCCATTTGAGGCTGAATCCTTTTCTGAGCCCTCAGTTTTAGTCCCAGGTTAGAAGATGGGACCTGGCAATTACCACATTCATCTGCTCCCTATTTTCCATGTTTCTGGGTCTCTAGCCCCCCTCAAGTGAATAAGAACCTTAGTGTTTGAACAGAGCCCCCATGGATCGTACTGTCCAGCAACCACGAATGAGCTATGATGCTGCCTTCTGGCTGGATGTTAGGGGTCAGGAGGAGAAGAGGGGAGGAAGGGGAAGCAGGGCATGACGGATGAGGGGTCCACCATAAGAAGGGCTGAGCGACCTGTATCCCCTGCAGCTGTTTGAAGGGAACATGCACTATGACACCCCTGACATCCGAAGGTTCGACCCCGTCCTGGCACAGTACGTGCGGGTATACCCCGAGAGGTGGTCACCAGCTGGAATCGGGATGCGGCTGGAGGTGCTTGGCTGTGACTGGACAGGTAAGAACCTGGCTTCCCAGATGCCTTGGGAGGAGGTCGGACCATGATGTGGATGGGGGCAGAGGGGACACCTGTCTGCCCAGCCTGGATGCTGCCATATTCTCTTGCTTCAAACCAGCCTCTGGTCTTGGAACAGTTTCTCAAGGGATGTGCTTTGTCATTTGTAAAGGATCATTTCAGCTCCTTCAAGCACCTCCAACCCAAGTCTCTCGAACACAAATCATAACCACACATCACCCACCCAAATTCAATTAGACCCTGACTCTTCAGGCCAAGGAGCTGTGGCTGTTGATTTAGGGAAGGGGGAAGAAAAACCCTCATGATAATAAAGTATTCAGTTTATGTCAGAATCTGGCCTCCAGATGTCAGTGGCTAAGAGACTTCGTTTTCATTTCGAAGCCACATCTGTAAAAGGCATTTATTTGCTCCGGAGGGAGTCCATTGCTGGGGAGCTGACAGGAACAGGACTCCTTACCAGTATGTGGCAGGAGTCTTTCTCATTCTCACCTTGTCAGGCAGCCCAGGTCCGGGGAGCGCCTCTAACTCTCCGAAAGGAGGAGAAGGCCCACCTCTTGTTTCCAGGGCCGCAACCTGGCCTCTGGGTCACGCTCCACCTTTCCTCTGGGCAGAGCTGGCACTAGGTCTCCCCCAGAACTCACTCGCCGCCTGCCAAAAGGAGTTTGGGGCAGACACACGAGCCCGGCACCAGCGGGAGCGGTGGGCAGGCTGAGCCTTCCTGCCCCTCTCCACCAGGGCCCTGAGTGTCTCCATTTTCCTGTCTGTGCTGTACCTGTCACCAGCACCCCCAGCAGGGTGTTGTGAAGGATTAATAAGGGCATGTCGGAGAAGTGCTTTGGATTCCCGGAGGGAAAAGTACTGCCTGCTCGCTGGCTACGGTGGCACAGAGAAGGAGCCCCGTTGAGGCGCACAGGCTGAAATCAGGCCCAGATTAGCCTCTCTCACCTTCCGATCAAAGGCAGCCCCAGTGAACACATTCAGTGAGAAGACTTTACGTTCCCCGTTCGGTAGGAGCGGGGCCACGTTCCCTTGCAGCCTGCTGAATGTGTGTCACTTGTCCACTTGCAGGTGCTGAAAACTGTCCCTCCAACAGTGACATAAGCTGGCTTCATTTATGGCCTCTTCGGAATCAGGGCTACTAGAGATTCAGTGGACTGAGGAGCTTCTAGGCCAGTGGCTCGCAAACATTTTTAACCATCATCCACAATTTAAAACAAACGTACGTCAGGGCCTACTCGAATTATAAGAACACGTGTGCATGCATAAGCATACACACATAAGAACACACACGTGTGTGTCTATGGGGAATAGTGTATCACTAAGTGCCTGGACTCTGGGGACAGATTGCTAAATATGAGTCCTGACTCTGCTGGTCTTTGCTGGTGTTACCTCAGACAAGTTGCTTAGCCTCTCAGCATCTCTGTTATCTTAGCTAAAAAATGGAGGTGATAATGGTATAGCTACACCTCCTAGGGGTGTTATGAGGAGTCAATAAAATAATGAATATAAAATACTTTAACTGCTGCCTGGCACCTAATAAGCCTGTTAGAATAAGTAAATGTAACAAAAACAAAAGTTTCCCAATGCAGCACTCATCTGTACCGTGTGAGAGCACTACGAAATAATTATAGTCCGTATTTGTTAAACAGTCATGACCCATTAAACTAATTCCACCACCTACTAATGAGGATGACACAGAGTTTGAAAAAAATCACAGATCTAGGCCAGTGCCTCTCCCACACATAGGGAAACTGAGTCGAGGAAAGAGGAAGTCACTTGCCAGATGTCACTCAGCGAGACGGAGGCTGACTCACACTTCCCTCCTGTCCTCTGCCCCTCTGTGCCATGCCTCTCCCAGGCTGGCTCTGCTTTATGACCAGCAGACAGCCGCTAATGGCCTTTTCTACTCTCGGCCCAAATTACACTGGCCATGGTCAGCAACAGGTTTCTCATTTCAAAGCCCTGCCTGACCATTTCTCAGAAGATCAGAGTTGGGACTTGTTACTCTCTGCCCAGCCTCCTTCCCTTTGAAGTCTCAGACATCTGGTTTCAATTGCGGGGAGCACGGCAGTTAAATGGGCAGTTACCTCGAGCACCCAGCACAAACAGAGTGGACACAGAGGCCGGCTGCCGTTTCCCCACTGTCAGTCACACGCCCTGCCCTCTTGTGGCCTCTCCAGCCTTTTTGCCCCCGGATTCAACATCATCTCCACCAACCCAACTTACGCATTTTGCTACCTAACATTTCCAGGAAACTGCTCTCCTAGGCCATGTGGCTTCCTTATTTTTCACGTGTCCATTTGTTTCTGCGACTTATCCTTGGTTCACTTCTTCATTCTTACTCCAGAAGGATACCAGGAAAAATAATGGGCTGGGCTGAGTCGCCGCAGCTAAATAATTTGACAGGGCTGCTTCACCTGTTAGCTGGTTTGTGTTTCACATGATTACTTCTTGCCTTGCTGCCCAGAGTTTGCTTTACAATTGAGTTTGAGATTCTGTGACACAGTGACAAATTTGAACTTACAAATTAGAACGCTTCGAGGTTATTTGCTGTTTACTGTGAGCAAGAGGCAGACATGGCAAAGGGAAGTCTGAAAGGTTATATGCGTAGTATTTAATAGCAGAAAGATGGGAAGTCGACCATGAAAAAGCTATTCAGTGTATTTAGTGATTTCCTTCAGCTCCTGGATTTATTAAATGGTATGCTGAAGGGGCCTGACAAAGACACCTAATCACACACAATAGTGCAAAAGAACATGTATAGAAATGAAAGGAACAATGCACGGGCTTATTCGGGAGTCTCATTGCAACACAGCTCTGGCAGGAAGACCTCACCCCACAACACGCGGACTTCAGCACCAGTTACCAGAACTCCTTTTTGCCCCACCCAAGGGCCTGACTCACAGCTTCATTCATTTCATAAGCAGTTGCTGAATGAATGACTTCCGGGAACAAATAAACAATGAATGGATGGGTGAATGGATTATCTAGGCGGGAACTGACTGCCTGCAGCCAGGTTTGGCCCAGCCAGGTTTTGTTGCCTGCTACTTGTTTTAATATTTTGGATAAGTTGCTAATATTGCCATGTCCGGAGATTTTCCACGAAGATTTTTGGATTCATGTAGGGGAAAAAAATTTCTTTTCAAGACCGGGCCACACTGGTCACCTCCCTCCACCCCTACCCCTTTGGGGCCTCTATCTGCTGGAGCCAATCATGGTGGTCTCCTGTAAATCAGGCATGCAAGATCCCCTCTGTCGCCTTCTGTCCTATACTTTGCTCTCCCCATCACCCCAGCCATCCTCACAGGAGCTGTATGCATCCAGGAAGCATTTGAATTTGCCACACCCAGACCAAAAGGCACAGCCCCAAATTAGATCCACCAAGTGGAGTCTGAGTCCCTTTGAATCCATAGTCCTTTCTATCCAGTTTCGTCCAGACATGAACAACAGTAGCTGGGGTCACACCTCCCAAGCGTCTGGCTTCGCCTATGGCTTTGGCGATTGTGCTTCTGATTATCTTGTTATAGGTGGGCCCCCTAGGTCACATTAGCTTTGGTTCAAAAAGTTCTGACTCAGAGAAGGCCGAAAAGAAAATCTATTCCACATGAAAGCAGGGGTGAGCCAGGAAGGCACCTCAGTTGCCACCCAAGGGGCAGTGCACAGATAGGCATTTTCCACATTGTTAAGCTCACAAGATTTTCTCAAACTGTTTTTGATAGGCATCATTCATTTTGTGTGTGTGTGTGTGTGTGTGTGCGCGTGCGCGCAAGTGCACATGTGCGCATCACTCACACTTCTGTCTTGAACAGAATACCCAGAATGTGGTTTAGCCTTGCCTTGGGATCGACATCGCCCATATCCATTATTGTCTCTCGTGGCCTTTGTGCCGGCCTTAGGACCTCTGCTGTACAGTGAAGAGCATGGGTTTGATGAGTTTGCGTCGGTGCCTCTGTTGGGGCTGTTTCTGCAGCTTGGGACCATTCTCATTCAACTCAGATGATGCTCCTGACTTCAGTGACAGGATACAGAGGTGACTTTAGGAGAGAGAGACAGAGAGAAAGAGAGAGAGAGAGAGAGAGAGAGAGAGAGAGAGAGAGAGAGAGAGAGAGAGAGAGTCCATCTTCATTTTCCTTTTTCCTTCTCTAATAGCCCATACTTAGAGAGGAAACAGTTTTGGCATCTTCCTCCTGCTGAGTTTCAACGCAGGCTGCTGCATTCAGCGTTCACATCCCTTTTTTGCCTTTATGCAGATGCAAAGCCCACAGCAGAGACGCTGGGACCCACTGTGAAGAGCGAAGAGACCACCACCCTATATCCCATTGATGAGGAGGCCACCGAGTGTGGGGAGAGCTGCAGTTTTGAGGATGGTGAGGATTGGGGGTCAAAGTTATATTTTATCCAGGATAGCACAGGTGCCAACCAGTCAGAGTCGAGGCTGGCCTGTGGCTGGGGCAGGGACCTGGGGGTCCCCTGGATCAGAGATCAGGGAGATGTGAGTCCTCAGGGGCTTGGGGCAGTGGCCGTTTACAAACAATGTAGAAGCATTCAGATATTGGGACAACCAGTACAGCCCTACAGCGTGAATCCACTGGTCATCAGCTGAGATAAGGGTTCGGTTAAAGAGGACTCTCCCCTCGAGAAGTCTCCTCCTCTAGCCCTCACTCCAAATCTTTAGAAACCACAGCCGTCATCCTTTTTCCCACTAAGCTGTGTCTTCACGGAACAGTCAGATGAAGATCTAAAGTGACGTGGTCCGCAGAATGCAACAGCAGTTAACTATTAACTATTCCTTAATTGCATTTCCCTGTGTCTTTTCACCTCCTCTGATTAAAAAATGTGTAATAATTATGACTCCATAAGAGAGTGCACCCCATCCTCCATGAGCTGAGTATAGGTCAGTGACGAAGGCAGAAATGTGAAAAGGCACTGCAACCGTTCCTTCAAAACTCAGGGCCTCCTCATTTCAGGTCAGTTTCTTCACGTGGGAAATCTGTATTATTTTCATTTCATCTTCTAAACATATCCAAGTTAGATAAAAACAGTCATTGGCAGGACCCAAAAGTGCATCACATTTTAAATCATACTGCTGAGGTTACCGAGTATGAGGACATTCCTGACAAACCACAAATTTAGGAACACCTGGCATTTTTGGCTAGAATTTAATGCTTGACAGCTTCAATTTACAGTAAATTACTGATCATTATTAAATGTTCATTAAACAAAATGAAGGAAGATTGGGGAAGAGACTCAGAAAGTGATGGAGACATAAAGATGTAGCACCAACTCGGTAGGTAGATGGTACAATCACACACAGCCATTTGACAGTCAGAGGAACCGCACTGATGGAGTGGATGGCTCAAAAAAAAAAAAAAAAAAAAGGAAAAAGAAAAAGAAAGAAAGAAAGAAAAAAGGCTGCAAAGAAGAATGGGAGGAAAGCCAAAAAATAAATGCTGAAGTTGTGTGACTGAAAAATGATAATTTAATGCATATGCTTTAAGGAATGTGCTTTTGTATTTTGTGTGGGCGGAGGGACACTATTGGTCAGGGTTAGTTGAATACAGAATTCCGACATTTTAATGAACTTGTTTTTGTTTTATGAAGAGGGGAAAGAGACTTGGAGAATCTTACAAGACATGTTTAAGAGTTCGAGAGCCAAAAGCGGAATGCATAGGGAGTTAATATATGGTATCAGATTAGCAGCATTAGCTTGGTGGAGGGCAGGAGGAGGGAATTCTATCTAAAAGTTAGTCTTAAGGAAAATTTAAGGATTTTGCTGCAAACGTTCAGAAGTTTAATATAATTTTCCCGTTTATAGTGGTTTGTTTCATTTGAGGTTTCTTTGGTGGTTCCTCCCTTCACTTTTTTTTTGCAAAAGATCTCTTTGTGGAATTTGGGTCCTGAGATATAGTATGCATGTAAACATTAGAGAGGAATTACGGTATATTGAATTACTCCATATTTTCAAACGGAAAAATAGAAATTCAGAAATTGTCGGGAGAAAGAGATGGTGAGGGCTGAGGGCTACTTTTCCCAAGCCACAGGTTGATGCGGCTGTAATAGATTCCATGTGTTTCTTCTTGACTCAAGCTGACTTTGGCCGAGAGTATGCTAACATTAAGTATTCCCTCTTGGGAAGGGGAGGCATAAGCAGAGCCTGGTGGCACTCTGCCTCTGAGGCCACCAGTGCCCTTCCACTCAGAGGTGAGCCTTCCTCGCCTCCGTGGTGTGAGCAGTTTGTTCCTGCCAGTCTGTTTCCTTTACACTTCCTAACCCATTCGAGGCCTTCCTTAACAGAAATTCCTCCCTATATAGGAACCCATGGGAGAGAAGTGAGGAGGCCAAAGACCCCACTTCCTCTCTGCTACCAGGGTTAGCCAGCAGTTTCTGCTGTCTCCACAGCCATTGCCAACAAGCCTCCAAATTTGGATTCCCATTTCCTCTCTCTCCTCCACCTCTACAGACCCACCCTCACTTAATCACATATTTGGCACCAGCTCACACTGGATCTCTAGAGCTGAGTGGAACCTCAAAAGAAATGCTCGGGTTCAGTTTTCTAGCTTAGGCAGGTGAAGAAGCGAGCAGATGAGCCAAGCCGCGATGTGGTCACGTCTTAGATTTCCACGAGGACCGTACTCTCTGCTGCCCTCGGATCAGGGCCTTCAGGCACTCAGCACCATGTGGAATGATTTTTCCTCCTGGTCAGCGCCGAGCTGGGCAGCCGGCTGGCCTGGCCCCCTCACTTCACCCTAACATGCCAAGTCTCCCGCCTGGCAGTGCCTCCCCCGGGGATGCTGCAATGACCTGGTT
Source organism: Eidolon dupreanum (assembly GCA_028627145.1). Lineage (NCBI taxonomy): Eukaryota > Metazoa > Chordata > Mammalia > Chiroptera > Pteropodidae > Eidolon > Eidolon dupreanum. The sequence continues at coordinate 147,643,277 of CM053503.1, forward strand.
TTCTGAAACGAGAGACCTATCACAAGGAGGTGAAGGGTAGCAAACAAGACTCCCTTGTTTTTGAGGCCACTTTACCCTCCCTGGCCAGCACCTCTCTGGCACATCAGCCTCTCTGGATGCCAGTGGGCTGCCCCATCGCTTCTGAGAGCCAGGTTGGCAGGAGCCAGCCTTCCACTGGGGCACTGGGGAGACATTCTTCTCTGGCATTTAGGGAACAGCAATTTTCACATTTGTCTGCTTTCCGAGGTGGACAGAAGAGGCTGATTAGAGCCCAAAGCCATTTGGTGGCCTCATTTATAATTGCTTACTATGGGAACCACTGGCAGACTTGGCTTTCATGCCTGTGAAGGATGAGACCAAAGGCCGACCCAAGAGCCAATGATCGCCAAGATGAGTTAAATGAATAAGCAAAGGGAGCCACTTCTTTCTCTGCTCTGAACTCAGACCTTGCCAGCCATTTAAATAACACCACTGTGGTTGTTCTCTGAATCTATTTCATTTGCCTTCCTTTGGGTTATTTTTCTCCCCTCTTAGACAAAGATTTGCAGCTCCCTTCAGGATTCAACTGCAACTTTGATTTCCCTGAGGAGCCCTGTGGTTGGATGTATGATCATGCCAAGTGGCTCAGGAGTACCTGGACCAGCAGCTCCAGCCCAAACGACCAGACGTTTCCAGGTAAGCCTGTTGTGAATGAAGAGCCGAAAGAGTTAAGGCTAGCCCGCTCCACGTTTTTCAGCTCCAGAGTCCCTGCCAGCCTTCATAACTTCCCAGCACAGAGCAACCCTCCGCTCTTTGCCCACAAACCACCACAGTCTTTGCTTACAGCATCACCCCACAGAATAATGGGTTGGTGGTTCCTACCCATTCTTGTGATTACAGTACAGCCTGGAAGCTGGGAGGGAGCAAAAGAGGCCAAGATGAAAGAAGAAGAAAAAAGAAAGAGCAATCGGGAGGTCCTAGGAGATGGGATGAGTCAATGTCCCCTTGTTCCCATAGCCAGTACTCGCTGCCACCATCACAGAGCCTCTTGTCAACTTCAAGCTGGGTATTGTTCCTAAAATGGCTCATTAGGAAACCATTAGCCTCAAGTCTGACGGATCCTTCTCTTAGAATATCATTGCTTCTGTAGCAAACTAAGTTGAGGGTCTGAAATGCTGCTGCACCTATGCGCGTCTAGCTGAGCTGCCTGGCACTTGTGCTCTTGAAGAGTATTGCTGTCAGTTCTTGAAATATTGTTAAGCCACCCTTTTACTTTCAGAGAGTCAGATTTGAGAAACCTCTCTGGCACTGTTATGGAGAGGGTTACTTTTAGCCCTTCTAAACAGGTAAGAGCAAGAGTTTACTGTCTCTATCATCACAGGCTTTTACAGTGGTGTTCTGGTAAGTATTTAACAGGAGGCTTTCCAAGGATTAAAAAGAAGAAGAAAAAAAAAACCTGCTTTGTAATGTTCGCCACTTTCAGTGATGTGAATACTCCTACTATGGTCAAATTATGTGGTCGAATTCAATCTGCCAACCATCGTTAGAGGTGGAATTGAGAAGTACAGTGACATGGCATTGCTTAGTTTTTTTCCATCATACAGACGTAATAGATATAAATAACTTCAGGAGCATAGGTACTGGAAAATGTATTAAAATAATTAGGAAGTGTCGAGTTTGGAGAATTTATTACCTTTAGTTGTTAATATAATTTAATTGTAACTTTATATAATTTAATTTTTAATAAGGCTTGAGTTTAACAACTGGCTTGCAGAATTCCAGATAATATAACAATCGGCTCTCACAAACATTGGCTCCAGCACACCATGCACTAGCTTTCAATTTTTCTATACCCCTGGCCTGGACCTTGGATCCCCAAAAGCATTCAAGGGGAGAAGGGTTAATTCTGGAAATGAATAGATTAAATGTTGCTCAACTGGAGAATAAAAGGGGAAAGGGACCGCCCCGTCTGCAGGGTTCCCCAGAGCTGCTCTGCTGCCCTCCATGCCCAGGACTAGCCATGCCCCCTGTCCCCAGGGAATGATGGTAGGACAGACACTAGGAGAACACTGCAGGCCAGCCTCCTGATGCAGCCTACACTTGCTTTCCCAGAGGGTCACAGCGTCTGCTCTGGAGAAAAACATTTTCATATTTCAAGTGTTTATCTCTTCAGCATTTGAGTGCTCACAGAGATTAATATCTGAAGATCACCACAGCCTCAGGCAACAGGAGAGAACACTTACCCTCTCCCAGGCTTAATCACCCCCCCTCCTCTCATTCACTGCAATAATGTTTAATTAATATAATGAGCCTCCTGCACGTTGGAAAAAAATACTTATTTTTATAACCCAGCCTGGATTTTTCAGTTTATTTCCTCTCCTTTGAGACTTGGCCCAATTAATTGGTCGTTTTCCCAACCCCCACTTTTTATCTGAACATAAAATGTATAGGGTCTGTGTATGTGTGTATGAATAGTGTTTTTATGTGTGTGTTTGTGGATTATGTGTGTATGTATGTGCTTCTTTCTCTAGGTGTTTGGCTTTTTATGTGTGTATATGTTTTGCTATGTGTTTTTATGTGTAGATGTATATATTTATATATATGTATATGCATGTATTTGTGTGCATATGTTTTACATCTGAATCTGTGTGTGTTTGTGTGTATGTATCTGTAGATTTGTGTTAAAGAGTGTTCGTGTTTTATATGCACGAGTCTGTACAAGGGGAAAGCTTGGCAGAGGCACTTCGAATAAAGGGATGTAGATGATACAGCATAGGGAGACTTATTGGCTCTTACTCAACATCCATCTTCAGGTTCTTTCTAATAATTCAGCCTCCTCCCTCATACTCTTCTGAGCAGATTTTCTCAAAGAATATCTGAGGCTAGCCCTGTCCAAGCTACAAGGCCACCACTTAGCAAGTGACACTTCTGAGAGAGCTTCAGTTACTCTCCCTTTGACCCTGGCCTTTACCTCTGTCCCTTTGCCCATTCACCTCTGCTTCCCCCTCTTCCAGCCCTTGCCCTCACCTGAATGCCCCATCTACCGACCCTAGCTACTGGTTAGGAATTCTAGTTTTCATCATTACACCCTGCGGTTTGGGAGGGCTTTTCTGAGCAAGCTCACAAAACAGTCAGAATTCCAAACTTTGGCTAGATGATGGGGACAGAAAGAAAATTAAGGCCATAAGGAACTGCTAGATTTAATGGTGTTTCTCCCGTAAGACACTAAAAAGGGAAATAATTGTTTTCCTCTTCCAGAGGAATCCCTGAAGTTTGGGAAAGTGGCACTTGTAACCTGCCTCCAGAAAACAAAGTCATAATAATTTTTTCAGAGCTCTTTCTTCTACCCTCTGATGATTTAAAAAATTATTTGCTCTATTTCCCATATTACTTCTCCTTTCAAAACTCTATACTGGGCTTTAAGCAGGAGAGGATAGAAAGCCGGCACTGTTTAGGATGGTCTTTTCTTAAAAAAAAAAAAAAAAGAGAGAGTGGCCTGAGGGGAGCAGTTGGGAGAAAGCAAACAGCTGTGCTTGGTTAGGGGCAGGGCAAACGCTAATGGGATCAGAGTCCCTGGACCTTCCGAGTTAAACGTGAAAGCCGCTGTGTCACACACACGTCACCATTTCACAAAGAGGAGGCCACTCTACTCTGTAAGAGAGATGTACCATATGTTTTATCCCCTTATTAGATTGGTAAACAAAAGTAATTACATTTAAGAAAGGAGGTGTCTCCATCAAGTGCAGAGGGAGTAGGTATGGAAGAGAAGGGAGGAAGGGGAAAAGGAAGCAGCCATGTTGAAATATCATACACAGGCTATTTGGTTAGAAGTGTCAGTGGAAACTACTTACATTCCTTAGATATTTTCTGATTTAGTTCTTTTCTCATGTTTTGTTTTTTCTTCTTCTTTTTTTTTTCTTTTCCTTTTAAGTAAGCAATTAGTTCTGTTCTTTTGGCTAGCAGTAATGGTTGCTTAAGGCTGACAAGACACCCACTGGTTTCATTCCACTGTTTTTGTTTTTCAAGATCGTCTTTCAAGCCACTCAGAATTTCTTTTTTTAGCTCTTTGCTTGTGGCTGAGCAGCCTGAAGTGTGTTCATACCCGCCCCTAGGGAACCTGTTCCCAATTCAGTGACCCCTGGCAGTTGCAGAGAAGCTGGTCCCATGTTCTCTGAGAAGCCACTTTGCCTTTTCTCTGTAGCTACAATGACACAGAAAGTATCTCCCCTAGTGGGAGTTTTGAGAAAAATCAGATTTAGTTCTTTAAAAAACAAGGCAAAAAGTCCTCGAAATGGCCCTGTGTCTAGACTTGTACTGTTGAAAATGGTAAGTTATTAGCCACATGTGGCTATATTAATTTGAATTAATTAAAATTAAAGACAGCTAAAACTTCAGTTCCTCTATCACACTAGCCACATTAGCTTCATTTCAAGGGCTCTATAGCCACACTGTGTCAGACAGCTTAGGTCTAGAATATGCTCCTCATCCCAGAATGTCATCTTGGTTATCACTGCTCTAGCACCATTAGACAGTAACAGGAGAGTGACCTTTGGGATCCTTGCTGACGCCGTTGTTCCCTGGTTTGGTGTAAACCAAGAAGCAAGTAATTAGGGAGGTGTGCCTTCTCTACAGTCTCTTGGTGGGAGTGTTCAATGGCTGGTATTTTGGTCATTGTGTCATTTTACCTTAGCACGCAACCATAGTAACATAGCATTGGATAGTGTAGGAACTATTTTATTCAATCAAAAAGAGACTCCAAAGTAAATCCTAAGTTATACAAATAATGATCGATGTTTTCATTGCTATTGCTACTATTTATTGTCAAGAATGAGATAAGAAGACGAGAGATACAGGGTACTTTGCCAAATCAACTTCAGAGTCCTCAAGTGTGTGCGGCCTCCACAAATGTGTGCTCTCGTATACATCTGTTGACCTCATGAAGGGTAATTACAGTATTACTTCATGTCAATAACTTCAGATCACAGGAATGATATTAGGAAAACAGGCAAAGTCTACTTGGAAAGGACGAAGACTGCCTAGCATTTATGTTTTTGGATTCAGAGATGGCACCTTTACTCTGGGTTCAAAGACAATCTCGAGTGGGAATAAATCAGGAACACAATGTTCTGAAATATTCAAATGATACAATTGGTGGCCATCCCATCAAATATTAGTGGTAGACATGGGCCCATTTTGATGTAGATTGGGCCATTGAATAAACTCCATTAGAATGAGGACCAGAACTATGATTCATTGTGGGACGTACACAAGAAGATTCAATGTGGGTCTGTGGGTGGATGATTGCAGAGAAGTCAAAGGAAATAATTGATGGGTGAACTTGCTTATGATAGGTTTGATTTTTGTCAGAGAGCTACTGGTGACTCTGAGTAATAAAGCAACTCTCTGAAGTCAAAGACCTTCCCTGTAGATAGGACTAATGGCAGCCATCAGTCCAGACACTGGATTGGCATGGATTTGAACTGCCTTCAGAAAAAGGTTGCTGTGGCTTGGCTGGGGCTCTGCAGCCACTGCAAAAACTGAGACTTCTCAGACTTAGACCATGAAGATAATTAAAGGCCAGGAACAGCTTGACTAAAAGAAAGCTGGTATTCAAGCAGTAGCCTTAACTGGAAAAGCACAGAGGCCCTTCTTTAAGGAAAGTAGAAACACTACTCCGACTTTGTAGAAAAGACAACAGTAGAGAGGAGAGCCAATATTCCTTTTTTCCAAAAGTTGTGATTGCTTAAGTTCCCCAGCACTGCGTGGATTGATAATAAAGGGGCAGAATGATAACGCAGTTGCCTCAGTTGCAAAACCTTCATGAAAGCTGGCATGCCAAAACACAGCTCCAGGTAGACTCCTGCAAAAGAGCAGGCCTGAAACCTCGAATTGTCTATAAGATGGTCACTTGTAAACCTTGAGAACATCCTACTGAATTCATCTAGAGTCTGTGTTTCCCTTAACTGGCTGTTAATTCAAGGACCTTAGCAGAGACAGACTAGCTTTTGGAGGCCAGCTGAGGGGCTGACTCATGTTTTAAGCATGACCTATACAAAGAGATTGCATCTCCTGCAGCACTAAATATTCTTTCAGATGGTTGCTCTAGTAGGAGGGCAAGATACTAGCCAGGAGATCCGCGTATTGGACAGATGGTACGCTTGGCTTTGTGATAGCCAGTAGGATCAGACCAGTAATTTATTTCAGGGTTTGGTAAGGTGTGGACACAGTTGGTTCCATTGCTGTTGGGCCAAATGCTGTCACATGTTCACAAAGCATTTATGCAGCTGAAGCCAGATGTGGCCATAAATCGCCAGGTGAAATATCAGGAGACCCTTTTTAGAGACAGCATCAGGTTAAAACGCCTGAATGACCCTGTCCTCTGCACTTCCTCTCTGCCCTTTTGAACTCCTGTTGTTCATTCCCATGTTATTATTTTCCCTGTATCATGGGCAACAACAGATGTTTTGAGTCAGGGACCCTTGCAAAATGCCTCCCAAGCCTGTCAGGTATCTCTGGGACATTATTTCTTCTTTCTCTTTCAGCAACTGAACATATTTCCTTCCCATTGTCTTTTTGTTGGAAGCTATCCACTGCTGACATCACTGCCATCAGCTACAAGAATAAAAAGCCTACAGCAGGCAGGGCTGGTTCTTAGCTAGTCAGTTGTCATGTTTGGGCAACCTCTTAATAATCCGAAGGGCTTTTCCTTAAAGTCCAAGTAAATCATTAAAGTAGCCCACCCGTGCCATGCCAACCCTTTGCTCTATCAAGTAATCAACAGCCACTGTGCTTAAAAATCTCTCTGTGTTTGATAGTAGTGGGCCATGAATTGAGATGTACCGGAAGAACAGACTTCACTTACAGCACATGTGATTCATTTATAGCACATAAAGGGGTGCCCTGACTTAAAACAGCAGAAGCACTTAGCTTGAAGAAGAGTCAGTGGAGACCTACCACACTGTAACTAAAGGCTTGGGAGGTGGACATTTAAAGGAGCAAGGGCTGTGTTTCCTGAGGAAGCGAAGGCGAAGAGTCTTCATTCTTCTTAAGTGGCAGGATTTCTAAGTCAGAGGACAGAAGCTGGCTGGGCTTCATCAGGACCATAAGGAGGATGTGTGTCTAAATGACAGCAGAACTTAAAACTGAATTTAAGAAGTCCCTGACAGTGTTGTGACCTAGAAAACACACTGCCAACATGACCTATGAAAACTCCTTCTCTGAGAAATTTAAAGCAAAGCATGGACATGTTCTTCTGGGGATATTTTCACCATTGTTCCTCTAGGTGACAGGGCTGGCCTCTTGGGTTGGCCTTCCCAAATTATGCCGCTCTTCTCTTTTTATTTTCTGAAAAAACAAAAAGGCAAGCACAGGAGGCAGTGTGGATAGCAATAGTAATAGTAATAAAGACCACAGCTTTTATTGAGTTTCTATTGTGTTCCTGTTACTATGCAGAGCGCTTTGCGTGGCTCATTCCATGTCCTCTTCCTCACAGCCCTGAATAGTAATGATGTTATCACACCCATTTTACAGATGGGAAGGCTGAGGCTTTAAAAAATTAATGAGTATTAGGCCAGGACTCCAGCTCAGATAAGAGGCCATACAATTTTACTCAGTCTGATCAGGGCTCATATCCCGCGTCCATCGCTCTAGCTGGGGTCTCAGACACATCACTTCAATTCTCTGAGCTTCGGTTTCTTTTTTGTTTATGGTAAAAATTGAGAAACTAAAACTTGTTAATACAGGGAGGATTATATAAGATAAGGCAGATAAATCCTCCACTGCAATATCTGGCACATAGTAGGTTCTCAGTTAACTTTTAGTTCCCTTGCCCCTGCTTTTCCTCTCTCCCTCCCTGGGCTTTCTTGATCTGAGCCATTCCTTCACGATGTCCTGGTTCTAATCAGGTCTCTCTCAGTGACAGGCAGGGACATTTTGCAGCTCAGCGTCCCTCTGACTGATGTCTACTGCTAATTCCTTAAATTTACATATCATCTTTCTTCCCTCGAGCTCATAGCACTTAACAGACAAGTGGGGCACAAATGATTTAACTAAGTGAAATTCAGAGGCCTGCTTGTCTTGAGATTCTGCAAACTAGTGGATTAGCTCAGATGTCAGCACTGAATTATGATCCTTCAGCTGCTCGTGCTTAGCACGCCACCAGCATTAACTCCCTGGTCTTCCAGTGGTCCTTTAAATCATGCATAGTGATTATCTTATTGTAAGAGAGAGAGAAGAGAGAAGAGGAAAGGAGACGAGAGGAGAGGAGGCAAGCTCGGGGCCCTGGGAGAGGCAGCCTGTGAAACCTTTGGCCTAATTGTGCCGGAAGTTTTAGCGACAGGATGGGTAAATAGAAAAGACCCAGATAAATCAAGCCAGTCCAGCTCTTTACACCTCCACACACATTTTACTTACTAAATTCTAACCATTATGCTGTGATTCCCCTGCTGTTTAAGAATGTAAATTCACACAAGCGACAGTATTTCTGCCAAGCAATTTTCAAGCAGCAAGTGGGTCTTATTTGTGAAATTGTGAAGGAAGAAGGCTGAATAATGAGTCTGAAATCTGGTTTCCTTTATATTTGAGGTGGAAACAGTAAGGGTTTTGGAAATTACTGGAGCATGGGAGCCTTTGGGAGATTCTCACTGGTGGCTCAGTAGGTGGGTGCTTCCACGGGTCACCCTGTCATTACTGGTTCACCTCACCTTTGCAAAGGGCTGTTGGCTGAGGAGGATGGGAGGGAGTTGTGAAGAGATTTCATGAATATGAGGAATTACCAGAGACTAGCTGATTCTCCCCTGTTCTTATTTCTAATATATAGCCTCATATCATTCTTTATCCATGTGTTTGTCATTCAGTCATTTGTAGAAACAAATTTTTCTTAAGTAGTGGTATATGCATGTCACTATCTAGGGGCTGGGAGAAGAAATATTATTAAGTCTTATATGTGTAAACCAGGACCTTGTCATCTATTTAGGGCAATTAGAAAGTCACACAGGAACAGTTCAAGTTCAAGGCATTAGACAGTTACCTGCTGATGTGCATAAAAATGGCCTTAAAATCAGTAATACAGTTGGTAAGAGCTCCAGTTGTTGAGAGAAGAGAGGATTTAATGTTGAATTGTGCCACAATGGTTAGGAGAACTAACAGAAGAGTGTGGACTAGGTGGATTAGTCAGGAGGGGGGAGAAATTACAGGTAAGAGGAGAAAAAAAAGAGCAGGGCCCAGTGGGGAAGCCAGTTTGCCTTGAATAGAGTGTGATTGATTGCCCAGGCTTGGGGCAAGGTGCCTGGGGCACAGCTGAAATGAACAGCCTAACGGCAAGTCTGGCTGTACTACTTACCAGCCTCTCTACCTTGGACAAGTCACCTGAACCTTTCTCAGCCTCATATTCTTCCTGTGCAAAGTAAAATTAATAAGACCTAGCTCACAAGCATATAGCAAGAATTAAATAAAATAATGCATATGAATGTGCTTTGTAACCTGTAAAGTATTATGCAAATATGACTTATAATTATTATCATTAATAGCAGTAGTAATGAGAGCTGATAGGAGAAGCACAGGTGTAGGAGATCATTGCGTGTCTGCTTGTGGCACCAGGGTCTCCTCCCTCGGCAGTTCACCATCATTAAAATTCTCGGCTATAGACAGCTGCCTAGCTATCTGTGCTGACTTTGGCCTTGAAGAGGTCTCATGTTGTGTGGTATTAGACAGACATGGATCTGGATGGTTAGAGAGATACAAACTGGAATCTCAACTATGCATCCTAAGCTGGTCTAATTTGACTTCAGCTTCTAGAGCAAGAATCCCGGAGAAGCTAACCAGAGGGGCTTTGGGGAGCCAGGGAAGAGGAGAGAGGTGGCCGGGAGGAGGGGGCAGAAGGAGCTGTTTCTGGGCAATTGATGGGAGGACTGTCACAGACTCAACTCTCACTGGAAAGATGTCAACAGGAGTAATAACAGCAAACCAGTTGCTTCAGAGCCCTGGAATCCTCCGCTGACGAGCCCAGGGTGTTCACGGATCCTGCTGAGTAAGAAAGCTCTGTGCACATGTCTCAGGTTAGCATGATCTGGAGGTAGCTGACGTGCTGGGTGTGTGACACAGGAGTGCCCCTGCCATCTTAGAGAAGTGTTCAGCATAGGATGTTTCAGGGCCAAACAGAGACAGTGAGATTTTCTCCTCAAATGCCACTTTGTTCTCTGTACAAGTGGCCAGAACACTCCTGCACAATTGGATTTGCGAGTGCAGGTCCCCACACCCATATCTGCAGACAGGAACAGGAACTCGGTCTTCTGCATAGTATCTAACATATTTGAAAACTGATCAGCAAAAAGGCCCACTCCCCAAGCACTTGGATGGGGGAAGCCTTAATTTCCCAACATGTGTATATTGTCTACTAAACACATCGCCTTGGCTGATGATGATGACAGAGCCTGTTTTCGCTGGAGCTATGTTTGCCTGGCTGTCTGAGTAAAGATCATATTCAGGCCTCCCCAGGCTGAATCACCCCTACTCTGCCACCACCTCCTGTTCTGCTTGAAGTTGACACCAGGCTTCTGATTTACAGTTGCCCAGGCATCATCTAGTAACACTGGTGGAGAGAGAAGGTTTTAAATGTCTTTCATTTGGATAGTGCCCAGCCAAGACGACAAAAGATCAAAGCATACACCAACTGGTGAGAATCATCCTCTAGTCTAGCAGCCTGTAATTCAGTTCATTAGACTGCATTGGCCCTTTGGGTAAACCAGTGATGACTAAGATGCGGGTCTGGCCTCTTAGAATCTAGGGAGAAAAGAAGGCACAGACACAGGCAGCGGAGACATAAGGCCGACTGCACCAGGTGCCATATGTAAAAGAGGCTCAAAGAAAGTGATGCAGAGAAATGGACAGGAGGAACCAACTTGAGGTAGAGACTCAAAGGGCTTCAGGGGGTCGCAGCATTTGAATCAAGGCTCTGGAGGATCCTTAAGAGGGGGATGCACAACCTGGAGAAAAAGAACGTGAATAAACTAGACACCCAAACTATGGTCCCAGCTTTACCCTGAAGGGGCAACAGGTGCAAACTGGTGTCTTTCCCAAGCGTTTACCAGGAACCTCTGTTTGGGTTTGTTTTCACCAGATGACAAGAATTTCTTGCGGCTGCAGAGTGACGGCCGGAGAGAGGGCCAGTACGCGCGGCTCATCAGCCCACCCGTCCACCTGCCGCGAAGCCCAGTGTGCATGGAGTTCCAGTACCAGGCCACGGGCGGCCGCGGGGTGGCGTTGCAAGTGGTGCGCGAAGCCAGCCAGGAGAGCAAACTCCTCTGGGTCATCCGCGAGGACCAGGGCGGCGAGTGGAAACACGGGCGTATCATCTTGCCCAGCTACGACATGGAGTATCAGGTGGGGTGGTGACCGGGACGTGACAGGAGACGGGTACGGAGATCTGAGGGAGTCTGTTGTGATCTGTGTTTCAATATTTCAAAGGGCCGTGCCCATTCATCATTAGGGAACGTGGTTAAACGCTCCTGTTTTCATTGTGTTTCTCACGTTGCCATGGCAACTAAATGACACTCTTATTTGTTATTCAGAATGTGCCTATCTCTACACCCAGACTTGGTTCTTTGTTCCTCCTATTGCCTTTTATATTGCTGAAATCTTCTCCAGCAAATGTTTCTTCTCTCCATTTAATTTTAGATTGCTATCAGGTAGGCTGACAAAGGGACACAGAAGCCAGGGAAGTAAACACAAACCCTCCACACAGAGGGTGGAGGCCTGTAGAGTCTCTCAGACTCCAGGGGGGGCAAAGGATGGACCTCCCCAGCTCATCCCAGCAAGTGTGAACACAGGAAGGGGAGGGCTGCTGCTAGCGCTCCGTGGCCAGCAGACCAGGGAGACCCCTCTCTGAATGAGTGGTTTCTCTCCCAGCAGCTCCAGGAGTTGAGTTCTACTATCTCAGCCCTACAGAGCAAGAGACTGAGGCACAGATGGGTATGTGCAGCTGTGGCTGAAACTTGGGTAGGAGTAGACACCCTGTGGAAGAGGTGACTGAGAACCAGCCAAAGCATTAACCTGCTCCTCCCCAGACGAGAAGCAGCAACAGATGGCTGGTGAGGCAGCCAACTGCTCGCTTAGCTTGCCAGAGGACATGTGCTAGTTTGCAGAGAGAACCTGGGGAGGGTGAGAATGCGGAATGATTGAAGACCACAGAGCAGAGGGACGTCTGTGTGCAGCCTGCAGTCACTCGAGGTTGAAAGGCAGGGGTCCTCAACCCCTGGGCCATGTACTGGTACTGGGCCATGGCCTTTTAGGAACCAGGCTACAAAGTAGGAGGTGAGCAGTGGGCGAGTGAGTGAAGTTTCATCTGTATTTGCAGCTGCTCCCCAACACTAGTATCATCACCACAGCTCCACCTCAGATCATCAGGTATTAGGTTCTCTTCGGAGTACTGGTCCCTCGTGCCAGAAAGTTTGGGGACTGCTATTATAAGGTGTCCTGAATTTCTCCCCACCCCCACCTGATTCCTTACTTATAAACCTTAATGCATTGTATTGTAAGTACCTGTTTGCATTTTTGTTTCACCCCTAGATAGTGAGATTCTCCAGGCAGAGGGTCTTGTCTGTTAGGTTTGATAACTGTCCTTGTGCCTGGCACATAGTAGGTGTTCAGTAAACTATTGGTGAAGGAACAAATTATTTCCCTCTTAGCTGTAATAATGGATCCATAAGACAATATTACCCCAAAGGCAATCTAAACCTCAACAGTGTATTTCTCACCTTACCCCCACCTGCTCATGTCCTCTGAGTTTCTAAATACTTGGATTGGGCATTTGAAAGATTTATGAGAAAGAAACCTATAAAATGACTAGGGAAATTTTAATCCTCCTTTAAACATACTCTGGTTGTGGTCCTTTTAATCAACACATTCGAGTTACTGGACAACAATATCCATCACCTTGTAATATATATATTTTTAATCCCTTCAAATATGCATTTGATTTGAACCAACTCTTTTTAAATTAGGATTGCAAGCACCATAGCCATGTGGCCAACAGATGTGTACCAAGAACAGTAACACACACATGCACACCCCCACACACATACCCCCCACACACACTCGTTTTAAGCTGCAGTTAACAGAAAATTGGAAATCCTTCCAATGTCTGGACCAGGAAGCTCAGTTAACCATGGCTCTTGTTCTTCTGGCTTCTAGATTGTGTTCGAGGGAGTTATAGGAAAAGGACGTTCGGGAGAAATTGCCATTGATGACATTCGGATAAGCACTGACGTCCCGTTGGAGAACTGTATGGGTACGTGAATATCTGTTTCTTTGTGGCTTTTCCAAATGAGACACCAAGGGCTAGGATATAGAAGAGAAGGCAGCACACCATTTTCAAACACAATGGTTGCCCAGTGTGTAAGGCAGCAACCATCTCAGGTGAGGTGTGAATGTAGCTGTGTCTTAGGCTGCATTCAGGATGGGAGGCGTGTGAGATGAGGAGAAGTCTTAGCCCCTTTCCCATTCAGAAATAGACTTGCACTAAGTATATGGAGATTCAGGGTGCCAAGACCCCATCATCAGACTCCAGCTTTTAGCAAAGAAAATACTAGAGGACGAGAACAACTGCCAGTCAGAATTACATGCTAGAAAGGTTTGATGGATTTAATGGAAGCTTTCACTGGTGAGCAAAAATAGTACATATGCTATATTAGAGTGATAACATAATTACCCAAGTAGTTCTTTTACATGAACAAATTGCAGGACAAACTATGGCTTATGAAGTAGCGTCTTAGATTTTGCTTTGAAGCTAATTACCTCTCATGCCCCAAATCCCAGATTTATTGTAAGAATAAATATTGCACTCCAGGCGACCAGTATAGAAAGGACACCGTAACTGTCCCCTTGGATAGAAGTGCCAGCTCACCTGAGGTGCACACATGTTACCCAGCTCACCCCCAGGGTGCCCTGACCATCTCCCTTCAGAGCCAGGGACATTCCCAAAAGCGAGATGGAATCCTGAGAAGGAATGGGACCGGCTTTCAGTCGGCAGAGTGACTGTAATAACTCACCGAGTGCTTTTTTCGGCACATGAGTCCCGGGTGTATGCATGCCTGATGACGTCAGGAGCACCTGGGACCGCCCTAGTCCCTTCAGGCAACTCTCAGGCACTGGGCATCTAAAAGTAATCCAGGCTCTGAGAAAGTAATCAGTGGTAAGTGACTGATTACAATGCTTCAGGGACCCATTACTCTATAAAGGACTTTTTGTTCCAAAGCAACTTTGAGAATCTCTACCCACCCGCCAGGGCCCATGATGATGATGTGTGAGACACACTCTAGAGCATGTAGAGGACGTGGGACACTTTCCGTAGGGCATTGCAAAAGCAGCTCAATGGCAGTCATCTTCATCATACTCTATGTTCACCCAATTCCTTCCCCTTATCTAACTGAAATGCTTTCTTTTTTTTTTTTTCCCCCAGAACCCATCTCAGCTTTTGCAGGTGAGAATTTTAAAGGTAAAAAAAAAAAATTTGTTTGCATGCTTTTTCCTTCCCCCCATGTGATGTGAATTCGGTGGAGGGAATAAACTTCCCTAAATCTCACAGAGAAAATAGACGCCATACCTTTCCACCGCTAGATGGCACCAGCAACACCTTTAGGTGCCAGGAAAGGGGGATTGAGATCCTCACTGTCTCTGGTTTAATTAAAGTTTAGAAACCTATAATAGAGACAAATAGGTTACAGATAAACCTTTCAGCCTTGCATTGTCCAATGGGGAGCAATGAGGCTGAAAATGCAAGAGCGGTGAGAAAGGAGAGGCTGTGGGGAGACTGAACACAAAAAAAAAATCAGGAGTAAATTAAAAGTGAAATGAGGTGGCAATGATTTATTTTAGCCTGAAGATGGTTTCTTTCCAGTTCCAGGGTACCAAGGCAGCAGTCTCAATTAACCCTCAGTGAGATACAGTGGCAGGCAGTTTTGTGAGGGAAGAAAGTTAAAGAAAAGACACAAAGTGATAATCCTGAAGTGGAAAAGTTGCAGATTCAGGAGCTGGTGTTCTAATAAAGGGAATAAAGAGGCACATTTGACGACTGGAGTTAGAGCACTTTAAATAGAGGACTGAAAAACAGAAAAGGACATTCTCTCCCTAATAAAGTAAAGAAAGAACAGAGCAAAGGAGAGAAGAATTTGAGATGCTTGCCTCATCCAGGGGGACAAAAAGCCTTCCAAGCATGGGGGATGGTCATGCCTGTGCTGTTGTAATGCAGTGCATTTCACATTTCGCCCTCTTTGCAATCCAGTTAGTTGCTGCTGAAGCTTCCACCCGGGTTCCAACACCAAGTATTTAGAAGCCACTCGAAATGCTTCACCTCATTTGGCCTGGGTGTAAAAGCACACTCCGAGACACTCACCCTCACCTAACAACGGGGTTTTCATAACCTAGTTTATGCACACAAATGTGGGGGTTGCTGGGCCCTGTTTGTACTGGCCTTAACCTTGTAGGTGACAGCATTTCAGAGATAAGGGAAAGTCAGTTTTATATCTGAAGTCTAGACTTGTTATCTTCACTCTCATTAATCTGTCCAGCTCCTGGCTAGAAAGAGATGAATTCCTGGCTTGTCACCTAGATGCGATCTCTGACTCCAAATCATCTCGCCTAATTTGCCACTCATCACCCGCAGCTCTAAGACAATAGATGAGGAAGATCCCAGCAGAATAGAGAATGGCAGACCCCAGTAGAATAGCTTTTCTTTCCTTCTCACCCTTCGTTGCCCCCCTGAACCCCATCCCTACTCCCCATGGCACATTTTGAAGTATTAAGCGTATCCATGTGCCTAGGTTGGTGCTTTTTGAGTGTGAGATTTATGTTAATGCGAATCTAAAGTATTGGAAAGAAAGCTGAGGCCAAAACTGACCGACTTGGATTACAGTCGAATTCAAGTTCTATCCTTCAGGACCCAAGGTAATGTTGATATTGGGGAAGTGGAACCTGCTTGTGTTGTTTTCACTGGACTCTTATTGGTTGTTGAGACTCAAAGGCCCCTGGAGAGGCTGGTTAAAGATTTCCCGCCACTGCCGCAGACCCTGTTCTGTGTGAGCACGCATGCCTGGCTCCATGACTGACAGGTATGGTGGCTGAGTGCTTTGCTTCTGTAAGAGAATAAACAAAGCAGGGCACACGTGCTCTCCTTGAGGCTGTGTTTACCCTGAGGCTTCACAGTCCAGTCGTGTTCTCTCGTAAAAAAAAAATATAAATAAAATATCATCAGAGCCGCAGTGCTCAGTTAGCCAAAATAAACACATGGCTTAGTGACTTAAAGGTAAGAATTTCCAGTGCGTTCCCGGTGGCTGATTGGGGGCTTAAGCAAAAGCAGAACACAAGTGGCGTGGATGGGTCCACAGCTGATGTCTTGGGAGATAACAAGCATCTTGGGAAGGAGGAAACCAAGTCTTGGGGAGCAGAGACTTGGCCAAGGAACACGGAGTCAAGAGCAGGACTGGAACTGAGAATGGACAATTTTAATCACACTGGCAAACTTTGCATGCAGCTCTGACTTGGTAGCCAGATGAACACAGGGCCACACGGTCTTCATTTGGGCTGAAGCCCATTTGACCTCAGCATGCAACTCTGTGTTTCGATTCAAGCAAAGCTTTCCATTTGGGAGAGAAAAGAGGACCATTTGCTCTATCTAACCCAGTGACTGACATACAGTTCCTCTGCTGGTCAGGGCAGAGGCGGTCCTCTCGGTGGGGGCGTGGGTGCCTTGGGATTAAATCAGCCTTTTCACTCAGAAAGGGAAACAAAGAGAAATCAGGTTTGGACAGGCAGGATATGGAAAGTTGATGGTAAAACACTATTAACAGTAGGCATTGACATTGTTAGTATGTTTTTTTAATTTGAGGGGTTTTTTTCCCATTATAAATTAACCATGAAACAGAAGCATTCTCATCCTTTAGGAGAGACCAGTGTGTACTAGGTAAATCTTTAGGGAAATGCAATAAAAGTGGCCCCTGGATCTGGGCTTATTAGGTATTCTTGATCTTTTATATTTTGGAATGTCTTTCATTTTCCACCTCTTGCTTGTTTCTTGCCATGAAACCTGTTCTTTTTATTCAAATCACCTTGTGTTTTCTGCTTAGCATATATACTTTGATTGGATACAAGGGTATGAGTCAGTAATGAAGAAAAACAAGCCATAGAGAAAAAAAAAAAAAAAAAAACTGTGTCAAGAAGGGACCAGGAAAAAAGAGAATGAATAAGCTGTGTTGTCATGTGAACTTTAGAAAGACTTTTTTCTTGTTGTGATGAGTCACATTTTAAACAATGTAGCCTGGGTGTGCATTTTTTTCTTTCTTTTTTTTTTTTTTTAAAGCACTGGCTATAAACATCATAGGGTCATGTATCTTTTTTCTAGAATTTGAACTTTAACAAGTGAAAAACTGTGTAAGGGGAAAAGAAAATAAAACGAAAAGTGATGTAATTAAGGTGATGGATTATTTCCTCTTAACCAATACTTTCTTTTTTCAATAAAAGAAAAAAGAATAATAAGAAGCAAGTAAAAATATATAAAGCTCATCATCAGAGTTCTGTAGTTGTTGCTGGCGGTAGAGGGGGAGGTTTAGCAACTCACAGCAGACACAAGAGTTCTTGTTCATGTTAGTGGGCTTTGAACCAAGCAGGACAGGGAGACTGGGTTTAAGACCCTTCCCATTGGAGGCCCGTGGACATTCCAGGCATGCATACCCTTGTGGAAGGTGGTTGTTAGAGGAATTCAGAACTACTGTGTCTACCACAGATGGATGCTAAAAGGAACATCAGTATCTCCTGTTAACGACTGTGAAGGTGCATTTTATGTCTCAGACCAGTTCTGAGGGGCGTGGGGCCCACCTCGTGCGTTCACTTTCTGCGGTCCTCCACAGTTTCCATCGAGGTGAAACGAGGAGAAAGTGAACATCAGAGGCGTTTTTAGTGGGCTTAGAGGAGAGCAGTCTTAAACCCATTTTTGGGTCGCGACAGATCTGGCAAGGGTTTGGCTCTCTGTGCATCAGGTTTTGAGTTCTGTTTACTTGGTGCCAACTGGTCCTCCTGTGTCACTTCCCACCCCTATCTCTCCATTTTCATACCTACCCTCATCTCCCTATTGGCTGCCTCCCAGAGCCTTTATCCACCGGCATAATGGCCCCCATCCCAGGCAGAGGACCTAGGGTTGGCCTCAAACTCCTGCTCTCCTTGGCTTCTTTTCTCCTACAGCTCTCCACTAGAAGCACTCCTGAGAAGCAGTGAGGGTTAAATGGCATTTACACACGTAATCCTCTGATGAAAGGCAGAGACGTTATTCCAAAACTCTGCCAGGGTTCCAGATAGGCAGCTGCGCTGTATGACTCCTTCTCCTTGCCGCCCTGCCCCCCTTACATCTCCAGCTGCCAGATGAAGACTAGGTGTTGCTGAGCAAGGAAGCCTGGAAATCAGATGTGTGTAAAGCGGGGTAACTGCTTGGCTGCCACTGCTTGCCTCAGGGGGACGCCGAGGCATCCTGTGTGAGGTTCGCTTGTGCACACTGCCTCTCCTGTCACAGAGGCCTGAGACATCCCCTCCCTGCAAGTTTACCATTCATCTAAACAGCCGCCAACGTCAGTTTGTCTAGGGAAAGCAGAACATTTTTCTCGCCGGCTTTTCTTCTCTCCAAGAACAGAAAAGACAAGCCTCAGTTTAGGAAAGTAACATAAGTGCCACTAAAGATATGAGAGGAGTCCGAGACTTCAGCCAGCAAACCACAGATCTGAATTTAGAGGTGTCTTATTTATTTCTTTAGTCAACGCATGAAGTAAAACTTTTATTCAAGCAAGTGCAGTACAGTGCAGTAAAATATCAGATTTTTAAAAAAGAAAGAAAATGTTTTTAATACTTTATATCTTTGTACAGATTTTGTAGTTTTGTGTCTCTTCACCCACTAAGCATAGAATCCCGTGGATTTGAAATATTTTAACAAAGTTAGAATACCAACACAGAAGGTTCTTTTTACATAGGTCCATGTTTTATGTTAAAAAAAAAAAAAGAAAAGAAAAGAAAAAGGCATTTTAGGTAGATGGAGGGATCAGCACAGTTTCTGCTACACTAGTGAAAACCTTCCAGTGACCTGCCATCCACCGCTCGTAGGCAAATCAGAATCATTTCTCAGGGATAGATTGTACTTTTACATTCTTTTTCCAAACAGACCACATTCTTCTACTATCTTCTGTAAACTTTTCTAGAGGAGCCAACCTTTTTTTGGGGGGGGGGAGAGGAACTTGTCTAATCTCACCAATTAAATAAACCTTTTTATCTGAAATGCCCCTTCACCAACACTTTATTTTCAACCTATACAAAATGGACTCCATAGATAGGCCAGGCCTAAAACTGCTTCTTATTTGCAATGAGCCTTTTTTTTTTTTTTTTTCTTTCTCTTCTTAGAGAGACGATTCACCATCGTTGACTTTCAAAACGTTTTCTTAGGAAACCTGGGTGACTCCCTCCAGGTCCAGAGGACATGTCGCAAACTTAGCTGTAGCAGATGCTTTCTCTTTTCCGTGATCTGGTGAGAACCGGACTTAAATGAGACAGGCCTCAGCCAGGTTCCAACAGAAGTGGGCAGTGGAAAGGGAGAGGGCTACTTCCTGCTCAAGAATGGGTCACACACTTTTCTGTGAAAGGCCAGGTAGCACATAGGTTGGACTTTATGAGACTCTGTGTCGCAAGCACAAAGGCAGTCATAAGCAGTATGTGAACAAAGGAGGGAGGCTTGTTCTAAAATGTACAGAATAGGCTGCGGGCCACATTTGACCTACAGGCCACTGTGATCCGAGCCCTGGGCTGTGCTTCCGCACCGACCCTGCCACTTAGCAGTGGCGGACCTCCTCCTGAGGCCTCTGGGTTCTGTTCTGCCCTCCTCCTCAATTTCTCTCCAGGTCAAACCGGAAGAAAATCACCTGTCCTCTCAGGTTTTCAGGTCTCCCATCTCAGAGTCATGGGCAGTAAACAAGATAACTCACGTGAGACCGGTAGCACAACGCTCACCACACAGGCGAGGCCCACTCATCATAGCCATTTTTCTGGTCACAGTTCCCAATTGTGTACTAATTCAATAACCCTATTTGTATAGCGAGAATGGAAGGAAAACTGCCTACTGTGTAATTTTTCTCCTTATTATCCTCCTTCAAGTTTATTGTTCCTCAAAATTCAAATTATTTGCATTCACATTGCTCCTTCTCCAGAGGGCTCAGAACCTTTACAGATGAAAGCCTGTTCATCCTTGCAAATATACTTGTTATTGGCTCTTTAAATATCTGTTTCTCATCATCTCACACAAGGAGAAAACTCTGTGGAGAATTGTGCCGGGGATGGGGAGAAAGTAATGAAAAATAATTCAGGAGTTGATTTTCCAATTGGAGTGGGGAGCGGGGAGAGATGTAGGTGGTAGAAGTTGGAGCAATCAAAGGGAATTTTTGCCAGAAAATATGAATGTTGCTCCAGAATACATGCCTCCATCCATCCATCCATCCATCCATTCAGTATTTGCTGGATTGCTGCTATTGTCTGCGAAGGTGCTTTTAAAAGGAATTTAACCCCTACTGATCTATTACCTTTCTCTTCTGGCAAACCGCAGCCTCATTAGCATGCAGCCCTTGAGAGCTGCCACAGAGCCAGATTCCAAGCCGGCAATCCACCTGCCTGTGGGAGCTGAGTCTCTTTAGCTGGAGAACAGTATGAGAAACTGACCCCCAACTACAGGTCACCAATAGTTGCCTGTGGGAGACGAGGGCAGGGTTCTTAGGTGTATCTTCTCTTTCCTAACTCCCTTAACTTTAAAAGCACCAACTCATGTAGTATGTTTTCTCATTTCTCCAAACAGATGTCCAAGGAAAATGTTGAAGGAGCCAATATAATGTCTCCCAATGGCTTTTGCCACTAAAATTTTCTACGTGTTGATCATTGCTAGGAAAGGGGAAGAGGGCCTTAACCCTAAAGAGGAGTTTGTCTCCTGAAGTGAAGCAGAACTCTGAGGCCAGGGGTTTATTTCTGATTCCAAATAGGTAATCCACATCTTGTGATTTCACCTTCTTCCAGCCAGTCCCCTAGATCTGCCCCACTGTGCCCCAACTTTGACTCTCTATCAAAAGAAACATGAGGAGTAGCATCAAGGCTACATCCTTCCTCAGCCCCACCACTTTGAGCCCTGGATGGTGTATTTAATGTTGAAAACCAGCATTTTGGCTGAGAGAAAGCAAACTTTTGAATTGAGACTAGGTGGTGATCGAGGAATGTGGACAATTGTGACCGTTTTCCACTTGACAAAAATTTGTATTCCTGCCTTTGGGGTCTGGCCAGGTGCTTCAGATGGGGAGTAAATCTCTGCGAATTTATTACCTTCCTTTCCTCTCACGGGTGAGCTGCAGCTTCGTTAGTGGACAGCCCTCACTGCGGAGCCAAATCAAAATCAGAAGCAAATCTGAGGACAGCCTTGGGGGAGGGTGGGTGGCACTGAGCAGCTATGGGTCATCCCTGAACACTTTGCTGCTTCTCGCGCATTCTTCTGAGCCCATGTGAAAATCCAACAGCAGGATGGTTGCCAGGCAGCAGATTCTCTCGGTGACCTGCATAATGAGTTAACACTAGTTCACTATGACTGGCCATTTCAGGGAGCCGTTTTCAATACCTTGCTTTTCCTTTCTCTGATTCTATGCATAACTTTTAATATGGAGAGAGATTGGGGCCGGGGGGAGGAGAGAGAGGAGCACTTTCAACAGTAATCAAATTATTAAAAGATAGAAATGGTTTGGGAATAAAGAAAATAGAGTAAGTGGTGATGAAGATGGCAATGTAGACAGGGACATGGTGGGGGTCCTGGGATTCGGAGATCCTTTCCATCCCAGGGGTTGTGCGTGTGGCTGCCAGGGTGTATACTGTGTGACATGTCATCATTAAAGCTCCTCCTATACTGTGGCACTTCTGGTGGCCCAAGGAGCATCAAGGAACCCTGCACCTTAGCCTAGTGGATCCTTAAAACTAGAGGAAGTAGTGATTAAGATCTGGGAGGGTGCGCAGGCTCTAAGAGATTTTTCAAGAAAAATGCTCTCATTTTTCTACCACTTCTGGGAAGACTCCCGAAGGTGTGACCCACCCTTTGGCTATTACCCAAATCAAAGAGAGGTGTTCTGGTGTTCAGGCTGGAGGAGTGGGCAAACACTGGATCAGAACTAGAAATCTTTGCCTCAGTTCAGTCTTTGATCACAAGCATTTATGGAGCGACTTCTTTGTGCATACCCTAAGGTGGAAACCAAGATGAGAGTACATTCTTCTGCTTGAGGAGCTCCAAGTCTCATGGGGGAGGCCTGAAAATGTAAACAAGCCCGGTCTGCATCTTGAGCAGAGACATACCCCCAGAGTAGGACCAGCGGTGCATGAGGAAGGCAGCAGTGTGGCCATAGCTCCCCACTGGGGTAGCTCATGGAGAAGATACATCCTTGTGGCCACCGGCACTTGATGTAAGCAGCTAGGAAGGAATTTTTCATAGGTTAAAGCATGTATCATTTTTCAGAAGTAAAGATCATGTCTGGCGTTGGCAAGCTCAAAAGCTCCTAGTCCCATTTGGAGCCAGATTCTCATCTGATGTAAATCTTTGGGAGAATCAAGTTGTAGCACTGTTTTGCATCAAGTGGGACTCTAGCCAGTCTTTCCCCAGAGTTACCCTGGGCTTAAATTGACTATATCATTTCCATGGCAACCAGAGGCCAGCCAGTGAATGTGGTTGTCTTCTAAATCCTCTGCTAGCTTCTCTTCCCTCCTGTCTTGCTGGTGAGTTAAGAGTGATCTCCCTCCCTTCATTTTCACTCACTCTCACTCCCACACGCCCACTATGATTTCGTGCCCACATTTTTTGTCGTAACATCCTCCCAATCAGATTTTAAAATCCTCCATCCAATTAAAGGAAAACAAAAAACAAAAACGAAGATTCTTTAGTGATTGCTTGACAGTGAATTGACCTGCTTAGACAAGATCAGGCTGATTTCAATGGGCACGAAAGCTTTGGCAGGCCAGAGTGGAATTTACCTTCAAGTTTAGCCAGCCTAATTAATACATTGTTTGAGAATTCTGGCCAGCCAGACCGCATACAGTATTTCCACCCATTCAGGGAATCAGAAGTCATTTCAACATCATTTACTTATGGGTACTCCTGTGTGTGTGTGCGTGTGTGAGAATTATAACACTGCTATGTATTACAGGATAATTGTGGTTGAGCAGAAGAAAAGAGCTTTAATCATACAACTCAGCTGAATCCCAAACTTACTACTTACTTGCTGTATAACCACTGTTCTTTTAACCTCTCTGAGCCTCTATTTCCTCATCTATAAAATGGGTCTGATAGTACCTACCTCATAATGTTGTGAGTAGGAAATAATATCAATCATTTAAAAGTTCTTGGCACAAACTTAATACTGAGTACCATCTAATTCCCCTGTCCCCTTCCCTATCCACTCCAAAGCATGTATGTGTTCCCCCCCTCCTTTTTTTTAATTAATTTTTTGATTACCCTGCATGCTCAGCCTAGCAACACTCTTCTGTGTCTCTCCACCAGGGGGCACCCTCCTACCAGGGACCGAGCCCACAGTGGACACGGTGCCCGTGCAGCCCATCCCAGCCTACTGGTATTACGTTATGGCCGCCGGGGGCGCCGTGCTGGTGCTGGTCTCCGTCGCGCTGGCCCTGGTGCTCCACTACCACCGGTTCCGCTATGCGGCCAAGAAGACAGATCACTCCATCACCTACAAAACCTCCCACTACACCAACGGGGCCCCTCTGGCGGTGGAGCCCACCCTAACCATTAAGCTAGAGCAAGACCGCAGCTCGCACTGCTGAGGGCCGAAGCAAGGACAGCACCCAAAACAAACGAGAAAGACTGCAAACACGTTGCCTCGATTTTGCACTTTTTTCTCCTCGCCTAGTCTCTGTGTGAACTCTCAGACATGTCTCTCTTGGGGCACAAACCCTGTGCGCTCTTATCCATCCCGACCATTCTCCTTGAGTTCTTTTTTTTTTTTTTTTCCCCTCTCTTTTGTTGATTCCAAACCAACCAACCCCAACTCTAATGCTGCATCTTGGACTATGAGAAGAGATACACCCCTAAGCACTTCACAACTCAAGGCTCAGCTGGTTTTCTTCCAGAGACTGGTTCCCTGATTCTTCCCCCTTGCCTTATCCCATACCTCCTCTTGGTGGGCAGTCTGCCAGGAGACTAGAGGGGAAACCTGGATCTGTGTGTTTGTACATAGTATACATTTGTGCGTGTGAATAGCTCTCTGTGTGTGTGGATGTGAGAGAGGGAGCCTGGTTCATTGTGGGGGCGCGGGGAGCGTGTGGGTATGTTCAGAGAAGGCCCCTTTAACTCTTGTGTTACTTCTCCGGGGGTACATTTTACAAGAAAATAATATACTGTACTAGTTTTATTTACTTGGAGAAGAGATTGAAGCTTTTTGTTGCCTTATCTAGCTCTGGCTGGGTTTCTGTTGGCTACCATTGTCATCTCCAGGTACCTAAAAAACTAGAGGCCACATGAAATGAAATGTGGCCCTTCCCATCCCTATCCCCATTCCCGACCCACCTGACCCAAGAGAAAGGTTCCCCAAAGCACTCAGACATGACCCCTTGTCAGGTCTCCTGGCATCTTTAAAGTAACAAGATAACAGCCATTGGGTGCAACTGGAACATTCTCTACTTCCAACCCTGAAGCAAATCTGTCTCATGTTGCCTTATAAAAGAGAAGCTCATAATGAATGTTTAGCTTTTATCAGTTAAGTCCAATCTTGGAATAAGTCATAGAGAATAATGAAACTGAGACTGATGTAGGAAGAGCAGTAGCTTGTTTAAGTTGAGAGCAGGAGGAGGAAGAGGAGATGGAAGGACTGAAACGTCTTTTAAAAGTCTCCTCACCCGAGGGGAATCATTGTGCCCAGTTTGGGATGGAGCTGAGTAAGACGGCTACCCGTATTCTTTGGTATATTGGTCATTGTAATAGCATTTGTAAAATATGGGGGAAAAGGGATCATTTGCTTTTCTTTCATGGTGTTAATGTGTGCCTGAATCTTTAGCCACTAAATTGTAAGGCTGTCCACCTGACTTATTTGAATATTATGAGAGAATAAAGAGTAATCTTTTTTTAAAAATATACCAATGTGCTACCCCTTAAAGCTTTTGTAGCATCTGGCAAATACACCCTCGTAGGCTGGCATGGCATTTCCAGATGTTGCTGCATCGTCAGGAGAAGGTATAATGAAGATAAACCCATTGCTGCCCATTTGTCCTGTCTAAGCAACACAAGGAAAGGGATGTTGGAGATAAGTGGCCTAAAGATATTGTACAAAGGATAGATTCAATAATGAAGTCTATTTCACTGATAGAAAATGCATGTTTTCATGAGATTCTCAGTGTGCTGGGGCTCAGCCTTGGGGGTGTTTATTTCACACCTTCCTTCTAGAAATCCACTGGGGAAGTATAAGATTCTCTCCAAAGATGGTTGCCTAGGCTGAAAGCCTCCAGGTACCTTCAGAGAACAAAATACTAATGATTGATTTTTTTTTTTTTTTTCTTGGCTGCTTGGGAGAGACTTTTAGCATTCGGTTGGTCTCTCCAGCACACATACTTTCACATCTGGTTTGTTTCATCCTCCTGAAAGAATGGTGCTCTCCCACTCTTATTCTATTTCAAAGAACTACTCTGTCTCAACCACGGCAGCCCTGCCAAGAAAAGAAAAGATGAAAGTCTAGTGTATGAGCTACCTTGAGATTTCAAGAAGTGTCCTACCCCAGCTGAAGATGGGAAAAGAAGCAGGGAGAGGGAGGAGGGGCGGGAGCCCACGATACCACATGATGATTTCTATGCCGGTCACTAAGGGCTTTTTATCTCAGGTGTCCACATGCAGTTGTGCATTTGGGGCCAGGCAGTTCCCCGAAATGACTGACATCCTTGTAGGTGCCCCATGGAGGCGTGGTGTCAGGAAATTACACCTGGAAAATCCAGCCAGTATAGCAACTGTCTGAGTTACCATATACCCTTGAGGATTTCCCTTCTTCAAAAGAAGATGACAACAACTTTGTGAATTTGCTGTATTTTTATCGGATGCCACATGTGGCATCATCTTTATGTACTTGCCATAGTTGAGAATATGAGACTGCTCAAATCTTCGTGAATCCCATGATGCACTTCAGCTGGGGATGTCTCTCTCTCTCTCTCTCTCTCTCTCTCTCTCTCTCTCTCTCTCTCTTTCTCTCTCTCTCTCTCTCCTCTCAGCCCCAGTACTTTTCATAGTATTATCTAGGTACTATGCTGAAAGGGCAGCTCTGCTATAAAATCATGCCTTGCAGCTTTAAAAAGAAAAATTCTTTATTTAATAGAGGGAGGGAAGGGTCATTCTCTTCTAAGAAAAAAATAAGACAGGACAGGTGAATGCATGCATGCATGTGTTTAGAGTTGCTTCTCAGAAGACAAAGAGGTGATAGCAACTAATAAAATATAAACGAATGAATGAATGAATTGAAGGTCTAGCTCCGAGTGGTAAAGTTTTTGCCTTAGTAGAGGTTTCACATGAATAGACACAGGAGGGAATCCCTTATCGCTAGGGTGAAAAATCCTTTCCTCGGGATTATGCTAGCAATTGCTATCCCCCAATAGCTGATAAAGACAGAAAAGGGGAAAAACAAAAAAGATCACAGCATTGCCACTGACAAAACTGGAGGCTAAAAACAAAATTGTCTTTTGTCTTATCCCACATTTTTGGGATTAAAGCCAGAATAGGATAGGAAATCCAGTAACATTTCTGAGGTTAATACCCCATCTTTAGATAGACTCTGTCTTGAAAATGGAACTAGCAGGCAAGCAAGCACCTAAATAATCAAAAATTACCAAAGAACAACAAGACAAGAAAAATTTAAAATTTTAACTTCCTATTCTTATCCCCTCTCCCTATAACTGTGACAACTCTTGCATTGCTCAGTTGCCTGTGTGTCAAAATAACTTGTGAATATTGGAAACTATTTGAAAATGTATTGTGTGGAATGTAATAAAATGATGATATTTTTATACAAACATCTGGGTTTTTTTTCCCCTTTGCCTGTGAGAACAAAGTTGAAATGTAGGCTTTGAACAAATTGATGTTTTCGAATTTTACACGTTGCCTTCTGAGCTACAGGGCATTTCTGTGGGAGGTAGGTGGGTTTTTTCTCCTTGAGGCTGAATGCCAGCTTTTCCTTTTTTTTTTTTTTTTTTTTTTTTATTGCTGCTTGTTAGGAGTTTTATCCAATTTGTGCAGTGGAGCCAACTTTTATGATTGGTGTGGGATTTTGAAAAAGTTGCTAAGTGCTAAATTGCTCAACGTGATTTCCACAAAATTTCTCTTGATGGCAAACCCCTAGAGATTGGACTTTACTTTCAAAGAGTTCTCTAAGGAAATGGGACCTGTGAGGCTGAATCACGTACTCAGCTCTACAGAGACAGATTACTTCCTTGAGAAGAGAAGTGGCGATGTCTTACCTTTCGCCTATCAAATTTTTACTTCTGGGGGAACTTCTATCTCCAGTTTATGAGCACTTTCCCAGACAAAATGGGAACTTGCTGCATGTTCAAGGCTCGAAAATATTTCAGACTTCATTTTGGAGCAAATAGTAAAGATAATTATGTGATTGTTGTGAACCTGGAACAATCAGGGTGGAAAAGTTTATAAAAGAAACATTCCTTCAACTCATTGAGGAGAGAGGTTGGGGAGACTTACTCAATAAGCCAGATCTTAATGACAAATATTTTTCTTCGGTTCTCCTCTTTGGGTGGTTAGTGATTAGTTATATAAAATATTTCTATCAGAGGTGGATGAGGAGAAAACAGTCTAGGAACTACAATCTCCAGCTGTTCAGTGTTTCTAGAATGTGGTCAAAAAGAGGTCATAGAAGGATTTTCTACCACCCCTTATTCAGAGGAGCATTTCATCAACACAGGAGACACTCAGGGGTCCAAGAAGGTCTTAAGAAGAGGGGCATGTCCAGAAGATCCTATTTCTGCCAGAGTCCTGCTTTTTCCCCCTTCTTTAAACCTAGATCCAGGAAAGAATGCTTTTACAGCCATGAAACCTATCCAACTTGCGCTAAAAGGAAACAGGCTTCTGGTTTTCAGAGCTTACAGGAAGCTCTTTTAGTACAGATCATTCAGTATAGATGTCACTATTTGTCCTCTGCAGGAAAATACAGTAGAATATCCATGATTAGAGCTTTGTTCATTTCTCTAATGACAAGCAAAATTACCCATTTTGTCTAAATAACATTTGGCTTTCCTGAAAGCCATTTGTTCCCATTAGTAAGGGATGAAATGAAAGCATCTCAAAAGTATTTCTTTCAGGCAAAGACCTAGGCTCAGTCAACATTTTCCTGAGGTGGCCTGGGACCAAATTTGCCAGACTAAATTAAAGTAGCCATCGCTTCTGTTTCGTTGGCCTTTGCTATTTTTGGAACCACCTTTAAGAATTTCATCACTACTCTTCCTGCCTTGGTTCTAGTCCCAAAGTTTATTCTAGAGGTACTCTCTCTTCCCCATAAGGCAGACCGTTAGGATTCTAATCTTAGGCATCAAACACAGCACTTATCAGCGTGGTATTTCAGACCAAGCTCAAGCATAAATGTTACAGAAATTGTGTTTCCATGCATCATAAATACCAGATGTCAAGGCCCGGTATGGTGTGTTTTGGCTCCTACCTGGCCCTTTATGATGGTTTAAATGTGTGTTCTCGCTGTTGAAACAAGACCCTGTCCTCCTAGCCCAGAAAACCAAGGCCCAGCGATTCTGCTGTGGCACAGTGTTTGTTTTCCTGGTCCCTCTTTACTGACGCTACAGTTGTTTTGCACAAACATCGTGGCCTTTCTGTAATCTTTGATGAAAAGAGCTTTATTTTTAAGTTTTGATTTGTCTGCGTTGTGGGCTACACATCTGAGCCAAACTGCAGATCTGTCAGTGCAGCTTGGTTTACGCTCTTTAATTGTGCACGTCGCTGGGGCTCTCACAGCTGTAGTTTGCCTTTCATCCCCTTCAATGATGGCCCAAAGAAAACACAAAACAAATCCAACCAGAGAAAAAGGAGCATGGAGGGGAACACCAGCTGATGGCCTTGCAATAGTCAGGCGAAAGAATCACCTCATATAAATAAATGAAATACTAGGAATTGCCTAGGATTTAATGAAGCCTGGCACCGGGGTATGTGTAGAGGTTCAATAATAATCAGAAGCCTGAACCCTCAGAAGGCATCAGTCAGGCCACAGGCCTTGGCCAGAGTAAATTCGTATTAACTTATATGGAGGAGTTTCCGTTTGGCCCCAGACATAAGCCCTGAAGAGATATGAGATGTGGGGAATCGCCAAGAGTAAAACCCCTTACGGCATGATCTGGCACAATGGAGAGTCTATCTAGGTGCTTCAGGAAAATCAGCAGAAGCCCTTCTAGCCCCAAGCCCAGTTGGTGGGCAGGACGTCTAGAATCATTCTCCTCTCTTCTGGGTAATTATTCTCAGGCTTTGTGATCACTGATCTTCAAGAGCCCAAAAAAACTAAAGTCCCACGGGCACTGGACCAAGAAATAGGAATGGCTGTTTGAAGAGTCAGCAACAGATGTGCTGGCGAACAGGACTGGGTGTCAGGTGGGGAAACACCTTTTCTCGGAGTCTTACGACAGGAGAGGTTCATGGAGGAGGGCGTTGGGGAAATTTTTAGAATAGTAACTGGCTTATTTCTCATCTTTTTCTTTTATAACTTACAAGTTATATACAACTACATCCTCAAAAAATGAAACTAATACAGAAAAAGGAAAAGTCCGTTTCATTATTAACCAGTCCCACTCTCTTGCCCAGAGAGAGTAACCGCAAAAGGTGGTTGGGGGTATATGCTTCCTTCCAGCTGTCGTTTTATGCCTTTACGAACGTGCGTGTTCGTGTCCAATTCCGTGGTTTGGTTTGATTGGGGTTTGGTTTTGTTCTCTGTAAATGGTATCATAGTGTTTGCTTTCTTTGTC
The DNA here is from genome assembly GCA_028627145.1 of Eidolon dupreanum. Taxonomy (NCBI): domain Eukaryota; kingdom Metazoa; phylum Chordata; class Mammalia; order Chiroptera; family Pteropodidae; genus Eidolon; species Eidolon dupreanum. Next base: position 147,673,307 of record CM053503.1, read on the forward strand.
AGACAACTTGCATCTTTTCATTGGATAGTCTTGAGGATGCTTCAGTACACACCGACAGATTCACCCCATCCTTTTTAGCTATTGTGTAGCATTACATACCATATTCATGTACTGTAGTTTCTTAACTGCTCCCCTATTGGTGGTTATTTAGATCCTGTCTAGTTTTATTCTTTTTATTATTATTATAAACACTACTGCAATGAACATCCTTGAAGTTGCCTCTTTATGCATGTGTTTCTTTCCGATAGAATTTCTGGGTCCAATGGTGTGCCTATTTTCATTTTAATAGATGCTTCAAGTGGCTGAAGTTTTCCTTTTAAACTAATTTGTAACAAAATAGTGATATCCTGGATGAGGTATAACAAAATAGTGACATCCTGGATGATATCCCCTGCCCCATTTGCACAAGACACATAATCTCTGTGACTATCTCTTTTTCTCTAAAGTGGTCAGAGTGCTTGCGAAAGAAGACTTGGGACAGTTTTAACCGAAGGGTATTTTAATCTCAGGGACTTTTTTTTAACTGCCAGTATGCGGAGAATGTGGGCCAAGCTGTAAGTGGCAGCTCACCGGAACTGTGGCAGCTGTAGCCCAGGAGTTAATTCTATCCCTGGGTTCAGCTGGCAGAGTCCTGTTCTCCATGATTAATGAGTTCCACTTGGTTGCTTCAAAGAGTGTGCTGTGCCTTGCTGTTATTTATTTATGTTTCCTACTAAAAAATTCATGTAAAAAAACATCCTTTAAGGTCAGTGCACAGTATTGTGCCGCAGACTAAAATATTCCAACAGCCAAGAGTCGGCCTACGTGCTAACCGAGATTCTCCAATCCTTGAGGTCTTGTGACCAAGGCCCCCACACCAACCCTGAAAGGAGTAGGCTTTCCAGGCTGGAAGGCATTGTCCAGCTTCCTTCTGAGGAGGTTCGGGGCTAATATGACCTGAGCAAAGGCACCAGGTGACAAGGTCATTTTCTAGTGAAAGGTTTATGTGTACAGGCAAAGCTACTAGCTCTAAATGGCTCCAACAAGAAGTGGCAAATGGAAGAGAAAGCAAGGGGCCCATTAGTTCAAAGCACTACCCTGGTTTCTACCATGCACTAAGACAAAGGGGTCATGATAATGTGACTTTGTGAGCATAATGGATAGTTTCTACGGCTGTATATCGGCTTTCTGGCCTTTCTCTGACCTGCCCCAAATCTAGAACTGTTAACTCTAGGGCAGAGGGCTTGGGTAGATGACTCTGATGGCTCAGGAAAAAAGGCAACATGAGTTTGAGATGTGGGTGAACTAGAGACATGTCACCGCACACACACACACACACACACACACGTGCCTTGTTTTGTCTTCTGTGCATGATTATGCAAAATTGAACCCTTTTAATGCCATTAACTAACACCGAAAAGCAAAGGCTGTGATCCAGAACTGGGATGACAGTGTAGCATGTCTTGGCCTTCGACCATAGCAGTTTCTTTCCCAGGCAGCCGGCCTCATTAACAGGCCGCTGGACTGGAGTTCTCTGTAACTTGTTAGCGAGCAGCCAGCTCCAGTAATGATGGGAGTGCAGAGAAAGCTTTGAGCTGGAGGTGGCCTTGACCAAAGTCCTGTTCTCAGCTGGCCTGCTGGTTATTAAGGCTTCATTTTAGTACAGCTGTTGAAACACTGTTTTGTCCCTTTGTGTTTCCCTACTGCCACGAGGGACTGGGAAAAGGGCCATAAGTCCTCAGGGACCAGTGTGGGGTTCCCCACCACTTCTCTAGGGCAGTTCTGACAGCTGGTCCTGAGGTGGGAAGATAATCATTAGGACCAAGAGGGGGCTGACATAGAGTCAAAGGAGCCCTGGGGTGACCTCATAGGCCTCAGGCAACCTCAGACCAAGAGTGTGATCTCAATAATACTGATCATCACTGTCTGCTCTGCGACTCCTGGAGGGCCACCGTCCCCTCCTCTTTCCCCGAGGAGGACCTGTCTCCACTCCTCTGCCCTCCTGCCACCAAAGCCTCCTCCCAGAAAAGTGGGGGTCAGAGTCCTTCACATGAAAGTTCAATTGGTCATTTCCTCCAACTCGTTGCCTTCTGACAGGGGACCAAATCTAGAGCCGGAAGCATCGTTCTATTACATCATAATTACACAACTATACACAATTACGTTGGTCCCCAGCAGGCTTCTGGGGGGAATCACCCTTGAATAGGTAGAGAGAGGTACCTTTTTGGAATCCCTAAAATCTTATCACAGAGTCATTCATTCTTGTGTTCGGAAGAGCCTCCCAGCCTCAAAGTAACAGCCAGCCCTGCCGGTGAGATAGATGGATATAGAGAGTTTTTTCCAAACACCTATAAAATATGATGGACAATCTTTAAAAAGACATCCTTTTTCCCATTGGAAGGGGATGTGGTTTTGTTTCTTTGCCTTCACCCTTCTCTTGACCCAGGTTCCAAACAACTCCAGCTGCGTGGTGTTTGCAATATGCGCATTTCTTGACTATTGGGGCCTGGAGGAAACTGACTGGGGGAACATCCCAAAATGTGAAGGTAGATTTTTTCCCTAACATCTCGGGACAAAGACTGGGCGGACTCTTGTTTTTCCCTGAAATTCCCTCTGTTTTTCCCACCTTCATGACCTAAGAAAAGGTTGCCAACGAAAGTGTGAAGGGTCTTTGCTTTTTTGACATATCTGCTTACAGTGATGGAGAATAGCTCTTCTTTTTCAAAGACCTAAAGTCAGGAATAGATTCCAGAATTGTCTTCCATCTACGTTCTTGGGTTTTCCCAGCCTGCACAATTCTAAGCCTGTCTTTCTAGCTAAACATTTCTCTGGCTGTGTTTTTCTTAGTTTTGCCCATTTTGGGGACTCAATGGAGCTGTCCTGCCCTCAGCTGCTCAGCCGCCTCCACACTCGAAAGTATGACTAGGTCATTTCACTGTCTTCTCGTTTGCAGTTGGTATTGCCAATCCTTTTTAGTGTTTCCTCCTAGTTATTTATCTAAAAATAATAGAAAATAATGGCTAAATTTGAGTTCAGACTCTTCTGATATCTCAAACCAAGCTCTCTTCTCCTTTTTAGCCTAAACCCATTTGAAAACTCCAAAAAAATAATTTTTTCCATGACTTTGCATACATTTGGCTATAGCCCAGGAGATGAAAACCCATGAGAAAGGAACTTCTGGTGGTGTTTTTAAACTCAAGCCAAACCCAGCAAGGGCCGAATGGCTCTAGAGTAGACTAGCTCTCTGTGGAAGAGCTTTGCCAAAGTTTAGAGCAACATTTCGAACTTTTGGCTTCTTACAGCAACTGGGAGTGGGCAAACTGAATTAGGAAAATCGACTGTAGTGGGGAGGGGGAACTTTTAGCCAATACTAAATGGTGAACTAAATTAAACACTTTGAAGGGCCAAGAAATATCTCCTAGTTCTCCATGATTTCTCATTTATTTTGGTCCCAGTGTTGTATCTCCTGCTGGGATCAAAACAGAATGGCTCAGAGAACGTTCGGAAGGCTACTCCCTTCCAAACAGTCTAGTAATTTAACTGGCATTCAGGAACTTGGAGTCAAATTCAACAAAGGCTGAGAGTGACCAAGAACTTATCCCACACAGATCACAGCCCCCAACGAGGTGTTAAACATGTGGCCTACTCTCGGTTCTACTGCTTTGTCCAATGACTTATTGCATTTTTCTTCCTTCCTTCCTCAATTTCTTCCTCTTTAAAATAAAAGCTGTGACACCTGGTACCCATTCATGGTACTCATGAAAAGGAACAATTTCCTCTGTGAAAGAGTCTCTTCGAGCCTCGTTTTAAAGGCTGGTTGCAGTTTGGTGGGTTAAGTGGACATATTAAGGTTGGCTTGCCATGAGGTTTTTATCAGCCCTGCCTTCATTAAAGTGGAGGCCTGAAACTCTGGGTACGATCGACCCATTCTGTCAGTTCCTGGATTGCCGGTTGGTAGGACTGGTTCCTAAGCCAAACGAGCAAGTATTAAAAACATGGAACCTCATGGCTTCCCTCTGTCTGTCCTTGTCATGGTCTTCTGTTTCCACATACACCTTAAGATGGATGCCTTCAGGGAGAGACCACTTCCAGGAAAGGACAAATCTGGGGCAAAGACTGGGGCAGTGAGCACTGTGTGGCCGCCGAGCCCTTTTCTGTAGAAGTCACCTTGTCTACTTCAACCAGCAGCCCTCTTCAGAGAGCCCTCACTAGAAGGACCTTCATGGCATTCTAATTTTCTCCCCATAAAAATAAAATTCTAGAGCAGGGAAGAACATCAGTGATTACAGAGGAGCAAACAGAAATTCAGGAGGTCAGTGATTCATCCAGGCTCTCACACCTGGAGCGAGTAGCAGAACTCGGAGGAGGAGGCAGTCTGCCCGCAGCTGGTGCTCCTCCCTATCTGCTGTGGCTTGCTTTCAGGCAGAGAGTGTAACTGAAGCTGGAAGGTCCTTAGAGTGTCTGTTACACATTCTGAATGGCAAACCTGTCCTCAGCTTCAACCAAGCCTCTGAATCCACTGCTCAGAGTTGGCATGAAAGGGACTCTACAAAGAGAACCAGTGTATGTCGGTGTCCTGAAATGATCTGTATGTAAATGACCCAGGGATGGACTATTGTTAAGTCACTGATCTAAAAGTAGCCAGGGGATTGGGGCAGACTTCTCGCTCCCCCAGCAATCCTGTCAAGTTTGCTTTACAATGCAGAAAGTACACAGAACATTGTCACTGCCAGTACACTCACAGTAGACCACCGCAGAGCAGAAGTGATAAAAGTGAAGGTCATGATTTTTCTGTAACAGAAAAGCAGAAGAGTAAACTAACCCCAAAGGATTTAAATTTAGGAGATAAAAATGGAAGAAAACAAGGGAGAGAAGATAAAGACTGTGTGTGTGTGTGTGTGTGTGTGTGTGTGTGTGTGTGTGTGTG
>CM053503.1:147678712-147698891 GCA_028627145.1 Eidolon dupreanum
AAGTCACTGGCAAGAGACCAACAGTATTCGTCCTAGGCTGATTCAGATACTCTTATCTGGTGTTCTGTATCTTTTAACAATGAAGGTGTTGAGACATATGAGCATCCCATCAAAACAATTAATTGTTGGAAATGTGATGGCTTTCTTCCATGTTAGTTTTTTTCATAAGGTTAAAAAAAAAAAAGCTCCATCACAAACTTGATTTGATCCCTATGACAGACACCACCTGCCTCTTGTTGATTCACGTTCACTTCTTCATTCCAAGAAAACAGCCTGCATCATAGGGGCCCAAAGAATAATGCAGGGGATGGGCATTGAGGTGGGAAAGCTGGCATGGCCTGCAAGTGCCAGTTGCTATGTTATAAATATGCCAGGAGCAGGCTGGATTTGTGGAAGACCGGTTCCACGTGGCATTGGTCCTTTCAAATAGGGTCTTGGCATGTTGTTTTGTACATCCCTTCCTAGCAACCAAGAGAATAAGAATGTGCTTTAGCATTTTGGCCAAGAATGAGGAAGACTTCTAACATGATTACAAATAATACCTCCAGGAAAAGACTAAATTTCATGTATGGCCATGATGGCTCAAACCCTCAGTTCAGGTCACGGTCAAGTAGATCTTCCCTGAGATGTTGGGCTGATGAGGAAGAAGTTCAGGCTGGTCTGAAGTTTTTTTTTTCCTTCTTGTTTGATACTTTAGCCATTTGAGATTTTGGTTTTGTTTTAATCCTTGGTTTTGGATATCAATTTATACTGCTAACATCAAGGTTGTCCACCTGACTTTGAGTTGAATAAAATTCTTAAAGGGCCACATACAGTCACTTGGTGCCATTCTGCTGACTGCTGAGAAAGGCATAATTAACTTGTGAGACTGGAAGAAATGATAAGACCCTGCTCTTCACTACATATTTGGTTCTCTCTTTTAATGTTTTAATATTTTAGACAGGTAATTTTCATTGGCTCTTATTTCTATTCTATGAGATGGACAGCATAGTGAATAGAGATACCTGTATTTCCCCTTCCCCCAAAAAAATCATAAAAAAAGAAAAAGACAGTGATGATACTGGAGAAAATTCAGAGCAAATTAACTTAGCTCTATTCAAGCCTGGGCTAGTCAAATTGGATGTTCACATTTGATCTATTCTAAGCTGTGAAGAAAGCCAATAGGAAAAATAGATGGGGAAGGAAAGACGAGAGATATTTGCACAGATTTTTGAAGGTGAATAGGCATTATAACATTCTTTCCAGTTCTACGTCTACATTAAAACATATAATGATGAAACAAGACTTCCTTAAATTACCATACATTTATTTGAACTCCAGAGGAGAAAGACTCTTATATTTTGTGTCCACTTAGATGCATGCATACGAGGAGGGGCAGCATGTTATACGAAATGAACATCACAGTAATGGCAGCTGATGGTGGGCATACGGTGTCACTGAAATCGCCTCAGATAAGGCTCAGACCTGTATTGGTAATGAACAACAGTCATAAAACACCAGTGAGAATTTATTTGGCTTATTGTTTCTGTTCTTCTGGGTTTTTTTTTTTTTTTTTTTTTGGAAGTAAAGACAAATCCTTTGAAGGGGAAAGACTTCCGTAATATGTCTACTAAGTGATCTAGAAGCAAATGTGATGCGTTAGCTGTCCACCATACTGGGGAGTCATTCTCAGGAAGGTTGTATCTCTGCCTTTTAGCCATGGTGATAGAACTCGTTATAACTTGATTTATTTGTTTCTTTTTCGTTGCAGTGGACATCCCAGAAATACATGAGAGAGAGGGCTATGAAGATGAAATTGATGGTGAGTATTGCTACGATTTAGCAGATAATCATGAAATTCAAGTTTGGTTATAAAGACATCAACAAAAATAATGCCCATGGTATTAGAGGGTCAGAATTTAGAACTATCAGTCAGAAATATAAGTGAAAAGGGCACAGAGAGGAAAGAAGAAACCATCAGTTGTTCTGTCAAGGTCAAATTTAGAGATTTAGAAAGTTTATTGAGTTCCCTCTGCCTCATCCGAAACATGTTCCCTATTTTAGGGAACTTTCAACATTGATGGACTTCAAATCTGGATAAGCCCTTTAGAAGTGAAAGCCAGGCTCCCCTATACATACAAGTCACTTCTTGAACCCATTGCCCTCCTTCTGGAAAAGGGACTGAGTGAATGGGTATAAACGTGAAAACTCTCCCAGGCCCCTGTGGTTTCTGGTTCTCTAGCTTAGGAGAACCCTTCTCTCAGACTACCCAAGACTCCAAGTTGTGGCTTGCTGCAAGTTTTAAGTTTCTTTTTCACACTACCCATCTCATATTTTCATATTTATTCCAAGCTCGATTTCCCCACTCCAAATGCACATACTTCAGGAAGCTAAAGAAATAGTCCTAACTGGAGGACCGCTGAGAAAACACGTAGATGTAATTTCTTCCCTGGACTCAGAGCAACACAGGTCTCCCTGGGCTTCTCTATGTGCCAGAGTTGATCTCCAAGAGAGATCACCAAAGTCCCCCCTCCAAGAACAGCTTTAGACCAACATGAATGCATTTAGAAACAGTTTATAGAGCAGCTGCTTTTAACCTGACCTTCATCAAACACTTCAAGTGTAGTTATAGAAACAGAGTGACTAACCCAAACAGCACCTTGTTAACTGAATGCAGACGCTCCCTGCAAAACCTAGTCTCACACTCCTTTTATGGGCAAAGCTGCGCAGCTGGCCTCCACATAGAGGCTGCCAAGGATCAAGCAGCAGAAGTACTGTGCAAGGCCAGAGAGAGCAAGGGATGAGGGTTCCGGGAAGCCTGATTCCTAGTCCTGGTGTAACTGCTTGCTAGTTCTGGGACCTTCAGTGAGTACCTAGTCACTTAATTTTGTAAAATCTCGGTGTCCTCATCTATTTAAAAAATTATATTATCATCCTGCTTTCTTCATGGAATTATTAGGAAATCCCACAAAACGAGCCATGGATGTGGTCATGCCTTGGCCACACTATAGAAATATATTAATTTTCTAGGGCTGCCTAACAAAGTACCACAACCTGGGTGGCTTAAACAGCAGAAATGAATTTTCTCACCATTCTGGAGATTGGAAATCCAAGATCAGGTGTCAACAGGACTGGCTCTTTCTGAGGGCTGTGAGGCAAAAATCTGTTACAAGCCTTTCTCCTTGGCTTGTAGACAGTCATCTCCATGTCCACCTGGCATTCCCCCATCTGTGTCTGTCTCCAAATTTCCTTTTTTTATAAGAACATTGAATTAGGGCCCATCCTAATGACCTCACCTTAACTTGATTACTTCTGTAGAGATTCTCTCTCCAAATAAGGCCACATTCTGAGGTCCTGGGGGTTAGGACTCCAACATACGGATCTGGGGAGGGGACATAATTCAACCCATGAGTAGGGTAAGATATATGTTAAGTAAGGGCTGATGGCTCAAAAAAAAAAATCTGCTGCTTGGATGGCCAGGAATGCTAACTCGAGAAACTCTTCCCTGAAAATAATCTCAGCCTATCCTTCAATTTAACGTGAAGCAGTTGGAAAGGGGGATGAAGTGGCAAAGAAAGAAGGGTGCCCAGAGCACGGGGACATCCCTGGTGCTCCAAAGGCACCCTGAAGGTTCTGCTAGAATCTGAGTTATTTAGACTATGTTTACCATGTGCTGGACACCAAGCACTTTACGGATATCAATTCATTGAATCCTCCTAACAACCCAGTGAGGTAGACTTTATTAGTATCCCCACCTTACAGATGAGGGAGCTGAGGCGAAGAGAGTTTAAATAACTTGCCCATTACATGACTAGGATGCGACGGGCTGGGCTTTGAAGCCAAGTGGCGTAAGTTCTGGCACCCTGCTCCTTAACCCTGTGCTCTGCAGAACCTCTGAACTGGGCTGGGGAGGCTCAGTTATCTCACCACGAAAGAAGCAATGTCTTGTGTGCTTTGTGTCACAGATGAGTACGAGGTGGACTGGAGCAACTCTTCTTCCCCGACCTCAGGCTCTGGTGCCCCTTCGGCTGACAAAGAAAAGAGCTGGCTCTACACGCTGGATCCCATCCTCATCACCATCATCGCCATGAGCTCGCTGGGCGTCCTCCTGGGAGCCACATGTGCCGGGCTCCTGCTCTACTGCACCTGTTCCTACTCGGGCCTGAGCTCCCGCAGCTGCACCACGCTGGAGAACTATAACTTCGAGCTCTACGACGGCCTCAAGCACAAGGTCAAGATGAACCACCAGAAGTGCTGCTCGGAAGCATGACGGATTGCACCCGAATCACATCTGACATTTCATTCCAGCAAGAGGGGCTAGCGAAGATTACAATTTTTTTTCCTTTGGAAACTGAATGCCATAATCTCGATCAAACCGATCCAGAATACCGAAGGTGTGGACAGGACAGACAGGCGAGTCGGGGGAGGAGGGGAGACGCAGTCAAGCAGGGGGTCATGACCCACCTAGCGCCGCAGTGACTGCATCATTGGTGGGACAGAGACGGGAGCTCATCTCTTTGGGGTCACAGTTCTATTTTGTTTGTGAGTTTGTTATTATTATATTTTGTTTCTTTGGTCTGTGAGCAACTCAAAGAGGCAGAAGAGAATGACTTTTCCAATACAGAAGCAGAGTGGTGATCATTATTCTCCTCCTTTTCTTTCTAATCACTTGAAAAGCAAACGATCTTTTCAGACTTTCCATCTTTAGGAAAAAACTTAAAAAAAAAAAAAAAGCCGTCCAGCTTATCCTGTCGTCTGATCCTCTCATGACTTACGGGATTTCCTGTGGTATAGATTCCGCCAGCCAACCCTACAAGCTGCCATTTCCAGTCCTAGCATTTAAGTAGGATGTTGTTGCCTTTAACTTTTTTTATCCAGGGGAAAATTGCCATTTTAGGGTCAGCATGAACAGCTATTTCTTATATGCGATTTAAAACAAACCAGAAAGGAAACTTCACACATCAAAATCCATAGAAGCACCTCCATGTTAGAAGCGGACAAGCCTTAACGTGCTTTGTGAAGAGGAGCCATTCAGACCAGAACTTGTGGCTGTGAGGCTACATCCCGGGGCCTCTGGTGGTGGTTTTGCTTTTTCTTTTCCTTCCTCCCGTTCTTCTAAAACATATACATACACACATGCATGCACACGTACACTCATACGCACACACGCAAATTTGCCAGGTCTCTAAGCCCCAGGAAATAGCATTGTTTGATATTCTCAGAGATGGGGTAGGGGAATAAAGGCTACTAGTATATTATTTTCTGTCAACAAGATGGAACTGGTGACCATTGGATGGAAAGGAGAACAGTGGAGAGGGAAAAAGAAGTCTAACCTCTGTGATCAGGTGATGACAAAGGCTGAGCAGACAGTATAGAAACATTTTGATGAATTAGTCTCTCTGATAGGCTAGTAAACACTGATTTCTCCTTGGGGTTACAGCCACCAAATCAGCCTTCCAGGAGAGTCAGAACCAGGATGTATGCAAGTCCAACCAGACGTCTGCAAGTACTATGGACCAAAATGCTAACAACACTGCTTCAACCGCAGAGAGACCTACGTTCTTACACACACACACACACACACACACACACACCAATCTATGTGTTTTTTATTAAGTGCCTTGAAAAAAATGAAGAAAAATTGTATTTTCCCTCTATGTAGAAATCAGTGAATATCATACAAGTTAAGACATTCCTCCTTCCCTCACCCCAATGGCTCCACTCCCAGTTCCCTCACCTCACCACTGATCCTACTAATGGAATGAGCCCTGCCACCCCAAGTGTAGTCATAGCCCTAGATGACTCTCAACTACTCTAGAAGGGGAGGCATCAGGAATAGAATGAGACTATGTAAAGGATAAGATTGTCCGCATCAAGATCCAAATCTGATTTTGTAGTGACGCCTAAGGATTGCCGGTATGCTGGATATACATTTGAAACCCAACCAGTATGCCCAGCCTTTTACATATCAGTGGTAAACTGTCAGACCATTTTTGCTGCTATGGTCACCCACAATTTCATTTGTCTCATACCCAGGTGAAAGGGGAAGGGTGAATGGGACTGGCAGTTTCCTTTAAATGTTAACTTATGGAAATGCTAGTTCAAATGGTAATGTCACAGTGTTTTGTATGCAGAGAGGGAGAGTTCATACTGACAGCTATTTATTCATATGTGTATATGTGTCTTTGCCGCCTTTGAGTTCTCTGTATCTACTGTGTATGTGAATGGCCATGTGGGACTCAGTGGTGTTGTTGTGACTTTGACTTTGACCTAGAGCCCGAGTGTAACTGCGGATCTGGGCACTCGTTGGCACAGTGGTAGTTAGAGGTGAAAAGTTAAGCTATCAAGCCCAAGGGCTTAGCTTTAGGCACCCCCTGAGCTGGGCATACAGCAGAAGCAAGTTTTTAATTAGCCCACCCTCCTCTTCGCCTTCATATGTAGCTCAGTGTTCAGGAAGCTAGCAAGTCCTAGGGATTTCCAGAAGTAGCCTGCAAGAGGTGAGAAGTTCAAAAGCCTCCTCTGAGGATCCTGTGGGCTGCTTTACAGTTCCCCAAAGACTAGCCCTGTCTCCGGCCTGCCATTCACTTCTAAGTTATGTACAACTCAACCTGCACCCCTCTATATCCATATTCACCGTGGGCTGATTTGAAGCCCTAAGGGGACCCTGAATGCTGAAGGAAAGCAGGCTACCCAGGGCTACATGTAGATATACCTCACCAAGGCTGGAGGCTGGTCGTTGTAAGACAGAAAGACCATGGGGCCTGACGATAACTTGGCCAGGGGACACCCTTTTGCATTTGTTTTCTCTATCTGCAGGTAGGCTGGCTGACTCGTCTCCTTGATTCATTCCCTTTGGGAAACCCAACTCACAGTATTGATCTCCTTTTTTGCCTTGTACTGAATGACACATTACCTCCACGCTCTCCCGGACTAGGCAGTCAACAGGGCCACAGGGTTGCTTTCTCTCTTAGGTGGGGATGAGGAGTTGACAGGGATGAGGGTCCAAGGAACGAGCATGAATGGCGAGAAAACAAGGGAAAGAGTTAAACGATCACACAGAAGGTTAACTTCTCCAGGGTTTGCAGTTAAAGGTATTCAACCATTCTCTGGCTGAGCCAGATCACGGGAACTTGAGAGCTTTTACTGTGATTCTTCAATGTAAAAAATAAACAACAATGTCAAACTGTGTTTATATGATTTGTATAAAGCCTTTTTAAGATTACTATTTAAATAAACATTATACCAGAGATATTTTGCTGCATATTTTTTATTGGAGACAAAGAGACTTGGGGTTAGGGTGACCAAATTATTCCAGTTTGCCCAAGATTTTCATGAAAGTCCAGTGTCCCAGAAACCCCTCAATACCAGCCAGACCAGGATGGTTGTTCATTCTCTTGAGACAGTGTTTCTCAATACTTTCATACAGAGTTAGTAGGTTGATTGGCTGGCTGGCTTTTTATATTGGCCACCTGGCCAGGTGGGTTACTTTAACTCAAAGACTTGCCTGGTAAACTTCCAAGACTGTGATCCCTACAAACGTACCTCCCCCCTAGACATCGCCAGTCCCCTGCAACTTTCACTCTTTTCTGTTTCCTTCTTGCTCAAACATTTGCTTGTCAATATCTCTTGGTGATTTCAAGGTCTAGGGCACTGCTTCTCAAAGCGTGGTCCCTGCACCAGTAGCATTAGCATCACTTGGGAACTTGGCAGAGGTGTATATCCTTGGGCTCCACCCCAGATCTACCAACTCAAAAAGTCTAGGGGTAAGGCCTGGGCATCTGTGCTTTAACAAGCCCCCCAAGGGGGTTCTGATGCACTTTCCTGTAAGAACCTCTGGTTTGGGAGAAAAGAAAGGTAGGCTGGCCTCATAAGGTAATCAGAGATCTTTTCACCTGTGAATAATGGGGTTCAAAATAAATAGACTTTGGCCAGGAAAAGCAAAAGATGCTGATCTGATATTCCTAGATAGTACAAGTTCCCAGGGGAGGAGGAGAAGGAAGGAGAAGGTTTATTGTGAACTTCACCCCACATGCAAATGAAGGATTTGAAGTTGTGGACCAGATCCAAATTTGCCTTCATGTGGGGCTCTCTTCATCCTGGGAAGGAAATTTGGTTAAATCATTCATTCAAGAAGTGTGTTTGAGCACTTCCTGGTTTTGTAAGCTCTTGGAGCTTACAATCCATTGAAGGGGACGGAAAGCAATTAGCCAAACACATAAAATAAAGTCTGGTTATGGTAAATGCAATAAAAGTAGCTCTGATGGAGAATTACTCGATATTAAAAGTATAATATTTGTGTTACTTGAGTTCATATTTGCAAGGCAGCTATTTATTACTGATATTACAGGCTTTAGGTTAATTACATTAAATAAAATGTAGTTGTTATATACAGCAAATAATGAAATCTAATTAATCTGATATAATACGATTTATCTCTTTGAAACTTAAAAAAAAAAAAAGAATTATTAGGGTCACTCCCTCCAAACAGTTGATCAGGGAAGGCATCTCTGAGGAGGTGATATTTAAGCTAAAACCCGAAGAGATAAGGAGGAGTCAGCTAAGCAAAATGCCTAGGAAAAGCTTCCCACATTGAAGGAACACCGTACAGAGATGCTGCTGTGGGAAAGAGTTTGCAGTGTTTCTCAGACCACAAAGCGGTGCAATGAAAGCATGATCAGCGGCAGGGAAGGGTATCAAGAAGAGGCTGGGGAGCCAGGTAAGATCCTTTAAGACACAGAGAGGAGGTGCTGTCTATTCTGCATCACTCTTTGGCCTTCCTTAGTTTATTGAAAATACAGCTCCCCCACTCCCTGTCTCCATTCCTCACTGGCCTGTAAGGTCACAGTCAAATTTCTGCAACTTCCCTCTCTGCCCCCCTGTGATCTTTATAATATTATGTGTCTCCTGAGATGCTTGCTTCTACCACAGCACTGACCCTAATAACAATAATAGAGGACAAAATGAAAAGCAATTTCTACTTTCCTTTAGTTGAGCTTTTGGGTATTTTTAAAGTTCTAATAAACTAATAATATCTCCTGGTTTCTAGCCATCTAGTGTTTACATAAGATTTTTTTTTTCTTATCTGTATCTTTCTGGAAATGTTTATACAATCCTCAGGGGAGGCTGTGAAATGAAGTTGGAACAGGCCCATCCTTGAGGGAAACAGGACCCAGCTGGATGCCGAGGCTCCTTTGCCCCTGCAACGTTGGTGGTGGTGATGGAACACGGAGGGAAGCCTGGAGAAAAAATGGAAAGACGACTCTGGTCCAGTTCTCACAGGCTTCAGGCGCTAATCCCAGGCTGAGCTAAACAAAACTCCTGGGGAAAATATTTCCCCCGAGGATAGGGTGTGAGATGAGGGGGTGCTGATCAGAACAGAAAATGCTACCCGTATGGGTCCTCGGAGCGTCCTTCTGTCCACCCTTGGGCTTCGTGGCAGCTTAACGCCCCTTCCCATCAGCAAAACGCGAAAGGTCTTACGGAGCCTGAGGAATGAGGTAGAGGCTCCTAGCCCCTGAGTTTTCACCTCTCAGAATCCCCACACCCCGCAGCCTGCTCCCCACTCACCAAGGCTGGTTCTCCTCATTCCTTCAGTTTTTCAGTGACCCTGAGAGGAGCTTCTGGCAGGAGAACATGCACGAGACCACCGAGGGAGCCCTGAGCCCACCCAGAGAATGACACCTGCTTCCTCTACCAGACAACCTCATGGGGCAACCGTGTGTGCAAGAGGCTGTTCAAGTGCCGTAAGAGAAAGAGACCCTTTGCTGATGATTTGTGCCTATCCCTCCCCCTGCCCGGTGGCACCTGGTTAACATGGCCCATCTCTCCACACAGGATCCAGCCTGATCAGGCCCAAGCAGGGAGCAAAGTCCTGACCTGAGGGCCTGCCATGCCTTCTGGGCACAAGAGGCACCCAGCAAAGCCCTTCGCCAGCAGAGAAGTAAAGTCTTGGGCCAGGGACTTGGGGTGTGGAGCTTTGGGGTGCTCTGTTCTTATGGTGTCCCTCGCCAAACCAGCAGGCCTCAGCAGCTATGGTGGGGCCTGGACCCTCCTCTACCCTGATTCAAGCAACCTCCCCTGGAAACTGGTACAGTTGCTTGCAAAGTGCAGGCCACAGCCTCCCCAGCCCTCTCCCCCAGGCCAGGTTGCTGCGGTTTGGAGCACAGCTCCGCTAATAAATCTCAACGCTGAAGCCCTGACTGCCTCCACTGGGAGTTGAAGCGCAGCCCTCCCAAGCACCCGCTGTCGGCTGCGCGGCACTGCCAAGCCTCATGCCTAACTGCCCTGGATTTGCTTGCTCTCTCCCTTCTTTCCCTCCCCCAACCCTTCATTTCACCTCTCCTTGAGCAGTCACATTTCTATTCCTAGCCATCTCTTTTTAAATCCTGTGGGAGTTCAGGGTTTTGGAACCCACCAGTGCTCCTCTCTCCTTGAACTTGGACATGGTGAGGAGGTGGGAGAGCACTGGTTCCAGAGCTTGGGGTTCTCAGTTCTGCCTCTAGTTCTGTGACTTGGGAAGGTCATGCACATCTTAACTTTTCCAGCTGTAAAGTGGGCCTTTGGGTGAAGTTAATTTTGAGCCCCAAGCTCTGACGGCCTGGCCAATGGAGCAGTTCTGAATCTGTGCTGTACAATGCAGTAAGGGTAAATCCACACTCTTAACAGTTTTATATTAATAAAGTCAAAAGACATATTTGTGGCAAAGGAATTTCTCAATCAGAAATTGTGGAAAATGCCTGAAGCGGCAGATTTCTAGGTCCTGGGCCCTGACTGCAGGAGTGCTATAAAGCTCTGCAGACGCCCCCTTCCCTGCAACTCTCAGTCTCCCTTCCACAGAGAAGCCAGGGAGCACATCTTCGAGCTCAATTCTGTTGTGGAACTGGCCCAAATCCAAGCTCGCTCTCAGCCAAATTGCTCTTTTTCCCAGAGTTCTTCGCTCGTAGCTATTTACATAGATATTGATGTGCTTACTTGTCTATCTCCCACAGCTCTTGAGGGAAGAATTTATGCATGCATTCATTCATATAATCAACACATTTTCTATTAACTGTCTGCTATATGTGCCTTGTTAGGTGCTGGGAGACAATGATAAGCATAACAGACATGGTCCTTGCCTTCAGGGAACTTACAGTCTAGAGAGAGAGACATTGGTGAATCACATAACCACACAACTCTATCATAACCATCATGGCAGGAGCTATGAAGTGATGTATAGAGCACTGTGAGTGTGGGAGAGGGTCGGGAAAGCTGCCCCTGAGCATCTCAGACAATGGGAGGTGAAACCTCAGGGTGAGTTGGATGAGTGGAAAGGGTAGGAGGGAGGGCGTGTCGGTCAGAAGGGCCAACACGTGTGAAAGTTGGAGGCAGAGGGAAATCTGGCTGGAGCAAAAGTGGAAGGTCAGGAGAAGTGTTTCATTCACCATTGAATGAGACCCCAACTCATACCTGGTGCTTACTGGGAAAGCACAATAAATGTTTGTTGAATGAATGAATGACTCATAGAAATTCCCCTTTCTGACAGACATCAAGCTGCCCGATCTGTACAGACTGTGTTTTACTTCTTCCTAATCGCTACCTGTGTTTTACTATGGTGGAAAATGTGCAAGTATGTTTCCTAGAGTCTGAACTGAGAAATTATGCCCACAAGTTTCAACAGGAAGATGGGCATATTTGTTTCTGTTTAAAATGATAATTCTATGATAAATATTATATGATAATTTAGGTTAAATATATTCAGATTAAATTACTATTGAAAAGTTGGAGGGTTGCCAGATTTAACAAATTAAAAAAAAATCCCATGAAGCCATTGTGGAAAACAGCATGGTAGTTCCTCAGTGTTAAACACAAAATTACCATTGATCCAGCAATTCCACTTTTTGGTATGTATACTCCAAAAAAACTGAAAGCAGGGAATCAGACAGATCCTTGCACATCAAGGTTCATAGCAGTGTTATTCACAATAACCAAAGATGGAAACGAACCAAATGTCCCTCAATAGACGAATGGATAAACACTGTGTTATGTACATACAACACAATAGTATCCAGCCTTAAAAAGGAATGACATTCTAATACATGTTACAACAGAGAGGAACTTTGAAAGTATTATGCTAAGTGAACTAAGCCAGATACAAAAGGACACATGTTGTATGATTCCACCTAGACTAAGCAAATAATTCAAAGAGACAGAGAGTAGATTAGAGGTTATCAAGAGATGGGGGGAATAAGAATAAGAAATTATCATTTAAAGGGTACAGATTTTGAGATGACAAAAAAGTTCTAGAAATGGACAGTGGTGAGCAGCACAATATTGTGAATGTACTTAATTCCACTGAATTGTACACTTAAAAATAATTGAAATGGCAACTTTTATGTTATCTATATTTTACCACAATTTTTAAAAAAGGGTCTTCTTGCCTTTAAAAAAAAGGCCCCATGTAATATTTGGAGCATACCTAAACTGAAAATTTATGTATTATTCATCTGAAATTTAAATTTAACTGGATATCCTATATTTTATCTGGCAACCCTAAAATGAAGGGCTTCCTCTTTATCATGGGCTTCCTAGAACCTTTCCAGAACTCAGGGACCATCTTTCCTAAACCAAAAATCAGTATTTGTGGTCTGATAAGAATGAGTGTACAAGACAGGTGCAGAAAATCGGGGGGGGGCAAGGGAGGAGCGGTGCCTGCCCTAATTATAGACTGAACCCTAGATAGAGACCACGAAGTGACTCCCTCAGCTCTGACTCACTCCATCAGGCAAGAGGTAGAGATTAGAAATCTTGGTTGGGTTTCCCATCTGTTGTTTAATCATCATGATCCACGAATGCAGTAAAAGCTGGTTGTAAACCCTTCTTACGATTGACCACGTGGCAACAATTACAGTTGCAGATGGCAACGCTCGTGCGTGTGACTCAGATGATAGCCTCGTCCCCCGCCATCAATGCATCTTCACACCAGAGTTGGTAAGAACCCATGGGGTGCCCAGATGCCTAATTGTACCACCATTTGCACCCATGTCTTCTCAATGAAAGAAACTGTCTGCACAGCTCATCATGCAGCAAGAAACAACAGGTGCAAAAGCCAAAGGCCACTTTGGAACCATTTGGACCAAAGAATATGGCTCGGTGTAACAAGAGCACCCACAAACTTGGCATGCCTGCACGAATGTGCCTGCACGATAGGCCTGGAATGCGACCACTGCCGCAGAGCCTGTGGCCGCAGTTCCAGGTGGTCCCACCTACTCCTCTCAACTGAGACGAAAGGCAGCTGGGGAGGGCAACACATGAAGAGATGGGTCGTGCCCAACTCATTTTTACTAGGTGCTGACAAGTCACTGCGAAAGTCTGAAAATGAGTACCACAGCAAAAACACATAGGTCACAATGCACTGGTGAATGATTACCAGAGGAGAAATTCATTACAGGCTGCTCTCAGCTCCCATCACATAAGGAAGTGTTACATTAACAAGATGGAAGGTCCCTGCGGTCCCCCCCCGACACAGCCCCCACTGCCACCGCCTGCCACCCCACTATTTCAATTTGTGTTGCATGGTGGGAGCAGAGCCCAAAGGTGGGGGAAGTTAATTCAGCTATACTAATCAAAACAGGGTCACAGTGGCAGCCAGTGCCAATTGAAGCAGATTCAACCTGCACGCTACATGAAACTCTTTCTGCCTGGCCTGCACCAGCTACGGCCACTGAATCTACCTATGGCATTAAAACAGGGTGGGTCTTTTTTAGGTGTCTATATAATTTGCTTTCCATCCTGGGTGCATGCGTTTCCCCGTACATGTGCCTAGCCCTCATCCCTGTTGGCCCCCAAGTTAACCTTGCGTTTCTAACCTTTTCAGACATTGAGGTAGACAGAATTTAGGAGGTGTCAGCATAGAACCTGTGCTGGAGACTGTGGAATGACTAAGATGAACAAGACACACTGGATTTGGAGCTATTCTGGTTCATCAAGTTCAGGAGGGATGGGAACAGAAAGTCTCATTTTGTGGTGGTCAAGAGGATATTATAGATTGAGTGGCCTTCAAGTCCTTGCTATTCAGTGTCACATACAGTTGTCCTCTTATTCCTATTTCTGATCTTCTCCAATTACCACTTCCCACATTAAAGAATCTCAGGCCACAAATGGAAGGTTAGCAGAGTCAACAGCATGCAGACAGATGGGTCAATAGTTCCTCCTTAATAGGATTTCTGCTCCTTCAAGCTGCCATTCACATGCAGAGGGACCAGCCAGCCGAATCTGCTTTTAAAGTCAAATGCACAGCCAGGCCCAGGACTAGTGGCTCTGCCCGGGAAGGGCTCTCCACAGGTGCCTTCCGCAGGAGACCAGAAAGCTCAGTACTTAGGCCTGGCCCCTGCCCCTGCGCCAAGCATCTCACCACTGAGAGGCCCTGGTCCAGTTCCTGTGGCAAATGTCAATCTAAAGTGGATGAGCAAACCCCAGCACGCTCGTGCACGCGGCAGCCAATACGGTGTTAAATATTAAACCTCCCTGCAGCCGGCTGGGCTAAAAGCTGCCACTTCATTATTCAGCTTTCTCTGGGCTTAAGGAAAAGAGAGTGCCCCTCTCCCAGAAGCGTACTGCAGAGACGCAGAGATGTGCCCTCAGCCTTCCCAGCACTGGGAAAACCTTCAAAACTGTTCGATTTGTCTAAGCCCCATCCATCTTTAATGTCAAGAGTCTACATTTTTCTCCTCTCCTTTTTCAAAGCAGCCAAAAAAGAAAATGTCACTGCCTTTGGGTCCAGTTCGAAAGCCAGGCTTAGACGGGTGTTCTATTTCATTCTCCCTGGCTCCCGTGTTTTTATCTCCCGTGGAGTCTAGAGGGGCTGCACCTCCACCCGCAACTCCATTCCTGTGTTCATTTGGCATCTTTATGTCCCCTCTCTGTTGTACGCTCCTCCCTTGCCTTCTTCTAAAGCCTTGGCCTTGGAATTTACAAAGCTCCCCTTGCGACTGCAGCTAGGAGGCCGTTGGAGGGAAGAGAGACTGTCGGCTGAGGCTGTCACCACCCCATCAGTGGAGCAGCGATGTCTTGTGTTCTGCCTTTTAGAGACCATATGCCCCCAAATTTGTCCAAAACACTTAGAATCGCCCCAAGCCATGGCAGTTTAGCTGGGAATGGTGTATGTACCTCCTCTCCCCTGTACGCCTTAAAAAGACCTTTTAAGCTATGAAGGGCAGGTGGCAGTTCAGATGAAGATGGCAGGCAGAATGCATCCCTGACAGCCCCTGGCTCACCCACTGATTGATACCTGGGGGGAGGCCGTCAGCAGGGAGGACACAAGAGAGAGATAAGGGACTCAATCAATGTCAGATCCGTCCCGACACACACGACTGTAAATCACTTTGGGTAACGATTCTCAGCTGCTAAAGTAGAGAAGGGCAAGTAGGTAATAGAAAAATAGGGGGAGAAGCAGCTGTGTTGGCCGCTGGCTCTGGAAAGGACAAGGTGGTGGCCTTGGCCTTGGATAGACAGGCACAGAACTCCTCGTAGAACTCCATCCATCCATCCTGAGCCCAGCAGAAGTACAGCCCTTTCCTGAGTTGATTGCAGAGGGTGAAAATATACTCCAGGGTGAACTTTAGAGTATGTGAATTATGTCTGAATAATGAACGCTGTTTTATAGATACATATATTCCAACCAGCCTAGGAAGACTGCAGTAGAAATCCTCCCGCCTACCGTTCCACCCACGGAAGGCAGATGGAGGAGATCACTGTCAAGGTTCCCACCTGTCCTTGCCCGCTGATACCTGGAGTGAGAAATAGCACATGGGGAACTGTGAGCACAACAGACCTCAGAGGCTTGGTGTTTTGATTAGAAAAGAGTTCTCTAATTCCAGAAAGCCCCTAGACCACACTTCGCCAACTCCCAGCCATATGGCCAATGTGATTAGCACTGGCCAAACCCATTTCAGAGATTGTCTTTCAACATGGTTTAATTAGACATTTAAAAAATAATAACCTTATTTTTTTTTTGTCCAGGGGACAGAGATTCCTAAGTTGGAAATAATAAACGAATTAGTGATTAATTAATTGCTGGCAGGTGTGGGGAGATGCCATCTACGACTTCTTAACTTTTTCTTTTCTCTTTTTCTCTCTTAAGATCGTTCTTTCTTATTTTAATTAATTTTTTTGCCACCCCAGCACTCCTCTTATCAAATATTCAAATAAACTAAACAAATACAGTGTACTGAGACCAACCTACTCAATATGGTGTTTAATTGGACTTGTAGCCTTGTTGTTTCCCGTGGAGTCTCGGGGTACCTGGAAGCTTTCCCTGGCAATGGAATTGGACTCCACAAGTGCACTTTTAGCATCTAGTTAATCTTCCTTTCAGCGGCCGAGGGCATGACTTGATTGAAAGAAGGAGCAGTAAGCCATTGGGGTAGTTTGTGGTTTCTCCTGCTTGGTAAGGAACAGAGGCAGTAACATAACAAGGCTGTGGACTTTCTCCCACCCACCTGCTTCACCATTCACTTCTGTGTGTCTACACCACACGAATGCCAGCAGGTGCACCGTCCAGCTGCTGGATGGGCCAAGGCCGAGTGGCAGCCACATGCTTTTGGCTGCCAGCATCTCTTGATTCTGCTGGAGGGCTGCCATCACAGTTGTCATTTACAATGAAACAAGTAAGTCTAATGCAATGATCCACATCTATGTCCTTAAACCCAAGCCATGGCCAGAGGAAGGGTGACAAGCGGGGTGTGTGCTCATGTACAAAGCCCCCAGCACTAGCCTCTCTGGGAATGTGGGCTTCACATGAAGTTCTGTCCTTTCCAAAAGGTCAACCACTCAGAACGGCTACAGCGCAGTGCATTTCCTACTGCGTGGGAGTTCCCTGAATAAGTGAGCAGTCATATCCAACTTCAAAAAGAGACTTCCAGACATAGGTCTATAATGGAGCCAGAGCTATTGGCTGCTTCAGAATGAGCTTCAGGACATTGGGGGATTCCTTAAAAGGGAGGGCCTAGTCTATCTTCTCAAAAGCAGTCAAATTGTTGTGCCATGACCAGAAATGACGAGTGATGGGACTAAAGAAAGAATGGGATGGGAACTTTAAAGGTGGGTCTCTGATGGCCGCTATGACCTTCAGCCCAAAGTATCTGTCTCCATATGGAGGCAGAGCCCTGATGATTCCTTGTCAAGCATTTCAGTAACAGGGAGTTGAAAGGTAAAACAGGATGGAAATGAGAGGCCAAGAGCCATGGAGAGTGTGGACATTGCTATTTAGGAAGCTGGTACAGAAACGAGAGTTGCTTTTGGGGGCTTCTAAAGTCATGCAGATGGAATGAGGTATTCAGCCAGAGAGAAGATTTTCTAGTGTTTTTCTCAATCAATCTTTTTCTCTCTCCCAAGTTTAAAGGTATTGAAGGACTGGAAGATTGGAACAGGGATCCCCAGGGGATTCCTAAAGTAGCCATGTCTACAGTTTTTTTAAATCTTCTAGGATAGACTACAGGGCAGCTATTTAAAAAAAAAATGAGGTAGTTTTTTAAGACATGTAGTTAAGCAAAAAAGCAAATTGAAGAACCGTATCTGGCATGCACGGCAGGCTATATAAATTGCAGGGACCAGTGCAAAATTAAATTGAGGAGTAGGGATCAAAAATTATTAAGAATTTCATGACAGCAATAGCAGAGCATTAAAAAAAAAAGTGCAGAGCCTTCCTGAATGCAGGCCCTGTGCGACCGCATTCATTCACCACACCCACAAAGCCAGTCCTGCTAGTACACCACCACGCAGTAAACCTGACATGTTAAATAGAAATAAATAATTGGGTTCACCTGTTGGGGTGGAGGGTTGAGAACTAGGAAGAAAAGGTAAGAGGAAGGAGAATTTTCACTATATACCTATTTATAATTTTTAGTGTTTGAGCCATGTGGATGAGTTACCTAGTCAAAAAATGAAATAATTAAGAAAAAGTCCTTGGGGCTCTAAAAAACATAGACTCTAAGCAATACCTGGGCTCCCAGTCATGTATCTCAGTGATTACGTGTTGCTGCGTAGAAATCCTGGGGACGGGAAGAAACTCAGAGAATAGAAGCCTCTGACTACAGTAACTAAAGCCACAACTCTCTTTTCTCACTGACACTCACTAACTTGCCCCTGAACTTAGATTTCTAGGAAGTCAAATAGGAAATATTATCTCACTCTGTGATCTCTTGGAGGTTCTCCTTAGTCTCCTCAACGTTGCTAGGCCTGGGGCACATGGGCCAGCGCCCACCTTCACAGCTGCCCTGAAGGTTAATAAGGGCTACCTTTGTGAACAGAGGGACTCCAAATTTCATTAAATGCATGAGTTTGATAAATGTATCTGTAATAACAGCAATAGTCAGTAATCATAAGATGTTTAAAGTTGAACTAAAAAGACGCACCCATGTGTCTCCAGAGTGATTGTAACCTGGAGAAATGGGAACAGGACATGAGACACTCCCAAACTGCAAATGTTCCTAATAGTTTTCATGTACTGAGTACCCACAGTGTGCTAAACGAATTATTCATTTAAACCTCGTGACTCCCCACAAAGCAAGTTCTACTATTTTTCTCATTCTAGAGATAAGGAACTTGAAGTCCAAAGAGGAAAAAATAACTTGCCTGATATTACCCTGTGAGTAAAAGATCACGTCAGACTAGAATAAAGACATCTTGGCTCTAACACCCATGCTCTTAACCATTAACCACCGAGGACAGAAGCCTCAGCCTTAATGTAATCATCTATATAACATGTAGACCTTCTCAGCCATTCCACTCAACAGAATTTTCTTCTGCCCAGAACACAATAAGGCGAATTTGGAAGTAAAGCCTACCTACTTTCATTTGGGTAGATGTGGCTATGAATTCTTTTGTGCCATCAACTCAGATAAATGCTAGGCTCACGATTGTTTGAGGCACATATTAAAATTCAATAAGTACCCTCTTTCCTTAGAAATGTTCTTAAATTTTAACTACTTGACAGCTCTTGAGGGGAAACTCTCTCAAGACTTACCCACAAACCTCTAAGTTATGTAAAAGGTTGAGGCAGTTAAGAAGAGAGATGAAGAATTACTTCTAAGAGTACATATAAATCAATAAAATAATCCAATCATGGAAGGTCAAGATCAGAGGCAGATGTTGGCATTTCTTAGCTGAGGAAAAGAAGGCTCCAGGACTCAATTCAAATTGGCTATAGAAATATTATGAAAGTCGAACCAAACCCCAATATTCCCTTGGGAAATTTTCCCCTTATGAATTGCCTAGGACACTAGCAACACATATTTATGTAAGAGAACTGTACATATATTTGTACCATCTATATTGTCCTGCATATATCCTCCACTAAACTGTGGTGACTGCTTTCATGAAAAAGCCAGTCTCAGATATATCTGTCTTTCCCAGCACCTAAAACACTACAAAGCACAAGATAGGTCCTTGATGTATATTTGTTGAAATGGTGAATGAATGAGTGAATGAATGAATGAATGAATGAATGAAAGACTCATCAGTCATTTGATATACTGTCATAATCCTTAATGGCCATGTTCTACAAGTAATATCTCATTATGACAATACAATCCCTCCCTGCAGCCAACCAATAAAATATTCAAATGATTTTTATTCTATTGACACTTGGTGATAATTGCTAGAAACTCTATTCCCAGTAGACAGAGGCTGGAGATGAAACAGAACCAATATCCAATTTCCTCATCAAGAATTGGAAAGTGAAAACAAAATATCCTGAATGTAGTAAAAGAGGAGTGTTTTGCAGATCAGCTTAATATATTGCCCTTGAATGCCTAAATGTGTTTGTGTGATATCGTCAAGTAACTATTCAATAAATGCTTTCAAGCTTACTCGGCTTGTTCAAATTTAAAATATTAAAAGAGAGAAAAGAGGTTTGGCTGATTTTTACAAATTCAATACCCGAAGTAGCGTGGAAGGAAAATAAAAACAGCTGGGATTTGTGTAGTTGCTAATTTAGTTGAAGAATAATCACCCATCTAAGCAAAAATAATTCCTGTGACACATCTGGAGGAACCAGTTGTGGAAGGGAAGGTATGGCTTGGTTGCCAAAAGGACATTTTCCTCATTGGAAAGAAAGTTAATTTTATGTAATTGCCATGCAGGCTTATCCTTTTTTTCTTTTTTTCTTTATTCCTTTTCTTTTTCTTTCTTTCCTTTCTCTTCTTTCTTTTCTTTCTTTATCCTG
>CM053503.1:147699391-147755559 GCA_028627145.1 Eidolon dupreanum
TGAGAAGTTACTCATATGATTTATATACCAGGTAATGTCCTGGATCTATGCAGCTGGAGCAAGGAATCACCACCAGATGGAAATTTATCAAAATTACAGACATAAGGAAAAGGGGAACTCTGAAAGGTCAGAGGGTAGCAATTTTGTCATTTAAATGTGATGTTGTCAGATAACTACTCAATAAATGTTTCGAAGCTTACTTGATTTGTTCAAATTTAAAACATTAAGAGCATGAAAAGAGGTTGAGATGATTTTTAAAATTCAGTATCAAAAGTAATGTGGAAGAAAAATAAGCAATGGATTTGTATGACTAATTTACTGTAGAGTTTCAGAGTCCAGGACACATGGAAGCAAGACTCAAGAGGGAGGTTGGAGAGCTCCAGAAACTCATTTCACCTACTTTTCAGTTCTGCCTACCTCTCTCTGGAAAAAAATGGCCTGATATTAACCTTCAAGATAATTTGTTAATGCCTGCACTAAGAAGTCACCATTTGGCTGCAAATCTCTGTTTTGCCCTATTCATCTACCTCTCCAGGTGAGCCATATCCAAATCTGCCTTACTAATTCAAAACATGTTCTTCTGATTTAATCATAACCCCTCCCTCAACTGAGAGGAAATGGGATGAAAACTGAATTGGATGAAAAGGAACCTTGCACTGGACAGCAGTTGCTCCCTTGCGAATATGCACATCCCTCCTTTTCGCTCTTCTTCTATCCACATGAGTGATCCACACAGAAGTGTGGCCCTAATAACAGGAACCTTTGTAATTTCTCTTTGTGGAATGCCTGGCATACAGTAGGTCAATAGAAATGTAGCACGACTGGCTTCTTTCCTGGGTTCTGCAGAAAAAGATCTATTTTTCATTGACCCATCAAGGTACCCATTCACCCAGAGAAATAACGTGAGCTGAGACACACTATGACATCTTGTCTGAGAGACAGTCAGCCTGGACTGGCTCGGCTGCTTTAGCAGAGACAAAGATTTTTCAGAGGGTCCGTTCCCTAAAGTTTTCATCATTCTGGAGGCTCTTCTGGCCCCCTTTCTCCAAGGTCCCAGTCTGTTTCCCAGCTATTAGCTCCATAACAACCAACAAGGAGTACAGCCTTGGATAACATGACTTCCTCCAGTCAGGATGTGTTTGACACAGAAAGTCATAGTCTTCCACACCCATCTCATCTTCCTGGTCATCAGTAACAGCAGATGGCATGAGGCATCAAACCCTTGCAGGAAGCTGTTGCCCTACAGCATGGTATGAGAAAGCACAGAGCATTTGGCTTCAGACACAAATTATTTAGCCTCTGTGGGCATTATTTTCCTCTTCTATTAAAAAAGTATTTCTACCTTCCGAGTTTGTGAGAATTTGATATAATGTATTCAAAATGGCTGAGACATAATAGGTGTTCAATAAATGTTAGTTATTATTTTATGCATGAGCCTTAGGCTAATATATGTATGAACATTTAGTTATTAATTAGAAGGTAAATGAAAGCTGGCTGGAAGGAATTGCATTTGACCTTTAGCAAATTATTTCATTTAGATGCACTGATGCAAAACTATCATATCTTATGAAGATAGACAAAAATAAATCTGGCTGACAAAAGATATTTTAATAAATACTCAATCTCCCTCCAATAACCTCTCAGTCTGGTCACCGCACCATAATTTGTATGCCATTTGGGGAGACTTCTGTGCCTTTCCCTCTCTTGTCATAGTCAATCACTGACTGATCAAAGGCCAGATTCAACTCAAAAAATCCTTTTTGAGGGCCTGCGTCTAGTGACTGCTCCAAAAAAGGAACTCTCCATGCTTTTTTCCCTCCAATTGAGCTTGCCCCCAAATAAACTTGGGTGTGCTGGGGTTGGTCGAGTCTCTTTAAATTATTCCTAGGCTGAGCTCAGCTCAGCTGATATAACATGATGCAGGAGCCTGATGTGCCTGTCCTTCTATATGCCCCATTTTATCGACAGGCAAAAAGAACTGACCACAGTTCACATAAAGCACCTTATCACATGACAGCCATGTTGTGAGATTCACTTTGCTGGCAGAATCATAGTCTATTGCAGAGAACAGCACACTGATGAAAGAAAAGGAGAAAGAGGAAATGACCGGGGCTTGCTGCAGACCAGAAAGAGAAGAAACACACAGATGCATCGTGACCTTCCTTATCCAGGAATTCTGTGAACAGATGAATGAGAAA
This sequence comes from Eidolon dupreanum, assembly GCA_028627145.1. Classification (NCBI taxonomy): domain Eukaryota; kingdom Metazoa; phylum Chordata; class Mammalia; order Chiroptera; family Pteropodidae; genus Eidolon; species Eidolon dupreanum. The sequence continues at coordinate 147,701,590 of CM053503.1, forward strand.
AGAGGGATTGTTAAGGAGAAGGAGATGAGGATCCGTGAAGGTGTTTCTGGGGTGAAGAGCAATGTAGGAAAAAAGAGGTGGACTGCAAGAGAATAAGAGGAGTTAAGAGGCTGAGGTCGCCACTGTTGGCAGAAAAGTGACAGAACTGACTGGGAGTCTTAGGGCAGAAAAGAGCTAAGGCTACCAAGCTTTTAAAAAAATAAATAAAACTAGGGGGAAAAAAAGAAAAAAAAGGAGACTATAAGTGAAAATCTATTGCTGATACTACCGTGTTGTTAAAGACTTCAGATCCCATGACTAAAAAAAGAAAAACGATTTGTGTTTTTAACGTGTGATTCCCCCACACTGAATCACACATGGGTAAATGGAGCCATCAGGGGCCTCATCTAGAGTTTCTCTGCCTCTCAACCTACCTGGGAGGAGGATGTATTAGAAAGACAAACCCAGTGAACTTTGCAAAAGGGCTGTGATTAGCTTCCGAAGGCTCCAACTGTGCTAGCAGCCAATATAATAAGCTTGCATGTTGTGACTGATTACACCCATTACCATTCCTGCATATTTCTGCCTTCTAATGCCCACCAAGGAGCGGGGAGGAGAGTTAGGCTAACATCTTCAGGCCTGGTTTATTACAATAGCATACCAGGCATGGCCCATTTTGCATCCTGAGAAGCCATCACAGCCCTTTGAACTTAGCATTTTCATTAGAAATCATCTATTTTAAATAATAATACAGTAAATCTTTGCAGTGTTTTTTATCCAAGGATCTCAAAGTACATTACTATTACTGCTGATTCTCAGTATTAGGTCGATAGTATTAAATTAATTTTCTAGATGGTTAAACTAAAGCATCTAATGGTGAAATGCAAAATCAGCTACAAAGGTAGGAAAAGCGTTTAGAGTCCTCTGAATCCAGCTCTTACCATTTATCTACATAACTCTGCTTATTGGTACAATGCCAATATCCAGATGCACAATTATGAGCTGGGAGCAAGTGAAGACTTTACAAGTGACTGTCAGTTTGGAGAGGACATCAGTCACATTGGTGGCTGCCATCTTTTTGATGCGCTTCTTATGTTTAGAGAGGAACTCACTTTCCTGTCTCTCTTGCAGCTGCAGTGCAGACATGTGACCTGGGCTCTGCCAATCAGATACACTGGTGGGAGCAGCAAGTCTAGTACCTGATGCAGAAGTTGCAGCAGAGCAAATTATAGTGTCAAGTTCATGGCAGTGGCAGCAGTGGCTTCCCATCAGACCAGTTTGACAGCATAGTTGTAGGCATGTTTCTAGAACTTTAGCCCCTAGCCTGGTTCTTCAGCCCTCTCTATGATCTCATGAATTCTCCTATGCCCTTTTAACAAACTCCTCTGCACTATCAGCCAGAATCAGCTTGTCACTTGCAGCTAAAAACCTGACAGGTGTTCCTTTACATCCCCTGGAAAATAGAGATTCACAGACTTCCTTTTATACTTTTAGATAGGTTGGTAAGTGATTATCAATCCATTTTTAAATAAATGTCAATTTACTCAATAGATATCTAGTATTTATAAATATGTAGTATCTATTGAGCACTAAGGGCAAAACTGTGGTAAGTATTATGGGAAATAGTTGCTAAGTGCCTATTATATGCTATATATCACACTGAGGGCTGAAGATGTAAAAAAAATATAAGCAAAAACAGACAGCCTCCACCTCTACCCCAAGAGCTGACAGTCTACAGGAAAAGGCAGACAGTAATTGAAGAATCACATTCAGAACTGTAAAATTTCTACTATGGTAAGTGATGTGAAGGGCAGAGAAAGCATCCCTGAGGGGAAAATATGTTAGCATGAGATATGCCTTTAAATAGAGCACACTAGAGTCCATAGGAAAATTAACTGGAGGGAAGTCAAAAGCGAAGCAGACAGATCAGTTAGGAGGCAATTTTAATAAATCAGGAGAGAGTTGATGGTAGCTTAGACTAAAGTGAGACTGATAGAGATAGAAAGAAAAGGAAAAAGACGCAAGACATATTTAGGAAACAAAATCAAGAGGACTTAGCAGTGAATTGGATATGAGGTTATGACGTAAAGTCAAAAATGACTCCTAGCTTTCTGGCTTGAGCCGCTGGATAGATGGTGGTGTCCATCCCTGGGAGAACACTGGGAGGAAACTAGATTTTGTAGGGACATCAGTCTCACATGTGTTAAATGAGCTGTCTTTGAAGCATCTACAAGGCCTGGAGCTCAGGATAGAAGACTAGGCTGGAGGGGTGAAATAGTTCTTGTGTAATTGAAGTCTTTGTGTAAATGTGATGTCTCAGGGAAGAACATAGCCTGAGAACTAGAGAAGGCCTTGGGCCTATTCTTAAAGAGTGTAAAGTATAGGTCTACAACTTCAGGGAGCCACCCATTAATGGTTACCAAAAGGTAATGATAGTCTGCCTATAAAACCTCCACAAGGTGAAATGCTTTAAACCAAGAAATATGTCTTGAGTCTCTTGCTACAAACTTCTCTACAATAGGGATTACACACTCAGGGGCCTGGCCGGTCTACTGCTCAGTTAATGGGCGAACTGGGACTGTGGACACAACACTTGTCTTGTCGAAAGGGGCCAATCGATTCTAAGCTCAGGCAAGTTATTCCCAGATATGATACCTGTATTCATGTCCCTCTATTAAGTCCCCCACTGTTTGAAATAACTACTGTGGTTTACATTATCCTGAATGGACCTTGACCAAAACAATATTTAACCTAGATTTCCAATTCTCTGCTTCTGACTTGGGAACAGTCTTCAATTACTATTAATTCTTTTCCCTACTAAAATCCCCTATTTTTCTGTTTTCAAATAGCATTGATACCCCCTCCCCCCAAAAAAGACTGCTCTTCTATCCAAAATAGTTTCCCTAGCTATTAATACTGTTCTTAAACTATTTTCCAAAATCTAACACTCTAAGCATAGTTGGGCCACCCTAAAACCCCTCTGTTGTTCAAATTCATCCTGAAGACAAGGGTAACACCAATATAACAGGCCCATGATGTGAGATGTAAGGATAATTGAACAGATGAACAAAGGCTGATCATCTCCTGGCACTACAAAATATCTTGGGATTAGGAACCGGTAAGGTAGGATAGCTACAGTGAAGGAACAGTCTTTAGTAGTCAGTGTCAGGAGTGTAGACAACAGAGCTCTGGTGTAACCTTGAAGATGGTCTAGGGCCGAGGAAAGAAGTGAGAAAAACTAGAAAATACCAGGAGATACCAGCTCTCATTGTTAATTAATTCTGGCTTCTGGAGTTTATTTTATTTTATTTTATTTTGGCCACTCAACACTAGTATATTTGCCTGCAAGTCTGGCAGATACTTTCCTTTTATATGCATTCAGATTTTCTTCTTTCTCAATATTTCTCTGCAGTAATATACTTCATGTACTAATAATAACTGCCAGCCGTTGACTGAATCAGATATGTAGTTGAACTTGATTAGTTTCTTAGTTTAGTATTATAACATGTACAAACACTCACACACAGTCATTCACACAAAATCAAATTCTTTCTCCCCCCTTCTACTCCTCCAACCCCAAACCGTAATTATTAAACAAAAGAGACATGAAACAAAGCCAACCGTCAGCGCAGGTGTGTAGTAACCCAATTACGGGAATGTGCTCTGCTTCCGCGCATGCCAGGTGAGTCAGTCACACACCTTGCCTCGTGTTGAAGCTTCCAAGGCAAACATCCTTCAGGAGACATTACCTAGCACCTGAAACAAGATCCCCGCTGGTGTTTTCTGCAGAATCTTGGTCAGTGTAAGTAAGAGCTTGTTCCCCCCCAATTCCTCCTCTGTTGATATTTGGCAGGACTTCTGTCAAGAAAAATCATACATCAACCAACACCTAGAAGAGTGTCTGGCACTTAGTAAATACTCAATAATTGCTTTAAAAAAAAAAAAAAAAAAAAAAAAAAAAAACAGAAGAAAATCAAATGAAAATGAGCCATGTCTAATCTAATAATGAGTGAATATAGTAAAGCGCTCAGTGCCAAACACATAGTAAGTGCTATATAAATATTAGCTATTAGTGTTGTTATTATTATCCAGAGGCATTGTTTCTTCTGGTTCACATCCTGGGAACCCAGAAAGGCCTCTACCACTTCCTTCTCTCACTCCACCCCTTTTATTTAAATACTGTCAGAACTTTCAAAGAAATTTAAACCAAACCTCCCTCACACACACAAAAACAATTAGAGAACATGGTCTCTCATGCATTGCTGATGGAAGTATAAGCAGCAGAACTCCTACCGAGGGCAATTTGGACACATCTTTTAAAATTACAAACACAAACACTTTTCAACCCAGCAGGTCACGCTGGAGGATTTAGCCTACCAATTAACACCCCTGTGGTATACAATATGTATAAGGTATTTTATTTCAGACTTGTTTGAAATGGAAAAATGGAAACAAAACCAGTGTCCTTTAAAAGGGAACTTATTAAATAAACCTTGGTATAAGCATGATTTTGAATACTATATAGCAATGAACAAATTTTGTATGAAGAAAATTTCTGTGTACTTTTATGAGAAGATCTCCAAGCTGTATTGCTAAGTTTTAAAAATAATAATAATAAGGCCCAGAAAAATAGTTTATGAAACTTTCCAAAGAGAAAGAGGAAGGAGATAAGAATATATACTCATATTTGTTTTGCATTAAAAAACTCTGGAAGGATGTGGAATAAACTGAGAGAAATGATTGCCATGGCAGGAAACAGAAAATGAGGTAGATGGGAAGGCAGGGGAGGCAAGAATTAAAGAGAAAACATTTTACTATGAAACTTTTAATTATCTATGCAAGATGATGATGATGATACATAGATAGATAGATAGATAGATAGATAGATAGGTGAGACGGGGAGGGGAGGGAAGGGGTGGAGAGAGGGGGAGAGGGGGAGGGGGAGGGGGAAGGGGAGGGAGAGGGACCCAACTTTTTTTCAAGTAAAACTAAAACCCAGTCTCATGACTATCTGAGGAGTGAATTCCCCTGCCAGTGCTCTGTAGTTGATGTTGATGCCCTGGAAGCTCGGCATCTTCAACACCTGTCTCTGTCCTTCAGGCTTCTTCCTTCACCCACTGTGGGATCATGTGGCCTTTTTGGTGGGTAACTGTATCTAGAAAGTTGGACACCTGTTTTGGCTAGCTTAATACAGTTCACATAGCTATGTATTCTTTCTGGGACTTGAGAGTATAAATTAAGAAAAATCTCTCGGGTCACAGGCTCAATAATGTAATTCTTCATTTCCTTGCTTTCGTCGGCTTAAATTCAGACTTTTAATGTGATTTGCAAATAGCTTCATGTGATATGATATTAGAGGTCAGAGAACGTCTCAGTCCATCTAAAAGTACATAAACACCCTGCAACAAAATAGCTAATCCTTTACATGAGGGGAATAAATAATTCACCTGCAGGCTCTTCCTCCATAAATCGGTTGTGCCATTATCAGATGCCAACATTAAAATAGGAAAGCAAAGCAGCTGTATTAAACTTTGACAGTTGAAAAAAAAAAAAAAGGAAAAAGTGGGATAAACCATTTGTTTTCTTTCCATGTAGTTCTCTAAACAGACTATGTAAAGAGCAAGCTGGGGAGAAACCAAGATTTAGTGGACTTAATTCCATACCTAATAAAAACCTTTCCTAACTTTTTTACCTCAGGTAAAGCATGCACATGACTCACACTTTAAGGGTTCCAATAATGCCATGTGCCAACACTCTGACGTGATTCAGTCACCTGCACAGGCTCACCCCAGCTGCAATGAAAGACCCAGTGAGAACCTGCCATCTTGGCTCTCTCAAGCTCAGTGGTGGGTGAGGGGAGGGGAGAAGAGGTTCAGGGCAAAATAACACAAGACTCATTCTACACCACAAAAAAGTCATAAGGAAAAGATCTGCCCCCATGCCTACTGGAGTCAGGAAGAGTCAGGAAAGCTATGAAAGAGACCGGATCAGGAAATGAGGCTCAAGTCAAGCCAGCCACTTTAATGCAGATGACCCCGTACAGCGAGACTTTTTAAAAGTCAGTTAACAAACATTTATAGGGTACTTGCTCTGTGCCAGGCACTGTTCTAAGTGCTTCAAATATCAACCCCCTAAATCCTTACAACATCCCCTTAAGGTAGGTTCTATCATTATCTCCATTCTACTAGTGAGGAGACTGAGGTGCAAAATGATTAAGAAACTTGCCTGTTTTTATTCAGCTGTGGATCAGGAAGCCCAGGGATGCTTCGGCTGGTCACCAATTTTACAGAGGAGCTGCCACCACAATAATCTGTTCTTTTTTGGGCACAAGGAAGGCTGCACGTGGGGAAAGAAGACAACAAGTGGCCAGAGATACGCTGCAAACTGAGCTTAAAGGTTAACAGCTGCTTTTGTATCCTAATAATTATCACTGAAGTTTTAATAGGCTTACTTAGCATTCCCAAACCTCATCCATATCCAATTGAGAATAACAGTGAAAAATCATTGGGAGTCAGCTCTTCTCCAATATCAATTAATAACATCTATCAGGAGGGATGTAGGGGAATTCTCAAGATAACCACATTCTACTTCCTCATTTGAAAGGAGCCCCCAAAATGCTGGCTCAGCACATCATTCAGAATGTGGTATATATCAGCTGTGAGAATGCATGAAATATGAAGTAGAAAATGTTAACTTTGTATCAGGTAGCCATTGCCACAAAAAAAAAAAAAAAAAAAGCTGTGTGACAAATAACGTTAAATCTCAATGGCTTTTGCTGGGACAACTAGATATCCACATGCAAAAAAAAAAAAAATGATTTGGACCTTTACCTTATACTATATACAAAAATTAACTCAAAATGGACCAGGGCCCCACATATAAAAGCTAAAACTATAAAACTTTTAGGGAAAACATAAAGGTAAGTCTTCAGGACCTTGAATTTGACAATGGATTCTTAAACATGACACCAAGAATACAAGCAACAGAAGAAAAATTTGATGAATTAGACTTCATAAAAATTAACAACTGTTGTGCATCAAAGAACACTATCAAGAAAGTGGAAAAGCAACCTACAGAATGGGAGAAAATATTTGCAAACCATATATCTAATAAGGGTCTAGTATTCAGAGTATATAAAAAACTTTTAGAACTCAACAATTTTTTAAAAACCAACTTAATTTAAAAATGGGAAAAGGACTTGGACATTTCTCAAAAAAAGGTATATAAATGGCCAAAAAGCACATTAATAGATACTCAACATTATTAGTCATTAGGAAGATGCAAATCAAAGCCATTATGAGATATCACTTCACACTTACGAGGATGGCTATAATTTTTTTAAAAAAGGAGAGAGAGAGGGAAACAGAGGGGGGGATGGGAAGGGAAGAGAGGATAGGGAAGGGAAGGGAGAGGAAGGGAGGGGAGGGGAGGGGAGGGAAGAAGGAGAGAGAGAGGAGGAGAAAAATAAAAGAGAGTAAGAAGTGCTTGTGAGGATGTAGAGAAACTGAAACCCTCTTGTATTGCTGTTAGAAATATAAAATAGTGCAGCCACTGTGGAAAACAGTTTGACAGTTTCTCAAAAGTTAAATATAGAATTACCACATGATCCAACAATTCCACCTCAAGGTGAATACCTAAATTAATTGAAAACAGGTATTCAAACAAAACCTGTACACAAATGTTCATAGTAGAACTATTCACAATATCCAAAAAATGGAAACAACCCAAATGTCCATCAACTGGATAAGAAATGTGGTATATCCACATAATAGAATATTATTCAGCCATATGCTAGAACATAAATGAACCTTAAAACTGTTATGCTAGGTCACACAAAGGACATATATTGTATAATTCTATTTATATAAAATATTCAGAATAGGCAAATCCATAGAGATAGAAAGCATATTAGTAGTTGCCAGAGTCTAAGGAGAGGGAAGAAGTGAAGAATGACTGCTTAGGGGGTGTGGAGTATCCTTTCAGAATAATGTAAATGCTCTGGAACTAGGTAGTGTAGTGGTTGCACAACACTGGGAATAACACTACATGCTACTAAATTGTACGCTTTAAAATGGTTAAAATGCTGAATTTTTTGTGAATTTGATCTTTAAAAAAACCTCAACGGTTTTATTAAAAAATTATTTTTAGCCACATATCGATGTGTCACCTGGGGATAAGGTGGCTGTGTGAGGTAGGCTGGGCTTGGTCCTGGGCTACAGCTTGGATCCAGGTCAGCTCACATGTTCTCTCATCCTCCTGGTACCAGTTGGCTAGACAGAGCATAATCTTTTCATGATGATGGCAGAAGCACAAGAAAACATGCCTAACTCTCAAACATATTTAAAGCCTTGGCTTGCTAACATCTCACTGGCCAAAGCAAGTCACACAGCTGAGCTTAAGGACAAAGGACAGGAAAGCGTATTCCACTACTGGTATGAAAACCTGCACAGTTGAGTAACAACATGGATGACCCTGAAGGACGTTATGCTAAGTGAAATAAGCCATACACAAAAAGACAAATATGGTATGATCTCATTTAGATATAGAATCTAAAAGAGTTGAACCCATAGAACCAGGGGATGGCCAGGGGCTGAGGGGTTGGAGAAATGGGAAAACTATACAAGCCTTCGGTTATCAGATGAATAAGCTCTGGGGTTCTAGTACCTCATGATGATTATAGTTAATATTACTGTATTATATTTGAAATTTGCTAAGAGAGTAGATGTTAAGTATTCTTACCAAAAAAAAAAAAAAAGGTAAATAATGTGAGGTGATGAAGGTGTTAATTAACTTGATTGTGGTAAACACTTCACAATCATCACATTGTACTTTTTAAAAATCACATTGTACAACCTAAATATCTACAATTTTGATTTGTTAATCATGCCCCAATAAGGCTGGAAATTAATTAATTAATTAATTTAAAAAATAATTTCTTAAAAGTTGAATGGCAAAACACAAAGGAAAGGGAGGGGTAAAGAATTGGGAACTATTCATGGGATATAAAATATAGCTTAGGGATTATAGTCAGTAATATTGTAGTAACTATGTATGGTCAGATGAGTTAGGGTTACCAGGGGATCACTTCATAAGGTATATAAATATCTAATCGCCATGTCGTACACCTAAAACTAATATAATATTGTATGTCAAGTGTAATTAAAAGTATAATAAAAATTATAAACATTCAAAAAAAATGGGAACTAAAATGTAAGCTACCAAACACCTCTTTCCCTATACAGGTGACCTCTTCATTCTTTATTCCTAAATGGCAGGAATTCCTCCACATTTTTTCTACCAGCTCTCATAATATTTTAGAGCAAAGGGCCTCCTCTTAAGGAATGTGACCCAATTCACTCCAGGTAACTCATTAAATTGTAGAAAACACAGATCAAAGCGAATGTTTATAAACTCAGCTGGGCTTTTCTAATGTTTAGCAGATGGAATGGATGGCTTCCAAGGCAGTTAACAAGGTCCCTGCTATCAGATAGCAGATTTTCAGGTGTGTTGGTCTCCGCACCATACTAAGTGGCAGATTTTAAATCTGACCATTAGTCGAGGGAAGAGAGAGGACATGGATGGAGTGGGCTAGTCCTGGAAGTAGCATATACCACTTCTACCTAAAAGTCTCTGCCACATTCTAGATTAAGTCCCAGAACTTTATTTGAATGTCTAACTATCTAAAGTTGACTTTCAAAACAGTGCTAATCTCTTATTTGGGAGTTTAGGGGACCACTTTTTTAAGGTTGGAAAAATTGAGGGGACTGCTGGCACTAAGTTTTGAGGACATCGAGCTGCTAGATAAGTAGGGATAACAACAGCATAAAAAGAAAAATCAGCTCAAAAGAATGGAACACTACACCAGAATTTGAAGAAAAAGCCTGTGAGGTATCAGTGACCCACAGGATTCCAATGCTTGGAACCCAAGCAAGAAAACGGAGTGCGTTCTTAGAGACAAATACAGATTTCCCCTGCTTTTCGAAAGTTCACATTATGCCACTTTGTGTTTGCAAAAGGCCCATATTAGTACTACCTGTTTTCACCAAATGAAAGAAACCCGAAGAAGATTTTCACTTTTATGAAAAGAATACCAAAAGTGAAAACAGCATTCAACATGTGTTTGGCAGCGAGCTGTTACAGAGGCAGCATGCATGCAAGCAGCGAGTGTCACTGCTTTTACTGTATATTAGTGTTACTTTAGGTTTTATGTGTTATTCGATATACTTTGATAGGTTTTTGGGGGGGTCTGGAACAATCAAAAATTTTTTATATAAGTTAATGGTAATTACCTCTTCGCTTTACGCCATTTCTGTTTACGAAAAGATTCATAGGAACCCTCTCTGCTTTTGGATTGGGGGAAGAAGCTGTCCTAGCACATGATAAAAGCCTTGATTTCACTCGAGTCTGGCCTGGGGAAGCAACACTTCCATATATGTTACTTATTTCACTGTTCCATTAATGGCTTGCTCCCTAGACTTTTACTGTCACACTGAATAAATTTAAGACTGAATAAGCAACGTAATCAAAGTGATTTGGACACAGAAGTATTTCTTCCCTTCCTCTCCCACTCCTTTTGCCAGCTTTCTCCCTCATTACAGCTGCTCTGAATGAGAGAGGGCATGAAGGAAGAGCAAGGCAATGATGCTGTTCACACCTCCAAGGCCAATGAAATACAAAATGAATTCAAAAATCACACTTCCAAAATACTCATTGTGCTCCGCTGAGCTGGCAAGCTCTTTCTTTCTCTGTGATGACCTAGTCTTCTCCCCTGAAATTTCAAGCCGGTTGCCATTTCCACCTCTCTCAACTGGGGGCTTTATTATCTTAAGGTGAGAAAAGTTTCTTCAGCAGAAGTCTGCCTGGGAGGAAAATCAGAGTGATTTAAGCAATGCCCATGTGTGTTGGAGATGGAAGAGAATCCCCAGCAGACACATCAGAGAGGTAACTAAGCTCAGATGCATTTGTTAAGGGAGGCTGAATATCTGTTCAGCCAACCCTCTTATTTTTTTTTAAAACTCTGAGATACTATTTTAATGTAAAGCCACCACGAGTCCTCCGTAAATCACAGCTTTGAAGGAAAATGTCAATTTCTATCAAACTCTAAAGAATTGTTGGAGCTGATGGAAATCTAAATTTATCAGTTTCCCCATTTCTCCCTCCACAAGCACCAACCAACCCCTCCTCCTTCAACTGGCCCTACAGTGCAGGAATGAAGCTGCAAATCAACGCCTGGGGGACATCTCGTCAGACAATGGGAAGGTCTAAAGAAAGGTTAAAGCAGAAAGGACATGAAATTTATAGACTTAGCATTAAAATCTTAAAGGACCTTAGGAAAGGCAATGAATCTGATGTTAGGAAAGGCAGGGGCTGTCAGAGGCCAGGCGAGAAGGCCTGACAAGAGCCATAAATCTAAAGCTAGGAGCAAAAAAAAAAAAAGGCGTCTTTTCAGGCTGAGGCAACGTGATGAAAAGATTCCAACCCGGACTTAAAAGAGAGGCAAGGCCACAGAGGTATGGTGGGGAAGAACTGGACTGGGGACTGCAAATAACAAATGAAAAGAGTGGCAGATTGTGGGGGTGGAGAGGGGAGGGGGCTTGGACGGCAGAGGCTGACAACAAAGACACTAGCAACACACGTTTGGCTGGTGGGGTGGGGAGGACTTTCAAACTGATCCCCAAAGAAAGGAAACAGAAAAGATGTAGTTACTCCTTGCTGCGTATCTGGGATGGAATGCGAGTAACCTTGTAAACGACTAGGAAAGAATCCGCATGGAAAGCCAGGCAGCCCCGGGCAAAGGAGGATTGTGAAGCAGGTAGGAAGGTTGTGGAAGGGGAGCTTGAGAAAGACAGCAGCACCCAATGGTTAGAACACAAGCTGAGAAGCCAAGAACTACCAGGAGTTTTCTTTAATTTTCTTTCACTCATTCTGTGCATTTTTGGTTTTTGGTTTTTCTTTCAGCGATACCCTCTGAGGCCCAAGTAAAATATGTTAAGACACTAATTAAAATACATAAAGCATTGCAACTGAAAATAACATACCATGAACTATCATTAAAATGCCAGGCTCAAGTGGCCTTCCCCATTGGGACAGATCTGATTGGAAAAGCAGCATTAGCACAACTTTGATTACCAGGGCCCATGCCAGCTTCACCCATGTCTTACACTGAGGCATTGTGTCCTTTGCCTCAGTTTCCCCCAGGAGGAAGAAAGTTGGCAGCTGTTTCACAGTTATAGAAAAAGAGTAATTGAATTAATATCTTCATAGTATATTTCAAACTTTTGAGATTGACTTTAAATTGTTGATGTAATGATAATGGCATATATAAATATATGTGTATATATATACCCATTTACACATGAAATGCGACTTTTTCAGTGTTTTGAAATATGAAAATTAATATACTTTTCCACGTCTTACATTCTTCTCTACTCTGTTTGCTTTATACATTCTGTATTTTTTCTCTTTTTCCTAGTGACCAAATTTCTGTCCACTATTCATTCCTAGCTTCCATATTCATACTCTTTTCTGCCATTTTGATTCTCATCAGTTTCTTACTTCTTCTATTTGCCTTGGAAAATACAGTGTCTCTCATATGCAATGTCATTTCATAGGTGAGTACATATGGTCATTAATATTCATTAATTTTCTTAATCTGTAGTAAAAATAGAAAAAAATGCTACCTTTTCATGTGTCAGATGAGATGATCAGCAGACTATAGTTTTAAAGTATAAAACTTTCATTTTATAGAGAACCCAGAAGTCTGAAAGCTCTGGGGTGGTTGACAATTTCCCCTGACCAACCAAAGAGAGGAGAAATCAACAAAGCTGAGAAATGATCTTGGGGGAGATAGTTAAGCCTCAAAGTGATAAGCATAATTATAACCTTCAAAAGTGAATTTACCTAAGTGTTTTTCCCAAAGATGGCAATCATCTTTTCACATCCTAGACTCACCAGCAAATCAAAGGGATTTCTGCAAAAAAGTTAAGAACCTTAGACTCTAGAACCTAATAAATGCCCTGAAGTGTCTTCTGTGGCCTATAAAAATGTCAACGTGGATCAGGAAAAAAACTGGCTGCTGTGCCTCAGACGTAGCATGCACAGCCAAAAACGTCTATATGAAAGGTAAAGGGTATGTAAGGACTAAAAAAATTAATTAAGTAAAATAAAAAGATGGAAAAGTAAACACCACCTCAGATGTAAGATAATTCTAATATTTAGGACCTCCCATAAGAAATAACTTTTTTTCTTAAGTCAATGGGTCCATAAATAAATGAACTTAATCTGACTTCTAACTAACTCATTTGGTGAAAAGCTGGTGGACTAGAAGTTTATTTGCAGAACTAGGGTCTTTCAGCAATTCAATAATGGGCTTCCTGTTTGACTTTGGACAAGTTATTTAACTACTTGATATCTAAAGTTACTCATCTGTAACATGAGTAAAACAATATGATAGCCATGTTATTTTTGGCTTTTACGCTGCTCCCAACTTTGAATGTGTAACTAAATCTTGCAGAGGAATTTCACAGAATTAATGAATATCGCAAATACTAAAGGGCCCCGGGTTAAATATTGACTTCACTATATTATCATTATAGAGTAGCTGTTAATGGCCCCAGTACCATCATCCCCTCTCCTAAGTCATCACCCTCTTCTGTCTGGTCTGTCCCCTCTGTGTTTAAGAAGACATCTATCTCTCTACTCCTAGAAGGCCTTCTCTCGATTTCACAATCCATTAGAGCCTCTACCACATCTTTCCTCTAAAATGCATAAGAAATCTTGTTGATGTTGACTTGTCTCTTTTTCCATCCCTTTTAACACCTTATAATCTGGTTTCTGTCCATCACCCTATATGGTTTTATTTGTGTCAAATTTAATAATTGCATTATGTACAAATCCTTTTACAAATGTGTGTTCTTCTCATCACTTTTCATAGCACAGTGATAGTTTATGTCTAGATTTCAAAGATGCACCCATGTAGTAGATCATCTCCAACCTTTCTGATAACTCCTTGGAAGATTCTTATTTGTCTTCTGGCCCAATGACCATCCTTTTCCAATAAGTAGTTCATCTAATTATGTAGTTTTCCTACCAATGGCATGTATGATCTCCAACTTCTATTTTTTATCTTTTAGATCTGGAGCATGAATTCTGTCCAAGATACATGTGTCAGTTATCCATTGTCATAACAATAATACATAACAAACCACCTTGAAATTAAGTGGTTTAAAATACTAACCAATTTTTATTGCTCATGAGTATTTGAGTGCTCCCAGTGGTTTTATGATGTGGGCCTGATATCAATGATCTCAACTGGGTGTGCTTATGCATCTGCCACTTTCCTAGTCAGTCTATCATAGCACCTTGGCATAAATGTCCTACTATCATATAAGGCCAAGCAAAGAAAAAGCTAACCTTTTTGCCTGGCCTTGTTAGTGGTACTACATGCATTTCAAGACACTATGTTCCCTAAGCTTAGAACTTTAAAATCATCATTCAACTTTCTTCAAAATTTCAGCATCATCTGAATCTATTTTCTCCATATCTCATCCTGCCTAGGCTCTTGAAATCATTTTCTTACAAACCTCTAAAATTCCAGGGATCCATCATTTTCCACAAATCATTTTAAATGGAAACTTACATTCATTCTCCCTGTGTGAGTGTCACTTTGACCCTCTTGGCCTTTTATAAACATCTCTGCCCCTGGCCAGATCCCTCCACAAACATTTGCATATATATGTACAGGTAGATGTACCATATCTTAAATCTTAAAAGTAGAGGAGAATCAATAGCTGAGGGTTTTTTTTTAATAGAAAGAAAGAAAAGGAACAACAAAATTAAATGACGTAATTTAGTTGAAATCCAGTATTTCTTCTCATTGTGCCAAATCCTGGAAAACTCTGAAAATGACATTTTAACATCTTCAATCTGTCCACTCATGTTGCATATCTATCTCTGCCTACTTATAATAAACATAAGTAATTGTTGGAAAAATCATTAATCCAGATCTTGTCGATATAGCTACTGTTGAAATTAATTTTCTCTTCTTAAGCAAGATAATTTTCTCTTTGTTAAATTCATTGAAGCCCATGAGTAAAATAAAATGTGCATGCATTTTCAAAAGTATGCTTAAAAATTGTAACAAGAGCCAAACCCAGTCAATAATTTGTATAACCAAAAGCTATCGTTAAGTTATGATGTCCTATTTAGGCAAAAGAAATTGAACATTTTTCATGAACTTGCTCATTTTTATTCTCAATTCTGACTTGCTATTCTACCAAAAATACCTTATCTCTTTTTAAGCCCATTTCTAGAAGGTACAGCTTTGGCCCCCACCACTCTTCTCTTCTCCAAGTTCTCTACATTGCTTGGCACATAATTGGAATTTAAGTATTTACTCTTTATGGTGGTAGTGTAGGGCCCAGTTCAAATAGCCAACCTCTTTGTCAATGGACTTCACAAAAGACACACTTATAATGGAAAAGCATAGTCTTTTGAACATCTGGAATAAATGAGAAGACTCTGTTCTGAACACTTTTCCCTGGAGATTTCAGATTTGTCTTTCTTTTGAGTTTGTATGTGTGTGGTTATAGCTATTGTTCTTGAAAAACCAATGTCTGGTGCTTTTTCTTTGAATTCGTTTAGACTCATAGCCTTAAACTAACTTTAATACAGTAACAGTTGCCTTTGTTCTTTTTTGGAACTTTGCTTCCCTTTATGCTTTTCTCACTCTGTGTCTTTTAGAGCCTCAACTTCCAAGTCTCAGGGCCAACATTGAAATCCTTAGAGGAAAGACCCCTCATCCCATTGGTTTTGTTTAGCCTAGGCCTGGCCCTTTGCCCTCTCAGTTTTCCATGGCTCAGCCATTATAAACCACCATATGAAAAAATCCTGAGTGCAGCTTCCATCTATATACTTTCAGGTTTCCTGTGCCCACTCTTAGGGGAACACTCAATCCTATTTGGTTTTCTTCAGTTATTGAATCTGGTTATGTATTCCTAGCTTCCCCTCCTGTCTTCAGTATGGAGCCAGTCAGACCAGAGAATCATATTCACCAAGCATAAGGGTAGGACGAGGATCAGAGAAGGCTAAAGTTCCCAGATAGATTTCCTTTTCTCTCTCCCCATTTGTAAGGGCTTGTTCCTCGTCAATTGACTTCAAGCAACATATTTTACAAATCTCCCTCTGACAGAGTTCACCTCAGCCCTCTCCTCTTCTCTTTCCCACAAATTCTTAAGGCCCTAAAACGTCTTCTTTCAATCCATACAGACAAGCAGTTCCACTTACTAGTTTGATTCAACGCCAAGTTACTTTTCTGAAACACTTTCAGTCTGCATTCTAAGCCAACACTCCCACGAGAGCTGGCCTGCTTCCTTCCCACACTGATGGTGTGAGAGGGGAAAAAAACACCCACATGGCAAAGAACAATCCCACTCAGGTCTGTGATTGGTTGAAAGACAATGCAGGGCGTGATTCTGGGTCAGCTGTTCAGCTTTTCTACTCATCCTCTTTAACCTACAAATGGAATAAATGATGAACAGGAAAATTAAGCAAGTCAAACAAGATTAATTAAATGAGCTTGTCTTTCTACATGCTAATCTGCATGGTGATGGGGAGCAATTTCAGATCAAGATGTGAGCAGTAGCCAAAACTATTAGTAGGTTGGGAAATGGGGTGCATCAAGGGTCAGATTTATAAAACAGTGCTTTTTTGCCAAACCTCTGAAATTCTAAACAAAAACAACACTCAGATACATTGAAAAGACCAACCCAAGCATCTGGTTTCCTTAGCTGGTGCACATAGCAGAAGAAATGTTGGCAGAACATTTGATTACCATAAAAGAGAGAGCTCTGCAGAAACCACATTAGAGTAAACTCAACCAAAACAAAGTAGAATGTTTGAACTGTTTTGAATAGATTATGGTAGAGACTCACAAAAGGGTCTAGCCTGGAATCATGAGAAATGCAAATGAACTGGCTCAGAAGCAAACTGATTTCCCCTGTGATGTGACCCTTTGCCCCTCAGATTTGGGGGTAAAGTAAATATCTGCCATCTACAGATCTCCCAGACGCACGTCACATCCACATGATGGGTGGTTTGGGCAGGCACGTTAACGGTTTCCAGAGAAGTGGTAAGTCGGCCTGGCGCTGAAGTGTGCCTGCAGATCCCCCTCCACTGCCAGCTCCACCCTCAATTCCTTTCAGGGAAGAACTGCATGGAGCAGCTGGTTTTGATAATTTCATCCATGGCAAAGGCTGTGAGAAACACATTTATTTTGGTAACACACAGCAACACGTATACGTTTACACATATATATTTGCACATGCTCTTTCTCTGTGTTGTATGTATGACTATTGTCGAGGGTTGGCAATTACCTTCAATCAGTCTTTCAGAGTGTTCTCTTATGAGCTGTCGACAAAACCTTCCCTAATTTGGGTTCTTGGCAGCTAAATCAAACCACCATTGGAAACCAAAGCACTGGGCTTTGGAAAGCCCAAGCCATCCATCTGGGCAGCCCATTTTGTAAGGGACTCTGACCTCCCCTGGAGACCCTCCCCTCTAAGCCCCGCTTAGCATTATTGTGCTAAAAGGGGCTATCCAGAGACAAATAGTATTTTGAAAACACATGAGTGGTTCTCATCACACTCTCCAAATTCTGACTAGAGTGGGAGGTAAAACTCAATGATTTGTGGGTTTGGGGTTTCAATGAATCAGGAAAAATTTCCCTAAACTTGTGTTAACAAAAAGAATAAAGTACAGAACAAGAACAAGATGACCAGGAATCTTGGTTGTAGCTCTGAATAATAACCTTGCTCATAGTGAGTTATTTTTGTGAGGGCTCTTTAAGCGAGCTGCACCCTCTCCCTAGAGGGCCAGACAGCCTCATGCCAGGGAGCCAGCACCACCCCTGCTACTTACGCTGCCCAGTGCCTGAGGTTAAAAAATGTGAGGCAGCTGTGGGGGACGAGAGCCAGGCATCCTTCTAGTTATTTATTTAACTACTCAGTCAGCTTGGGTATAGTCATGCAGTTTTCTAGTTATATGATCTACTAATTGATTATCCGTACCTGTCCAGCCTTTGTCCATGCTGAGAAATCTTAGGCACTGGTCCTGGCTCTTTCATTTCAGATTTGCTCCAGAAGCCAAGAGTAGCCAGGAAAGCCACTTGAGAGCAGTGTTCTCAATCTTCATATGCATAAGGACTGCCTGCTAAACTTGATAAAAATGCATTGTAAGGCTCACCCCAAAAGGTTCTGATTCAGTAACTCTGGAGTAAGGCCTGAGAATCTGCATTTCTAAAAAGAAGTGACAAAAGAAACCCCATAAAACGCACCTAAGCCTTCAAAAAACAAAAAGAAGTTGCATTTCTGACAAGATAATGCTGACGTTGTTGGTCTTCAGATTCCACCTTGAGTAAGACACTGCTTTTGGGAGAGTTGCTATTAGAAGAGGCCAAGTCATTATTTTCTCTTCAATCAAGTCAACAATGAATGTAAATTAGAAATTAATTTTCCTTAAGTAAGAAGGAAAAAATCTGTGGTCTTTCAGGCTCAGGTATTTATCTTTCCCTCTCACTGCTGTTTTAATCCTACTCATCCTTCAAGGCTGGGCTTGAGTCCCTCTGGAACCTCACCCAGCTCCTCCAATCTATGCTAACACCTCTCTTATCTGAACTTCAATTGCACTTCAACACAGGGTTGCCTACTTTTGTTCTTAATTGTTCACCAATTGTTCCTTGCATGTGAATTTTGTCATCGATCTCTACACTAATGCAATTGGACAAAGGCCCTCTCAACACCCACAGAACAAGGAGTAGACACAGAATGTTCTTTAAAATGAATTTTAAAGATCAAAGCAGAACTAAATTAGTGTTCCTCTAAATGTAAGAACAGGTAACATTGGAGAACTGTGATCATAAAGGAGTCATCAGAGCCATCCATCACCATGTCATTTTGGCTGTGATTCTAAATTTTTTTGTTTGAAGTGGCTGGCACAAGATAAAGAGAGATTCAGCTGTGTGGAACAATAAATGACTTAACTTTTCTGGTATTTTTTCTAGACAGGAATTAGTTCAAATTGTGCCTAAGATGTTCCCAGATTGGATGCTGCTGCATGAAACAGATTAAAAGTAATCTGGTGAGGACCAATAGTGGAATGGCAATGTGAGCTCAAAGTACCAAAGACCCTCTCCCCAGAAAAACACCACTTAACTACTGAAAATTATAAAAAGAACCATTTAAAGTCTCTGAAAATTTTCCTAAGAATATGCATCAAATGGAGAAACATTCAGCTAAGGAAATCTACTAAATCTTAATATACGATAATATGTATGTTGTAAACTCTAAAACAACTGCTAAGAAAATAATTCAAAAAATATATAGTTAAAAAGCCATTGAAGGAATTAAAATGTTACACCAGAAAATATTCAGTTAATGCAAAAGAAGGTGGCAAAGGAAGAACAAACAAAAAGATATGAGACATGTAAGGGAAAAAAGCAAACTGTTAGAAGTAAATCCAACTATATCAATAGGAACACTAAATATGAATGAACATACAATCCAATCAAAAGACAGAGATTTTTTTAAAAGGCAGAGATTGTCAGACTGGATAAGAAACAAGATTCAACTGTGTGGTGTCAACTATATGATGAGGTTGTATGTTTATCTGGCTGGGAGTTAGGCTGTGTTTACGATTTTCTGTAACAGTAGGTGTAAAAGACTAAAATTTCTATTGGTGTCCTTGTTTTTGTTCCCCTGTTCTCTTTGAGTATTTCTAGACACTCATTAGATAGAGTCTGAGCCTTGTGGTTCTTTTACCTGTAATCCCCTGTTATTACACAGGAGCCTGATTGATGTAAAGGTGAAGTACGGTGAGAGGGGAAGCATTTTATGATCCTATGATTAGGTTCCAGTCTTTTAGTGAGTCTGCCCTGGGCTGTGATCTTCACAAGTGCATCTCGAGTGTTTCTTTCCCACAGGTGACACAGGAAGGCTAGTAAGGGCTGAAATCAGCTATTTTCCTTCCCCAACATCAAGGGCTAGAGGGAGTTAGAGTTGGGAATTTTCTTTCCCCATGTTCGCTAGACTCCGGCAAAAAATAAAATAAAATAAAATAAAAAGTTTCTTTGGAAGGTAGTCTTTTATTGAAAACAGAATAGAATGTTCTGAGCATATTTCAAAATTTCAAAATGGTTACTTCCTGTCCCCCTTCTCCCCACACACATACCCTTCCCAGCCAGAAGCACAAGGAGATATGCCAATATTCACCTTAAGAAACTGGTGAGGTTCCTGGTGCTAAAACTCATAAAAGTGTAGAGATCTCCCTAAGAAGCCCCCTCCCCCCCACACACACTCAGAGCTTTTAACTTTTAAACTAGTCCACACTGATCCTACAGCAACTCATCAATTACGGTTTAAGTTTTCTTGCCAGCACTGCTTTCTGTGGCTAAGTCCTACTCCGGGGTTTCTTCTCCTGGCATCTACCTTTCCCTCCAGTTTTAGGGGCAATTTTTTTCCCCTTCAAATCTCTGATGGATGTAAGAGGAGTTGTTGATTTTCAGTTTGTTCAGCTTGTTTGCTTTTGTGAGGGCGGCAGTGATTGCTTCCAAATTCTTTACACGTCAGACCAGAAAAATTGATATAATAAGAAAATATGAACAATTATATGCCAACAAATGAGATAAGTTAGACAAAATGGACAAATTCCTGGAAAGGCAAAAACTACCAAAACATGACTCCAAAAGAAATAGATAATCTGAATAGACCTATAACAAGTAAAGAGGATGAATTAGTAATTTTAAAACTGTCCACAAAAAAAAAAATGCCTAGCCCAGATGGCTTTACTAATAAATTCTGCCAAATATTTAAAGAATTAACACAATTCTTCACAAACTTTTCCAAAAAAGAGAAAAGTAAGAAACTCTTTCCAACTCATTCTATGAGGCCAATATTAACTTGAAACCAAAATCAGACAAAGATATCATAAGAAAATAAAACTGCAGACCAATATTTCCTATAATTATTGATGCTAATTCCTCAACAAAATACTAGAAAACCAAATCCAGCATCATATAAAAAGAATTATATACCATGATCAACTGGGATTTACCCCAGGAATGCAAGGTTTGTTTAACATCTGAAAATCAATCAATGTAATATATCATAGTAACAGAATAAAGAACAAAATCCACACAATCATCTCAATAGATGCAGAAAAAGCATTTGACAAAACCAAGAGCCTTTCATGATTTAAAAAGCAAACAAAAGAAAACACTTAGCAAACTAAGGAATAGAAGAGGACTGCTGACACCTGAAAAAGTATCTATGAAAAACCACAACTAACCTCATATTTAATGATAAAAGGTCAAATGCTTTTCCATTAAGATTAAGAACAAGATACTATCCACTCTTGCCATTTCTATTCAACCTTATACTGGAGGTTCTAGCTAAGCAATTAGGCATGAATAAGAAATAAAAGATATCCAGATTGGAATGGAAGAAGTAAAACTCTCTAATCACGGATGGCATGGTCTTATATATAGAAAAACCTAAAGAACATGTAAAAACTACTCAGACTAATAAACAAGTTCAGCAACTTTGCAGAATACAATACGAAGACAGCAGAAGTTGGTATGAGTATTAGAATCCACTCCAGTGGTAGAAAGTATAATTTAGAAGCAAGTTGCTATTAAACCTTCTGAGCTTAGGCAAGGAAAGATCTCTTATGAGATGGAAATGGTTTTTAAACCAATCTGAAAAAAAGAGTGTGTCCAAGGTTGAATAATGAACTGTGGTTAGATATGTAGCCACACAGATGGTGCCCCTTAAACATTTCTAAAATGAAATTTTTAGCAAATGCCTGAGATCTTCAAATAGAGGCCAGATACTGTCTTATATTTTTTGTAGCTTTGGTGACAACTCTGCAGAGTAGACATAAAAAAAAATTTTTTTTAAATAATACCAGTTTGATTATTGAGAATGTTTTGATGAGTCTAGTCCTTATGATTACATAGCTAAACTTGACACAGTTTTGACAGTTTCTACAGCAAGCTTTCCACATTTCATCCTACTACCCACATAAATCTGACTTCCAAAGGCAAGACCAGGGAGATATAACAGTCTAATCTATGCCTTAAATAAAATGGGAGGAAGAGGGCAGATAAGGGGCAAAGGATGCAAAGACAAGAGTTTTTAAAATAATATCATGTAGCAATGTTCCTGGCATACAGTCCACAGAGCAAAGCAGGCTCATGTCTTTACCTGCTTCGCACCGAAAAAGTTGCAGCTTGAGATCAGTCGCAAAGCCATTTTCAGAGTCATTCAATTTCTGTTTGGCTTCTACGATCTTAACATCTGTAATCTTTGTCATATTTGTATAAGATTTCCAGGAAAGTTTTTTAAATTAATATCTTATTAAAAATATACCCATAAGCCTTTAAATACCCTCAACTGTTTGGGGCTTTTGCATAGCTTAGCATTTTACACGTATTAATTTTTCTTTACAAATAGAGGCCGGATATTGTCTTGTATTTTTTTGTAGATTCTACGGCAACTCTGCAGAGTAGATGTAAAAGAAAATTTTAAAAATAATGCCAGTTTGATTATTGAGAATGTTATCTTGCATGGAAAAACTACTACTACTACTACAAACAATAATTATAACACTACCAAGAAGAAGAAGAATAGCACTTATTATTAAATATAATGACATTTTTTAAGCACTTACATGTACTAATATAGTTTTCACAAGCCTTTCGGAGGATGGTATCATTCCAACAATGAGGGAACTCAGAGAGGTTAAGTAACTTACTCAACATCACACAGCTAGTAAAAAATGGAGCCAAAACTTAAACTTGTATTCTGGTCAGTGCTTTTAACTATCTTGCTGATATTTTGAGGGTAACTTCTAAGTTATTATGTCCATCAGGAGCCCCGGTGACTATCTGCAACATATTACACTGCTTCTTCCTTAGCTGATCTTCCCTCCCGCTCTCACCTCTTCACTTCCTCTGAGAAGTCAGAACTCCACTCCATTTACTTCCTGTGAGACCACTGATGAGTTGATAAATCACGTAAGCACCCTGATCTTCAGTACTTATGTTGTACACCGCCTCCCTAGCAGTATCCCGAAAAGATCAAATATTGGGGCAGGCACCTTGGACGTACAGTTGTAGAATTTGTATCCAAGGAAACTATAACACTTACTTGCTCTTTTCAGGTGACTGAAGAAACTAGGCCTTAAGCCCCTACTCATTGTCCTCAGGAGCCCTCGATATCCAGAGGGTTTGCCTCATCGTTCATTCTCCCTATCTCTGAGGAAAATAATGGAGAAAAGGTAAAAAAAAAAAAAAACAGTCCAGGGCTGCATTCCCTAACTTCCCTCTGTGCCAGACTCGAGGCATATCCCAGGCTCTTTCCACTCCTTGATGCGTGTGCTGGATCTAAACTTCAAAAGAGCACTGAGACTCCTTGGCAACCAGTTTCTGAAATAGTCAACCTGTACCAAGCTGGCATGAGGCGCTGACTGGGGTCTTCTCCTGATCTCTGAGGTTATGAACATGACACCAGATATAGAGCAATCCCTGCTGAAAGAGGATTTTCTACATTTTCCAAGCTGAATCCAAAGAAATCTCCGGTGCTTGGGGAACAGAGCCATCAAACTGGGTCTTCATTATGAAGAGATGAAAGAGAAGGCATGAGAAATCACAGAGGCTGTCTGCGAAAGGAGAAAACTACCTCTCAAGGCCAAGGAACTGGGTACCCTCAGAGACTCACTCATCTCTCTTAGGAATATGTGTAAGGGAGGCTGGCATTTTGGTGGGTCAGCTTCTTAGCCCAAATAGCAAGAACTGAGGTTAGATGGCCAGACCGAGAGTGCCAGTTCCCGAAAGAACTAAAGATGGATCTACCTCTGCCTAAAGGCCCAGTAACGAGGCCATGGAGTGTAGAGATGGAGTTGCAGGCTTACCCAACACCAGGGAGGCATGGGGCAAATTCTGGAGACCTCAGGGGACGGTAGCACCAGGCTCTGTGGTGGTGGACATCTGAAAGATGTGGTCCAGGCTTACAAAGCTCAAAATCTGCTTACATCTCCTCACCAGGACCTGAGAGGCTTGTTGGGTTTGTACTTCTCCATAGCGAACCCAGGTCAACAAACCTATCCGTGTAATGACATACTGAGAGGAGACAAGCAAGCCCCGGCTGATAATCCGCAGGAAAAGCTGTTCCCCTCCCCTTAAACCCCCACCTCTCACTGCAGAGGGAAAAGCACGGGGAAAGGATGGAGTACAGGAAAGCCAACCACACCTTTCCAAATCAATGGGGACATGAACACAGCCAGTGATGGGAGAAAGGCAAAGAGTTTTGAATGGAATCCGAGGTTGAAGCTGAAATGGCAAAATGAATGAGAGTAAACTCCAATAACCAGAATGAGAGTGCTCTAATAAGCAGAAGTGAAGGGAAAATTATGGAGTCCCACTGAGAAGTTGCTAAGGGAAGCTGCTGCCCCAGCAGGAATGGAGGGACTCATGGCCAGCAGAACACAGCGGGCAGTTATTGAAAAAAACAAAGCCATTTTGTGTTTATTCACCAATAAGGTGAGACCTCCAATCTAAGCTCTAATGTACCAACAATGAGTTTAAATCACCTCCACTGTCACATGTACGGGCCAAGAGTCAAGGCCACGAGGGTAGTGATTAGGTGTAGAGCCTCTAGAGCCAGCGAGAATCAAGAACGAAAGCCGGCTCCCGTGCTTAGCCTTGGGCAAGTTCAACTCCTCTATGCCTCAGTTTCCTCATTTGTAAAATGAGGATACTATCGAGTTCTTGTGAAGATTAATTAAGAGAACTCATGTAAAGTATCTAGCCCAGTGTCTGGTAGACGATGAGACCTTAATTGTTAATTACTGTCCTATGTCTAATCTCTGTCCAGAAACGCATAGCTCATTCCAGATGCCTCCATCTTCCTCCTCCTTTAGCACTCCTCTGCTCTCTCTTTTGTTGGCTTTCTTGACACCATCCTCTCTGACCACTCCTTCCTAATGTCCTTGTCAGGCCCTCCCCATCTACTGACTTCCACTAGCCCTCTCCTCTCTCACAGTCTCCCTGGGTGACTGTACTTACTCTGAACACTTTAAATACCATCTATAGGCCCACAGCTCAAATCTCGGTCACTTTCCTGAGCCCAGGCTTACCAACCCACTGATAACTGGACGGCTTCCATAGATGTCTCACAGACATCTCAAACTTAACATGAGTCCAAATATGAGCTCTGGGTCTACCTTCTCCTACCACTCCCTATGCCTTGTCTTCCCACCCAGCCCAGCAAGTTATTCAAGCCAGACACTTGTAAATAATCCTTTAAACCTCTCTCTCCATCACCCTCCACCACCAATCCATCACCAAATACTCTTAGTTACACCCCCAAAATATATCCTTACTCCATTCACTTTTCTCTTGCATTCTCTCCCACCACCACAGTCTAGGTCATCCTTAGTTCTCACAAAGACAACAGCAATAGATTCCTAACTGGTCTCCTTGTTTTCACTCGTTCACTCATTTTTTTACTTTATTTTATGCTAACATACATATAACATATAATTCACCATTGTAACTATTGTAAAGTGTACAATCTAGTACATTCACAATGTCATGCAACAATTACCACTATCTAGTTCCAGACCATTTCCATCGCCCCAGTAGGAAATGTCATATCTATCAGGCAGTCACTCCCACCACCTTC
Organism: Eidolon dupreanum; assembly: GCA_028627145.1. Classification (NCBI taxonomy): domain Eukaryota; kingdom Metazoa; phylum Chordata; class Mammalia; order Chiroptera; family Pteropodidae; genus Eidolon; species Eidolon dupreanum. The sequence goes on from CM053503.1 coordinate 147,727,305, forward strand.
TCCTCGGCCCCAGGCTTTCCCTAATCTGCTTTCCGACTCTATAGATTTATTCATTCTGGACATCTTATATAAATGGAATTACACAATATGTGTTCTTTTGTGTCTGGTTCTTTTCATTTAGTATGTTTTTGAGGTTCATCCATGCTGCAGCGTGTATCAGTATTTCACTCCTTTTTATTCCTTGCTTTCACTCTCGTCCTCTATTTATTTCCGCAAAGATGCCAAAGTCATCTTTTAAAAATAAATATTCTCTTATTTAAAAATTTTCACAAGTGACTGCCCATTATACTTAGGAAAAAGCACAAAGTTCTTAACATGAACTTCTGCATCATCTGGCCTTGGCCAACCGCATCACCGTCATCTCCTCCTCACTCACTTTTTCCAGCTGCGTTGACCTTTCTTGGCTAAGTTGAAGCTTTTTCTTGTGACATGTTTCACTGCTTGAGATGCTCTTCCCTCCCTTCTTTGCCTTTTTCAGAGAAACCTTCCCTGACCCCTAATCTAAGTTACATCGCCCCATTTTTTTCTCAGCACACATTGCAATTTGTAATCAAGCAGTCGTGTCTTTATCTGTTTAATACTCACCTTCCCTGCCAGACTCTAAGCTCCATGTTGTCAGGAACCAAGTCTCTATTCTTTACCAGTGTTATCTCAATCTAACACTATGCTTACCACATAGTAGTTGCTTGAAAAATACTGATCACTGAGGAATGAATGAATGGATTTTCCAGAGCAGAAAGGGTGAGAAGCAATAACTCACCTGCTTTTGCTATTAGAGAGCCTAATCTAAAATTGCTTGAACTGACCTAAGCACTCATTTACCCAACACCACTATCATCCACAGTGACTTCCTGCTGACTTAATGGTGACTGCATTGTGGCAGCCTCAGAAAAAAAAACACAGCCTGCATAATTCCAGTTCTCCTCCTAAAATTTTCACTCCAGGCAGCTAGAAGCTAGAGACCAGCAGCCAGCCTATGAATAATGACCACAGGGCCCCAGAGAGACCAGGAAGGATTTCCTGGCTTCTGTCCTTTTGTTGGCTAAGTCACTCTTAGAGCCACAATTCTCAAATTTCCCCACTCATAATGCTCTTCAGTGAGAAAAAGACACCTCCCTTCCAGCACCTGTTCACCATCAGAAAAAAATAGAGAAGGATGGCAAGAGCTTTAACTGAGGCACCGAATGGGGACCTACATAAGTAATTACTAATTCACACCAGCAACAAAAGCTTAACATTAACATTCGCCCTGCAGGAGACCAGCCTTACAGACCACCAGGAAACCTGGACCCCACTTCTGAGAACATCTAAGAGGATTTGTGAATTTCCTGCTAACCTCCCTGATTCTATTATTGTGGTCTCAGATGAAACCCAATCTGGTTAGGTTAGAATCATGTTGAACCAAGAACAGAGCCAGCCCTGCTGCAGGCAGCTCACCCGCCTCTGTACTGTCACCCACCATCCCCGACTTTGGTGCCTCTGTCAGCTGGCACCATCTTCCCCTTCTTTTGATGTGGTGTCCCATTCACACATGTCTTGATCTGACTACATTTGGAGGTAACAAACTAGGTCCATTGCTTCTAGTGCTCTAGGGCTTAAAAACAGTCAGAGGCCACAAGTGGGCTATAAAAGCAATAACAGACCACAAATAGAGCTTTTAACATTCTTCACCCTGGCTCACCCCTGCAAAGGAGCCCCAAATCCCATAGAACATTTGGTAATACATTCAGCTAGTCCATCAACAAATATTTGCTGAGTGTTTCCAAGTACTCGGCACTGAGTTGGGGACCAAGGATGCAATGATGAACAAGACAGATACAGATTTTTTTCTGATGAAGTTTATAGTCTAGTTAGGCATAAATAAGGATTCTTGGGAGCTCTTAGACTTGAGGAAGCATCAAGATTTGGGGAAGAAAGTCAGAGAAGGCTGCCTGGGAGAAGTGACATCTAAGCAGAGGGATAAAGGATAAGTAGGAATAACCAATAAAGTTGTTGGGGTGAAGTAAAAAATATACAAGATAGAGGGAATCCATATTTAATGGACAAGAGGTAAAAGGATTTAAGAAACTAAAATGAAGTTTAAGCCATATGGCGGGGAGAAGAGTTAGGAGAGATGATGCTGGAAAGATAAGAAGCAGACAGATCTTGAGTGTCTTGTAAGTTGCTTCAATGAGTTTGATATTTATTCTAAGGTTATTGAGGAGCCAGGACAGGGAAGGGGGACATTTGCATTTCTCAAAGATCTCTTTGACTTCAGCATGAACAATGTGCTAGAAGGGAGCAATAATGGATGTGGAGACCAGCCAGGGAGTCCACAAAGCCAAGTCAGTGATAATCGCCTCAACTACAGCAATGAGTGGCAGCATGTATGGAGAGAAGATGACAGGGTTATCCTGGAGCAAAACCGTTGGTAAGAAGATGGATAGGATGTTGGGGCAGGAGAAGAAGGTTATCCATACAGAATAATATGAAACTGGATCCCTATATCACACCATATACCAAAATTAATTCCAGATGGACTGAGGGCTTAACTACAAAAAAAAAAAGTAAAACACTTAACAAAAATTATAGGCGAATATCTTTTAGACTTTGAAATAGAGAAGGATTTCTTAAATAATACTTAAAAAGTGCTAACCATTAAAATTTTTTTTACAGATGTAGCCATACTAAAATTAAGAACTTCTGTTTGTCAGAAGAAAGTTAAAACAATGGGGAGAAGATTCGTCAATATATAATAATTATTCCTAAGCAACGGGTATAACTGCTTCTGTCTCAGGAAAACCAGGATGCAAGATCACCCCACCCGAGGCCCAGCACTTCTACTCCTAAAGTTATGAGAGACTCCTACACATGAGCACCTGAAGACATCTGCAAGAACGTTCACAGAAACACTAAATAGCAAAGCCTGGTGTTATAGACTAAATGCTTGTGTCCATCTAAAATTCATATGATGAAGCTGTAATCCCCAGTGTGATAATATTTAGAAACCATTAGGTTTAGATGAAGTCATGAGGATGGGGCTTCACAATGGAATTAGTATCTTTATAAGAAGAAGAAGAAGAGAAATTGGAGTTCTCTTTCTCTGCTCTATGAACACAGCAAGAAGGCGGCTGTCTGCAAGTCAGGAAAAGAGACTTCACCAGGAACTGACTTGGTTAGTACCTTGACCTTTGACTCCCCAGCTTCTCTAACTGTGAGAAATAAATGTCTGCTGTTTAAACCATGCAGTCAATGGTATTTCGTTATAGCAGCCTGAACTAACTAAAACACCTGGAAATAACCCAAACGCCCATCAACAAGGAAATAGATAAATGAACTATGGTATATTCACACAGCGGAATATAATTAGAACAATCCACAGAAATAAATCATAGCCATATACAGCACTATGAATAAACCCTAAAAATACAATGTTAAGTTAAAAGAAAAGTAAGTACTAAGTAGATATATACAACATGATATTCTTTTTATCAACTTAAAAATAACTTTAAAAAAAACTTACTCTGTAGGAATACAATTGGATGAAGTGAACAAATTTATGTTATATCAGCTTAGCTGCACTGGAACTATACTTCTCAGAATTCTTTTTCCTGTATAATTCTGGGTTAGCAAAGGCCTCAAGAACAGCATTGGGAAGGTAGACCTTCCTTGTGTTCAGAAGGTAGGCCTGGGTTTACCAGGCACTATTGCAGCTCATACTTATCATCACCAACCTGCTCGTCATGTTGGCATGGGGCTCCCTGCAGCTTCTGTGAATCCTGGCCCAGTGAGTGTAGCTCCACGCCCACTCAGCTGCTTCTTGATCTCCTCCTTCATCTTCTCCAATTCTAGGCCCTGCCTAAGCACCAGATACAGAAACAGACATACAGTAATGGTTTAACTAGCTTGCCAACTACGTGGATTCAAATCTCTTTAATAAATTTCATATTTTATATCATTTCTACAGTTCTGTTTCCATGATCGCACCCTTACTAATACAATGAGATAAAACAATCTAAAAAGAAAAATAGAGGAATAATGAATACTGGGTTTAGGATGTTGGCCACTTTGGTTAGGGAAAGAAGCTGGAGGTTAGACCAGGAAAGGACAATAGATATAACTGATTGTCATGATTCTCATTTTTATGTTGAGTGCTGAGTTCGTAGTTACATATTACATAAAAAAATAAATATATTTGGATGGATGGTCATGTGTGGACCAATGAAGGATAATGAATATTTGAATTACGTGAACCTATGGTGAGAGAAAGGAAAACAGAGAGAACAGCAATTTCTTATGAAAGGAAATGCCTTTGGAATCACATTGTCACCTTAACTTACTTCTTATTGATTCAAACTTAGTTCCCTGGTCAAATTTAATTGCAAAAGAGGCTGAGAAATGTCTGTAGTTGGGCTGGCCAGGTTATCAGGATGGATTTCAAGGTGTCTAAAGGGAAGAAAAAGAAAAGGGTTCCCGGGAAAAAATGAATAGGTCTTGCCCCAGGCGAGGACTGTCAAAACAATAGATTTATGAGGTATTTTGAATCATGAATTAGTAAACTCTATAATAAACATTGATGTCAAAAAGCACCCATGAACCAATGAATGAAACCAAGAGGTTGGTAGGATAGTGTTGGGAACATTCATTTTGAGGTTCCTCCCTAAGACACCTTCCTAAAGGCACCAAAATTTCCTTGAGGAGGATCATTTCCTCCCCATGGGACTGTTACCAAGTACCATTTTTTCCCCCAGTCAAAGGCACTAGTAAGAGAGAGGCCCAATTTAATTTAGGTCTCCCAAAAGTAAACCATAAAACATTGGGAGCAAGCATTTTATTTGGGAGGTGATCCCTAGAAGCAATGTGAAGAAGAGGAAGCATGAGAGGAAAGGAGGAAAGTGTAGGCTAACAACCACATGACTGCTATGGACAACTGAGATGCCATGCCATTTAGAGCCCTCTGAGAGACTGTGTGGAACACTCCTCAGTTCGTCTCCCCAAGGGGAGTGAAAGCTGGAGCATTTATACATCAGCTCCTGTCCCTCATTGGTTGAGGATATCTCTTGGGGAGTGGAGTCCGCAGCACTTCCGGCCTGCCCTACCCTAGGCCGATCATGTCCCCAGGGACAGAGAGTACCCTCAGGCAGTAAAAGGTGGGAAGTCCAGAGCATGAAAGGGAATTGTCTTCAGGCGACCTCCAAGGAAACATGGTTGGTACAGAGTTGCATCTGTTCCTCAAACACATTCAGCCCAGTGAATGCTCAACTCCCAGAAGACTGAAAAGTCAGCAGAGATACACAGAGACTGAAAAACTGGAGGTCCATACTGCCCTGACCAGACCACTCCTTAGACAGCCCCTTAGACAGCCCCTTTCCTGGTCTGCTAGAGATGCCTGTTTCTAGTCCATTTCCAGATCGGGTTCTCCAGGTTCTGGCCATTTCTGGAAGCTTCCAGTATCCTTCCAAAACTTCTAATTAACTTTCGGTAAAGTGTTCCAGTGTTGATTTCTGTCGTTTGTAACCAGAAAACATAACTGGGACACCTGGAGACACCATACGCCTGGTTACCTGATACATCTGGAGATCCCTTTCACAGATCTGGGTCTTTAAGAGTATATGTCGTCTCTTTGCACTTCAGTTTCTTCATCCTTAAAAAGAAATGATTAAAATAGATTATCTCCAAGTTTCCACTCAATGATAAGATTGTATGATTCTCTTTAAGCCAAATTGATGGCCAAACATGAGAAACCCATAAAATTCATTGCTATAGCCTGACTTTCAAACTTTACTCTGTGCCAGTGTTGCTGTCACCTATAAATAGTAATAGGCTCTGGGATCATTGTAGCTTGACTCTGTCCTAAAGCCAGAAAGATGACAACAAAGGCCAGCTCCCAGATTTTACCCCTACCCTGCTGAGAAACTGACCAAAGACTGCTTCACCGGGAAAGAAAAAAAAAAAAGCATTCTGCTTTTGTGCAAAGGAATTCTGAGGAAAAAAAGCCAGGCTGCCCACAGAGTTCCTACTAGGTTGAATTCTCAGTGCATATATAATTGGATTTCTCTTTCTCACTCCCATCACCACTACTACTTCTGGAAGGAGGCGAGTCTGAGGCATGGAGAGAGTCATACACATAGCGCATTGTTCTGCTACCTGGATTCTGTGAACAAATGCCCAAGTTGGAAAAAAGGATGGGGCTGCAGTCAGTTACCATTTCCCAGCTAATGATACAGTTAACAAACGTAGTGATATTGCAGAAAAGGAGAAGATTCAGGACTCCTGCTCTCTATGAAGTTATGATGATTTCCCAAGGCACCCAGGGTGGAGCAGAGATGCCGCTAATAAAATGCATGGTATGGATTGAACAGCATGAAGAAAGCAACTGACTGCAGCTGTCTGTGCAATTTGGCAGCCACGGCTCTTCAGACAAATCTAAACAAATCACCATCCCAGGCTTCCTGATGCCTCCAGGAAAGTCCTGTAATGACTACTCTGCACTGGCCTCCTAGGTGGGGGTGAGGAAAATGTGCAGATTCCGCAACTTTAGGGCTTTCCTGGGGCTTCTGCTCAATGTAGCAGCTGCCACCCTTGCACAGATTTGGCTGTTTTCTGTAAAATTCAACTTTTCATTAACTAATCATATGTTTGCAGCCCTTCCTACTGTGCCCAACAGGTGTCCCCAGCTAAGGTGAAATTTGCCCTCTCCTCACCTAGCCATGCCTTTCAAACTCCATTTCCAAGGCTTCAGTGGATCCATGCACTTGACTGTCATCTGGGGCATACCCTGGGTCCTGGCCGCTGCCTTCCCCCCAACTCTCCTGCAGCTGCCAGGATGGCTACAGCTCTGCTTGGCAGCCAGTCATCCAGTTAGACACATTTCACTGGGGGAAAGAGGTGGGTCTGCCCTTCCCAGTCTAGAACATGATGTGAACTGGGTAGGTGGGAAAGAAATCCTGCCCACTGAAGTCCCCTCCCCTCAAAAAGAGAATTTTAAAAAGTTGCTCTTTCTACATCAGCAGCACTTCAGTGAAGCAGTCCTGAAAAGGCAGTGACCAAAAAAGTCCAATCAGCCACCGAAGACACCCGAGTCCTTGCAGAGAAAGCTGTGGCCCTGTCAGGATGCCATGGCTAAGGGACACTGGGGAGAAGGAGAGGAGGACAGATTGTGTCCCTCACAGCCAACACAGTGTGAAGTGGTCCCTCCACTCAGCATACTTGGGGAAGGACAATGAGGGGGTCTTACTACAGCCAAAACATCTTAGGTGGCCTGAACAGCAGGACAGGAGGGTTCCTCCAGGAAGTCAGCTCCCCCATGGGGAAAAATAGGGAGGCAGAGGGAGGCAGATGAGGGAGGGAAGGAGAAAGAGAGAGAGAGACAGGGAGAAAGAGAGAGACAGACAGACAGAGAGAGAGAATAGTGCGTCTCATATGGTGATTATAAGTCAACGTAATCACAGAAGAAACACCTGAGCTCCTAGTTTGTTGCCACGTACACAGCAGGTGCTCAATAAAAACTTGCTGGTGATGAAGTTAAATGTGACTTCCTAGGCAAAGCCGCTTTACTGTAAGTGAGATAAATATCTGTTGAATTGAATTGAATTGAAACAGGCAGCAGGTTAGTGGTGTAATTTGAGGAGCAACGTAAAAATGGTCCCCTGCCCCAAATCTCTCCTGCTAGAGATGCCAGAGTGCTGGAAATTTCCAGATTCCTCTTTTGGTTAATGGAGCAATAAAAATCTTGTTAAAAAGCAAACATTATCTGAGAGAGAGAACCCATGAAGCGATACGATCTATCATTCATCCAGGATGGAAGTTGAATCCAGCTCAAGAGCCAGTATTGGTAGATTCACAGGAGCTGCCTGGCATCTTGTCCTGAGAAGCCCCCGAGGCCACAGCTGCTCAGCAGAAAGCAGTACTGTGGCGCATCCCTGATGTCTGCAGGGATGCGGAAAGCAGTTTGGTATGAGGGGTGCCATGTCTCTGCCTCTTAGCCTCAATTACTTGAACATGTTAGCCCCCACCAAAGAGCAAGCCCCTGAGGGGATGTAAGCTGGGATGGACATTCACAAGTTAGGAAAGGTCCACAGCATGAGGGTTTTGCTTGAAAAGTAGGCCAGGGCACTGATGGGCAGTATGAGCCATGTGAGTTTGGGGGTAGGAGGCTGAGGAAAGGTTATCTACCTGAAATCTAACTTCACTTGCTTCAGTCTTGCCTTGAGCGAGCACTTGCTATGGACGCTCCTGTTTAGAGGATGAGCACAGCTCTCACTTTCCTGTCCCATGAGTGTGTCTGGCCATTGTCGAACTTTCCCATCGAGTTCCCCCAACAGCAGAAGAGAATGAATGGGTCACTCTCTGGGCACCCAGAAACAGTGCCAACAGCCTGCCCAGAGCAAAGTATGTCTTTGAAGTCTCCATTTTAACTTAAGAATTCATGTAAAGTCTACATTCTATCATATGGTATTGCTTTCATGTAGAAATATTTAAATTACTTATCAATTCTATTAGAGTAATGCTATCTGCTATAACAGAGCAAGGCCAACCCCTTGGTGATTTAGCACTTTAGAAATGTATTTTTCACGTGAAGTCCACGCGGATGTGGCTGGTGGGTGGACAGCCTGCCCCTTGGTCTTGTGAGTCTACTTTTCTCAGGCCCTCTCAGCTGTCTCTATTCAACTATCAGATGGAGAAAGAGATCACATCTCAATTGCTTGAGCCCCAAATTAGCAGCCATTCTCCCCACATTCCATGAGCAAGAATTGATCACATGGTCCCACTTAAATGCAAGAAGAGCTGGAAATATAGTCCCTAATTACCCAGCAACAATTCTGGGTAACTAGTAAGTCTGATCTCATTAGTTAATGGCTCAACTTCTCCGTCTCCCCAAATCGGAGAGAAAGTTAATCTTCCGGAAAGATGTACCGAGTTTCATCCCATATCTGTCTTCATCCCAAGCATTTTGTCACATATTCCCAGGAGGGTATGTATGCCCATTTAAGAAACACAAAGTAGTCCATTTTGAATAAAATTCCATTTCCATTTGTAGCTTCAATGAAAACCAATTTGAATGGACTACCCCCATTTTACCTCCTCTTCTCTCTGCTCCCTCTTTCTCTTCCTCTCAATCCAGTTAGGTGCCATCAGGATTTTGAAAGTGGGCCCAAAGCCATATTGAATATTACCAGGAAATGGCTGGTTGGCTGTCTACCAAGAGGCCTTCCAAAGTGGCATTATCTTAATGAATTTTTCACAGTCCAAGGTCTGGCCAGAATACTTACAGGTCCAAAAATCCAATCTTGTTAGCGTTCCAGGATTTGTCTGACTTGGGGGTGGGAGGCTGACTTTCGTGAACTAAACTCACAAAACATCAAAACTCCTCACCAAAATGTCATACCTCTATTGACAAGGGGATGTGCAGCTGTCAGAAAGATCACGTATTCACTCTTCTCCCCAGCACTTTTTTCTCCCTGAAGAAAATCTACCCAGGAAATAAATTATCATCAGAAAGCTCCCTGGTGAGTCTGGAATCAGAGCAAGGGAAGTTTAGTTAGATGACTTGAAAGCTTAATGGCATCAGGCGGCGGAGCCTGATGAAGCCATCACCACCGGAACATTTCTACTAGTTTTTCAAGGCTGCCTCTGGTCTGTCCTCTGAGTTCTATGCTCACCAACGCCCTCCCTGATTAACACATTATTTCTTCGACATATCCATACCATCAATAGGGTTCCTGCCACATCTATCCTCTGCCTGCTTCTGACATGGTAAACACTATTTCTCTAAGGTGCAATTGTGTGTGGCTGGCTTCATCCACTGTGTTAATTTTATAATCTAGCTCTCAGAGCTTGGAAGAGGAAAAAAGGGGGAAGGGCAGGGAGTTCACTAATCACACCTACACCAGCTGATGTTTTCCTAAAATGGAATTTAAGAACCATTTGGAACGTGGAGAAATTGGATATTTGTAGATCGTTGGCTGAAAACAAAATGCTTCTCTCCTCTTTTGCAGAGATTGAGGCAGGCGCAACAAGACGCTTGCAGGCTTCGTAGTCAAGGCTGGAACCCAGAGCCACTGGCAGGAAATACACACTGAAAGACAAATCGCAATTACAGTCTAGAAAGGTTGCCAAGTTCAGTGCCAGGGAAGGGTATTGAGTTCCAGTTGCACTGAGAGAACTAGACTATGGATAAGATCAGGTAAAGATCACTAGCCACGGTGCAAGAAACCAGCCTGGAAACAAATGGCAAGGAGGGTTCAAGTGAAACAGAACAATTTGGAAGCTTGAAAACAACGGCACACCTAGAGGCACCTTCTTATTGCGTATTGGTCTGTTTTATGCACAAGACTGAGCCAGGCAATCTGGAAAACGAATCTTCTTTAATGGAATTTACAGCATCAACAGGCAATCTCATAGGGTGAGGAAGAAAGGGACTCAAGCATGGAGAACTATGAAGGAGAGTCCACAGCCAAGCTGCCCTCACATCTAACCAGAATATACCGAAGAAACCTGCTTTGCAGTTTCAGCTCTGACAATAATTGGAAGCTTGACTTCTGCAACTCACTGTACCTCTCTGAACCTTTCTACAACTCAGCTTACCTCCTCTGTTAAATGTACAATGATACCGTGCCTGCAAAGATAACGCACTCTCCTAACCACACATCTATTAATATCCTGTGCTGAAAAGATCACTTGCTGGGGGGGGGAAAAAGTGTTGTTTTTTTTTAACTTTTTAACTTATAGCATGCATCCATGAAAGTGTGCAAAACAGCCCTGTACCCAGCTCCCACATTAAGGTATGGGACATTTATCAGCATCTCGAAGTTTCCCTATGTTCCTTCCCTGTCACTGCCTACCCCCCAAAGCCACCGCCATTTAAGCTTTATGTGAATTGAATCACAAAGCATGTACACTTCTGTGCCTGGCTTTTTTCATTCAGTTATTTGTGAGACTCACGCATACTGTTGCATGTAACTAAGATTGATTATTTTCTTGTCACTGTTAGTATTCCACTTTATGAACATACCACAGTATATTTATCCATCTTATTACCCATGGATTTTGAGTTGTTTTCTATGAAGAATGCTACTATGAAAATTCTTATATGTGTCCTTGGGTGCCCATTTGTAAGCATTTCTATTACTGCTATTGCAACCAATTATCACAAACTTCGAACAACATATGTTAGCTCATAGTTCCTGTGGGTCAGGTGTCTGAACACAACTTAGCCAGGTCCTCGTTTTTGGGGTCTCTCACAGGCTGCCATTAAGGTGCCAGCCAGAGCTGGGGTCTCACCTGAAGTCTCAAACTCCCATTGTGGTCGGCAGAATTCAGTTTCTGGAAGGCCGTTGGGCTGAGGAACAGTTCCTAGCTGGCTGTTGGCCAAAGCCCACATTTAATTCCTTGCCACATAGGCCTCTCCAACATCAAAGCATGCAAGCCAACAAGGCAAGAGAGAGTCTGCTAGCAAGACAGAAGTTACAATGTAATGTAATGTAATCGTGGAAGTCATATACCATTACAATTGTATTCCCCTGGTTAGAAGACAGTCACAGGGCTCATCCACCCACAAGAAGAGGGGATGATCATGAATTCCAGGAGGTGGGGAGTCATTGGGGGCCATCTGAGTATCTGCCTACCACAGTTTCTGTGGGGCTTATAACTGGGAATGGATTGTCTGGCCACAGGTCCAGCTGTAGTTACAGAAATCCACTAGTTTTCCAACGTGATTATATCAATTGACACCCGGCATTTACTCCACATCTGGAATTGGTTTCTACCCAGGTTTTCTTCTGGTTTGAGTTATTAAATTGCTCCTGACCAAAGGGATAAAATGGCTTTGTGCACCACGAGAGGTGGTACGTTTAGGTGTATGCCTTACTCCCTGACTGAATTGACGGGCAGAATTTGAAAGCCCCTGCCTCGGACCTAATCATCCTTTTTCTCTGCTGTCCTCAGAGGTGACAAATCCCTGTAAATGCAAAGTCAAAGAACGTGCCAACTCCAGCAGCACCTTTAGTGTTAGTGGTCAATAAGCCATGCGATGAAAGATCTAAAGAAAGTGCCACCAACTCATTTACCGTAGTCCCCTGATAAGCGGTCATCCTTCATCAAGCCTGGGATGAGCCACTAGGACTGACTCGAAGTAAGTCCTGAACTGTCAGCTAATCCTAAAGGGGCATTGATTCCTAGTAGCATAAAAGTTTCTTGTTGTCATTCCTTTCTTCCACAGTAATTCATACTGTGGACATTCGATAACTGATTGGAATACGGCAGAAGTAATAACATTTCTGGGCACCTTCCCCCAAGAAGTGCTTTCTAGATTTCTCTATTGCAAATGGAGCACAGGACCAGATGTATAAGAATTTGGGGGAGAAGTACAATGGGCCAAGAGCATTTTTAGGATTCTTATGAGTATAATTAATCTTTCTGCCCACACCTGTCTAGCAGGGTTGACTCCTGAAAGCCAGTCAGGAGTGGTAGTAATAACAGTACTGGGGTAGTACTATGAGTGAGCTGCCTAAAAGTGAAAAAACTTCAAAATGTTTTCAAAGTTCTCGAGGGACAATCGACTTGAGTAGGTTCTGCCTAAGATACCCTCCTGCGGACACCTGTAAAATGTTGAGGCTAATTGAGGCTTCCGAGGGTGATTGTAGAGAAGTTTGGGGGTTGCTGCTTTTCCTCCGCTGAATGCCATCTTCTTTTCTACTACTCGCTTTTCATTGGGGCTGTTAGCGTATCGGATGTAAAGAGTATTAAATGGAAGTGTGCTTTCGTGTGGGAGTCATTACAGTGAACACCTGTTCACTGTTGAGTTTAATTGGACTACAGCTGGTACTGATTGTGTGTGAAGGGGGGCTGCTCCTCTCGCCCGCGGAGGAGTTCACTGTCAGCGGTAACAGCGGGGAAGTCAATGCCGTGACGTTCAGCTCGCACATTGCTCAGTCAAGTACTTCACGTCCTCTATGGCTAGTTGCCTCCAAGGTGCACAACAGTAAAGTTAGTCAGGCGAGAAGATAAAAAGATGCCTGTATCTTTGGTCTACTTTATTAAATGAGCTCAGTTCCACGCGTGGAAGTTCGGGAAAATATGGAGGAGATGATTGATAGAAACTTAGCCTAATTATTTACAAAAGAAACAAAGAAATGGCAAGTTTGTGCAAAGCGAGACTTTTAGCAAGATTAGCTGTTCACCTCTGTCCAGAGATGGTAGACATTGAACACACACATAAAGAGGACACCAGTAATGTAGCTTGGGTGTTGGCAGATAGTGTCAAATTAAGATTACATTCTTGATTGAAGAGCAGAAAAAGACGACATCTGTAGACTTTAATAATTATAACAATAAAAAGCTCAAGTTGTCGACTTATAAAGAACAGACTCTGACTTGCATACTCCAGTAATTTGGATGTAATTCACATTACTTATTCGTTTAATATCAAAATGCATTAAAATAATAAAACATTGAATCTATAAAGACCCTACCCTTGCTTCTTATCAATATTAATGTTATTAACTTCCACGATTCTGAAGATGAGCCTTGTGCCTTAGGGATGACAGTCCTCTCTTAGAAACCATAAAACATCCGTGCTGAAGCAAATCTGCTGATACTTGGTTTTGGCTGTTCACCTGGGCTCATCTCTCTTTTGGGAGAGCAACAGGTATTGGGGAACATGACCCACCTTTGGGGGAGGTGAAACAGAACTGCTCTTGAGAGCAATGACTCAGATGAGTAGTTGTACCTAAAAATTGTTCCAGGACTCGCCTTTTTGTGGTTTCAATATTTGCACAAGCCCTTTGTCCCCAGCATAAGAGCCCACTTGACTCTTTTCCCTTGCTGAAACTGAGTCCATGTCACCACCCTCAGTCCAGGAGGGAAAATGAGGCTGAGAGTTTCCCTAGGGCCAAGTGCAGGGCAAGACATAAAATATGCACATTTCCTACCTCGAGTTCAACAGCCCCTCCACAACCACAGAAGCCTTGGTCTTAGGAGTTCAGCTGCCCCTGAACTGAACCAGGACTCATGCAATCAGAATCCCTCTCCCCTGTGCCGTGTTCTCACTGTGTGATCTCCGGTTAGTCACCGCACCCCCGTGGGTAGGATCAAATGAAAAACTTTGCAAAAATCCTTTGTCAACTGTGAAAAGCCTTACAAATATAAAGACGTTTATGACTCAAGGGGCAGTTTTTCAGTCCAACTGAAAACAGATTTTTTTGCGTGAGAAACTGTGTTCTTGTGACAGGCAACAGTGAGAGATTTAAGGGGGGGAAGTGTTTGCTCAGCTCTCAGTTCTCTTTTTGATTACTTACGATTAATGATTCCTTTCAAGCAAACACTAAATACAGCATTGCTGCTGATCAGTAGGTGTTCTTGCCCAACCATTTATTTTCATTCTCTCTACTTTTCAACCAAATATTACAACTGTGCTCTTTGAGGAAACACACACACACACACACACACACACGCACACACACACCCTCTATTTCCCACCACAGATGGGAAGCAGTTGAGTTCATATAAATGAGGTCACAGACACTTCCTTGTAGGCTCGTGTGGTCTGTCTATAACTATGCTAATCCTCACCACCACCCCCATGTAGCTGGAAAACAAGAGTTGCCCTTGGTCAGATGACGCGAGCAGATCACAGCATTCAATAGAAAGGCCCTGAGGAATTGTACTCCTAGACACCTAGCACCTTCACTTCCCTGCTTGCCCAGAAGTCATTTGTATCCAAAGACTGGCTGATGCTGGGTCGCCTATTTTGCCCTTACATGATCAGCATTGTGGGGTCAGGCCAGAAAAGATAACCGATGTTCATTTTCCTGAATTAAGAAATAGGGCCACACGTGGAGTATTCTAAACTGGAACTCAAAACTATATCACATGTAGGACTCAGGCCTCAATAAAAACAAATGCTGGACTGACTGCTGCTCTAAGCTTAAAGTCAGAATCCTGGCTTGATATGGGTCATACAAAGGGGGCGTTGGTATCTATCAAGAGCAACGCAGCGGAGCCCCACCTGCTTTTGGTTTAGGGGTACCAGCCACCATCACCTCAAAGACACTGTTCCAAACAGGAAAATAAACAAAAGTTGAGTCTGCCACTGGGCCCAGTGCCATCACACAATGGGATTACTCCAAAAAAAATGCCTAAAAAATCTTGGACTTGTACATCTGATCGATTCAGGAGCCATGGAAAAGAGACCCAGGGTGTGCCCTATTGAAAACTCTGAGTGTCCAGGCTGGTAGATCATTTAGCCTTATCCACAGAAAGCAAAACACACCTCGGTTTTGGCCTCTGGCTGTGGCGAGCCTGGGAGAATTACTGGGGCTACATGCTTGACACTCACAGGTTTATGTTCTTCTGAACAAGAGCTACATTTGCAAATTATTCCTCCTGTGCTACTTGGTGGCTGTGCCCAAGCCACGCCCACACAGCTGGTTCAAGCCCTTTTTCCCCAGATCACACGGCGAAGCCTGGACATTTCCCTTACTTGGCAGAGCTGCCCGATCTTTCTCAGCTTGTGATGCCTCTCTCTCCATCCCAACCAGCGTAGCAGTCCTGCTGGATGGCGGGCTTGTCACTCTGCATGCCTGGTTGGATTGTACCCCGAGAATGGGTGTGTACACATGCCTCACACAGCTCCCTCCCGGGGCAGAGCCACATGTTCCCCTCCCCCAGCACTGCTTGGCTTCCCTCAAATAATTGGAAACAGTGATCTCGACACCAGAAAATGTTCTAATCTTGCTCTGTGGCCCAGGCTGCCCCACCCTTGGGAGGGACCTGCACAGCTGCAGCAAACAATTATCCAGCGAGTTAGCTCTTTAGTTACAGCCGCCCTGGGCTTGGTGGCTTTGTCTATGTCCTGCATCTAAGTCCTGCAGGAGGCCGCATTCTGACGAGAAGACCTACACGGTCCTGTCATCTTCCTGCTCCAGTGGATCCATCTAGCCCGCCTCCCACACCCTATGTTCCTTTCCAAGCAGAAGGGAACTTGTACTCATTCCATTAGATCCAAGGAGCTCACATTGCAACACGTATCAGGAAATTTATTGGAAATGATGATTCCTGAGTTGTGAATCTACAGATTCTGATTCAGGAGTCTGGGGCGAGTCTTGGGAATCTGCATTTTTAATAAATAGCCACCCCAGGTGATCCCGGCGTGGTGATCCAGGACCGTATCTTGAGAAATCACCTCAGGAACAGAACGTGTCACAATGCCAAAGACCAGGGCCTGTATCTTGTTTGCTTCCACTTCCCCAGCTTCTGACGCTTTGCTTGCACACAGTGGACACTCGGCAAACACCTTATTGGATGAATGATTGAAAGATGGTGGCAAGAACAGTGAGTACGGGGCCCATTATTCTGAAATAATCTAAGAGCAACAACAGAGTTTATACCCGTTAACTTGGTAATTTTAGGGTGGAGGAATAGACTTAAAAAGTATGACGGAAAAGATTAGAAAAATTACTATTTACATGAAAGAAATATTTGGGCTTTCACAGACATCATGCAATAGAAGGATGGCTTGGTTGCCTGTGATGTTTTCTCATGAAAGAGTCCTACCTGGGCACAACATGTAAATGCGTGGGCCAGGTGTACATGAAATGATGCAAAACGAATGAAGCAGAATCCCACACAGCCTGTTCCCACAGGGCAAGCATGGGCACGGACCAAGCTCCGATGTACCCGTGGAGGGTTGCGAGTGGTTAGCGGTTAATGTTCATTTGCTTCTTTTTGTGTACAAAACAGTTCAAATTCACATGAACTAAATAAAAACAAATGAGGCTGCTGCCACGTGGCTGGCCTAGAGCTCCTGGTAAGCATCTGAACAAAACGATAGCAAGAGGCAGAAAGCTGAGCGCAGAGCCAAAACATCTGAGATGTGCATTGCTTTTGACAGACAGAGGAAATCACTCCCAGATCCCTAGATAGGGCCGTTTCTAGGTTCCTCCCTTACACCATCTACATGGGCTCTAGGCTGGGTTGGGGTCCCCATACTTCCCTCCTGTCCTGGATCATCTCCGCAATCCAGGGTCCCCTTGGCCAAGTCTAAGGGAACAACACCTGGCCTCTGTCCTCAAGAGGAGCTGCTGTGCCCAGTTCTTCCCAGCATGGCGCTTCCCAGGGCCCCACAGACATACAACTAGAGGCACGATGCTGGCCTTAGAGGAACATATTCACAGGGACATGCCCTCAACCGACCAGATACACCCTCCGTCCCTCAGCCAGTTCTGTCTCCCAACACCTCCATTTTGGCAGTTCTTCCCCAAAGGTATGTGGGTTAAACAGGGTGACGTTACCAGAGGTAATGGCTGCATTGCAGCTGCCCCCACAGAAAGGCCGGCCAAAAAGGTACATTCATGGGAGCAAAGCTAGAAAAGCAAAGAGAAAGTGGTTTCTAAAAGACTAAGCAGCCGGATCAGACCAAACAGCATTAGCAGTAGCATCGTAAAGACGGAGCCAAAGAAACATCATATTTAAGCACCTTGGCTTTGGCACTAAAGCCTTAGAAAACAAAAACAAAATGTAACCATGTCTCAAAGCCAACAGTCTGTCAACGGCACTAGGATAGTCAGCCCAAGAATAAAGTACCAGGCTTTCTTTTTTAAACTAAGGACAGGATTTAATGTTCTTAATGTTATCCTACAGATCCCATGGTGATTCCTTTTAACCCGTCCTGGAGCAGGGCAGTGAGGCAGCGCACGTTGCTGGACACAGGCATTTGGCAGGTAGAAGCACAGACCATCGCAGTAGCTGGGAGGACGAGGGCAGAGACACTTACCCTGGCCCGTGGGCCTCAGCTCTACCTCCCCTTTGGAGGAAACACGCAGGGTTGTTTTGGGGGTAGAGACTCTAGACGTTCCTTAATGGAAGTGTTGTCCTGCCCAACAAAATCCCACCCAAATTTTGAATGCCCCACCAGAAAAACCTGTAGGAGAAAAATCTATTTATCCTTTGTCTGAGCCTAGATCCTAATTTGGATTTACATAGAAGCACTAACCCTCTTTTTTGGCCTGGTTTTAATATTCACTGAATTCTGAAAAAGCACTTAACATGCGAACCTAGGGAAATTGTACTCTTTTGTTTTTTACTGAGGTCAAATTCACATAGCATAAATTAATCATTAGGATGTATATAATCCAATGTGCTAAAGGCACAAAAGTACAATCACACTGTTGTGCAACCACCACCCCTATCTTAATCTGAAACATTTCATCAGAGTAAAAGAGAACCCCGTAACCATTAAGCAGTCACTTTTTACTCCCCGCCCATACACCCATGTCCAGCCGTTAGCAACCACCAATCTGCTTTCTGCCTCTATGAATTTACTGTTCTGGATGTTTGTCTCATATAAATGGAATCATTCAATATGTATGTAACCTTTTGTGTCTGGTTTCCTTCACTTAGGATAATGTTTTCAAGGTGTACCATGTAACGTGCATCAGTACTTCATTCCTTTTCACAGCTGAATACTATTCCGTCGTATGGATATTCCACATATAGTTTATCCATTGATGGACATTTGGCTTCTGTCCACTCTTTGTCTATTGTAAATCATGCTGCTATGAACATTTGCATACAGATATTTATTTGAAGACCTGTTTTCAATTCTTTTGGGCATATACCTAGGAATGGGATCACTGGTTCGTACAGTAATTCTATGTTTAGCTTTTTGAGAAATCTGTACTTTGTTTTAAATGAAACTCTAACAAAAGCTGCTCATCGTTTTTAGAAAGTCGTCCTGCTGATGACCTTGCCTAGATCAGTCTACATTTGTGGATGTTGTATTCCTGATGATTGACATGTAGGTGCCATCATCTGACTGTGATAGTTATTATATCCAAGAATTTACATATAGGAAATATAATTTTATTATAAGATTATTTTTCTTTTATATTACAAGGTCATTATATTATTTTTAAATAATTTATGTAGGTATTATCTATACAGTTGAGAATAAGGAGCACTATAAGCATTCATTATAAGTATTTTTTGAAGGAAAAGTTGAGCCTGGTTGAGTTGAGAACCCGTAGGAAAGTAACTTTATCTGTTGAGCTGTTGTGACAGAATATCATAGGCTAGGTGACTTATAAACAATAGAAATTCATTTCTCACAATTCGGGGTGCTGGGAAGTCCAAGATCGAGACACCAGCAGATTCGGTGTCCAGTGAGGCCCCACTTCTGGTTCATAGACAGCCGTCTTCCCTCTGAGTCCTCTCACAGCAGAGGGCAGAGGGAGCTCCCTGGGCTCTCTTTTGTTTAAGAACACTAATCCCATTCATGAGGGCTCCACCCTCATGACCTAATCATCTCCCAAAGGCTTCACCTCCAAATACCATCACATCAGGTGTTAGGTTTCAACATATGAATTTTAGGAGAACACACACATTTTCACTCTGTTGCACAGAGTGTTGAACTGCATGCCAGCACTTTGCGTCTGTAGAAACAAGATGACACTGATCCTGGAAGTGCTGGCCAGGCCAGAGCGGTTACATGTTCTGTCTAACAAAGCCCTGTGGTTTCCATACCTACAGCCCAAAAGTTATAGGCGTGGTGACCTCAGGGTAAGGGTATTGGACAATACAAAATGAAACATAACGTTGTTTCTGCTCCGACAGGAGAAGAGGTGGAGGAGGGGATATTTACAGGGTGCCTCTTCCTAGAAGTCGTTGTCTCCCACCGAAGCCTGGGTAATAACCCCCTCACTAGCACACAATATATAGAGAGAAGCCAATCACAAATAATGAAGCCGCAGAGAATTTTGAGGGGGTCGGCCTCCTTAAATTTTAGTTGCAGATCTACACAGCAGTAAATCAGAAACAGGGAAAGATGGAGCTGTAAAAGAGTTGATATAAACGCTATACTTAAAATACCGTCCTACTCACTAAATTCATGAAAGTGGTTGCCTCTGGGATGTGGGGGAGGAAAATTTGATCAAAGGATACTTCAACTTTCTCTGTAATGTTTTCTTTTTTTCATTTAAAAAAAAATTCTTCCAGAAAATAGATAAGCATGTTGATATTTGTAAATTCTGGGAAGAAGGAATATGGATGTTGGTTACACATTCTTTGTAAACGTCTGTATTTTTTCCTTCGAAATCAAATATATATATAATCTTAGGGCAATTCTAGGTAAAACTAAGCATTCTTAGTAGTTTGTATAAAAATGTTCTCAAACTAGCCCAAACTAATGAGGATAACAGAAAAGCGAACAACACAGGAACAGGATATTGAAAGAAGAGGAGAACTAGAGTGGATCAGAGGCATTTCCCATGACTGTGTCTGCAGTTTGGAGAAAGGTTTTAACAGTTCATCCTTCTTACAGGATAATGGGCTTTAATGCCAGAGCCACATGCAACAGTAATTTTGTTTGTTGTGTTTATAGGCATTTAAATTATTGTTTTGTATTTTGTATCTAGATGTATTGGTCATCTCAATTAATCTTTTATGTTCTCTGATGGCATCCTGAGCTAAAAGAACTTTGCCAGATATTGCTTAAGATAAATCATGAGGCCAGGTGGGACCCCACTGACATTTTCAGCTAAGAGCCAGATGCCCAAGAGAGTCAATCAATACAACGCCTGTGGTGGATTAAAGATGACCAAAAATTCTTTGCTACTCCTCCCATCAAAAAAGTGGAATGTATCTCCCATCCCCTGGAGCCTGAGCTGGCTGTGACGTGCTTAACCAATAGAATTCAGAGGCAGTGATGTTCTAGAACTTCTAGGACTTGTTTCCATGGTGTAGCGGTTAGCACATCTGCTTTACACTCAGAAGGTCCTGGGTTCACACCCCAGTGAAGCCACAGTCCATGGTCTATGGCTATGCCACTCTGAATAAGCCCAAGCTAAGCAGGGTCGAGTCTGGTTAGTACTTGGACGGGAGAACACATAGGAAGACCAGGTACTGTAGGCATAAATAATAACCAAACAAATGAACAAACAAACTTCTAAGGCTGAGTCATAGAAACTTGTAGTCTCCCTTAGGACTCTTAGAACACTCAGTCCGGGAGAAGCCAACAACCATGTAAGTCTCCTCTGAGACTGCCATCCTGTGACGCAGCCCAGCTAAATGAGCAAAGATGCCATGTGGAGAGGGAACAATGACCAACCAGCCCAAGCTGCTCCAACCATTCCAACCCAGGCACCAGATATGGAAGTGAAAAAAAAAACATCCTGGACATTTCAACCCCTGCATATGTGACATGGAGAAAAACTGAGAAACCCAACTGACAGCCGAAATCACAGCCTCAGACATGTGGCCTCAGTTAAACTGCTCCAACTATCTCTGTCCTTTTGAGCCACGCAGTTGTCATGGAACAGGACAGTGTTCTACTCAGCCCCATCAGATTCTTGACCCACAAAATCTGGAGCATGATAAGTGTTGTTTAGCGCCACTCTGATTTAAGGTCATTTGTTCTTCAGAAATTGATAACCAGAACAATGCCCTAGTCAAACAATGCCTTCAGATTTGATGGCTGACTCAGTGAGCAGGAATTCATACGTACTCTAATTATCCAACCCAGCTCCAGTGTAAAAATAGATGTTTTCTGGACTTGCAGACAATTATATGCTTCCACACTTTATTTGTATCTTATCTTATTGTTTTTATTTTATTTATATATCCATGGAAAAGGACAAGGTTTGTTCCAAAGACAGGTGTTTCTTGAGGGTGGGAGGAGGGCAGGAAAACTCCATGGTCTAAAACCAAAAAAAAAAAAAAGGTAAAAAATGCTGGTAAATCAAAATTAAATAAGTGTCACTTCTACAAGGCTTTTCAGAGCTATTAGTATATAAATGTGCATTGTGAATTGCCAAGAGGAAATGGAAAATGAAGCATTTCCTCAAATCTATTAGATCATAAAACAGGTTTTTTGGTTCCATGTACCATCTTGCAGGATTAGTGTTTCATTGTACACACCTTTGACAGAACATCTGAACCGCCATCCACACTGGTGTTGCAGTCTTGGTTTACGACTCTTCAGTGGGCAAATATATGCAGTTTGCTCTGCAAGTACAGCACACAGTGGCACGCTTTGGGAGTTGTACATATAACATGAGCCCTTTGGAAAGAAACCAAAGGACAAAGCAGAGATGACATTCAGTGGGTGCACACAGGCAAGGCTTTACCCACATTACACCCACATCTCTTCTTACTGGCCAGTGCAATTGTCATACTGATGGCTAAACATTTTTACCAACACCCCTGGGACTATAAAGATTGGGAAGGAAAAAGAAACCAACGATGGCAGAAATGATCATGCAGCCTATTCTGTCATTCTAAAAAATAAAAAGAAAAATATAATCATTTCACCTTTGATTCTGGGAAGCACGTGCCTGGGAATATTCCCCAGCCTCCTCACTTGACCCCAACAGAACTGTCCCTTTTATGCCACCAAATGAGCATCATGATTAGTCATGCTCATTTCAGCTGGCCAAGGGCCCAAGTAGTGCCTGAGGCTGGTCCAAGTGTTTCTTCCACCAATTGGAACTGTCAAATTCACTCATTTTTCTACATTAGTACAGCAGTTCAATCATCTTCAAAAGAGACATTTCCTGAGGGCCAAAGCTCACGTGCACCCTAGAATTGCATCCAAGTCGAGCTCAGCTCTGGTTGGAACAGCGATTAGGAATTCCAGAGAAGCAAATTCAGCCTTTCCACACTTGGACTCTGCTCACTTTGAATGCTTACTCCCAGTTAAAAGGGCCTGGCTGGCCATGTTTTCCTAGGTTCCCCACCTTGAGAACTTAGACGAAAGTGAGAAATGTTCCTGCCCTAGTCATTGACTTCATAATTTGAGGATTTTCGTGTAATTTGGGGTCATTTTTTTATGGTTCATACTAGTCCCATATTTTACATCCCTCCCTCTCACTGTTGTAGGACTCAGCATATTGGACTGTGATTATCCATCTACATGTTTATATGCTCCAATGGGCTGTCGTGACACTAGAAACCCTCTGGTTTACCCCAATACCTCCTGCACCTGCAGAGTGCTACCAGTTAGCTGCCTCGTCCTGGGTATCTCACCTGCATTTCAGGCAGGTAGAAGATGAAAAGATGGAAAAACAGTATGTGTTAGCTAAGTCCACCACTCTTTAATGGGAGGGAGGAAAGAAAACAATGTTAGTTATAAAAACCTATCAAGTAGACTATCCTTACAGCTCCCTGGCCAAGACTGAGTCACTTAGCCATCCACTCCCTGAGTAAAAGGGGAAGATTTTTAACCAGGCACACGGTTGCTCCAAACCAAAAAAGGATTCCTTAATAAGAAAGGACAGAATAGATGTTGAATCAGCAACCGCAGGGTCTGATGTTGATCGAAATGAAAAGACAAGGCTTATTTTTATTCCTAAAAATAAAGTTTTAAAAAGATGTTTTTGGGTGTTTTTGTCCACAGGTAAAGATATGACTTAATTGTATTTACTTAAGATTCTACTGAGAAACTCTCATGTGGCTCTGGCCAGTGGAAATATCCAATTTGGGCAGGAGGAGTGTTTCTAAATAAATCATTCAACTGTCAGAAATTGAGCACAGTCCCTCCTCATTTGGGTTCCTTCATGAATCACCAGACCACATCCCCTTCCATTTATTTGCCTGTGTTGTGCTGTAAATTAACTTTTAAAAGACATTTTTTTCCAAAAGAAAATGTGGCTGTGGAGGGACTCCACAGCCACCACACAGGATAATGAACTATAGCTGCTGTCATCCCAGGAGAGCTTAATGACAGTGTTCGATGTGTGTGTGGACAGCCGAGGCTTCCTTCAGAATTGTGTCTGAATGGGTTTCGAGATGTTTTGATTATTATCTGTTACAAAGAAACTCACTATTAATTGCATATTGTCATAGCTCTTAGTCCAACATAACTGTTAGCCCAACAAAGAAAAGGGGATGAGGACACAGCGTACTCTTTTTCCACGGGTAAGTGTTTTCTCTAAGTCCCTCTCGGCTCCCTGCCTCAAGTTTTCTTGAAGAAAATCAAGGGAAGGCTCCATTCTTCTCTGCGTGTGACTTCGGCTCTTTCCCAACCAAGAGTGAGGACAATTCCCCATTGTTCCAGGATTCATCAGGAAAGTGTGACCACAGAAGCAGCATTTTCCACAAGTTTCATGGAGTACACCAAAGACACAGAGGCATTAGAGCTTCAAAAGCTGCATGTAGCTAAGATGGTGGTGGTGGTGGCTGCTTCCTGGTACCTCCAGTACTCCCTCCCAGACCTCCTTGTGATTGGACGCTAGAGAAAATATAGTTTGAGGAAGGCTGGTGGGCAAGGAGGTTAGGAAAAAGGAAGCAAAAGTAAGATAGAAATGTTTCAAATTCTTAATTGGAGGGACATTAATTATTACTTAACTCTGAAAAGAGAGCAACAATATCATTATTGTGCTAAGTTCAAGAGCCTATTCTTTCTTGGACAAATTCAGGAAGTTGAACCAACTGAACCCCTAATCCATCCCCTATACCCCATGAATGGATCTTTTGAAAACACAGATCCAATCACATCTTTCCCCTCCTTATTCACTTCCAAATAGTCCCATTGCTTGCTAGAGAAAGCCCATACCTCTCAGCCTGGCTTACAAGTTTTTACAGAGATGGACCCAGTTTATTCTTCCAGACTTGTCTCCTACCATCCCTCCCATGGCCACACTGAAGCCACAAAGGACTACTCGCCATTCCCAAGGTCAGTGTACTTCATACCTTCATACCTTGGTTCACGCTATTTTTTCTTCTTAGAATGTATTCTCTTCTTTCTTGCCTAATAAATTCTTGTTATGCCTCAGGACTCAATTTAAATATCACCACCTCCTTTGTAATGTTTGTCTCAAGATCTCTGGCAGAATTCATCTCACTTCCTCTGGGCCCTATGCACTTTGCTCCTATTCAACTATAGTGCTCAACATATTGCATCAACATCATCATATTTCTCTCTCTTCTGTTAGGTTGTAAGGTGGTCTTCTCAGCAAGAGTTGTGTCTTATTAACTAGTATAGTTCCAGCAACCAGTACAGGCAGAAGGAGAAGTAGAGTTTGTTGGAGGATGGGAGAAAAAAATGGACATATGGATGGCTGGATAGATGGATGGATAATTTGTATTACATTAGGTATCTTGGGCTGTTAAAGAGAATCCCACAAGCCTATGAACTGAAAGAAGTCTGCAAGCAAAGAATCATTGCACTGAAACTCAGATGATTCCAGTTCGAGTAGCTTTATGTGCCACAGTGTCCCTATCTAATAAACAAGCAAGGCAATTCCTGCCCTAATTTTCTATGAGTCAGTGATAGTCTAAATCATTTCCATCTAGTTGAACCTTCTGCAGAAATGAAATGTTTTAAAATTTGTTCTGCCCAATAGAGTTGCATCATTCCCATGTTACTATTGTATACTTGTAATGTGACTAGTGCAACCAAGGAATTGAATTTGTAATTCTATTTAATTTTAATTTTATACTGAAATAGTTACACATGGCTAATAGCTACCATATTGGATCATACAGGTATAAACCATTATGCACAAGCCTATGTTCTAACTCAGTGTACTGCTACTTAATACTATCCAAGGCATCACTATACAGGCTCAAACTGAACAAGTTCTTCTTGTCCAGGTGATAAAGATACCTATGTTGAGTGTAATGAGTGGTGTTCTGCCCTCTCTAATTTCTCGCTGAACATAACTCCTCTGCTAACCTTGGCCTAGCTTATCATACCTACTTGGCTTGAATTCACTCAGTTAGCATTATGCAGATCTGCCCAGAGATGCCTAATCAAAAGATGTACCGAAGAATCTCACAGTATGATCTGATACATCTCCAAACCCCTTGCCCTGGTCCTCAGTGCTGTCACCTCATTGAGGGCAAGAATGATGTTTTGTCCATCACAATACCTCTCATAACATCTAGATTCATGCCTGGCCCATGCCCATTGACATTTGCTGAATTAGTTTACCAGGACTGCTTGTGGAGAAGAGCATTCCAGTAATAGACTTGAACTCTCATGAGGAACAACTTTATTCCCCAAAGGTTATCTGGCCATTCAAGGTGATCAATCATAAATCCTCACTCAACATTCAACAATAGACAAGTCTTAAATACCTGCTATGTGTCTAATCCTAGGCCTTTGTCTATTTACTCAAGATCCAAAATACAGAAAACATAAGACAAAGGCCTTTCCTTCAAAGAATTCACAGTTCAGTAGAAACAGAAAAACACAAAATCAATTTTAATTCTAAAAGCCATTTACTCCAATAGAAATACATGTAGAAGGTATACAATAGCATTTCATTTTTAAAAGTTTAAAAGTCTCTGTTCTCATTACAAGAAAAAAAATTATATAACTATATATATATATATATATATATATATATATATATATATAGTAATGAATGTTAACTAGACTTATTGTGCTGATTTTACAATGTACACAAATATCAAATCATTATGTTGTACACCTGTAACTAATATAACATTATATGACAATTATACCTCAGTAATAAAAAAATCTCTGGATCGAACATCATGGTGCACATGGGGTTGCACAACCCAGACCTCCTTCAATGAGGGCCTTGTGGCCCCAACACTTCTAAGTGCATTTGGCAGACAGCCTCCAAATACCAGTTCCTTCTGATAGTCCTTAGCCAATGACTAAACGGTGCAGAAATTTAAAGGCCCAGTCATCTTGCACCAGTTCCAGATAACTCCAAAGAACCATTTCAACTCCAGAGATCATCAAGACTTCATCACTGTCCTTGGACGTGTGTTGAAGCTTGAGTTCTCCCTCTATATCTGTCTGCTTCCTTCCTCTACTTTCTCAAGGATTCGCCTTATAAATTTCCTATATGCTAAACTCCATCTCAGACTCTGATTCCCAGGGACCCCAACCTGCAACAATTAGTAGCTCAAGTGGTAAGAGAAAACAGTAGAATAGGTAGGGGTTTTGGAGCGGCATCACTCCCCATCTAGCTAACAAAGAGACTAGCAAAGAGACTCTATCGCTCCCTAGTGGAAGCCGGGCACAACACGGCAGTTCAGTCCAGTTGTCAAAACAGCCACTGGTAGAGTATTAGGATGAATATCAGTGAAAAGGGATGCATTACCTATTGCAATATATCAGGTTTTGAGATATATGGTAGCAATAGTAATTATAAGACCATGTTGGCTATTATTAAGCTTTACCGAGACTCTGAAAAAAAGAAAAGAAAAGGAAAGGAAAGGAAAGGAAAGGAAAGGAAAGGAAAGGAAAGGAAAGGAAAGAAAAGAAAAGAAAAGAAAAGAAAAGAAAAGAAAAGAAAAGAAAAGAAAAAAGAAAAAGAAAAGAAAAGAAAAAGAAAAGAAAAAAGAAAAAGAAAAGAAAAAGCTGAGAGCATTAATACCAACGGAAAGCCAGGTGTGAAAGCCAGAAGACTTCCTTGGTAGCATTCAAAGAGGCTCTCATCTCCTGTAGTGTGAGGGCAGAGAAAGCTGAAGACCAAAACCAGAAAATAATTCTCAGATTAGCTGAGCCCAAAGTTTAAACCCCTAACCAAGGAAGATCTGCTCTATCAAGGTTAAGGCTATAGTTAGGATAAAATGAAACCCTGACACAAGGGATGAGCACAGCTGGGTTAATTTCTCCCCTCCAAATATTAAATCCACAGACTCCCCTAAACTCTCTGAACCTGCGGAAACGGTCCACCCTCCCAATTAAGAAATAGCACTCTATCACTGACTAGAAATTGTGAGAGTCTTCTCCCCTGCAAGGCCACAGGTACCCCACTTAAGATCTGCCCCCACCTCTCTTCTTAGTCACTAACCGTAGAACTAGGTTTACTTCAATCCTTACTGGAGACTTGCTGTGCCTGATAAGGGGAAAAAAAGGAACTGTACCTTTAAGAAACTTCAAGACCTAGCCAGCTTGTACCAGCAAAAGCTGGGGAATACACACAGAATTGTATTCTGGAAGTGCTTAATCAAGGAGGTTGGAAGACAAGGTTGGATAAATGAGAGTTTGTCAGTTTGAGAGCCCTCTCCTGGGATAAAAGATTTAACACATTGGCAAAAACCCTAGAAGATGGTGTAAGCTCACAACAAGATGGCTGCTAGAAAAATGGAAAAAGCAATGCTCGTGTTAAGTGAGGTTGAAATGCCAGAATTGCCATGGCTAATGGTGGAAGAAGAAATTAATTAAAAGTTTCAGGAAAGTGGAGATGATAAACTAAAGGAAGACTCTAAAGAATGTGCTGGTGAGAAGGCCATCAGCATCATCAAGAAATTTAGTGATGGCTCTCCTCACTAGACCAAGGCTAACAGCAGAAAACTA
>CM053503.1:147756059-147967452 GCA_028627145.1 Eidolon dupreanum
CATTCACCTGGAATGGACAGCAGTACACATTTACAGTTCTGCTTAAAAGGACTCTGACCTGGGCTGGAAGTCCGCATCTTTCTCACCTATGACTTTAGCAAATTAACCTCCCTGAGCCTTAGATGTTTTCCCATATGTAATGGTAGATTAATTTCGTTTACCTCGTGGTGTGGCAATGAAGGCCAATATGAGCTATTACGTATAGACTGCCTGGCATAGAGTAAGTAAATATAGATCTCTCTTCCCCTCAGTGGCCAGAGGGAAAAACCTTGAATGACAAGCCACATAGGGCACCTAAATTAGGGTAATAGGTTATTACCTCCATTTTATTATGATACATACTGGTAAGTGCAAGGAAGGCTGGCACTTAGTTTATTAGTGGCTCTCAACCTTGGTTGCAATTGAGTTACATAATAGAATTATCTTGGGGAGTTTTTAAAAGATACGGATGATCAGGCTCCAATCCCAGGGATTCTGGCTTCGTTTAAATTTTAAAACTTATACTCAATTCAGTTATTGGAGAGGTATTTTATTAAATTTATTGGGGTGGCATTGACTAATAATGTTATATGTTTCAAGTGTACAATTCTATTGCACACCATCTGTATACTGCATTGTGTGCTCACCACTAAGTCTAGTCTCCTTCTGTCACCATATATTTGACTTTCTTTACATTCTACATCCTCCTTCCACTCCCAAACTTTTAAATGTGTTCAGTACAATTAATCTGGGCTAATACCCATGTCTTTTTTTTAAAAGTTCCCTCTGGAGATTCTAAAATGCCACCCGGGTTTAGAACTATTTTTCTACCTAGCCATCTTGCCCTCGGTCTTAGATACGTGATCATTCCTTCTGGCTGCCTTTCTAAATTAAACCTGAATGTTCATCCACTACAGATAAAAATTAATGAGATAGGGGCATCTGGTATGCTTGAGATCCTTGATAGAGGAGATGAACTTCAAGATTCAATCAGGGCCATCGCCATTATTAGCAAGGAATTAGCAAAGTAAATTTCTTGATGACGCTGGTGGCCTTCTCGCCAGCACATTCTTTAGAGTCTTCCCTTAGTTTAGCCACTGTAGCATCTCCACTTTCCTGAAACTTTTAATTAATTTAATTAATTTCTTCTTCCAACAGTATCCAAATAGCAAAATAAGGAAGCAGATCCTGTCTTCCCCTGCTCTGCCCCATCCTGCCCCCACCAGTTTTGTTATTCTGAGTGTGTTGGGGTGTCAGAGGCCTGAAGAAGGTCCCAAAGGGTGTTACCGTGGAGGCCAGCCCAGCCAAGCCCAGGTGTGAGCTGGAGTCTGATGTTGTTTGCTATTAACTACAGCAACCTCAGTGTCAGCATATTTGCAACACATTTCAAGATTGGGTTAGAAGGCCAGGAGCTGATGATGGATTTTTTATTTATTTATATATTTCTTTTGCTGACTGGCAAATTTGAGATTTGTAGGGTTCTCTAGCAGCTGTAAAATCGTCGGGTTGCAGAGAACAGGCACCAATGGAGAAGGAAGAGAATCGATTCTGGTTGTGACGTTCTGGGTGGTCGGCTCATTCCCTCCAGATTTCCCTGTCCCGTGGTAGAGTGAGGCCCCAAGAGCCGAGGCGCAGGGTGTTTGTCACAAGCCTGCTGACTGGAACACTGGCTAGAAGCCACCTTGGCACCAAGCAGCAAATCAACTTTGCATTTTGTGTTTATTATTCCTCTGAGCTATCAGAGAGGCTGGGTGTGCAGACCTGGGTGATCACTTTCTCGCAGGGTCTGGAGTGACAGAGAGAGTGCATTCTACTCCTCTGAGCTATCAGAGAGGCTGGGTGTGCAGACCTGGGTGATCACTTTCTCGCAGGGTCTGGAGTGACAGAGAGAGTGCATTCTATCTTATTCCCAAGTCCCCTCACTGAGCCCACAGAGAGGGCTCAGGAAGGGAGCAATCTCTGCTGTTGGTTTATGGCTAAAACATGTTGCCATCCACTTCGGACAAATGTTTAAGTCACATTATTTCGAATTAGTACATGTGTTCAGTAAAAATGCTACCAATTCTCACTACAATCAGAAAATCTTAGCATTAGAAGGACCTGAGAGGTGAACTAACACAACCTCCCATTCAATGCTCTTAGAGCCCGGCTTTCCTCAGTGAGGCCTCACTGCTGATGGCCTCCTGTGATGCAGAACTCACCGAGGGCCAGGGATCACTTAATTAGCCAACGCCTGTCCTCAAACTACCTCAAAGGGGTGTCTTTACCCTGGCTTCAGAATATAGCGCGCCAAAAACTGTTGGCTCCTGCGGGAAGTAAAGGCGCCTGTCCGGCTGCTGGCTGCACACGCGGAGGGAGCGCGGTGGCGAACGCGGAGCCAGTCCCATGGGCCGGCCGCGGAGCAGCGACTCCCGAGCCGCTCCACACTCTAACACGTTTCAGCGGCCTGCAAAGCTGCCCTGGAGAGCAGGGCTGTAGACGGGGCTTTGTTTTCTTTTATTTGGCATTTCTTTTCCCTCCTTTTTTTTTATTTTAACATTTTCAAATCCTTTTTTTCTCCTTCCACCCATCTGGCAGCCACTGCCGGTCCAATAGCATTGAAGCTTTTGAGGCCCACTGAACCACCATCCATCTGCACAAGCATTTCTAAGGTTTGAGATGACAACACTACCTTCTCTCCTTCCTGTGAAAGGCAGGTACTTCCTGCTGTGAGTTTAAAGAGCATGAGGTTTGAGGTGACTCAGCGCTGAATGGAAAATCTAAGCCTACCACGTACAGCTTGGTGCCCTTGGGAGAAGGATTTAACCTCTCTGCATCTCAATTTTCTCATTCACAAAATGAAGTTAATACCGATCTTCCAAAAGATGGGAAAATGAAAGAAAATGTATGTATAGAAAACAATACAATATACCACTTTAATAAATCCGGGGAGAAAAAGTATATGATCACCCAAATAAAGGCAGAAATATATTTAGATAAAATTTAACACCCATCCATAATAAAACCATAGAGATAAACTAGGAATAGAAGTGGGCTACTTCAACTGACAAAAGGAATCTATGAAAAGGATCTACGAACTTCATGCTCACCATTGTATTGAAGGTTCTAGCCAGAGCACTACAGCAACAAAAAGAGTAAACAATACTACAGTGGGAAAGGAAGAAATTAAACTGTTACTATTCAGAGTTAATAGAGTTGACTACATAAAACCCCCAAAAGATTTTATACATAAATCATTAAAATTTATTTATAAACGTAATTTCTTTTTTTAAAATCACTAAAACAAGAAAATTTAGGAAGGTTGCTGGAGACACTAATCAAAATGCAAAAATCATTGTATTTCTAAGTAACAGAACAAAGAAATAAATTTTTAATTTTAAATACCACTTGAAATAGAAGCAAATATGTGAAATATTTAGAAATAGATGTAGGTGGTCTGAATCCCCATCCTGGGCTTGTTCGTGCCCAGCCCACCTTATTCTGCAGCAGCAAGTCATGAAGAGCTCAGCCTGACCCTAACTCCGTTGTCCACATTCGCCTTTGCTAGTCATGATGAAGGGCTATGCTTGAGAAGTGACCAAGAGGAGAAAGAAGCACATTCACCATTTCTTGTTTCTGCTCCCTAGCTCCATTTATTTGCCTGTCATTCAGCTCCATCCCCATTTAGGCTGATGTTATGTGAGCCCAACGCAAGACACAAGACACAGACACAAGGTCTGGCCTGACAAGTTCTCAGAGGGTTAAGGAAGCAAGCGAGGTAGTTAAGGATAAGAATCAAACCCCCAAGGAAACTGGGTGCAGGCTGAAAAAATAAAAAAGAATATGAGTCAGGACTTCAGTATCAGACAACTGTGGTTCACTTCTCATCTTTGTCTTTTACTACCTCTGCAACTTAAGGGCGTTTATATAAGAACTATAAGGATTCCTGTAAGGAATAATTGAAACAATACATGGGAGGGCTTGGTATGAAGTAAATGTTCAATAAAGGTTAGCAATGAGGATGTTGCCCCACCAAGTACTGAAGATGGTGCAGATTACTTAGAAACAGATGCAATCTTATAATCTAGAAATCAAAACTGAACCAATGAGATACTATTTTTTGCCTAACAGCCACTAACAAATACTAATAAATGTCTAATTCCTAGTATTGATGAGAATGTGGGTAAAGAGGTCCTTTCATGCAATGTCAGTAGAAGTATAAATTGGTGCAAATTTTCTGAAGCAAATTATGTTAAGTCCTATCAATTGCCTTAAAAATGTATGTACCATTTTACTTACAAGAATTTACCTAAGGAAATTATTATGGATATGTGCCGACATATACACCCAAATATGTTAACTACAACATTGTAAATAATTAGCACAAATTGAGAGAGGTAGCATTTAAATAATCCAACAAAGGAAATGAAAGAAACCATGATGGAATGCTAGGCAGTCACTGACAATTATATTGAAAAGACATATTTAATGCCATGAGAGAATGCTCACAATATGTTTTAAAGTTTAAGAAGCTGGTTTCGGAACAGGGGAATTTTTAATATTCTGTATGAAAAAGATGCTGTAGATACACTAAAATATTATGAGCAGCCATCTCTGGGTGTGGGAATAATAGCTACAATCATCCCTTGGTTAATAAATTTGATTTACATATTTTTGAACCGGTGCCTTGAAAGAACTTATGCTATTTTTCACAACTGCTGAGAAACTTTTAGGAATAATGAAGAAGCTAGGAAGCCCTTACTTAGCACCCCACAGCTGGCCCCACCTCCAGACTGCTTCCTCCCCCCGCCCCACCCCACAGGACTGGGGCTCAGCACCACACCCAACCTCCCTCCTTTGCTCAGATTCCAGGCCCTTAAGGAGTAAGGTCTTTCTTCTCTTTGCGAAGACAGACTCAGGGGAATGTTTATGCAACCACCCCTGAAAAATGCCTATAAAAAGACATTATTTTTTTTCTCAAATGTGATTGTAGTTTACCAAGCACAACAAAGCAAGAAAAATGTTATTTTGGGGAACGAACAAAATGTAACAAAATAAAACAAAACAAAAAATGTTGAGCGTAGTGGTAGAAACAAAGATGCTTTCATCTTTGTGCCCCTACACTTCTCTCTCCCCATCCACGCTTGCTGAGAAGGGAATGCTTTTTCATTAATCTCAGAAAATGGCATTGGTGGGGCAAAAGAGACTGTTTCAAGGGGCGGCCCTGAGCGAGAGGCTCAGCTCAGGTCCTTGCTGCCTTCAGCTAGGGAGAGGAGACGGAAGGCTTTTTTGTTATGTTAATAGCCTTTAGCTTAATGCCTTCTTGCTCCACTCTCTGTTTTGGAGAAATAAATTAAAGGTGTTAAGCTGAGAAGAGTAGCAATTTATTTCCTTCTTTGTGCTTTTCTGTATTTTCCAAATTTTCTACAATGGATATGAATTACTTGCGTAACCAGGTTATTATTTTTTTTTAAGAACAGTGTGAGGTGGCAGCCACAGCTACCTCTCCATGGCATAACTCCAGCTGTCCTGGAAACAGCCCTCCTCTTACCTCCAGCAGTTACCTAACATACTTTTAACTGAGAATAGAGACTTTGAATTCAATGAGCTAAAGCTGAAAATGTAAAGTCCTGGATCACAGATGGGAGAGGTTGTGATTCTATTTTCACACCATGGGGCGAACATCTAATATCTTACTGGGCCGTTCCCAGCAAAGGGGGCTTCTTCACCTAGGAGTCCACTGTTTAGTCAGCTTAGACCTCCTCTCAGAACTTCTGCCCCACGGACAGTCCTCTGGGCCACGCAGATTTATCCCACAGTCCCCTTTCTAGGGCACTGACAAAAAATTAGCACCCAGCAATCGGTCGTAGGTGGGCAGGGTGATGCCTTGCACTTAGCACCATGGGTGCTCATCTTAGCTGCAACAAAGGCATCCTGGATCAGCTGGCCTGGCTCCAAGTCTGGATTCTCCCTGCTCCGCCGCCTCAGAAAGGGTTCGGACCCTTAGGCTCACCTGGGTGAGTAACTTCGTAGACCTTAATGGCCCTGAGAAGTGACCCCAGATCTTCCTTAGGAAGCTCAGTGTCACAGCTTCCTCACCCTCGCTGACAGGCACAGGAGGTGACTGAATCTCCGTGGGAAGGGTCAGTGGCTGGACTGGAGATTTCCTGACTCAGGATTTCCTGCTTGACATGGACCTGGACTTCGGAATCAACCTTTCCCATGCTTTGCTCCAGCCTGAAGGGGACCCCCAGACCTCCCAGTCCAATCTTACTGCCCAGGTCGAAGCACCAGCCTCGCCTCCTGGGTTGTTAATGGAGCAGCTGAGTGGACAGATCTGGAAGTCACTAAGATCCCACGTCAAATCCCAGACGCACCCCCCTTCTCTAGGTCGCCTCGGTTGGCCAAGTTCTTCCCACTTGGGGAACCTCAGTTCCTCACTGGTAGTATGAGGAGTACAGGAGAGCCACAGCCACACAGGTGTACAGCATAGTGGTTAGACATTTATTGTAGTTTTGATTTGTGAATTATTTCACCTTCATATGTTTACAGCTCTTCCCATAAAGGACTCAAAGACCAAGAACCTAATGACTATTGGTTATATTTCTCATCAGTTTTCTCCATAGGCCCAGTGAGCCACCAAATATATATGTATATGTATATGTATATGTATGTGTATGTGTATGTGTATGTGTATGTGTATGTGTATATGTATATGTATATGTATATGTGTGCATATTTATATATACGTGTACATATATAAAACAAGCAACCAGGGGTCTCATGCAAGGGAACAAAAAAAAAATCTTGGTTTTGTGGATTTCCGTTTATAAAGGAAAACTAATAAAAGAATACAAAAAGATTAATTTTTCTACTTTTAAATTTTAGAAGTGAACCTAAAACTTTATTAAATACACAAATAAGAATAAGTATACGTCATTCTTTTTACTTAGCCCGTTAAGGATGAGAGGGGGGTAAACATCCACAGGAAGGAGGAAAAGGCACCTAGAACAAAGACATGGAGTCAGAGAGGGGACAGAGCTGACCCTGGGGGGGGGCACACAAGAGACACCCTAAGAGAAGCTGTGACGGTTAGTGAAGAGTCGCTAATTGAGAGGAGAGGCTCTGAGATAGAAGAGAATGACAGCAAAGACAATGTCCCCCTCTGGCCATTTCCC
The DNA here is from genome assembly GCA_028627145.1 of Eidolon dupreanum. Classification (NCBI taxonomy): domain Eukaryota; kingdom Metazoa; phylum Chordata; class Mammalia; order Chiroptera; family Pteropodidae; genus Eidolon; species Eidolon dupreanum. Next base: position 147,763,196 of record CM053503.1, read on the forward strand.
TGTTCCAGTCAAGACGCCCCTCTCTCCCGCTAGTAACTGGGGAACCCCGCGCGAGGCCTTCGTGATGGGGGAACAGCGCCACCTTGTGGGCTGTTTAGTTCCTGGCGCTGAAGCCCGTCTGAGTCTCGTTGCCTTTTCACTACCCTGGACACACTTCTCTTTAAAACAACTAAGAAGGAAGCATCTGAAGCATTTTCGTTTTAGAACACTTGGTGAGGATCAAACACAAGTAAGACAAGGCCTGGCGGCTTCCCTCACCAACATCATTCACTTCCTGCAAGTATCTGACTCCATTTCCCTTCCAAATGCCCAACTTCAGGAGTCCTCACTACAGCAGAGAGGGTTCCCTGCGGGAACCCCCACCAAACACCCCGCAGGGGGCATTATGGTAGTGGCAGGGGAGCTGACAGAGTGAATGAGGGTCCTGGATAGAAACGGGGGACAGAGATGAAAGGAGACTTGACTTGGTTTAGGATTAAAAGTGTTCTCGCTTGTGCAGAAAGGAGTTGGGGCTGCAGCTGGATTTGTGCCCCGAAGATGTGTTCTTTTCAAGGATCATGTGGATTTCAGATCTTGTGATTCCTCCATAGCTTTGAGTGTTGCTGAAAGTAGTCCTAAAAATGTGCCTTCTTGGCAGCTTTATTTATAGTACTGAAATTTTGTAAACAAATTGAAGGGCCAATGCGAGTGGACTGGTCAGATAAATAGCCATGTCACCAATCAGTGGATGATGTATGGGAGGGGGCTTGGATGAGTGGGTGAAAAGGTGAAAGGATTAAGAAGAACAAATTGGTGGTTATAAAATAGTCATGAGGATGTAAAGTACAGCAGAGGGGATATAGCGAATAATAACTATGTACGGTGCCAGATGGGTACTAGGTTTACCAGGGGATCACTTTGTAAGTTACATAAATGTCTAACCACTATGCTGTACACCTGAAACTAATATAATATTGAATGTCAACTGTAGAAAAAACTGATGCTATATCAAGCCACTGCCTTCTAATCTGCATACTCATCTGTGTTCCTGTGTTTTACTTCCATAAAGAAGATTACATTAAGAAATGATGCTGTAGAATATTTAATGGCATGGGCAATTACTCTCAGTGCAATGTTAAATTTTAAAAATACAAATCTGTACTGCTAAGAGAGCAGAACTTAAATGTACTCGCCACACAAAAGAAATGGTAGCTACATGACATGACGGGGATGTTGGCTAGCTATGGTGGCCATCATTTGCAACCTTATGTGCCGATTATATCTCGATAAAGATGGGGGGAAATTACAAATCTTGATATGCCATCATGGAATACATTTTTCTTTCTTAATCCCACTTTTAATTTGTACTATTGGGTTACATTTTATGTGCTCTTAGAAACCATGTTAAATCCTTTCTGGAATAAAATGGAGAATTAATAAATAAACTTTATGTAAAAATAAAGTTTATAATAGATCTCCCACTCCAATATTTATATGTGCATGTAGAGAGAAAGAATGAGAAGAAGAGCAAGATACACAACAATCATAGACCTAGCAGTTATTTGTAGCTAAGGATTGCTGGTCATTCTTATTTTATTTATATAATGTTTTACATTTGTCTTTATTTTCTACACTGAGTAGGTACTGCTTCTTAAATCAGAAAAACAGTAAATTTCTTAAAGGAAATGAATTTTCTCACTAGCCCTGCCATCTGCTCCATTCCTACTGCATGTCTCACAGGTGAGCCAGACAAACCCCCTTAAATCAACTCAGAGACATCCTGGGAAGTGCAGCTGGTTGAAAAAAGTACTCCTCTCTCCCATAATGTTCAATGTCAGCATTAGAGTGAGTCCCTAATGAACCAGCCCAGTCCCACAGAGGAGGTAACATGTAACGCTGTTACGCATTGTTCGTATAATTGTAAGTGGGCTTATCCCTTTCACGTGATGGTCCTGAGCTGGGCCAAGAGTCAGGACCCTGCACATGCATCTCACCCTGTCGTTTACTAATAAGCAATTTGGAGCCAGTGACTTCTCAATTTCCTCAACTGAAAAGTGGAGATATAATAATTATACCTCTCAAAATTGCTAAGGAATTAAATGTGATAGTTAGACTGTACCGTTTAAAATTGCTGGTTTTGCAGGTCAAAAATGAGCAAATACCGATAATTTCTCACGGTTCAACCCTATGCAGGGAAAGAGTTTAGCACAGTTCTGGTGCATGAGCGAGCCTCCTTCATCCTCAGAACGACTTTATGCCCACTTCACAGATCAGGTTGCAAGGGCGGAAAGTGGGGAAAACACGGGGGCTGCAGGGAGGTATGTGGGGCCTTTGAGGAAAGCCGGGAGAAATCAAGCGAGGTGTCTCACAATGGTAATGAAGGACTTAGAAACAGCATTGCCAAAGGCTGGTCTCAGTCTCCCTCTTGTCCTTTTAAAGCCACCTCCAAACCCCATGCACACATATCCTGGACCCTCCTAACTTCATTGAAGTTACTTCCACATGGCAGAACTCTCCCTGTGATCTGAGCCCTGTGGGTTCTACCTCTTGACCCCAGATGGCTGACATCAGGACAAGAATCTTAAACCTTGCCTCCATCGCTCTGCCCTGGGCACAGGGTTTGCTGGTGGGTGCCGAGGTGGCAGCATCTACTTCCTCCCACCCTAGGGATGTGCAGAGGCTGTAATTTAAGCAGCCTGGTGCTCCCCTTGCTCCTAATTAACTCAGCTGCTGTAAGTTCCATTGCACTGGGTACCGAGAGACTCAAGTCCAAGAAATGGGGAGCCATTGGGGGCAGTGTTTGGGGACAGAGAAGGAGAAAGCCACCGATAGCCTGTTAAGGCCTTTTGTGGAGGATAATACAAAGTTGAGTATTTTTTCTAGGTATCAGATTCCAAATCAATTTTCATCTCAAACAAAAAGTCTGCCTGTTCCAGTCAGAGCTGCCAATGCCCTCCACCCTTTGATGAGGACTTTGGGTTTTCTCAGTGCAGTCTTTCAAACTCAGAGCCCATGGGTTGGGGGCTACGCGAGAAAGGAGATGGGGAAGGCAGGAGGAGGAGCGAGGGCATCAGAGGCTCTTTCATCCTTGAATCAGTTACTCCAAAAATAACAGCTACAATTCATGTTAGAGAGATCTACATAGCTTGTTTCATTTAATGCTCCCAAAAGCCCTGTATGTAAGAATTTTAAGTGAACACATGGGCTCAGAGAAGCTGAGGGTCATGCCCAAGTTCACATGGGAAGTGAGTGAAAGAGCCAGGACCCGAACCCACATCCACTGTCTCAAAATTCCATTCTCTTTCCAAATTGCCACAAATCAGACATTAAATAATTATTCTAGGATGGAGATTCCCAAACTAAGGGGTCAGAAACCAAATTATGGCTAAGAATCTGCCTTTCAGATGGGAAGTATATCAAGCATGTACCCCAAACCTGAACAAAAATATGACTGACTCACCTAATCATCCATTCATTCATCAATCCAACTGCTATGTCCCACTATTTTTCAAACACCTGTAGCTGATTAAGATACAACTCATCGTATTGTTGCTATCTTCTGTTGCTTTGTTGCTATGGTAACAAGCAAACCCCAAATTTCAGTAGCTTACAACAGCCAACATTTATTTCTCACTCAGATTACGTGTAGGCTGCAGGTTGGTTGAGGCTGAGTTCTGCTCTGCTCTGTGCATCTCCTCATTCTGCGACTGACTGTGACATGCTGCAGTAAACATGCCATGCAATTGCATCTGAAGCTGCTGCCCTATCGTGGCCCAACTGTGGAATCTGGATGTTCACATCACCTACAAGAAGAGCAGGGATATATAAGCCTCTTAGGAAAGGGAACAGATAATTATAAATAATAATGCAACCTATCATCTTGTAGAATTTCTCAATCAAATACTAAAGGTAGAACTACAAGTGGGAAAGCATCGGAGTCAAAAAAAATTGAGAGGCTTCTGCGGAAGGGGATAACCTGAGGTCTGCCTCTAAAAAAAGATTGTCCTCTGCCCAAGCTCCATCAGTAATCTGTTACATGAACCAGGGAGGAAGGCGGGATCTTCCATATGAATTCAATATTTAAAGATTTATTTCAAGGTTCCACGATCAAACAAGCTGTCCTATTTGCACCTGCCCTGAGGAGCCTCGGAAGAAGCTTCGGGTCCATGGGAAATGCCATTCGCCAGCCTCCCCTAAAGGATGGTGCAAAATGACTTCTATTGGTCAAATCCAGGGCAAGAGTTTTACAGAACTGGACAGAAGCTTAGAAATTCAATCATTCAAGAAATGCTTACGCTGTGTGCAATGCAAGACACAAAGATGAGTAAGAAACAGGACTCATTCTCACAGAGCTTGCTGTTGAGTGGAGTCAGTCTTCCAGCCTCATTTGATGAGCAACACCAAGGGTCCCAGGTCCCAGGAGTTGACCAGAGTTGTACACACCAAGCCATTGACCCCAAAAAGACTAGAAATCAATAGTCTCCCAATCTCTTTCCCCTACCCATATGCTTCCTTGATTAATGTACTTTGCATTCAAATTCCTTCATTTTGTTTTGCATTAACTTTTCCTTCCCTAACACAAGGCAATGTGGGGCCCACCGCTGGCTAACAAAAGAAACGTTGGAGGCAGAAACAATGTGTACCCAGAAAGCAGGTGTCAGCTGTCCATAACCCAGAGGCATCAAACAAGGAAAGAGAGAGAATCCAGGATTTTTTTTCACTATGTAAATGATGAAAGCCGCCTTTTGCTGCATCCTTTCCATCAGAACTCTTGGAGCATTTGCGGCTTTGATTAATGAGGCTATATCCAAGAATGATATTCATGTTACCCAATAAAGACACCATGGGGTGTTCTGGGCTCAATTTTGGCAACTTGCTCAATATTCAAGCTGGGCTTTTTTTTTTCCTTCTGTCTTATCGACCAGGTACAAAAGGATGTTGTTCAAATGAGAAAATCTCTTCCTTCGTGTACTGTTCTAAACTCAGTGGGTTCTCTTTGCAGCCAGGTGAGAAAAAGTTGCAATTTCAATGCGGAGAGCCCTTCTGAATGCCTGCGGCCTGGGAGGTATAATGAACCAGCTTCAGTCTTGGATCTGTTCCCAGACCCACAACGCGAGAACGCCGTGATGTCTAAACAGAAGTCCCTGGCTTTCTTTCAGTCCCCAGTCTTATTAGGTTTGACGCTTCTTTATTATGTTTTGTTCTGCATCTCTAAATCCCCCTTCTGAAGCATAATGCTGCAAACATGGGGTCTGCACGCCCAAGAGCATTGTCCCTCGGTCGCTATGGTAACCCAAGCACATCCACCAAGCACTTTCCTCCAAATGAAATCTCAGGCTCGGGCTCTGAGCTTGCACCTTGCACACACCCACCCCCGTCAATGAATATTCCCTTGGGGATTTCTGTTTATGAGCAAGAGTTGGCAAGAGCCAAAGGGGCCAGCGCAACTGTGTTTTATCGACTTTATTAAAATACCTGGGACACACATTCAATTTCTATTTATTGTTGTTTCACCTGTGCCGAGAGGGGAACTGCCGGCACTTGACAAATGAGCTGAAAGGCTGTCGAGTTTCACTCTGGTGTTGGTGGGTAAGAGATGCCGAAATGTGGTTTCATAATAGCATAATAAGACTTTGTACTTTTACAGCGCCTTTCATCAGTGAATCTCAAAGGCTCCCTCATTAGCCCAGCTGCCCCTGGGAAGGAGGTAGGTGGTGAGTGGTTTCACCCACATGGCAAACCCAAGGCAAGGGGATGCCTCAAGCTTGTTGCCTAGACATAAACAAGATCCCCAAGCAGGCCATCGAGACCCTGACTGATGGAGCTGCTCTAATCATGTAATCATCCAGCAATCCTGCCCACCATTTGCATTTTTAATTCCACTCATTAAACCTAAGGCTTCTGTTTAGGGAGGCTTGTCACCACACATCTCAGCCATCTGAATGCCTGTGGCTGGCCCTTTTATGCAGTAACCAGGCATCCCGATAGAAGGTTAAGAAAAATATTTGCTTGGTCCCACTGTAAAACAGCACGTGACCAACCTTAGCAGAAAAGCACGGGAAATGGCTACAGCTATAGAAAGAAAACTCAATAAGTTCTGAACGTCCCCTTTTGACCGTAATTGAGAAAAATCCTTAAGTTGTCTAAAAATTTCCTCCCCACCCCAAACTACATTTCCATCGGTGGTAAAAGTGGGTGGGGCCTTGACTTGTACCTAAATTCAACACCTCCACTTTGAGTTGAGGAAATGGAGCCCCAGAGAGGTTTTTCTATTAACTCCAAGCCCCACAGCTAGTCAGTGACAGAGGAGACCCCAGAGCCCAAAGCCCAAATGACCCATCAAAAAGGTTCACCTTTTCTGTCTACATTAAGCAGATGATGCTACAAGAAACTCATGTGGAAAGATTTGTACAGCATATGTTGCCCTTGACTATTAGCAACATACACTCCATACTAACAAGGATTTTGTCTATTTCATTCCTAACTGTATTCCAAAAGAAGAGAGCCTAGTATATAATGAACTCTCCATAAATTTTTGTTGATGATTGAACACTTGCACCAGTCGCACTCAGTATATTTCAGGGAAAAGATCAACAGGCAAGGAATCAGAAAATCCTTTTGAGCCTCAGTCTCTTCTGTGAGATGAGGACATCTGGTTCCTGCTTGATTTGTGGGGTTCTTGACCTTGCCATACCCTTTACCTAGATATACTTCCCCCATTTAGGATTCAGTTCAAATGTCACCTCCCCAGACAAGCCTTCCTTGACTTACATGTTTATTGTTCACCTACTTCATCCCAGTCATTCCTTTTTATTTTATTTCATTTCCCCCTGTTTTATTTTCGTTATGGCAGTTACAGATAGTTAAAGTGACCTTGCTCATTTTACTACTCTCTCCCCCACTATGAAGTAAGCTCCATGAGGTCAAAGATTTTTGTCCATCTTGTTTACTGTGCTATTCCTAGGACCTGGACCAGTGCCTGACACACGGGAGATGCTCAATTAATATTTGTTGAAGTAATAAATATAGAATGAAAAAATAGTGAAAGAGAAAGTGCTAAATATAAAACAAAAGTACTGTTTCAAAACTAGAAATGTTTAGTATTACTGTATTAGTCATATTTATCAACATTAGTGGCAAATTGGAGCTTCGTACACCCTCTTTAGACTTGAACAAATTTCCAGAGTAGATATGTGTATATAAAACACATCCATACAACATATCATTATCTTCCTGGTTCCAAGTGATCCCACAGTTGGTGTTCTCAGTGTTTGTCTCAGCCTCTGGGGCTTTATTAATGTAATTACAGACACCAGTCACCAGTTGAGTGTATAATTGGGTGGATGGGATTATCTATATAGAACTAATCACTAAAAGGTAGGGTAGAGTCAGAGTAGTCCACAAAATCAACTGGTCCAACTGGTCCATTCACAGATGTGGTAACTGAGGCCATGGCCAGTTAGGGACCTGCCCTAAGCCACGACATAGCTAATCTAGGGAGACAGCAGAGGATTTCAAAGGAACAAGTCTATCCCTTTTATATAAATCGAAGTTAAGTTCAAAGAATGTAAGTTAAACTGACTTCAGTTAAACGCATGATCAAAGAGATCTCCTCCCCCTTCGAACTACAAGAATCAGGACCTAAAGAAAACCCGCCCTCGAAATGGACACGTCGCATAGTATTATCCAAAAGGAACACAGGTACAGAAGCAAACATTTCCCATGCACACATTTAGAATCCTTCCCACACTTTTATAGGAAGAACTACCCTGCAATAGTCCCTTAGCAATGTTCTCTTTTGTTGTAAATAAACAAAAGAAAACTAGAAGCATCATTGGGCCAATCAGAAGAGCACTATCAGAATCTCTTGGATTTATGGGGGAAAGTCAATACGTAACTCATCTGTCTACTGTTAAAAACATCCTCCGAAATTTCAAAAACGTCCCCTTTCTCAGCCACGCCACCCCCAGGCAAGGCCCATTCCCCAGAGGGCTTCGATCTGCACTGGCTTTTCTCTTTGCGCCCTGGGTGTGTGAGCTCTCAGGCGACCCGCTCACGTCGGTCCCCAGCCGCTGGTCCCTCCAGCCTCTCTGTTGGAGAAGAGTGAATCCGTGCGCACTGCAGCACTTCCGGCTGCCCGCCCAGCGCAGTGCTGCTGCCATCTCTGAGACGCAGGGCAGCGAGACCTTTCCCTGACCTCACGCCAAGAGTCCGTGTGTTACTTGACTGCTGTCTATACCTCACCTCTCTCAGCTGAGGGTCCATCTGACAGTTTTCGCAAACATAGATGCCGCATTTCTAAACGTTCTCGACAAGTGCAATTCACCTGTGCCTGCCCGGGCAGCAGAGTTTGATAGCTCCGAGATGTGTGTTGCTATCAAGTGGCTTTACCACATGGGAATACGCTTGACTGGCGGGGCTCCTCACTTTACTGTTGAACAGATACCTTGGGATCCCGCTCTTGTACATGTTCTGTCGTGTTCCCATTACTCGGCATTTTTGGAAACACAACATTAGCCCTACAAGACTGATTAATTCCTCTGTGGTGATCCAAGCACTCACAGAGCCTGCAAATGGTAGCTGTCACTAGTGACTAAGGGGGTGTGGGCTGAACAGAGAGCTCTCCCTGGCTCGGGTAACAACTCTTGATCGTCCCTGTGGCTCATACATATGTCTCCTGCTGCTACACCCTCGAGGTATAGCTGCTAAGTCCCTCGAGAATGGGACCACATCTTATCTGTCTCTGTGTTTCCTGTACCCACAGCAGTGCCTGCTACATAGCAGGTGTCTCTTTGTGGAATGAAATGTCTAGTTTCACTTATTTTCCTTTTATTGTGGTAAAACAAAAACATAAAATTGATCATCTTAACTATTTCAAAGTGTGCAATTTGATGGTATCAAGTACATGCACGGTGTTGTGCAGAATCATAGTTTTTAATTTAAAAAATCTCCGTAGTAAAATCTCTCTAAATAGGTTAACAGTTTTTTTTCTAAGGAACAAATAAACAAAAAGATAAAATATGGAGCCTGATTTACAGGAAATCTAGACAATAAGGTATGAATATTGTTTTCCACTAAACACAACTGTTATCACCTCCTAGCTCCTTTGTAATCGCGTCTCAGCGCTAAGAACATATTCATTAAGCAGATGTATTAAGCATTCTTCTAGACACTGGAAATAAATAGATGAAAAGACATACCATTGTCTGTGAGGTGCTTAAAGCCAGAGAAGCGATGGATGCTGACTTCTAATTCCCTGCACTATCAGGCAAACTTCCCAAGGGCAGGGGTATTTGTCATTTTTCCCCCCACTGTATCCACAGTACTTCAAACAGTGCCTGGCACATTGTAGGTATTTTAAAAATATTTGTTGAATGACTAAATTATGAAAATCTTGACAAGGAAGTTGGGGATGGGGAGCTTTATAGAAGAGAGTAGATTGAGCTTAGTCTTAAAGAAATTATTTCTGGAAGAAGAAGTACAAACATCGCAGCTGGATCAGAGGGTCCTCTTGGAATGCTTGGGGACCAAGCAGGTGGTGTGATTGGATGCTGGGAGAGAAGGACATGAAAGTACAGGCCAGATCATGAAGGAACTTGTATGCCATGTTGAGGAATCTAGGGTTTTAATTGTTATCTTGTCAGTGAAGAATTTTGAGCATGTTGTTTGTGTTTTGGAAAGGCCAGTGAAGTGTAGATCAGATAAGCAGCACTTATCAAAGCTCCCTAGTCCCCATCACCCCATGGAGATTGGAGGCCTTTAATCATGTGATATCCGCCACAAATATTTTCTGTTCTCATCCAGTCTGCTGGATAAGACTCTCCTGACCCTTACACTCTGGCCTTCCCACTCAAGACCCTCCTCTCTGGTCTGTGCTCCTCTCAAGGCAAAGAGCAACATCAGGGAATTCACCTGATGAATCCACGTGGGGCCTTTTCCCTGTGGCAGAGACAATACCATGTGTTCACCATATCATTTCTTCTTAGGCACACAGGAAGACTACATGTCACAGGCTCCCTTGTAGTTAAGCCACCTCATGCACAGTTAAGTTGGAGAAGGAGTGCCACCTCACTGGAGTTCTGCCCAGTAGAATATGAACAGAAGTGATAGAAGACACTTCCAGGCCTGGCCCTTAAAAACACGCCACGTGATCCTCCAGCTCTTTCCCTTCCGTGACTCTCTGTGTAGAATGGCAAGTTATGACTTTGTTAAGTTAGCGTGTGTTAAGTGATACAGAGGGAGCTGGAGGGTGGGCACAGGACCAGCAACAGATCACAAGAGAAATTGAAATAGATAAGTTTATTACTCACAGGTCCCAGAGGAGGTACACAGCACACCCCAAGGAGCCACCCGGACAGGTCAAGGCAGAGGGTAGAGAAAGAGAGAGAGTGGCAAGAAGTATGGGACATGCCTTTATCAGGGTCTGTGGGTCGAATCCTTTGGGGTTCCCAAGTTAGGGCCAGAATGGTCAATTCAGACTAAAAGAGTGGGGCACACAGGTGCCAGGAAGCAGGGGAGAAAGTCGATCACAAGAGCTATTGAAGTCATATCAGAAACTTACATTTGCTTATGACTCTGCAGGATGTAATCTAAGGCATGTTCTTGCATGAGGGGGCTAGTGTCGGTTTAAGGCCCTTGCAGGCTGATTGGCTAAACGAAACAGATGCTGAGGTAAGAATTCCATGGAGTAGCTTAGGCGAACTCTCAACATCGCAGGAACACCAGACAGAAGGAGCATTTATCCCTGAGCTCCTGAGAGGAGGAGCCTACCAAGGAAAGCCACTCGAATCACACCAGACTCTAGCATGAACGAGAAATAAATAGTTGCTTAAAGCCCCTTAGATCTGGAGGTTTGTTACTACAGTGGAGCCTAGCCTAGCCCGAATATACCAGATGTATTTGGGCTCTGCTGAGAATTTTTGCATGTCCTCGCAGTATGTTCCTTTTCCTCTCTTCTCTTCATAACTTGAAAAAAAAAAATTTAATGCAATTTTAGGACTTGAAATCATTGGCTTAAGTTTCAAGGAACAAATATATTTAGCTGAGTAATGTTCTTACAGTTTGCACTGAATTCACAAAGCCCAGCTGGTATAACAGACTTGATGGCATCTCTCAAGGCCCCCTGTCCACTTTAAGACATCAGCTTGAGCAGTAGGGTTCAGCTGCCCACCCCCTCCACTTAGCAGATCTAGAGAAACTACCAATTACTACTCAACTACCTTGCACGCAGCAGCCCACAGGGTCGGAGGGTGACATCCTGGAGGGCCATTCGCAATGATTATGTAATTAATATCATCATGATGTGTAATTGCATGTAACGGTTTTCATCGATGAAGACCTTTTTGTCCTAGGCTATTCTTTCAAGCAAGGGGGCTTCTCATTCTACCTGAATGATATTCAGGAGCATCCATCAGCAACGTTGTAGGCAGTTTTATTGTACATCTTTAAGTCTTTTCTTTAAAACCCACAGGACCTGTAAGTGTTTGAACCGGGTTTTGTGGCCTTACATCACCTTCTCAGTGTTAAAGGCATCTGTTTACACGAATGCTTAATCGTGGCCATTGACTCCTCCCAAAGTCAACACTTAGATTTATTGAATGAGAAGGACATAACTGACTGAAACTTCACCCAGTTCAATATTTGCTTAAAGACAATAAATCTCAACACCAACCCAAACTGAAAGTCGATGGATATGTATTGTTACATACTTTCTTTTGGCAAAAGTAATCAATTGGGTATGGATTTTGAAATAATTTCATTTTGATTGGAGTGTGGGACTAGCTTGACAGGGCAGGCTGAATATAAAGGGTGGGATATATGATAGGAAAAGTTGCTCCTTGTAATCCCATAGTTAAATGTGGTGCTGTGAGCAGCACTTAAAAAAGAAAAAAGTCCCTGTCATCTATCAAGCATCCAGAAGGGCTGCTTTATGTGAGATGATGTCATCATAATGGCAGAGTGTGTTAAGCCCTCTGCGAATCCCCACCGGGTATTTGTCCTGCATGAGAATCAATTACAGAAAAGATAAAGGGTGCATTAGAAGTGTCTTTTGGCATATATTTCACTTCTGATATATGTTATTCTGCTGAGCAACAAACGATTTAGATAAACCTCAAGGTCATGTTTGGACCAGGGAGATGTTTTTCATTAGCCAGAGAATGACCATGATGATAACAGATACAGCAGCTTGTGGAAAATTATAAAACACTCCCCTCCTCGGGGGGTGGCTCACTCAGCCTACCTGGACTGCCTGGATCAGGCTGAATGCGCTGGACGCTCGTAGAAAGCCATATCAGCATCCAGACAGAAGGAGAGTGAAATCTTTGACATGACCTCCCGACTATGGCCCCTCCGAGTCCACTGGGCAATTACTGCTGTGAACTGTACTTACACTTCAGGAAGGACCCTGGGGAGTGTATCTCCCAGCTCAACTTTTGTCAGTCACAAATCTAAAAACCAGCTGAATGTTGATTTTTTTCCCCTCTTCAGAGCCTATGGTCTGTCTTATCAGTTGGTTTCCTGTTTTGGTCAAGATTCTTGTCTTTCCCAACACTTCACAATTTCACATATAAGAAGGGAGAGCGTGCTCATGCCTCCTTTGGTCATTTCAGTGTCCACTTCCTTGTCACTGGGTCCCCAGACGCATTGCACTGGGACTTTTGTACTGCCTGTCACCACCCCTGTGGGCGCTACCATAGCCCACCCAGCCTGCGTGTGCTGCAGCAATGTCCTTGTATCATTGAATCCAGTGCTTGCAATAGGCTTTAACTTAGGGCCCTGTCTCTCCAGGACCTTCTTGCAGCCTCAGAGTCCTATGAACTTCGTGTCCTTATTCTACTGTTTTTAGGGCACTGGTTTGCCTTACTCGTAAAAGGTTTTTCTCCATATTTTCATAAAGAAAAATTCAAGTCTTTCCTCAGAATCTTACACGAGGAAGCTTCCCCTACTTACTCCAATCTGAGGTGTCTGCTCTGTCCTTCCACAGCCCACTGTAGATACAGAGAGCCCACCTCGTAATCACCTGGTTATTTGTCATCTCTGTACCCTTAAATGGTAAGCTCTAGGTGACCATTTCCATCTTTTTCCATCTGAATCCCAATTATAAGCATGCCTCCTGACACATAGTATATACTCAACAGGATTTTAGGAATAAATGAAAAAGCTTTAGGACCTAAAACGTCTATGCCCTTTCTATCAGGGTGGACTCTAGTTGGATTAAGAACTTTGGGGATTAGCTTCCTTTATCTCCATTTCTCAGATTATGAGCAACAGAGACTCAGCAAAAAGTAAGGACCACTTTAGGGGCCCAGCTTCTAGGGCCGTTTGCTGTCTCTGGGGTATGTGAGGTATAGATGTGGACTAACCAAAAAGAAAGGAACAGGCCATAAGGGTCACTGGTTCCAGGCCCACGAACACTGCTCTCTTGCTTGTGAATTTTTTCTTTTTTTCCATGGAGAATGTGGACCTGACCAAGAAGAACAGTGAGGTCAGCAAGAAGAGGGAGACCATTCTAAATCGCAGGTATACTGGCATATCTAACCTGGCCCTCCATCCCCACATAGCTTCATCGGAGGTCCCCTCTCTTCACACATTGCTCTGTCACAGTGCTTCCCACACTGCATTAGAACACCTAGTTATTTCTCTGCTCCTTGCTTTTGCCCATGTGTAACCAGCTGATGTCCTAAAGCTAAGGTTATTTTTTAATAGCATTGTTGAATTCTAACTGACATGTAATATTGCATATATTTAAAGTGTACAATTACATATATGTACATATATGCACAAAACCATCACCACAATCAAGATAACAAACATATTTATCATCATCACCTCCCAAAGTTTTCCTATGCCCTTGTGTTAGCTCCCCCTCTTCCCAGCTTCTCCACTTCTCAGGCATCCACTGATCTGTCTGTTACTATGGATTAGTTTGCATTTTCTAGAGTTTTATATATATGAAATGATACTGTATGTACTTACTTGTGTTGACCGATATCTTTCACTCAGCATAATTATTTTTAGCTCCCTCCATGCCGTTACACATGTTAATAGTTTATTTAAGGTTAAAGCTTTTATAAAACTATCCTGAAAGTTTAAGGGCATCATAAAAATAGAAGATTGGATTCTTGGGATATATTATAACTTAGACTGTCTAGATCTCTTCTAGAATTAGGAATCTTGACATCAGAAAAAAACTTGCAATAAGGAAAGACTCAGAACAAGAAAGAAGCAAATAAATGGAGATAACAGCTAAGAGAACAGCTAAGAGAAGGAGCTGGAAATATCTCTTGAATTTCCTCTGTCTATAACTCTCTCCCTTACAGTGCTTTCCCTGAGATCCACTGTCACAAATTCATCCTAATATTTCACTGAAAGTATTTTCACTTCCTCTTCTTCCAAATATCCCACCTCCACCATAAATAAAGCCTTTTGTTTTTATCACCTACTTTCAGCTGAGCAAGAGAAAGAGTGAAATTATCTCTCACTCAAATATCTCACTGGAAAACCCACTGATTCTGTGTTTAGAATTTTGAATCCACTGTGACTCGAGACAGATGTCTCCTTTTCAAATTTTCATGTAAGGAGGCTGGATCCTGGCTCTATCCGTTTGCCCCACCTCATCTCAGAGACTTCCACCCAACTAGGGAACGTTATCTATTGGTTATAAAGCAAGCTGATTTCAATATACTATTCAGGTAGCCAAGGACTGATGTCTTTTCAAGTGGGAGACTTCTTTTGAGTCTTATTCTCTATAATGAAAAGCCTATGTAGGTAATGCTTCACTTTGCTAGAACAACTTAGCCCTAAATACAAGCACCACGTCAACTTGTAGGCTGCTGCTTTTTTCCAGCCTCAATCCTTTCAGCCTAGAATAACTTGCTCTCATGCCCTAGCCGCCTTTCCAAAACCCTTAAATGTGTAAATTTCTCCCTCCTTGACTTGTCTTGCAGGCACCTAAATCCCTGAAGATTGACTGTGGTGAGAAGTCCAACTTTCAACAAGCTGTGTGAGAGGCATTGGGTTTGTTATTTGCTTTGTAAAAAGTCCATTTGTCCTGAGTATTTGTTCCAGACCTGCTAGCATAACTTACCTATTTAATGGGCAAACGTTAATGCATTACATAGCACAGATTCCAAAGCTATGGTTGAAGCAGGGCAAAATGATTCCCATGTAGATAAAGAAGGCGCCACTCCAATTACTGTAAAACCTGGCCACGAACTGCCAGGCCCACAGCAATACCTCATCCAGACTGGTGGTGAGTGTCTGGCCATTCCTTCACCCGACACTTCACAAGTGGAGGACTCTTTTCCCTCCCACTCCCCTAAGCAACCTGTGCCAAGAATTTGCTCATGCTCAAGCAGGAGTTTTAATTACCTGTGACTTAATTGGTAGGACTGTTGCTGTGTACAGCTACAAATATTTTGAGAAACTTTCAAAGACTCTTCTCTACCGGGTCCCAACCTGTCTTACCTGCTTTATCTCCTGCAACCCTCAAGCCCTCCTTCTAGACCATGAAAACATCCCGGGATTTTCTTCGCTCTGCTTCTTTTTTCACATAGCCTCCTTTACCTAGACTGCTTTTTTCCAGTCTCAATCCTTTCAGCCTAGAATAACTTGCTTTGTGCCTATCTTACCTTCTTTGTTTCCTGAAATCCTGTCCATCCTCAAAGTTTAGACCTGAATGCCCCCTCGTTCTTAATGCTTCCATAAATCCCCCCACCAAAAGTGAGTTATGTCCCTTTCGTCATAAAGCACTTAGTTCATGCCATAGAGATGGAAGTTGTCAGATGCTGCCTTGATTGTAGCTGGAGCGACCTGGATAGCCATCACTGAATAGCTGACATTTTAGAGGACTTCTGGGCAGGCTCTGCACTTGCACATGGATTAGTGTGCTTAATCCTCAAAGAACTGTCTCAGTCTCAAAGCAGTTATTGAACTTGACAAAGATCACAGAGCTAATAAGTCATAGATTTGAACCTGAGGCAGTCTGACCCTTGCACATAACCAAGGTACTAGACTGTAAGCTCGTAAGAACATCTCTCTACAATCCTTGCCATGTGCCTTCCCTATTAGTACATACACTACACACACACACACACACACACACACACACACAGTCTATCCTTTATAAATATTTATTTTATATTCATATTTGTACGAATATTTATTTATATTTATATCTAGATAGATACAGATAAATTCACATGAATAAAATTAATGAATAGAATGCTTATTAGTTTCCTGTACCACAAGCTCAGTGGCTTAAAACAACAGAAATTTATTCTCTTACAGTTCTGGAGGCCAAAAGTTTGACATCTTTATCCCTGAGCCAAAGCCAAGGTGTCGGCAGGGCCATATTCCCTCCAAAGGCTCTGGAGGAGAATCCATCCTCTACTTCCTCCAGCTTCTGGCGGCTACTGGAATCCCTTGGTTTGTGACCACGTCACTCCAATCTCTGCCACTATGGTTACATTGCCTTCCCCTCCTCTGTTTGCCTCTCTCATATAAGGACGTTTATGATGGCATTTGGGGCCCACCCACATAATCCAAGATAATGTCGTCAACTCAGGGTCCTTCAATTTAACCACATCTACAAAGACCCTTTTCCCAAATAAGGGAGCGTTGATGGGTTCTGGGGATTAAAACCAGCTACCTCTGGGAGCCACCCTTCAGCCAACACTCAACCTCGGTTCTCAGTCCTAAGTCACAGGTATCTCTTAGCAACTGATCTTACAAATTAACATGTCCTAAACAATGAAATTGGACTTTGTAGGAACCACCTCCTCCACCCCTAGGGAAAGGGCTAAAAAGCACTAAAAAAAAAAAAAAAAAAAAAAAAAAAAAAAAATTCACAGATGACTTTCTTTAGGACAAGCTGGGTTCAAGCATGAAAATTATATTCTTCAATAGGAAAAAGAAACAGAGCTCATTTTCCTCAACAAACATATTGTAGGTCACGTTTTTATGGCTGAAATCAACAAAATGCTCTCCATAAGCTACAATCTTGTGCGACACAAATTGTTACAGAAACACTCCCGCTGCCAAGATGAAAAGTGGATGTGGCTCGTTCTTCTCACCCTGTTGTCGTGAAAATTCTTTCCCACGTATCTGGAGGTTGCCTGTGCTAACAGCAGGAATAGTATATCATCCTCCGGTGACTAGCCAGCAAGCCCTGGGTTCGGGGCCCAGGGAATCTCAGAGCACAGAGCGTGAAACACTTCAAGGTTCTGCGGTAGAAGCCCCAGACAGCTGTTGTCTGAGGGGGTTGCCTAAGCGTATTCACAGGGCCAATAAGAAACCACGCACTTACGGGAAGCCACGGGATCCTGACAACCTCGTGCTTGAGTCTTTGCTAACAAATCCTCCGTTTTGGGAACAACTTCGCTAGAAGATGTTCACATATGGAGAATGCCCGGTAGGCCTTTGGTCAATATGATTTTATGGTTTGTTTAAAAATGGTTAAACAGCTATTAAACTCTCCCCTCCCGGGTCTGCATCCTTTCTTTCCTGTAAGTCACGCGTGCATTCGCTCCCTCCCTCTAAAACTCTCAGACACATAAACACATACACGATGTAGTTTGATTGCTCCATTACGGAGAGGAAACATCACGATTTTTCCACCTCTGTTTGACGTTAAGAATTCAGTCACAACCATGAACGTGAGCTCACCGGCCTCCAGTGACAAGCTGGGTCCTTTTGAGCCACAGGAGCTCTCTCTGCACTGAGATGCAGCCAAGGTTGTATGTGTTAGGGGCAGGGGTGGGGGTGAGGGCACCCTTTCTGATACATACCGTGTTTCAAACGGCTGGATAAAATTGATAGAATTAGAAAGCTCCCTTTTCTTGGTGCTAGTTCAACCTACTCTGTTTTATTTCTGCTGGGTTGGCACTAACTCGCCAAGCAGGTCATTAACCACATTTATTACTCACAGTCCAGGAAGTCTGAGTAAATGCAGCCAGAAGAGGCGCCCCAAGCCCACAGTGCTGGCTCCCACAGGACCCTCTGGGTCAGGCAGGAAGTCCCCTCCAGGAGCAGATTGCAATGGTTGCCAGCTGGATGGCCATTTTGATCAGGAGCCAACCCCAGCTTCTCTTCCAATGTCACTCTTGGGGGAGGCTCAGCAGCCGTGAAACCTCTCCTGGGACACTGTCATCCAACTGTTACACAGAACATGGATTTTCCTGACAAGCTCAAAGCAGCCCAGGGTATTTTCCCTAAATCCTTTAGCTATGCATCCCAAGAAGGTTTTGGTTAGGATAGAGCTATATTTTATACCATCCAGAATGTTGGCAGTTTTCTTCTCTAACATGTGATTTAGAATAACAGTATGTAAGAACCTGGAGTTAATACAATAACAAAATTCAATTTTAGCATGAGCAAGAAAGCAAGGAGAGGTTTACACAGTCCACTCTATTGAAACTCTCAAATTCAGAGATGCCAAATTTTTAGCTTTGGGTTCATAGAACAAATATTTATTAGCTGAACAAATCACAAGAACAAAAGTGATGTTCTCAGCAGTTTAAAAATATGATCTGAAATTCAGAATTCTATTTATTAACCTTAATTTCTTCACTCACAGAAACTGGAGGAAATAGGGGGTTTCATCTTCTTCTCAGAAAGCATGTCACTACTTAGTACCCTCTTGGCCACACCTTACCAAGAGTGGAAGTTGGCAGTCCCTACCCTGCATGCAATGCCCCTGTGGAGACACACAGAAGAGAAGAGAAAGGAGAGACGTGAGATAGCAACAGAAGGAATCAGAAGAAGAAGAGGTCCGAAGTCTCAAGGAAACTACAGTGGCCTTTGTTAACTAATTCTTCTCATCCTGAATTGTTGTGCATTTATACCGAGAACACACCTTCTTCAAGTCCAGGAGACAGATAGACCTGGTTTTCTATAAGCCATCTAGTGGCATAAAGAGAATGCAAAGTAGGAAGATCTGCGCCTCCAAAAAAAAGAAAAAAAAAACTCTCCCATGCCACCTGATGGTCCCAATCCCCAATTTACTTCTGTGTGCTGAGAACGGCCTTCTCCCAGCCATTCTCTTAAAATATACACTCCTCTAGAAGAGGTTGTTAAGTCAAATCCCTTGTTCATTAGCTTGCATAATATTTTCAGATTCTTCAGCAAAGGAAAAACCAAAAAGATTTAGGCCACGAGGTGGACTAAGAGCAACCGAAATGGAGGTCAGGAGAGGAGTCCCCACTGGCCTGTGTGGAAGCCGTACCCCGATCTGAGCAGGTACTCGGTACAGTACAGTGAGCAGGGCAGGAGAAAAGAAGGCAGTTTCATGAAGTGGGAGGAGGTATCCCTTCTTCCTGGCAGACTCAGCCTACAGCAGGGTACGCAGCTTGGTGGTCAGTTCCCATTTTTCTCCTCAGCTGGGCTCTTTTGTAGGGTACACAACCTGCATAGCAGCCACATGCAGACACTCTGGCAAGAAGACGAAAACTCAGCTTCATAACTTCATTTATGGACTAGCCCTGAAGAAAGAACCTTCATCAAGAGACAAAAGAGAAAAAGACCTTTGAGCCAAGTGACATTCCCCATTTTTATTTTTAGCTGAATTTATGCTTCTAGAAAGTTTCCTTCATTCTTGCTCTAAGTACCCAGGTGTCTTCTAGCCACTATTGGCCAAGACAATGGGGTATGTATGCACTCACTGTCACCATCTCAGAATATTCTCTACCCCTTTTCTCTCTCTGTACCCAGAATCTCCCATTTCTTATATCCCTATTTCCCAATTTTTTCCTTCTTCCCCTGACATAAATTAGGAACAAGATGGTTGGATGAGTTGGCAGCATTTGAATTGATGGATTACCATTCAAGAAATAACTCATCGAGTGGGGAGATGGGTGGGAAAAAAACAAACAAACAAGCAGGTGAGCTCTCATGACAAAAGTGAACGGTATATTTGTAAAACAAACAAACACACTCGTGTGCCTAGACTGTTCTAATCTGTCTAATTGTCAAGATTCTGGCAAATCAGAGAGTCTAGCCTCGTGGATAAATCTTTACATTTACTTTCAAGAAGTGAGGGCAGAATCAAACATGTATAATTCACTAGCCCAGGGACACACAGGTAAAAAGTAGAGGAGCTGGATTCGAACCCAGGAAGCCTGACTCCAGAGACCCTGAGTTCATGACCACCATGTCCACACAGCCTCCCAGTGAAGCTGGGGTGTTCTGGAACTCCTCCTTCCTGTCTTCCAAGTGGAGACCATGCCAGGGAGCAACCAGGCAAGGTCAGGTCAGGGTCATAAGCCCCTGGGCACAGTAAGAGCAGCCACTGCCATTCAACCAGGACCAAATGTTACTGAACAAATACACTAACGTAGGGAACCTGGAAGGTCAGAGAGGCTCTCTCAGGCCTGGCCTCATATTTCATGTCCAAAAGGATAAGCCCTCAGGCTAACGAGAACAAATGTAAGCAACTTACTCAGCTTCCCTACCAAACATGATAACTGCAGGCTGGGAGAAGGGACAAGAAGTGTCTCTCATACATTCTCCATTGTTAGTAGGCAAGACCTAGTAAGAATTTTCTGTTGATCAAAGCAATGGAAATTAAACTTCAGATCATCATCACTATACTTGGAAATGTTGTTTATGTGTAAAAAATACTAGAAAAATTCTTACAGGTTTAAAAAAGTTTCTCTCAACTCTCAGCTAAGTTACTAACCAAAGTGTCAGATCATTGGAATGATCAACATATTTCCTCTCCAAGTTATGGTCTCATTTTTTGTTTTCCTCTTGCATGTCATTAAATTAATACTGAAAATTTTTAGTATATTGTTTACATAGTTGTAAAGGATATATTTTCCAGTCTATTAGATGCATACTTTAAGTATATTTTTATAATAATCTTGGAGTTGAAGATTTAGTACCAATTTGTGGGAAATATCTCCCACGTAACCTGTTTGGAAAATAAAGTTTGAAAAAGCCAAACCTTATTGTCAAACCAACTACCAAGTCAAATTTACTTAGAGTCAGAAGAAGTCTAATTTTACCTTATTAACTCAAACACATGTCTTAATACAAGTGCCCATGACAATTTCATTTGTTCTGGATTCTAATTCTAAAATGGATGGATGGATGGATGGATGAGAGTGTTGACATGACTTTGGCACTAGATGAAATAAGCTGTTATCTCCTTTAATTTTTTTTTAATTGTGGCAAATACATTACATAAAATTTACCATTTTAACCATTTTATGTGTACAGTTCGGTAGTGTTAACTGCTTCACATTGTTATGTGACAGATCTCTAGAAGTTTTTTATCTTGCAGAATTAAAATTCTATACCCACTGAACAATAGTTTCCCATCTCCCCTACCCCCAGCCTCTGGCAACCATAATTCTACTTTCTGTTTCTATAACTTTGGATTCTTTAGACCTCATTTATACCTCATATAAACGGAATCATATAGTATTTGTCTCTTTGCGGATGACTTATTTTACTTAGCATAATGTCCTCAAGTTTCATCCGCATTGTAGCATGTGATGGGATTTCCTTCTTTTTTTAAGGCTGAGTAATATTCCCTTATATGTATATGCTACATTTTCTTTATGCATACATCCATTGACGGACATTTGGGTTGCTTCCACCTCTTGGCAATTGTAAATAAAGCTGCAATGCACATGGGTGTGCAAATATTCAGTATTTCTGAAGGAAGCTCTTTTTGCATTGGTTTCATGGGGTCCCTACCCCCAATAGCAATGCATTATTAAATTGTGCCTTTTAAGGGTGTCCTAGGGATATTCTTCCCCCCCAAGGAAATACGCCATAGTAAAATCCAAGATCGGTGAGAGGAATTCTTTTCTTTTGTAATGTGGAAAATGGGTGATTAGGAAAAGAAAGTCAAGAAAAACCTGGCAAACCACAAATGAACACTGCACAGTCAGCACAGCGTACATGTGAAAGTTGGGTTTCAGGAAATTTGTTTTCTCATAGGCACCCATGCCCCTGTGCAGTTTCCACATACTCCCAGAGGTGCACACAACCTGGGTGAAAGACAGCTTATCACTTCACACAGCCCCTGGTACCTGGCTGAAACTCCACGAATGTTAGATTTCTATATAATCTGTTCCCTGAGAATGCACCACTACATACATACCTACATTCTCATTCCACTCCCCCACCAAATAAATAAATAAATAAATAAATAAATAAATAAATAAATAAATAAAAAGACTAGCACGTGATCAGGTAACAGGTGCAATGCAAAATTAAAATAGACTGAGCTGAAGGAAAGAAATGCATTTGAACCCCCCCAGCAGGGAAGGTGCTCATTCCCTGCTCCTTGCATGCCTTATTAATGATGATGACCGTTTAATCACGTCCCCCGGTGGTAAAGGAAACATCTTGTTCCCATTCATTAGGTCACAATAACTTTTTTGTTCACCCAAAGTGCTTGGGATAAGGTTCAGTGCATAATGTCACTGACAACACTGCTAATTGAAATCCCATCTGAAGTATTGCACCTACATAATGGAGACTGGCCAAGTAATTCCATGTCTTTTATAATGTCTTCCTGCTCCTGTCCTAAGCTCCTAATTTACCACCAAGCCCATTTTCTGAAGGGTTTAGCCTACTCAGCAACTGAGTGCACAGTGACCCAAGATTTGCAGTGGAAAATAAGATGTTTGTTGAATGAATGTATACAGGCATGCATAAATGAAGGGATGAGGGAATGATGAATAAAGAATGTAAGGCCACAAAGCGTTTGATTGCCTGGTGCCAAAGAAAGTCAAACTGAGAACACTCCTTAGGTGCTTTAATCTTTCTTGTTAGCACAGCCATGACTTAGCCAGCACTAATTAAGTCCTCAACAATAGCTAATGAACTATTCAATAAAACTAACCAACTTTACATCCTGACCTCAGAAAAGGTCAAATGATTCAATGACCCAACTCCACAGCCAGGTAGCTGTCCTTCCCCTCACAGCGTCCTCTAGCTGTCAGGCTTGGCAATCACTTGGATTCATGGCTCTCCAGCCGTGGGGATGTTGCTGGACACCCATTTTCTAAACTAAATGCTTCATGACATCCCTAGTGAGTCTGATCTGCTGAGCCTTCGCTGAGGGTCCGTTCACTCTTCCAGCTTCCTTCTCTCTGCTCAAAGAAACACCCAATAACCTCACACTCAAACCTCCCTACATTCTGATTCATTAATTTTGACAATCACATCCTTAAAAATAAAAAGGCACTGAGCTGATGTCAATGAGAAATAAACATGACAACACTGTCTATAAATTGTAGTGAACCAGAATTCTCTTAGGGAGACAGTTTTGTCTCTGCCATCTCTGTCCCTGAGTGTGAACACACATCATTTGTTACCTTTATCTTCGGATATAACCTACGTAAGGAAGTTGCTTTGCAGTCAACCAAATTTTAGCAGACTTTGAAACATTGATTGTGTCTGAAGATTGCACTAGTTTAGTTATTTTTTAGCACTTTGACCTGTCATGAAAATATTCTCTCAAATCCTAGTATTTCTCCTCCACTCGCATAATAACTTCGAAATGTATTATCGCTGAGAAACTCCATTCTCTCTGCCAACAAGTCCCTGGAGGGATGTTCTAGAAGAAGAAAAGAAGTTTTTACTGTCACTTTGGGAGAGATAGTCACTCATCCACTGGACCTAATCAAGTTTTCCAAGACATGGCCCACAGCTGACAGCCAGAGCTACACTCTTTGTATTTGTGCTTTTTCTTTTCCTTTCCTTTAAAAAGAAATGGCAAAAACCTGTGCTTTTTCTTCCACAGCAAAACATAATAGGCAAAAACAAGCAACTACTATTGTGGGAGTGCTAATAGGGATTCTAGCCTGTAAATAAAAAGACTTACTGGACCGGAGGGCTAATTAACAGGTCAGCCAGATAATGCACTAACGCAGGAGGAAATGTGTATTTAAAAAACAGGACTGAGTGTGTACTGCAGGCTGCTGCTGACTTTACAGCTGTTCTTATGGCCCCGTGGAAGCACATCAGCATGGGGTGGGGAATGGGGATGAGCTCAGTCTCAGCCCCAATTAATGCCTCCCTTCCTCCTCCATGAATCAAGGGATATATATTGAAATGAAGACCGTTCAGAGGCTTGTATTTGGAGACAATGATCTCTTTGATAGTCTGACAAACAGTGTAATAAGCATATCTGCCACTGGGTAGCATAATCTGAGAGACACAGATGGTGGTCTTGCCTTCTCAGAGGAAAGGGGCCCAATGTCCACCTCCTCTGTGTCTTTATATCTCTTGCGTGGAAGGTTGGCTCTGTGGCATGCATGTCGGTTCACTTGGCATCCCTTCAAACAGAAACTTCTGTGAGCTGGCAGGCTTGCCTATTGGCTGTCAGTGTTCTTATTGGAGATCCAGGGACATCTAGGATGTGCCAATGCCTTCTAATTTGCAAAGAAATATTACCTGTGGTGTTGTTTTAGTGTTATGTATTTTATTAAAGCTTAAAACATCTGAGTACCCACCCCATTTTTCAATAGGATGAGCATGTATGTAAGTAACTGACGTCGACATTCTCAGCAATGGCCTTGAGCAAAATGGTGAACTTGCAAACGTGTGTGTATTAGCTTCCTTTTACCACCGTAACAAATCGCCATAAATGCAGTGCTTCAAAACAATGAGAATTCTTTACCTTATAGTTCCAGAGTTCAGAAGACTGAAATGGGTCTCACTGGGCTGAAATCAAGATGTTAGCTGAGCTGCATTACTTTCTGGAGATTTAGGGGGAAATCCATTTCCTTGCCTCTTCCAGCTCTGGAGGCCACCTGCATTCCTCAGCTTGTGGCCACTTCCTCCATCTTCAAAGCCAGCAGCACGGCACCTTCCAGTCTCTCTTATTCTGACCTTCTGCCTCCCCTGCACACTTACAGGACCTTTGTGATTATCTCAGGTCCATCCAGATAATCGAGGATTATCTCCCTACTATAAGGTCAGCTGATTAGCAATCTTAATTTTCCATTGCCATGTAACCTAATGTATTCACATATTCTGAGGACTACAACGTGGATATCTTTGAGGGGCCTTTCTTCTGCCAACCACAGTGTGTCTGCAATGGCCCCTTCCCTCACTCTCTTCCTTCCTCAGGAATATTTCTTCCTGCACCCAAGGATACTGGTTATTCTCATTTGCAGAGGGCAATAGCTTACCCTACTTGATGATTATGTCACAGTGCTTCTGACTTCTCCTCCTTTGTTTCCTCTTAACAGAAATTCATCATATTTGTTTGACTTTTCAGTCTACCATCCATTTCCAGCAGTTTTATCAGCTCAATTGTCTCTTAGTCCCTTTACTACATCTAACTCTATGTCTTCTTTCATGGAAGCCACAGAGCACTAAACTGAAAGTAATCCCCTTGCCCCCGAAGCAGTGTTCCTCAACTCAGTGGAGAGAGACACACCCGTCTGAAACAATAGCTTGGGATCTGTCACTGATTCTCTTCATCTGCAGAGTGAATCTTTGCATTCCCAGCATTGAGTTACTTCTTTTTCTAATTTCTCTCTCTTCAATTGACTTTCTCCAAAAAGCCTATCCTGGATTCGTGAAATCGTGATATTTACCATTGCCAAGCATTTTGTTAGATCTTTAATAATCAAATGCATTGTATGTCTATAAGGCCAGCTTTTGGAATTGCTGATGTGATTTAAGGGTGGTTTAATTGGCTGAAATATATCCTCCCTCACTGGATAGTGTCCTGTAACTTGAGGCTTCCTTCAGATGTTAAAATGAAAACTCTTGTGGAAGGGTTTGTGCATTAAACATCGTTGGTTGTTGGCATCTCCATGTGAATAAATGAATGAAGAGTCTATCAATCAATGAACTTAAGAGCCTGCTCTGAGAGAGTCCTGGTCTCTCCTCAGCCAAGTTTGAGAGGTGGCTGAGATAAAGAACATGAATGTAGAATACAGACTCGCCTACCTGACTGAGTCCGTTTCTTCAGTAAGTCAAAGTCAAACGGCCCACATTTCACCAGGACTCTGGGGTGCCACTGATACCAGTTTACCTAAGCCAAGCATCTGCCATAGAAAAGAGGGGTACCTCCTGGAGACCTTCTTCCCACACATGCCTTCAAAGTGCTTAAAATTCTCAATGCTCTTCTGCCAAAATCCAGTCATTGCAGCATCTTCGGAGCATAATACATGGCAGAGATGTCCTCTGGGATACTAGAGTATACAGGCCAAAGGTGTTCTCCTCATCAGTAAACTAGAAATAGCGACCACCTCCCAGGATGCTGGTGAGGATTAATGAGATAGCGTGTGTAAAGTGCTGCTGTTGTTTAGCCTCTATCTGGAAGGAAAAAGAGGAAGTGAATAGAGTTGAGAGAAGGAACAACCAGTTCGTGTCACAGCTTTTCCTTAGTCTTTGAAATGGAGTGCCCACTAAGTACCAAGTACAGAATTACCTGTTCCTATAGACAAGTAATTTAATCCTCATAACTGCCATATTCTAGGTGAGGGAATGAGACCGAGGGAGGTGATATAACTAACTCCCCAAGATGGCGAGGGAAATAAGAGGAAGAGCTGGGACTCCTGACCCTTACTTCTGAGTTTCTCTCCCCTTGAATAACATCGGCCCGGTCCCAGAGCACTAAGTAGACACCTCTGGGGGTCTGCTTGTTATTGCCATTTTTATATCAAGTATACATCAAATAGAAGTGTCCTTGCAATATGCCAAGCTCTCTGATAAGCACGTTACATGCAATATCACATTTAATACTCACAATCACCCAATGAAATGAAATCAGTCTCACATTGCAGGTGAAGAACTTGACTCTCAGGGAAGTTAAGCAATGTCTCAAGGTCACATAGTCATTAAAAAAGAAGAGTTCTCAGATTCCAACCCAGGTCAGCCTAATTGCAAGTAACTGTACATTCAGGTTGACTAGGGTAAAGATAAAAGGAATACCCTCCCTCATAGGTCTGTTCTTGCTAGATTCACACAAAAAAAATCAAATAAAATATTAAGGAAAGTACTTTTAGAAAGGGACCTCATACTGCAGAAGACCCTGAGTTTAGAGGAAAATTCAGGCAAGACTCAAAAGAACTATGATATTTAGAAGTAAACCAACTGTTGTTCAAGGCAATTCGATTTATTTAATTTAAAAAGAAAAAAAATAGAGAGAGGAAGTTAGTATTTTTTTTTGAAGAACAAAATACCCAACCAGAGAATGCTCTCACCCTGCACAGCATCCATCATACAATGTTGCAGATTTTCTGAAACCATCAACTGTGTATGTGTGTGGAATTGTTCCCTCAAGGAAAGTGGCTGAAACTCTGTTACATGATATTCATGTAAGCGCTGGACAGAGATGAAGAAAGACACTCTAGGGAAGACTCTGTCTGATGGAAGGGGAGACCAGATGACCCAAGAGTGCTGCATCTTCAGGCCTCACATTTCTAATTGAGCATGTAGCAGCATGGAGGAGAAGCATCTCACACCCAGCAGGTGCACAGGGAAGGAGCCCAAGTGCCCATGGGCCTTGGGGACTGGGCATTATTTTTAAGCATCCCTGGCTTCTCACCAGCCTGGTGGACCCTGCTGACTGAGGCCTAGTGAGGCAGCTCAGGCTTCTGCTTGGCACAGCCAAGCCCACCCTGGCCACCACGATGCTCAGAGCCCTCCCCTCGGCAGGCTGCCCAAGCTGATGGATTGCATCCTGTCAGGATATTGATCCTGGTGAACTAGGGGACCCTTGGCTGTGATTAAAAGAACCTGAGCATAAAGAAAAGTCTTGAACTATAGATGATACCATGCCCCTTGGGAGACATTGCCAGAAAATCAACTCCAAACAGTTCTAATGGAATGTGATTGAGACCTTAAGCATCGAGGGAGGGGGTTCTCCACAGACAGAAGATACCATCCACAGCCAGGAGGTCCCCATCATTTCTACAAATGTCGAGTCCTCTTGCCTCTGTGTGGCAATCAGACAACCCACCGACCCTTCTGCACAATGACCTTGCGTCAATCCCTTTAGCAAGGACAAAGCAGCCCCCATATAGCTAAGCATCCAAGAGCAGAACGGGCCTGTGGCCACGATGTAGCTCCTATCACACAGGCTTCTCGGCATCTCTTCTCTCCTGAGTCCACAGCTAAATAGAAGACACCTGCAGATCTGGGTCTCTCACATCTCCCACTTGTTCCCCGGTTCGAAGTCTCCAAGGAGTTAACGATCCTCCCCTCCCCTCTCTGTGCTCTTTCCTGCTACTGATGTCACCTGTTACCATGTTGAGTGTCCTCGAGCCAGGCAATCTGGGTCATTGGAAGTAAGTGAAGGCACTCGTGTCGAGACCTGAAGCTGAGCCATGAGAGACGGAAGGGCCCCTCAATGGCTTCCAGGCACGAAACAGACTTGAGCAGAGGTAAACAGGGAAGCAGGTAACATGACGTGGCTCTTCAACGGGATCAGAAAACCCGAGTAAGAGCATTCTGTGATGGTTTGCAAGGTGTTTCCGTTGAGAGTGGTTCTGTCTCTAATTCATCTCTCAGTCCCCCAGGTATTCAGGTATTCAGACTAACAACAATATGCTGCCATTTGCACTGCATCTCACAGATGGCAGGGTCCTTCCCTTGCACTCATCAGTTGTCCCTTTAGCTGATACCCCTTGAGCACGGGGTATGTGCCAGGCACCGTGCTGGGTCACAGGAATGAAAAACATTCGAGCCCCTGCACTCCAGAGCTCCCGTGCTGGGAGGAGGAAAAATTAGAGCACAGCATGATGGACATAGTTGCAGAAGGGGGCCCTCTCCATGCCCAGACAGGGAAAGAGGTCAGTTGAAGAAGCCTTTGGTGACAGTGACTCAGGGCCCAGTTATGAGGGTCAGGCTCTAGACAGCAAGGAGACTTGAGCTTATGAAATTCCCAGCAAGATTTGCATCCACACTGAAGAAGGATCTTCCTGGCTGCGGTGGAGTGGGGTAGGAAGAGGAGGGTGAGGCGTGAGGAAGCCAGAGGCAGGGAAAGCAGGTAGGAGAGAGGAGGAACCACCCTGGTGGCTGTAGGGAGGTGGAGAAGGAATATGGATGGAGAGACAGGAGAATCAACAGTTCTCCATGACCAATGGCTATGGAGTGGAAAGGAGAAGGAGGGAGGATGACTCCCGGGTCTACCTTAGAAGCCTGATAGAAAATGGTGTTATTCCTGAGGCCAGAAAATCAGAAGGAAGAGGGGGTCAGAGAAGGAAGAAGCCCTGCATGATACCCAGGGGAGAGCTGTGTGGCAACCTGAGGCGGACCTCTGGCTGACCTCTGGCTGACCTCTGGCTCCAGCGCCCTGAACAGAGGCTGGGAGTGGAACTGGGGATATGGAACCAACAGGGCAAGCTGGACCCTGGTGGGAGATGCTGCCCAGGGAAGCACCCAGGATTATTTAAAACAACCACAACAAAAGAATAAATGGTCATGGATAGAACCCAGGAGATACCAATATCTATAGAAACTATAGAAAGGAAAAAAATCCACAAAGAAGACTTTTCTAAAGCCTGAGAAAGAGCACTCAGGAGAGTTATGTCAATTATATTTCAATAATTTTATGTCAATAGTTTTCTAAGGAAATAAAAGAAAAAAGAAAGAAAAACTGGAAGAGGGTAGTGCGTGAAAACAAAGGAAAGAGAGGAGGGCCTCGAGGACTCTTCACAGCAGTATTATCTGTCCCATTTTATAGAGAAGAAAACTGAGGTTCAGAGATTTGGGGAAGTTAAGCAACGTGTCCAAGGCTCTTAGTTCAGACAACATAGGCTCAAATCCAAGTCGTCAAGTGTCAGCCAGGCTCATGCCTCATTCCCACACTGCTGCCTCCCACAGAGCAGGCTCTTAGGTTCATTGATTGATTGATTGATTGATTGATTCGTTCATTCATTCATTCACTCATTCCTAAAAACTGTAACTACTTCTTATGTCAAATGAAATCATTGGAGGTGGGGGAAGTGTTCACACCAATATGCTGATAAACGAATTGGAGAGGGATTCTTCAGGTGTGGAGGCAAGACCAGTGTTTCTTAAAATGTTTCATGCCAGCTCCAGCCCCTGCCCTCCACAATTGTACACGGTTCCGCCCAGCGCCACACCAGTGAGAGTCTGAGAAAAAGAAGTGGAAACGAGGTAGCTTCTGAGACACCCAGAGAGTGCGGGGCTTGCTGTGTGGGTGGAGGGGCCGCGGCTGGGCGCTTTCTCCGGCCTCAGCCAGTGCTGCGGCCTCACCAAGCTGCGGGCAGAAGGCAGCCCGCCTGCGGCCTCGCCACCGTGCGCGAGCCTGCGGCGCCACCTGGTGCACGGCACCGGCATCAACACGTTCCAGCAGCGCCGCTCGCAGCGGCGAGAGCGGGGCTCCTCTGCTGGGTCGATGGTATTTCTGCCAGGGAGACTCTGGAGCATTCTCAAACCTTGTTTTCTCTCTGCTCCTCAGTGGCCAGTTCAGATGATCTGAAAGATTTACCAAGGACGTCTTCGGTGGCCTGAGCACGTCCACTGGGAACAAGGATGACAAAGAGCAAGAGTTATCAAAACCCTTAAAAGGCTGGGACAGGTGGACAGCCCTGGGAGAGAAACCCTGTGTTTCATAAAGAGCTAGGCAAAGAAGATACAGGGAGAAAAACATAAACCCTGGGACTCAGATGCCCTGAGCACACCAATCATTCCAGCCACACTGAATGATAAACCCAATGAACAAAATTATTTCTCCAAGGCGGGGGAGAGAGAAGGGAGAGAAGAAAGTAACAAGATATATAGTGTGCTCATGAGAGATTTTTTTAACAGTAATAACAATATGGAAAAGAAAAATGCAGGGGCCATTGTATAATGGGAAGGGGGCCCCCTTGATTCTGGATTCACTTGATGTGGAAATGATGGAATTTCCCTCTGCACCCAGCTTGAGTAAATCAACCTTGAAATGTACCAGAGAAACCAACAAACAAAACATTCCCTTCTCCTGAATCTCTCATGAAAAGTGTCCCAAAGAGGCTTTGCAGAATGGAATTGAGCCGAGTTTCGCAATGAGAAAGCATATATACTATGAAGGAACGTTCTCTATAGAAGCAATCAATCCAAGGTGATTCATGCAATCAGTCAGTCAGAGGTGCAAATCCCCTGGGCACAGGAGATATGTGGCTGGCCTGGATACCTATTTTCTGGGGGCTACGAATGAATGGATTTCTCCCTCCTTCCCAGGCTCCAATGCTTTTAACAATTGGCACTGTGGCAGGATTTATACCAAGGGTTCTTGTAAATTGTACCTTCTCTCTCTCTTTTTCAAAGGTTTCTTTCAATAAAATGCAGATGGAATTGTTCGAGAGCTGCTTTTCGTGTGTTTATAGGTTACTTCTGCTCTGCTGCTCATGCAGGTGCATGTCTCTAGGCCTCTTTGTTTTTTATTTTCTCTGCCTATTAGGGAAATGGAAACATATGGATTCCTTGTTTGGGCCCAGCGGACCTTATAGAATAGTATCCCTGTTGCTTTCCTCACACATCTTCCTGCAATCACATGGTTCTGAATTAGCCTCTTAATCCCCAATGGAAAAGCCATAATACGAGGAAATTCAATAAAATGTACATGCGGTCCGAATGCCAAAGCATTTACAAAAATAGATGGGAATGTGGTCATTTATACAATGTGAAAGGAGAGTCTTAGCTGGCATTGGTGATAAGTCACGTGCGTGTAGACAAGCAGACATTCAAAATGGCAGGCGTGAACCTGGTGTTCAGACAAGCGAAGGTTTTAAAGTCTAGTTGGGAAAAAATAATATTCAAGTACAAAGAAACTGGAGGTTTGATTTTGGATCTGAACCTCCAGCATAAACATTTCCAGGTTATAGAACAGTTTGATGCAGAAATTCCATGACTGTTCTTTACCTGGCACATGAAGAGTCTGGAAACATGGAGAATGTTCCCAGAAACGAATGGTGAAGCCCTGCTATAGGTAATATTCCCATGTTATAATTTTTATTGTAAATAAGTAACTCATTTACTAAAGGCTATGTCTGTTTTATTAAAATACCCCCACTACGGTTCTTTAAGAAGAGGAAATAAGTAAATATTTACCCAGGAGGCTCTCACCATCTCCAGCAGAGTGCTTAAGACTAATAGAAACAAATAGTGTCTATATTGCTCAAAATTTCAGAAGAAGAACATCCCTCTGGCAAAGACTATCATTTTACAGTCCTTCGTCCATGCCAGTCTAAGGACAGCCTAGGAAGGAGGTAAAGTTCACGGACATCTATCCCCATTCACATCTAGACAAAAAGGTAAGCGCATCCTGTAAGGTATCAAGCTTGCAATCTTATGCAATTTGAGACCCCAAAATGACTTTCCAAGACTTAGACCAAAATGCGTCTGGATTCCATGTGCTTACCTGAGCTTTTGGAAACACTGCCAGAGTTGCGGTCCAGAGGGAGTCACACTACAGAGCCCTAATGACCAGGACCTCTGTCCATCTTGTCACACCCACGGGGTAGGAAACCTGCTCTACTGGATGGATAGATTCCCCTGGATGGGCAGAGACTTTCAGATCTTCCCAAGCCCTTCCTCTGACCCACTCCAGAATACGGAATTATGGTAACTGGAGGAGGGATATGGCAATATTCTCCCCCAGTGGAGAATCAGCATATATAATGAATGATGTCAGCAATGGGGCTTTTGTTTTGGTGAACAGAGTGAAAGCAGGAAAGGAATCACTAATAAAGGTCTGCTGGGAAAGCTCTTACAATGACTCTCTCGACTTGAACTTGGTTTTTCCCCTCACAAATTCATGAGATCAATTCTATACTAACTCCTTCTCCAAAGAAAGTCAAAGTCAGGGGATCCCTGACCTAGGTATTGACACACCCCCATCATAGTCCCAGCCTTAAACATGTAACCTTAGGCAGATTGTGCGACAATCTTGAGCCTCAGTTTCCAAATATGCAAAATGAGAAATTTGGACAAGATGATTTCTAAAATCATTTCCAGCCTTACTATCCTAGGACTCTACACATTAAGTATTGAATATTAACTAGGAAGATGTGCTTCCCATATTACGTAAATACGATGCTCAGGACTTAGGGGTTTTCTAACAGAGCAACACTGGTCCCTCCACCCTCGTGTGGACTCCTCCCGTTACCACCAGCACTTATTCAAGAGATGGCTGGCCAGAAAAAAAAGATTGCCTTGATTTCTTATTGCCGGTAGAAAGATGTAATAAATACTAATTAAAATAACCTGATGCAGCATCTTTCCTCCTGACAAATAGCTCATCCCCCATCTTTACATAAACAAATTAGAAAAATGATATGAGGTTATATGGAGCTAGAGAGAGTAAAAGAACAGGAGTTACTTCGCGCACTGGGTATGTGCGACAAGTTATACTGTGAGCCTGTGATTGCAGCTATTTCAGATGTAATTACCTCAGTCACCCCCCACTGGGCAGGGACTCTTAAGGTCTGCTCAGCTTCTAGTGCATGGCTGGTGCTCCATA
Organism: Eidolon dupreanum; assembly: GCA_028627145.1. Classification (NCBI taxonomy): domain Eukaryota; kingdom Metazoa; phylum Chordata; class Mammalia; order Chiroptera; family Pteropodidae; genus Eidolon; species Eidolon dupreanum. Next base: position 147,796,623 of record CM053503.1, read on the forward strand.
AATGACAAATGCAATTATAATAATTAATAATTCATATATTAATAATGCGATCCCTTTTCTCATGCTCAGTAATTGCCCGCCAACATGCCACGCGTACACGGGAACACGGGCTGCCAGGCGCCCCGGAATTTCTCCACACTTTCATAGAGTTCTGTCTAAAGGTCGCCTTGAAGAGGCAATCACAGCCGCCCATTAATCTAACAAAATGGCTGGCGTAAGTGCTTCATTCTCTTTCTGTCTTCTTCCCATTTCAAATATTTGGGACTGTCTTTGAGGGCCAGCCCTGAGGAAATAAATGCCATGTTGACACGGTTCATAGCTACATAGGACCCTCACTGCACTTCCCAGAGGCCCAGCAGCCGTGACACCTCACTCATCCCCAGCACCTCCCTTCTTATCCAAAAACTGCGAAGAGCTGAAGAGCTGTAGCAACTGAAATGTCCATCCAGACCTTCCCGGGCAGGGCGCCTCCAGCAGCAGAGCCCGGAGGCCTGCAGAGGGCTTATCTGGGGTGAACTGGTGAACTCGGTTAGGCAAATCCTTAACCAACAGTGAACAGCCTATTCATTTAGGAGGCACTCACAAAAATCAAAAGCTCAAGCAGGTTATTAATATCCCAGCAAGTCTTCCCAGAAGAGGGCTAATGTTGATCTCTTTATCTCATCTGTGTTTTCTTTTTTCCTAGCATTCTTTGATTTTTCACAAGGCAGGTAATTCTATGTTTGATCAGAACTCACTCGAGTTGTCTAATGAATTTCAATTGCCAGTTTATTTAGTTTTCCTACTGGCCTTTCCTCCAGGACATTCCAAGCGATTTCCAAAGTAAGTTTAAAAGTCAGTATTTCTAACTCCCACCCCACCCCCCACCTCACCCTACATCCTCTCCTAACTCTCCCAGCCCATCTGCCTGCTCTTCCCCTCAGACCTTCTCCTTTTCTGTAATAATAAGGCCATGGTCAGCAGGAAGCAGAGGCTGAGGTCATCAGACAACTCTCTAATCCTTCTGGAGCCCAGAAATGACTGACCTTTTGTTATGCATAAAATCCCCTCCTACACCCTAACTCTGAGCAACCGGAAAGCAAATGAGTGCTTTAAACTGGTCATCTTGCCTCTTACATACCGCTTTCCACATTTTTTTTTTTTTTTAGCTTTTCTTTCTTTCAGGCTCCAAGTAAAACCAACTAAAATATAGCTTATGACTTCACCTTCAGAAGATAAAATATATATGAATTATCTTCAGATTTAATTTTCTGGTGTTGATTGGATCACATTTATCAAGATAATATTTCACTGGAGAGCTCTGTTAAGCACACCATTGGCACAGACCCACCCCAAACTGCTGCTGGTGATAAGCCTGAGTTCCCAGTTTCCATATCTGCACAACTCTGCCTCACTTCTGTCTACAGTCCTCCTGGCAAAAGTGCTCTGTGTATGTTTTTGGTATACTTAATGCCTCGTAGGGGGCTAAAAATAAAACCCTTTGAATATCAGGTTTTCTCTCTCCCATGCTTCTAGTTCAGAACCAGTGTTAAAAGTATCTGTCTCTGCTTTAACACTCCTTCCAGACTATTAAAAATATTTTTGCCTTCAGTTCAGTTCTGTGTTGTACTGAATTCAACATTTCTCATTCATAAATACACTGCTTACTCATCTGTAAATCCATCCATAGAAGAAGCCCAATATAACAAATCCATCACCTTTCCCTATAAGGCTGTTCCTCCTCTCATTCATATCTTTACTAATTCGAAGTTGCCACCATTCCCTTAGTTTCAAAGGTTGACAAACTCTTTCTGTAAAGAGCCAGATAATAAATATATTATGCCTTTGAGTGATAAAGTCTTTGTCACAACTACTCCACTCTTCTGTTGTAATGTGAAAGCAACCATAGACAACACACAAACAAATACATGTGTTAGTATTCCAATAAAACTTTATTTACGAAAACAAGTGGTTGCCAGATTTGTCCCTAGGGTCATAATTTGTCAACTCTTCGACCAGAAACCTGGAAATCACCATGTTTCCTTCTCTTTTTCATCTCATAAATCCATAAGTCTGCCAATCTTACCTAACTACTGCTGAAATCTACTCTTCTTCACCATCTTTAAGTCCTTACTCCACTTTAAAGAAATTGCAACCGCAAATTATAAAAGATGCAAAAAAGACATTGGGGCACACCAGGTGATGTTCGAAGAAAATTGCTCATGCATCAAAGATTGGAAAATCAATTTATGTTTATTGTATTTTATCAAATCCAAGACACTGCTGATTGTAAGATGTACATTATTTCATGCATACCATGAAGAAAGAAAAAATACAGCCAAAACTCTAATCAAAGATTTCTTATCACTCAATTTTTATTTTATATTTTCTAAAAAAATGATTTGAGACATAGAAGGCATCGATTGTTCTGTATCATTCTTGTGTGTACATTAAATATACATCTGTATGCAAAATAAATTGGTTAATGTATTCCTAAAACTTCTTGACATGTGGAGTCTGACTCATACATTGTTTTCTGTCTAGGGTCACAGAAGTCTGTATTCTTCAACTCAATATCTTTTCCTCTGCCGTCAGGGTCATGGCAACACAGCATTTCTTAAGAAAGTGCTCCACAATTCTTTCCAAAAATTCTCTCCAGCCTCTGACATCCATTCAGCAAGTTTTGACGCTGTCACTTTCTTGATCGTACTAAAAGATGTAAAGGACACATTTGTCAACAGCAGTCATGACTTACATTTCTTCCTCAAATAGTCCTTACATGGTTTGCGGCTTAAAGCACTGAGGATCTGCAGTTGTCCGGTCATGCCGCCAGGAATAGTAAACTAATATGCTTACGCTGGCGATGACAACTACATCTTGAAGTTTACTTAGTTTACTTCTCAATTTTAGAAGTGTTAATGTAAAAATAAATAGCAACATGCATTTTAGCACCCATGAAATATGGTATACATTTTAAGTTACAACACGTTTGTGGCATATATGTAACAATTTTTACGATCCCCTACTTGAATTATTTTTTGATTAACTAACTACCAGTAAATGTTACCTGTAAAATAATAAGAGCACCTCTGGTATACATGCCATATCAGAGGTGAGGTTTGGAGCTTAAAGGCCTCTCTCCAGATAAGTATGTCACTAGCTGTCTCATTGGCACTGCCTTCAGCAATTAGAAAAAAAAAAGAAATTAGTTTTTTCCCCAAACCACCCCCTACCCCAACAGGGTTGAATAATTCTTATTCCTCTACTGATTTGGCTTGAAAAGACTCAGCCATAGTGAGAGAATGAGCACTAAGATTCTTAGGCCAAAGTCTTCTGGTCCAAGAATTATACCATGGTCTTAAATTAGCGAAGCCTTGTAGGACCCACGAGAAACCAAAGGAAAGAGTCAAGTGTCACAGAGGAAGCCCTCTGACCCTGAGAGGTTAGAACATTCTTCTGGATTCACCCCAGGAGGGTACCCGCACCCATGGAGAAAAAACATTCAGGCTTATACAGGACAGCTCCCCATCAGAAATGTGAGCGGGCTCCGACTTCTTCCTGGAATGAGTTGCTATTTCAGTTATTGATTACAGAAACAGTGCCACTTATATATAGTTGTAGAGCCAGAAGGAACCTCGGAGAACGAAACCCCTAAAGCTCCAGCTGGGAAGACTAGAGAAAAGTAGGTTTTCCCGTGGAAACACACTTGGTCCGGAGCCATGTCCAGATTCTTACCCTCACACCTTGGGACCCTTGGTAGCAAAATCTTTAAATTCTTCAGACAGAGGCTACCTCGTAAGACAATTTTTTATATTATTAAAATAAAATGCCACCCACTTCTAACTCTGGAATGGGAAATAATCTCTTTTTCCTTTTGAAGTGTGGGTGAGTGAGGTGCTGCCAAAGATTCCTAAGACCTCTTTTAAGCTTGACATGGAATTTATTAAAGTGCATTTTTTAAAAACAATATTGTTTGATTTTCTTTGTTTTTAAAACATGCTGCTGAGGTTTTCAAAGGCAAGGCAGCATAGCTAGGAGAATGAGCTCAGGATGAAGCAACAGAGCTTCCAGTTCTAACCCTCGGCTCCTGGTGAAAAATCAGTTTAAGCGTGAGCCCATACCACCCTTTTTCACACGTGCCTATGGAATCCTGAGCTGAGTGGCTGCTGTGTCCAGCAGACTTGCCTATAGGTGTAGAGTGATGGGGGAGCCAGAGGGAAGAGGAAGGTGGGGTCGCTTTTCTCTGTCCTACTTCAGCTGTAAATTTTCTGGGCTATACGACCATGAGAATTGATTTATTTTTCATTTAATACAGATTTATTCGGTGAAGCTTTGAACACTCACTGACTCTGAACAGTGAATTTTCAGTTTAGCAAAGCAAACGCTCAATAAATATTATTGGATATGAAATTTGCTAATCTGCACTCCCCCTGTTTGGAGATAACCATATTTTCTGCTGCCCCATTTGACAGATCTCCAACCTCTAGCATTTCAATGTTAATCCAAAATGATAAGTGATCAAGGCTCATAACCTATTTTCTTTTCAGACGAGACTGATATTTTTTTTTTAAAAAATCACATTCCTAATATCACCCAAAGAACAAGTAAGGAATCCCTGGGGAATCTAATCAGATCTATTATGCTAACAGTGAAGACACTCCTGCCCCCAAGCCCTCAAGAAAAGATCTTAAGGAAGTAGAAATTAAATTGCCAAGTCTAATGGATTCCCTGTGTGACTAAACCATTGTATTATTTCTCATGTTTGAGGAGATACACAAATTTCACGGACAGGCCCACTGCCGGCTTAGCTACTTCTGCTTTTAACAGCTGTTGCCTTGCCCCTGTGTCTAAGGTCAGGTTCATCGATGGTGGAGCCCAGCAGTTCGTACTCAAGTGGGCTGAATGCATGAAAGGATTTTCTGTTGACATTATTCTGATGCTTCCAGGAGACCCCTCCCCATCCTGTTTCAGGGAAGATTCCGCCTAGCCTTTTTGTGGTGGGAGGTGAAAGCGATTAAAGCAACAGGGTAGATGAAAGCGCTTTCATCTGAGAGTCTGAATAGCATAGGATGGTTCAGGTCACCCAGCTGTACCAAACAGGTCCTGCCTCTCACGGCTTCCAGCCTTCACCTTTATTTTCAACAGTTCGCTTCTTCTGTTTGGTCCCCATGGCTTATGCAAACTCCAGAGAGAAGACTAAATTAATCATTTTAAAATCTTTTTGCGGCAAGAGTGGCATTCAACAAAAAATGATAACAAACTTTTGACCTTCCCTTTTTCTTTTCTGGTATTTTCACATTGATCACCCTTATCTTCCAATGCAACCTCAGTGGCAAAATATAAAATAGCCCTCGAGGCTGTGGGCAAAATGTATAGTGCTTTACCCTCAATTCCACTTAGTACATTTTAATGTAATTTAAATTATATATACACATAGATAATTTACAGCATATATAATTATACTATATATTAAACATTTTAAATTATGTTACATATTATAATGTAATATATAATTATTGGTAATATATATTTTATATTATATAATTATTATATAATATATAATTTATATTGTATATACAAAATATATATTTCTAAATAAGAATGTGTATTCTTATTTAGAAATTATCATTTAAAAGATAATAATAAAACAAATATAATCAACATATAGTTCTATAATAGTACACTTGTTTACATATGGAATCTGAATAGTACAATGTGGAATTTCATTTTTTTATCTGGGTTATAAACAGGATTAATATATTTTTTAGCTCTATAGTGGACCTCTTTATCTGAAATCAGAAGAGACCATATTCTCTTTTTCCTTTTTGCAAATCCTATGTCTAGTGAACACTAAAAATAATGTGATGCTAAAATTTCAAGTTAGCTCCTCAGGGAGTTCCTTTGCTCTGATCATTTTTACTAGTTTCTAACAAATTATTTCCAGTTCCAACATCAGTTTCAGTTATGTTTAAATAGGAGCTCCGCCCAAGAAAAGCATATCTACCTATTAGGGAAAGAAAACACTATGATTACATCTTGCTTCTCCCTTTTTCTATCAAGTTGTCATTTGAAATGGGCAAGGGAAAGAAAAAAGGCAGCTTTGAGTTGAAAATGAGGAGTGCAGCAGCTGAGAAGGGTTCGTTCCACCTGGCAATGAGAGAGGTGACCAGAAGGCAGGAGGCTCACCCTTGTCACAGCAAGGAGCCCTGGGCTGCTTGCATGTGGCAGGCTGGCGTGAACGAGCCCCGACCTCAGCCCGGCACCCACAAACAAGGCGAGGGCACCAAACGAAGAGCTTGGAAAGAGAAGGGAAGAGAGAACTTCCAAATTTCCATAGATGCACTCATTCAGGAGTAGAGGGTCGTGTGAAATGTGGACAGAGCTCCAGACTCAGTTAAGTTGCCTGGGACCTTGTCGTCATCCTGCCACTGTACAAGCATTCCGCTGCTGCCCATCCTTGTCTACGAGGGCTGCTGTGACAAAATTCCATAGGGGTGGCTTCAACAACAGGCATTTATTTTCTCACAGTTCTGGAGGTTGGAAGTTCTGGATTAAGGTGCCAGCATGGTCGGTTGCTGGTAAGAATTCCCTTCCTGGCTTATACATGGCCACCTTCTCCCTGTGTCCTCATGTGGCCTTTCCTCGGTGTGTGAGAAGGAAGGAAGAAAAGCAAAGAGGAACAGGGAAAGAGAGAAGGCTCTCTGGTGTCTTTTCTTATTAAGGCACGAATCCTATCGGACCAGGGCCCCACCCTGATGACCTTCTCTAACCCTAATTACCTCCCACTTGCTTCATCTCCAAATGCCATCACATTGGGAATTAGGCTTCAACATATGAATTTGGGATGAGGGGGACACAAACATTCAGTCCATTATACAACCGTATACCATAAAACAACCAATCGCAAAGCCTCAACACTATGCAACAACAAACATTTATTTCTCACATGTCTGTGAGGTTCACTGATTTCACCTGGACTCACTTATGTATCTGGGGTCCTGCTGGGGGTTCGCCGATCTGGACTGGATCACTCAGGCAACTCCGTGGCCCATGTCTCTCTGCTCCAGTTGGCTAGCCTGTCCATGTGCTCATGGTGGTGGCAGGGAGTAAGAGGGAGGGTAAGCCTATTCCACCATCTGGTTGTGTCACATTTGTTAACATCCCATTGGCCAAACCCAGCTGACATGTCTGAGCCCAGAGCCAGCTTCAAGGGCACTATAAAGTTACACTCCTCAGTGGGGGGCAGAGAGGGGAGAAGACCTGGGGCCACTCTTTAATCCCCCACAACCACTCAGTAGCTGCTCAGATTACCTCACTTCTCTGCAGGGACTTCCACTTCCTCTTCCATGGGCGTCAGAAAACTCATGCATGACGCTTTTCAGCTTTATGATTCTGTGACGATTATCTTAATATAATATTTTGTGTATAAATTCATCCTACTGAAGATGAAATAGTTGAATAGTATTTTAGGTAATTTTTTGACATATGAGGGGGTGTGATTTTACATCTAAAGTGCTCAACTAAATCCAGACTTCTTGAAAGAGCCAGAAAACACTGCTGCTTGGGTTTCTGTCTCTCCCCTCTGCCGCCCCTTGTAGAGTCTTTTCCTCTGAAGAGAACTGTGGGTTGGCTTAGGCAAAGTGAAATATCCAGTGGGGCCTATTTGCAGAAAACTCCAGTTTGTGTGAGAAAGATAACACCACATCCTGAAAAGTTACAAGGTTCAGGGAAAAACAAAAGAGCTATTGTACAGACATCCTGATGAATTCTCTTTAAAAAAAAAAAACAAAACTAGATGGAGATTTACATAGAAAATCTAGGACTATGAGCTTGTGAGTTGTCAGGGTAATTGAGAACAGGCAATTTCCTAAGTGATAATGAACTAATGTAGAAGAAATGTATTTTTTTGGCACTGGAAACAGGTTGTACCAAAATATCAAATTTAGGGAGATCCCAGAGAGACAGTTGGATGCTTGTGTTCTGGGAATAGGAATGGCACCTGGCCCTGCAAAGCTGAGCACGTTAATGCCTTTCTATTACTGCGGTCCCATCCCAAGGGAGATGAAAGCCTACAGCACTTTCCAGTTGTCATAACCAGCCTGCCCTTTCTGCAGTGGGGGCGGCAGTTGGCCCAGAAGAGACTGCAGTAGCATAAAGCAAATGAACCCTTGTGCAAGAGCAGCTAGAGATACAGAGTTTTGTCACTAGAGAAGATGTACCTTACTGCTCCTTCCTGAGTCCCCTGCTGTGTGACTCCACTAAGGCAGCCGTCAGTAGACCCTGTGACCTCACGGAAAACCCTGCTGCCCCTTCTCCATCTGTGGAACAGAACCATTCAAGGCAGGCCAGCTGAGGTCAGGCTGTTTGGACCAGAAATCCACGCCTGGACATGTCCGTCCTGCATCTTCCCTATATTAGCAGCCATGCTAGCCACCAACTCACATTCTATGAGCTGTATCAAACATCACATTATATGAGCACCGAATCCCCAGACTCAGAGACTAACTAGCCTGCGAGCACTCATAGGGCAGAGCCCAGCCAAAAGGAAAAGGAGGAAACAAGGATAGAATGTGATCAGTGGGCAGAAAATTGGGCCATTCGGGAAGGATTTGGTGTCCTGCTGGGTCCTGGTCCCCAAGGCAAGATGGGTGATCCTTGCCCTTTCCCACCCAGACCATCATATGCTCTGTCAAGATGAGACACAAGCCCTGGCATTGGCACGCATGGATGTGCAACTTCACACTCAGCCTCAGAGTGACCTTGAGATGCCCGTGAGCAGAAGCTGTCACACTTGTCACTCACAAACACTAAATGATCTGGTGAAGCACCTCCCGGTACTACTGGTAACCATGGCTGTGCCAAGAATGTAAAGGCCTTAAAAAGAGAACAATAAGAGACTCAGGCAAGTCTAGGGCTCGGAGATGAAGCAACTGCTATAAAATCTTTTTCCATTGAACTGGGCCATGAAGTTAAAATAAGTTATCAGCTGACACGCATACACAATTCGATTCCACACCTGGATTTCTAAGCATAACTATGAGGAAATGAGAGCCTTACCCCAAAAGAACCAAACAAAGCTGCTTGATGCTATATGTTCATTCTGTACCCTTTTTTTTTTTTTTTTTTTGTCATTTATTTGATTGATAAACAAAGGAGTTTCAAAAAAATGAAGATGAAACTTAGAGGACATTTGTTAGCTGTATCAGAAAATTACCCTAACCTATAGAAAAACACAAACACAGAAAGAAAACAAAATGGGAAATTAGATAGATGCAGGAGTGGTCCTAGCTCAAAATGTAATGATGACTCCACCTCTCCAGCTTTGCCTCTTTGCCCCGCTATCTGCCTTCTGCCTCTCAGTTCTCAGTATATTCTATCTCTAGAAGGACACTGTACTGAATGCTACAAAATAGGCTACTTTTATACTAAAAGGAATTCAATAAAAGTGAATACATAAAAGCTGGTGCTTATTGATTTTTATTATGATTCTTTTCAGCCAGACTTGTAAAAAATCCTCTGATGTTGGGAGAAGTATAACCAATGTATCTTGCAGGAGGAGACAAAATGTCAGCGAGAAAAGCTGGCATGTCTCTCGACACACAACAACCCTAGCCAAAAACAAAACCAAGCCTGTCACAGAAACCAGATTCAAACTCAACCCTCCTCATCTCCACATGCTTTGAGACCACTTCCTTTATGTCGGCCCTCTTGACGGTTTTAGGTATCAAAGAGGTGCTCTCCACAAATTGCATCTTTTTCTGAATCTTTCATGAACACTTTTTTTTTTCCGTAAACAGTGGTGATCTGATTTTCATAGAGATTGATGAGAGGCCCTGCCATCAGACAGATGGCAATTGTGACAATAAATAATCATAATGGTTTTTACTCCCTTGACCTCAACAAACCCAAGGTCTCAAAACACAGCAGAGACTTAGAATTATCGGGATGAAAGGGGCCTGGGAAAAGGGTGTCTCCTTTATCCTTCCACCTTCTGCCCCGGAGCTCAGACTACCCCGCATGCTCTCGTCAGCGGTAGGCCTCTAACTGCAGCAGGGGTCGCCGTGTTCCTGCGAGAACACGGATGCAGCCTATGAGTTATGGGGCATGCTTCCTAGTTGCCCAAGGGGGAATCGAAGCCTCCAGACTCAAAAGCAGGAAACACAATGAGCTCCAGAGCTCTCCGCATGAGCTGGAGAAGCTAAAGAGAAGCTGGTGGCCAAGGGCTCATTGGGCAGTGGGAACTCAGAGCACCATCCTGGCAGGAAATGGCCGATCTGGCCACCCAGAGACGCAGATGCCAGGGACCTGGCCGTGACACACACCGTGATGACACAGATCCATCACACCGTGGATAGCCCTGGCTGCCTTGTTCTTTCCTAGAATACACATTCTAAATGACAGGCCTCTTGGAGCCCAAGCCAGGGCTTCTTACATTTTGATTCTTCCTCATAGGCTGTTAACCAGTTGCTAGGAAGGGACATGGCTTGAGACAGTGAATAGCAACTCATGTCACCTTTCATCTCCCAGCCGCCATGACCAGCACCCAAGGATCGGCACTGTGCTAGCATTTCCAGATGGGGGTGGAGAGAGACAGAGGACAACAGCTACTAAATCTTGGTGCTGGGCAAAAAGGATGAAAAAACTGAGGAGAGGAAATGAAGTTTTGCTTTTCGTTACCTTGATCTTTTCATTTCCCACCCTCGTGATTCAATTTGAGGTGAATGTCTGGCAAATCCGTTGTAAATACGCTCATATTTAATTTTCCCTCATTTCACAGGTTTCAAGTCCCCTTTTGAACCCCTTCCCTCTTTATGGGTTCCACAGTCATAAGTATTCCAGCTGGACTACTCAAAGGTACCCTGTTTTCTGTCCTGGGATCTCTCCCTACCCTCAGGGGACTCATCGCTCCTGAATCTTAGATGTATCCTAGTTCTCATCTCCTTTGAAAAAGATAATCTTGTCAAAGCAGAAACTATCCTGCATTCATAAAATCTATAATAGTATCCTTGTTCTTAAGATCCAAATAAAAAAAGGAGATGTGTTTATAGATCCTTCGGGCCTTCTTTACAATGTCTACGCCGAATAACCTGAATCAAAGGTATTTTTTAATTTGACAGAGTTCTTCATTTACTTTTTTTAACTTTAAAAAAATGTAGTTGTTGTGCTATTAGAAAACTGACCTTGAAACAAAAAATGCCAGCATGTAAATAGTGATAGCTGACAAATGGTTAAGGGAAAAAAATGAAGCACTTTTTATGAAAGGTCCTGTTTATGGTTCACTTATCTTGTCCTAAGTACCGACATAGTCAGAAATGAATCCAAGCATCATTAAAACAAGCTAGAATCTAATGTCCAAATTGTTCCAAAAATACAGCTGTTTCTCAAAGGCACACGTCTACAGTTACTCTTCTCCCAGCCAGCCGCATAAACCTTCCACAGAGAAAATCAAGGATCATAACGCGACAGTACTCTGCCATCTGGTGGCCAAAAGTGAAATGACCCTAAATGCTCAGCTAGGCTGAAAATAGATGAGTCATACAAATTACAGTAACCGTAAACAAAAACAGTTTTCTCAAGTCTGCCACCAATAAGCAGTAGAAGTTGGGATTCTGAAAAAACAAACTCAGTTTTGAAGAATCTCCTTCTTTAAGCCTCACAGGTATGAACAAAAGGCTCTTAAATCTCTCGCTTAGATGAGCCATTCTGGTTACCAAACAGATGTACAGAATAACAGTGGTATTTAAGCCAGCAAACCCCTTTGGCTGTATGTATACACCGGCCATCTATCCATGTCATGCATGCCTCTGTTGGTGGTCAAGTAGACAAACGAGTAGCTCATTTTGGTGATACATTTACGAGATGGGAAAGAGGAATTGGGATGCCCTGGGAGTCTCCGTAAATATATTTAAACAGTCTGCGTTATCACTTTCCAGAGTCTGGTCTATGAAATGCCAGTCCCACAGACAACTGACAAAACAGGTCACAGAGTGTGAAAAATTGACACCCTCCCCTCCTTTTCTCTGGCACTTCGTTCATTCCTCCCTCCTTGGAGATTCATGATACACTTGAGCCTACAAAAGCTTCAGAGAAGTCCTGCAGTAAAGTTATTTAACTTAATTCAGAATCTCCTATGTGCCTTGGATCTCTAAAAAGGTATTTTTTTTAAGTTAGAGTTTTGTCATTGGGTCTTTTTTTTTTCTTTTGTTAACTGTTGTTATTTTCAATATAACCCAGAGAATTTCAGAAACACAAGTCTAAATACAGTCTCAGCTCTGCTGCTAACTGAGCAATATTTTGGAAAGTCGCCTAAGCTCTGTGTGTCTTATTTTCTTCAGCTATACACGAAGAGCAAAAAGAGAAGAAAAATATTTTACTTTGGCCATCTCTTAACTCTGCCATATGCAATCAACTTTCAACAATCTACATTATGGATTTTTTTAAGACCATTCATCTGTGACTACCCCCTCAAAATAGCCAACTGACAACAAACATTTGCTCCCTTCTGCTCCCCATGCCCAACTAGGCTGTGCAGGAATAATGAAAGGGTATCAATGTTAAAGGAAAAAAAAAGACTAGAAGAGGGAACAGCCAAAGATATGTAATTTCAAAAAATGTGAAAGTGGATGGAAAAATAACAACTAGCTTAATAGAATGAATGACGTGATAACATGCAGTGGATTGTATTTCCCAAAGATGGCCACAACACTTCTTCCTATCCTATGCATTCTTTTTACCACTCTCCCACCAAGACGTGTAGCTTAATTCCCCTCCCCTTTAATCTGGGAGTAAATTAAGTAATCCCCAAATTACTTTCTTATAACCAATACAAGTCTTGCAGATCTGCCTTGGTCTCTTGGAAAGCTCGCTCAGAACATTTCTTCATGGATCCAAACACCACACTGTGAGGAAGCCCAAGCCACATCAAGTGGTTATGTGTAGGCAGGCACTCTGGTGCACTATCCCAGCTGAGCCCAGCTTTTGAGTTATCCCAGCCCAGGTAGAAGACACAGGAGTAAAGAAGCCTTAGACAGAGAAGGTTTCCATGGCTAGTCTATCTAAAACACCTTCATCCTGCTTGATTTTATTCATAATCATAATGTGATTCATTTGTTTATTATTCTCCCTTGCTAGAACATATGCTCATAAGGCCAGGGGACTTTATCTTATTAACCACTATATCGTCAACACCTAGAACACTAGCTGGCACATGAAAGGCACTCAATAAATATTTAATAAGCAAATGAATAGATCAGAAAAAAATATGAAAAATACAATCAATGTAATAAATGATAAAGCATCAAGGAGATAATATCCTCTGAGAGCTGTATTACACATAAAAGGAATGGAAACTACTTGGGAGATCAGGTAGACAAGAATATAAACAGGGAATAAAAAAGCTTTCACAAAGTAAAAATATGATAGTTGAAATAAAAAATTCAACAGAAGGTTTATTAGATAAAGCTAACAAAACTTCCAAAAAAGCTGAACCAAAAGAAAATGAGATGAAAAATGGAGGTAGAGGGAATTAGGGAAGCAATCGAGAAGGGCTCACATTTAATACAAGTTCCAAAAGATAAGAACAGAGAAAATGGCACATGGCTGAACAGTAAAGGGAAATCACAGAAAATCATGTTTATGCCCAACCAGAGACCAGCCCACCGACTAGAGAAGATCACATCGGGAGGTGAGAGGAGATGGCAGGGGCTCACAGGGCTGACGGACTGTGTAATTTGTTTAAGCATTTGGAAAAACCATTATAAAGTTTTTCGACAATTTTTGTTGGAAAGGTCTGCCATATTTAGAAAAAATTTTCCTAAAAAACTACAAAAATAAAAAATTAAGATAATATTAGCTCCAAAGAAAGCAAAACAGAATACAATTTAACCTAGAAGTAAAGAGGCATGACTATAAATTTAAGCCCCTATTGTGATATCACCTCTTGGGGCAATGGGAAGAGAAGAGCAAAGAGGAGGGAAGGATGTGTAGAAGAGCTAAACGCTCGACTACCAAGAAACCAAGAGGTCATGTCCAAAATACGTCACTAATACATAGTAGTATAAGAATATTATTATTTAGAAACATGGAGTAGATACAGAAGAAAACAACCACAGAATTCTAAACAGGGCCTCCAGAAAGTAGAATGGAGAATAGAGAGAAATGGAGCAGGAAAGTAATGTTTTCCTTTATAAGCCTTTTGATACTTACTGATTTTTCAGCTACATATGTATATGTCTTTGATTTAAAAAAAATAATAATAAATTTGAAAAAAAGAGGAAATAGACTATAATGAAAAGGAAGATTGATGAGGTGTTGTGTTGGCCTTGGATAGTGAGATCCTGAGCACTGTTTTGCCTTCCTTCTCCTTTTTCATATTTTTCAAATTTTCTGGAATAAAAATATAATGTTTATAATGGAAAAGTTTCAATAAACATTTTTTAAAATATATACATACAAATATGTATGCCAAGATGATGGTGCCAAAATGTTGAAATGGATAAAAATGACCTGAATTGTTACTTAAAATGCAGAAGCCCAGGCCTCACCCTAAGATTCTGGACCTTTCCAGATGCCCTAACTATCCCAGAAGTGCCACTGAGCTCCATACCTCAAATAATTCAAACAACACCAAACCATAAAATTTTTAAAATTTCCTGTTATCTAATACATAATGCATATATAAATAGTGTCTTTCTAGATTGAACTATTTTCTAATCTGTGTGTGTGTCCTGCATGCGCCTCTGCCTTACTAGTGTTCTCGGCAGATGCCAGGCTCGCCTGATGGCTTATTCAGCCCTGGTCAGAGCTGGGGTGCAGAGATTTGCACTGCTCAAGGATTCTGTGACATGGTGACGTTCTCCCAGTCCAAGCCCTGTACCTCTCAGTCCATGCTAGGTCCAGTCCTTCCTTCCACCCACGAGTCTGGGGCCGCTCTGCAATCATAGAGGCGAGAGAGACACTGGAGCTTTCCTGGGAAGTACGATTTGGTTGAGAGTAGCAGCTAGAAAATTTAAACGAAGAAACATTTAAAACAAAGTGAAGTGAATCCCCTCCTGAGAGGGAGACACAGTTCCGCTAGAAGTGTTCAAGCATCACTCAGCCCCTCACCCCTGCCCCCATGACAAAGAGGGCTTCCCACTGCCAGCAGGGGCTGGATATCAAAGCCCCTCATGACCCTGGAGGGGCGATTGCCTAGAGCAACTTTGTCTTCTCCCAACCCAACTCTCATTCCTGCACCCCACCCCCACCCACTCCAGGGACATTTAACAATGTTTGGAGGCATTTTTGTTTGTTACAACTGAGGACTAGGAGGTAGGATGTCACTGTCATCTAGTGGTTAGAAGCCGAGAATGCTGCTAAAAATGCTACAACGCACAAGACAGCACCCCCCACCCCTGACAACTCCAATAAAGTATTATCTGATCCAACATGTTAATAGTGCCAGACCAACAAACTACATGCTAGAACCTGTGACACAGCTATTCGACTGAGATAAAAAGATTAGCTCTGTCCTCTTCTTTTGCCAGGATAAAGCTCTACTGTCTATAAACACTCAGCTTCATAGAATGTGTTCCAGGCCTTGTACAGCAGTGGGGACCATTCATAGACAGGTGTATTTCAAGAACACCAGTCAACCTTTCCCAAATAAAAGCAAAATGCACACTATAGCCACCTCACTTTAGCAGGCACGGATGTAATCTCATAAAAGATGCTTTGCATGTTATGCTTTTTTTTTTTTTTTTTTGAAGTCTTATTTTCCAGTGGAAGCTGGAGATGATTTTTTTTAAATCTGTATACAAAGCTAGTGAGGAAAACAATTTGACACTCGATGTCCAACACAAATAAAAGATCTGGTGATGTGCTAGGGCAAGGTGTTTTGTTGGGTTTTATTATTGTGTAGACATGGTAAGGCCAACAGATCAGGAGATGATTGTCATTGAAAGATAGTTTGTTGATAGGCAGCAAACTCTCTGACATTGATCTTAGTAATATTTTTTTGAATACGTTTCCTCAGGCAAGGGAAACAAAAGAAAAAATAAACAAATGGGATTACATCAAACTAAAAAGGGTTTGCACAGTAAGGGAAATCATCAACAAAACAAAGATGACCTCCAGAATAGGAGAAGATATTCACCAATAATACATCCAATAAGAGGTTAATATCCGAAACATGTAAGGAACTCATACTACTTAACACCAAAAATACAAACAATCCAATTAAAAAATTGGCAGAGGACCTGAATAGATATTTTTCCAAAGCAGACATAGAGATGGCCACTAGACATATGAAAGGATAGTCGACATCAAAAATCATCAGGGAAATGCAAATTAAAACCACAATGAGATATCACCTCACACCTGTCAGAATGGCTACCATCAACAAATCCATAAACAAGTGTTGGTGGGGATGTGGAGAAAAGGGAACCCTTGTACACTGTTGATAGGAATGTAAATTGGTGCCTCCACTATGGAAAACAGTCTGGAGGTGGGAGTGGTTATAGGCTCTGGGTTGGCTGGTTTGCATTTGAAAAGCACAGTAGTTGATAAACTGTTTACTCTCTCTAGTAACCGACTCCCCTGGGAAGAACTGTCTCTCCAGGGTCAGCAATGCCCCAGAAGGCAAAGTTTCAGAATCCGGAAAGTAAAAGACATGGTTAATACATAAAATGAGTGTCCGAATGAGTAACAAGATATGTGAAATAGTAAACTTATTCTTGCTGAGTGTGCAAGGGTCCATGTAAAGGAGATATACATCCAAGAGAAGTGAATGGAGCCTGACACAGTGGTTTTCTTTTCCGTCTGTGGATTAGGTTTAATTCAAATGGTTAGGGCTTGGGATGGGTGGACAAAACCAGACATACACTCAAATGTCCAAGGCAGATGAACGGATAAACAAAATGTAGCACAGACATACGATGGAATATCATTCATCAATTAAAAGGAATGAAGGACTGATACATGCTGCACCTCGGATGGATCTTGAAAATGTCATACTGCATGAAAGAAGCCAGGCACAAAGTGTTGCATATCTGCATGATTCTATTTATAGGAAATGTCCAGAATAGGTAAATCTACAGAGACAGAAAGTAAATTAGTATTTGCGGGGGGCTGAAGGGAAGGGGAAATGGGGAGTGACTGCTCACGGGCACAAAGTGTCTTTTGGGGTGATAGAACATTCTAGAACTAGATGGTGGTGGTGGTCGTACAAGTCTATGAACGTTATTAAAAAATCAAACTGTAAGCTTTAAAAGGGTGAACTTTATGGTATTTGAACTATATCTCAATAAAGCTGTTAGAAACAAAACAAGCACACAGCACCATCGCTGGGCTGTGAATGGGCCTTCGAAGCCACAGGGTGATGAATTTATAGGAGCAACTGGGCAAGAAGGCAGGGCTCAGGGCGGGCAGTCAGCTCAGGGGAAGAGTCTCTGGTAGGAAGGTAAGGAGTAGGCCCGTCCCCCGTAGACCTTCCCTAGTCTCTAACACCCATGATTGTATTCCACTCTGAGCTATTTATTACTTTGAGGCTTTGATCATCAAGAGCCTCTTGTCAACATGCAGATAGTCCTGGGAGAGTTGTAAGGTGGCATCTCTATAGAAGTTTGCATGCACAGTTGTGGGTGTGAGGGCGAGTGTGGAATGTGCCTGACCCTGAAAAGTCTAATGGCAGGTGAAGGATGGAAGGATGGAGGACATCCCACTCCAAGACAGAGAGAGGAGAACATGGAGTATGCAAATGTCTGGGGCTTTTCAGTGAGGCACTAGAGGTCAAGGTAGAGAGTGGCAGAGACAAGCCTACACACTCCATGCTGAGATCCCAGACTGGGAAAGATCTCAAGTGGTTAACAACAGAGCAGGACAGCATGTGAAAGAAATCGGCAAGCGCAGCATCACAGGCCAAGAGGTAGGCCTGGCCCAGGTGGCCTCACACCCAGGAAGAAGGATGCTGAGGACCAAGGATGGGCTGTGAGCAGCAAGGCAAACACAGTGAGCTTGAGTCTCCCCCGCCTCAGATAGCTGACTGTGGTTCAGTTCTGTGCAAACGGAACACAACGATGCCATTCCTCTGTTCAGTCCTCGCCTGCCTCAATAAAAGGAACTGCGCTAAGCAATCTGTTGGTGATCAGTGAATTGCTATTCCTTCCTCGTGTCAGTAAACATTACTGAGGGTTGTAAGGAAGGAAAAATTTCTCTCTACCCTTCTAGGTTCTTGGCTGAGACCACCTGTAATAAAAGACATATTAACAGGAGAAAAACAAACAGAACTTTAATAACAAAGGGACCTCCTACATACAGAATAGAGACCCAGGAAAGCTGAGCAACTCCCCAGAGGGCTTAAACCACCACCTTAAATATCATCTCCAGTTAGACAAAAGGAGATGTTATGGTTTAGGGGGCAGGGAGGCCAGTTTGGGTAGGGTACCAGGAAAAGCACAGTAAACAAGGGTGCAACTGTTATGCAGATTTAAATCCACACCTTCTCCATTGATAAAGAATTTCTAGAAATTTGGTCACCCCTTCTTTCCTACAAATGGAGTACCTTTACAAATGTAAATTTCTCATACAAAAGAGAAACTTCCACTCAGTTTTCAGAGCTTTTCCTATCTCTTCTGTTTCTTTAAAATAATCAGTCTAAAACGATCCTATTATCCAAAGGGACATATTTTAGGGTGTGAAATTCTACCTGCCACAAGCATTGAGCAGACTGAGAGACTGAGACATGGTCCCTGAACGGAGTAGGGAGATCGTTACGTCCACCGTTGGAAAGAAAGCAGAAGCAGCTCCTCCTGTGGCCCCTGCCAGAGAAAGACATTCTCTTTCTAGATTCAGTGGGGCGGCATTAATTCAGAGAACCAGGGGACTGGGGACTGGGGCCTAAACACTGTCACCACCTCTTATTTTGTGAGCAGATGTTACTTCAACAAGCCTGGAGGAACAGTGTACAAAAAAGGAAGCAGGAAGGAACATCTGGAGAAGCCGCTGTGTGAAGCATCCAGCATCCGTGTCTCTCAAACATGAGTGAGCACAGACAGAGTCACCTGCAACAGATTGCTGGGCCTTGTCCCCAGCGCTTCTCCTTCAGCTAAGGCTGGAGTGGAGTCTAAGTGTCGCCATTTCCAACAAGTCCCTAGCGATACTGATGCAGACGCTGCCAATCCCACACCCAGATTTTAAGAGCCATCGCCCTAGGTAAACTATCTCACCTGTTTCCAGCTCACCTGAGCAGATGAGTGATGTGAAGATACACAGAGGCCTAGAAGGAAGGGCCCAGGATCAAACAGAAGGTGAGAAATGCGAAGAGACTTTCCTTTGGAAGACACAAGTAGTAGAATAAGAATAGCAACTGTTGATTTATTGTGCACTTACGATGTGCCGAGCACATTCGAAGCACTTTATAAGTTATCTCATTTAAACTGCACGGCAACCCTGCAGAGCAGGTGGAGCTAGGAGCAGGTGGTGCTATTCGTTTCCCCTATTTATATAGATAGGGTGGATAAGTAAGAAGGTGGTGTGCCAAGATTCAAGGTAAGCTCAAGTGCTCACACCTTTAACCACTGCTCCCTTCTGCTGGCAAAGAAAGCCAAAGCAATGCCAGGAACAGAGAACCTCAAATTTTCTTTCTCTTGTGACTCCTCCTGCCAGGCCTTCAGGTAAGCACCTCACCTTTGCGAGCTAGTCTTTTGGGAAGAGAAACAGGTGAAAAGGAAAGCATTTTTTTCCCCTAGCCCTTTGCTAGGGCTGCCAAAACAAAATGCCACAAATTGGGTGGCTTAAGCAACAGAAATGTATTGTTTCCCAGTTCTGGAGGCTGGAAGTCCAAGATCAAGGTGTTGACAGGGTTTGTTCCTTCTGTTGGCTATGAGGAAGAATTTGCTACATGCCTCTTGCTTAGCTTCTGATGGTTTAATGGCAATCTTTGACATTCCTCTGGAAGACAGACATATCATCCCGACCCCTTCCTTCATGTTCCCATGGTATGCATGTCTGTCTCCAAAGTTTCCCTTTTTACAAGGACGCGGTCATATTGAAGAGGCTGAGATGTGGCCCCCAAATGAAGTGGGGAGATATTTACATCCACAGTTGGAAAGACAGCAGCAGCAGCTCCTCCAGTGGTCCCAGATGCACGCCCTACGCGTCATATTGGATTAAGGGCCTCGTCTTAACTAATTACACCTGTATTAACCCAAATTCCAAATAAGGCGACATTCCATGGTATTAAGAGTCAGGACTTCAACATTTGAATTTGAGGGGGACTCAATTCAACACATAACAGGAAGCAAAAATCTTCCAGGCACTAACTCCAAATGCCTAGATCCTAAAGATATCAAAAATACTTCCCTGGGCAGGGCCAACCTGCCCTACTATATACTAAATAAGGAGCTCCACTTTCATCCAGGACTTTAGAAACTGTCACCTATGATGTAGAATCAACTAGGAAAAAGTAGGAGTATGTTCAGAGAATTTTATAACGAGATTTTTTTTCCTTAACACTTAACTTCAACTTTAACGTTCTTCTTTCAGATGTATCTACCATCCAATTATAAAGTAGAAATGCAGCAAGTCAGATGAAAATGGTCTTTTGGTACCTGACACTAGCCAGTGTGTGAACCTCTCCTCTTTGAACAGCGTTTGGATAAAAGCTGTACTCATTTTTGGAGAGCAAGTTTGAATTAGAGAAGATGGATGTGAAGATTTCTCTTAACAAAGGTCCAAGAAGTAAAGCAAAGAGAGCTAATGTTCTGTACCAAACTGCCTGACAAAGACATAGTGATCTACTGATTTCGATAAGAGATTTTCCCCATTTCCTTCCCTCACTCAGTGTGGGATGGGCCAAAAGTAGAAAAAAGTAATATCTGAATCCTACGAGAAATTCCTATGACTAGGGATGCGTGGAACATTTCTTGGGGTACGGAATGCAGTGTCGCAATTAACTGGAGAGAGAACAGTGAGGGTGTTCTCGAGAATGCCAATTCACATCCAATGCAGAATTTAATTTAATTTAAAGCATATCATCTTTATTTAGAGAGGGAAGACAAAGAGACATGAGTTTCAGCCTTTACTGTGAAAACCTCATACGCTCTTTTCTTTATTCACTGTTTATTGGACTCCTACAATGAGCCAGGCATTGTGAAAGCAATGAGTTGGAAAGTCAGATCTAGCCAGCTCCTCCTCTCATGGAGCTCTGTGACCTTGGACAAGTACCTTTCTTCATGCATCAGTTTCTCAATCGGTAATATGAAAACAGAAAATTGAATTTCCCAAAGGAATTCAATCCAATTTCACGAACCTCTACCTAGCCCTTAGCTTGGTGCTGGACAGATGTCTAGAGAGAAGAAAGGGAGACAGGGCTTTTGGTGAGTTAGATACGACCCCTGCCTTGGAGAAGTGGAAATAGGGTGGGGAAGGCACGCGTGTAAATGACTAAGATCGGTACTCAGCAGAGGCGCAGGCACCAAACAAAGAAGCGACTTACTCTGAGTGCAGAGAGAGAGCAGGAAGAGCCCCCCAGGAAACTGTGTGCACCCTTTACGCTGGGCCTTCTCTGTAAAGAACTGAGGAAGGACAGTCCTGTGCCACGCTGGCGAGAAAGGCCCACAGCAAACGCAGAGCTGTTTGATCAGATGGCTCCTATCTCCTGGCCCTTTCGCCCTGTGCTCAGGAACTCAAAAATGCAGTTCAGAAGGGAGTCAGAAACAGCTGGACTCCAAGAGCCATCAGAGCAATTCGGATAAGTCGATTGGAAACTAAAGTATTGGAAACTAAAGTATTGACGTGGCAGGAGTAATGACAAAGAGCATGTCATCTAGGGGGACAGCAGCCATTGCTCAGCTCGGACAAACTGTTGCCACACAGGAAAGTTAGAGCAGCTAGATTTGGAGTTTTCTTAGAGAAGTTAGAAGTGTGTGTGCGTGTGCTGACACATATATAAATGTACGTGTATATATACACACTGAAGGGAAGCTGAATAGACTGCTCCAAAATGTGCCACTCTCATAGGTGGATTATTTTGGGCTGAAGGCAGTCACCACCCAACGGACTCAAGAAAAACTTTTACCTCCTCCTTAACTACCTGAAAGAATTTAGAAAGGGATCTGGGTTGGCCCAGAAAGAGAGCTATTACCAGAGATAATTTTTTATCTGAAAAACTTACCTACATGGCAAGGCAAACATCCAATTACCAAACGTCTGCTCTTATTGTCCTGTGAATTATCTCCCCTCTTGAAGCCCCAAGCCCCTCTCCCATTCCTTAGCTCAGGATGGCATCTAAGCCGCGACTGCCTAACCGCCCTTGAGTGTCATATCTTTGGGGCTCCAGTATGTACAAAATTAGTTTTTCTTCTGTTAATCTATCTCACATCAATTTAATTATTAGACCAGCCAAATAACCTAGCAGGGGAGAAAAATTTTCCAGCCCTATAAAATATCCACACATATATTTTTTTTCTTAGTATTAATATTCCTAACACATTATACAGGGCAAATAAAACACATCTGATTCTGTGGGCCGAATTCAGACCCACAGGCCACCTCAGTACAAGTTCAGGTTCCAAAAGGGTAAGTAACTTGCACAGGCCACGACCAGTAAGTGCAGAGGCTGGGGTTCATGTCTGGGCTGTTGGACCCTCAAGGTGAGCTGGTGGAAGGGCTGGGTAGAGAAAGGGAAATCACTCTGATTATGGAGCTGAAAGTTATGGAGGGAAGAGGAAAGAAGCTTTGAAGGCATAAGCAAGGAAAACAGTAGGCAATCTGGGGATGAAACATTCTAGCGGAATATTTTTCAGGTGATTAAGAAAGTCAAAACACACACGTGCACTTACTTGTGAAAAGTGGCCAGAGGGAGCAGCAAGGTTGAAAATAGATCTTTGGTACTAAAAGAGACCAGGGACCAGAAAAAAGAGAAAATACTTGGAATCACAACTGGCGGATATTAAATCCTAATGGGTCAGCACTCAACAGGGGCTTCAAATACTAAAATGAAAAGTTACTACTTATTAAAGAAAAACACCGACCTGCCCAAAATAAACCTGAAAAGAGAAATAAAATCTTGGACTCTTTACCCCCAGTCCTTCCTTTCAAGACACAATTTCTTTCCATCAGTAATTGAAACAAATCCTGCAGGCATATTTAAAAACCTAGAAGTCTAGCTCTGCCCTACGGGGTGCCACGGGTGAATATTTGCATGTTGGGGAAAAGAACATTCCACTGGCCTCCCCCATTCTCCAGAGAGAACCCAGGGCCTTGCAAGTCCCTGGCAAAAGGTGAGATCTCACACACACACACACACACATGCACATACACGTACTACCACTGTGTGTGTGCGTATGTGAAACTGAGCTGTTGGGTTTATGATGCTGGCAATGAAGCAAGGTGGGGGAAAGGTGGAGAGGGGAGAAAGAAAAGTACTCAGAGAAAGTAAAATACAGAGATACTTCGATCTAAACATAATCTTTTAATTACTTTCCTTTTTGCTCAAGCCATTCCCATTAAACTACTGAATGACACAGCTATTCTTGGGTTACACCTTCAGAGAATTTTTTGGTTGAAAACGTGTATTCTTTTCAAGAATGAGGGAGAAGCCACCTGTTTAGATGCATGGCAGAAAGCCACTAAGGCCGAAGGCACAACAGGAATGTGCCAGTTAAAGCTGGTCCTTGCCAAGCCTTTACCACAGTTAGATACTGTGCATCCTTAGTGATTTCAATGGAAATGAAATTCTGAAGGGTTCTTGGGAGAAGATTCACAAAAGTCACAAAGCAAATCTTTTTGACTCAGACTGGTAAACATGAAGTAGCAAGGGTCTTCCTCAGGAAATAAAAGGGAAAATAAATTATTCTTTGGTATTTGTGAAAGGCAAGGCCTAAAAATCTGCAAAGGCTCCATAGGCAACAATCTTCCTCCCCTCCAGAGGCTTCCGTCTACTAGTGATCCCTCCCACAGGCTGAGCATGTGAAATAAGAAAGAGACAGCCCTCCATTCAAAGCCGTTCTCCAGAGGGGAGAGGTAGGACACCTGAGAAGGAATAGAGCATCTGACCCAGATGACAGACAAAAGTAGGCACAGTGGCGGCCACTGCCCCAGAGCTGTCCCCAAGGCCAGGCTCACCATGCTGAGTTCTCCCCTAAGATTCCAAGGTGTTCTTTCCTCCCACTTTCGTGAAGATTTTTTTTTTCTACTTGACATATACTTTTAAAGCTTTTTTCCCCCTATACATTGCATGCTCAGGTCAAAATGTTCATTCAGTCCACTTTCAAAATCCCTCCGTGGCACACCTGTTTGAGCACCTGACACAGGTGCTGGGCCCCGGACTGCAAAGCTGTCCAAGCTTACTTTGCAATGATAAGGAGTAAGAAAGGACTGAGCGACGAATGGGGCAGGGGAGGGAAAAGCATTGACTCCAGGACAGAGAGGGACAGGACGTCCAAGGGCAGAGAACTGGTTCCTCACAATACTTCCAGCATCAATAACCCATGAGGGAGCCTGGTGTGTGCATGGGCTTAGTCCACCTAGAGTCATGGGAGGCTCGATGTGACTAACCTTGCATTTTCTCTTTTCTTTCTGCCTAATAGCTCGTGTGTGTGTGTGAAAGAGACATCCCATGAACGAGCCTTTTGAGAAACAATTGAAGGGCAAAACAAGTCATTTCTTTCTAACCAAGAGAACCCGCACACACACACACACACACACACACACACACACACACATATATATATATATACATATATATAAATAAAATGGATATTTGTATCCTTCAAACACGTATTCCTCCATTATGTTATGAAGATGTTGAGGGTAGGAGATAGAATGTTAATATTCATATTCCATTTTCAGCCTGGGCATATGAGCAAGGCTGGGTCTGCTACTAACTTTATGCTTGTTACTCATTTCTCCATTACATCTCTGTTTTTATTACATGTATATTTATTTTCTTTATGAAAATCACAATTTCTATATACACAGCAAATTATCCATGTTTAGTTCTCCCTCAGGTATCTTAATTCTTTTTTCTAAATATTGGAAAACATCTTTATCAGAAAAGTTGATTAGATTTGTTTATTGAATGAAAAGATTTATTTTTCAAGTGTAAAATAGAGTATGAAAAGGAAAGTTATTTGGAAAAAATAGAATTATCAAGTCTAGATCTGTATAACATATCTGTTATTGCAGTTTACTTCAAAGAGAGATATAAAATATGGAATAACATCATGCTAACTGAACATTTCTCTGGGAAAATATTTTCCTGTTCTGAAAGAATTTTGACAAACAGCATTTCAGAGATAAGGTAGAATCACATGGTAGGTTAAAAACAGTTAAACATCCATAATTTCATGTGATTAAATCTAATACAAGAGTATTGAGGAAAGTGTCATTACTTTTCTACTTAGTTATAATATTGCTACTCAAATTTTACACTTAAAACAGGTGAATTTTATGGCATGTAAATTATGTCTCAGTGTTAGGGACTGATGTTTTTGTCCCCCCTAGAACTCCCATCCTGAAATCCTACCCCTCAATGTGGCCTTTGGAAGGTGATTAGGATTAGAGGAGGCTGTGAGGGTGAGGGTGGAGTCCTCATAAATGGGATTAGTGCCCTAATGAGACAGAAGAAAGAGCTTGCTTCCTGTCTCTGCTCTGCCTTGTGAGGACAGAAGAAGGTGGTCGTCGGCCAGAGGGCCTGCACCAGAACCCAACCATGCTGGTACCTTGACCTTAGGCTTCCGGCCTCCAGACCTGTGAGAAATTCTGTTGTTTATAAGCCATCTAGTCTATGGTGCTTTGCTATTGCAGCACAAATGGATCAAGACATTCAATAAGGCTGTAACAAATTCTACTTGAGTCATTTATTTATGACCATTTTCAAAACACTAATTCATAATTTATAGGTGGAAGATCTTATGGAGATTCCATAAAGCAAAATGACTTATCTGACTTATTCAGAGATGGGGTGGAAACCAGGCCACAAAAAACAGTTTAGACTTGCTCTTTTTGCTCAATCTCCTAGTTCACAAGACTTGAATATAAAAGAGCCCAATCCATTCCCAATGTTTGCAGTTCTCCAAGATGGGAGGATAATTAAAACCAAGGTTACAGAAGTCTGTTGAAAAAGAGCCAGAAACTAAAGTCCATGGTCTCAACTGCTGCTTTCTCCAGGTAAGTTAACTATTAACACGAGGCCAAACAAGGACTTTGTCTTTTCCTCTGACGTTTCCCCCTTCTTCTGGGACACAGCTGCTTCTCCCGTCCCACCTCCTTCCGGCCCAGCGTATTAAATGTTATCAGACAACAGCTTCCCTGTGGAAATCCAGCTCAACCCAAACGGTCCACACTGGGAGATAGGAAAAAAAAAAAAAAACATATTGGCAGCAACATTCTGAAAGCTCTTTACATTGTTGTCCACCATGCACCAGGCATCTGGGAAATGGCCTTGCTGAATACATTCCTGGTAGCAGATGAATCCACTGAACCTGCAGGAAGCCCTCTCAGAGAGTATTCAAACTTGAACTCTCACCCGAATCCATGGAGATCTGATTAAAATGCAGATGCTGATTCTTTAGGTCTGAGGCGGGCTCTTGAGATTTTGCGTTTCTAAGGAGCTCTCAGGTGGTGCAGATGCTGCTGTTTAGTGCAGAGAACCCATTGTAAGTGGCAAGGTGCTGGAAGGGTGCTGTTCAACAGAGACGTAAGGCAAGGCAAAAATGCAAGGACCATATATCACTTTAAATTTTCTGGTAGCTACATTAAAAAAGTAAAAAGAAACAGCTAAAATTAATGTTAATAATGTTTTTATTTAACCCAATAATTTAAAATGTCATCATTTCAATGTGTAACTAATATAAGAATTTACTTATGAGGTGTTTTACATTATTTTTTCACACGAAGTACTTGAAATCTGGTATGTATTTTACTTACCGCACATCTCGATTCCAACTAGCCATGTTTCAAGGGCTCAGTCGCCTCCTGTGACAAGTGGCTGCTGTCCAGAACAGCTCAGTGCTTGGGGCCTTCTCGAACAACTTCGTAATGCCTAGCTAGGCACACCACGAGCAGCCAGCACTAAGGGAAGTTATTCTTCTTGTCGTCTGTTCTTTCCTAGTGAGAAGTTTGCTGAGAGATCATAGAGACCCAGAAATGGAGACAAGAAATGTCTTTTGAGATCTACTTAGCAGAAACAGGGAGGGGCACAATTCAGAGAGGAAGAAGGGCATTTGCAATCGGGAGCCTCTAACAGGGAATCTAGCAAGCACTCTGGGAATTTCGGGGCCATGTCC
Organism: Eidolon dupreanum; assembly: GCA_028627145.1. Taxonomy (NCBI): domain Eukaryota; kingdom Metazoa; phylum Chordata; class Mammalia; order Chiroptera; family Pteropodidae; genus Eidolon; species Eidolon dupreanum. The sequence goes on from CM053503.1 coordinate 147,823,868, forward strand.
AAGTCTGGTGGGGGAGAGGCGGGGCAGGAGAGGGGCCCTGGACATACTCTGCTGCTCATCTGCCCTGACACCCTCACCACCTATCCCAGCGATGGTGCTGCTTGGGTCCGTGCCCTACACCCTTAAATCACAGCCAAACCCACCAATCCTGCGGCTTGACTTCAGAATCAAAAGTGAACTCAAAGATGGAAAGAAGGAAATTAAAGAAAGAATAAAATGAAGAGAAAAAAGAAAAGTGAGACAAATGAGAGATAAAAGAGTCCTAAGAAAAAGAAAAACTCTTCTAAACACTTAACCTTTATTTTCTTACTTTCTCACTCTTAGCTCCCAGGCTACACACAAGAAGGTAAATTTTGGAGACCTAGTTTCCCTGACTTAGGCTAAGACAAGAGGAGGCTTGAAAGAAGAGCATTTAGCCACATAAAACCAGCATGAGAGGAGAACTTATGACTCTTCAAATTCCCTTCAAAGCAGGAATTCTTTCAGAAACAAAGACAGCCAACCTTTCCTTGAGATCTTCTAAACAGTTCACTACTTCAGTAAAACATCCTTTTCCATTTTTAAGAAGTATTACACAATTATTTCTACCAAGTTGAAGTTTACCTCCATTTAATGTTCAACCACTGATCCAAATCCTATTTTCCAGAACTACATGAATACATGTCATCCCTATTCTTTAAATAATTGAAGACAACTGTTCTAGCATGCTTATCTTAGATCTCTTCCTATTTAAATCTGCCAACACCTTTACATCAGTTTGAGACCAATATATATGGTATTGTAATTGTCCAGATAGAGGATTAAATAAATTGTAGTAGATCTATACAATGGATTATTACACAGCCATTAAAATTGATGGAGATGTAGATTTACTGACATTAAAAAATTTTCACCATATGTTAAATGATTAAAAGGCAGGCTAGAAAACCAAGTGGATAGTAGGATCTCATTTAAAAATATATATGTAAGTATAGCTATACGGTGAGAAAAGACTAGAATACACACTAATATGTCATAGAGGTTATTTATGAGTGAAAGCATTATAGATATTCTAGTCTTTTTGCTTAACTCCATTTTCTAATTGTTTTATAAGAACATGTTGTGCTTGTATAATACAGTTAAATAATGTTTTATATAAATAAATTATAAGCATCTTCATAGATGATAAGAACCAAGGACAAATCACTTATTCACCATTCATCCATTCATTCATTCAATGAATGAGTACCTGCTGTCTGCCAGGCACTGTTCTAGTTGCCGGGGTACAGTAATGAGTGAGAGATGGCCCTATAACATCTCCTTGCAAGCCTCCCACATTCTGAGACAACCACAAGGCCTGTGGAGAGACATGCACAGATGGCCAGTGTGCCAGGTGGAGCCATTCCCTTGTGCCATGAAGAACTTAAACATTTCTTGGGAAAGATTAGTTAAGAGAGGGAGGAATGACATGCAGAAGTCACTAAAAATAACCCAATGGGCTCTGATTAGGAAGCTGTCACTGATTAGTTAGCAAGGGAAAGAAGTCATACAGGCAGTATTGGTTCACCGAGGGGGCATCTACTATGGATGAGTAGCTAATGAAAAGCCCATTGGACACAACCTAACAGGAGAGTCCAGAGCATTCCCAGAGAACGAGTCTGAAAACACTACTTTAGATCAGCAAAACCAAAAGCGGAAGGGTTTCAGCTTTTCAGAACCACGAGAATGTTTAAATGCTAAGAAACAAAATGACAAAAAACTCTGAGAAAACTATTGTCATGTTACCTGAATATGCATTTGAAGTATTTCTGTCAGAGCATTGGGGTCCCTAATTACTGTGCTCAACAGAGTTGGTTAGAATTTGGGTCTTCCTAATCCTCCAGACCCTACAAAGCTAGAACCTGGTAGAACAGGGAGGAAAAATTATGATTTAAAAAGCGGGGGGTGGGGGGGGGTGGGGGGGATGTCCAGAACAGTTGTTTGCTTAGCAGCCAGTTCTTCACAGTACAGACACTATTTACAAAACAAAAAATAAAAGTGTCATTTTAGATTTGGAAGGAATCATGGAGATTATATAATCCAAAGACTTTTTTCGAACATTTAAAATTTTTAGCTGCAGAACTCACTGTTCAAACAAAAGCCCACGCCACATTTTCTAATCCCACTCCTCAATCTGAGGGGTCTAAGGACACTCACAGAGCAAAGTTTAGAAACCACTAATCTAGCCTAATTCTCTTAGTTTATAGATAAGGAAACTAAGGTCCAGAGGGATGAGGTTATTTTCCCAAGGCTAAACCTCTAGTTTAAAGAAACAGCTTGCACTTCTGAGCATTTCTTCACAGGACAGTGTTATTTCTAGTAAACTACTCATTTCTAAATGACTACACAGGTTTTGGTTTGCCAATACAAAATCGCATCAATAAGAAACTGTTTCAAAGCAAAACTGAGACTTTTAGAATTCTACTTGTTCTGAGTCTGAAATTAAGCTTTTAAAAATCATTTCTTTTTTTCTACTGGACTAATTCCATGGCATCAAGAATAGCTTCCATTCTTAGTTAATTTAAGCATTTATTTCATCACAAATTTGAGAATATGGGATTTTAATGTTTTATTGCATTTTCTAGCAAGGTTTTTTAAGGCTTAGACCCAAAATACTTCCCAAAGGAGAGTATCTCCAATTTGGTAATTTATATCAACAAGAAAATATGACTAATTAATATAAATCAGCTTTACTGCCAACTTTTTAGGAATAAATTTATTTTGTCAAGTAGCCTGTTAATTAAACAGGAGTATGATAAGAGAAACAAATAATAATAATACAAATAAATTAGGTCCCCCAGGTCTCCCATTATTTTTAAGGAAAGATGAACGGGAAAACATGTTACACTTTCAATGACAAAATTCAAATATGATTTTGGCACAGCTATTCCATCAGTATATAAAAATCAAGTAAAACAAAAAAGACACTGGACATACATTCTTAACAATTCATATTCTGTACATATTTGGGGAAGACAGGACATAGGTAAATGAAATGCCGACAATCTAGCATACGTTGTGATGAATGTTGTGGGCAAGATCAGTAATTTTGAATATCAAGATACATTTAAAGGTTCCTTGTCTTCTCCCTACCCAAAGAAATCAGATGTAATATTTGGCTTCTCCTAGCATCATAATGAGCAACAATTTATTGAGGGACTGCTACGTGCTTTGGGCCACCATCTAAAGCAATAAGAATTTTTAAAAGACAGGTCCTTATGCTAATGTAGCTTGGTCTTCTCAAGGAGGCACAAGACATAAAAAGATAAACAAAAGCCAAGAAAGCATATTCTGCATCAAATTATTGCTACGGGCAATGAGTGCTGCCAAGGAAAAGTGACTCAGGATTTCTCTGGAGAGGGAAGTCTTCTTGAAGTTAGGATGGCTTGAAAGAAGGTCATTTTTAGATAAGCAAAGAGAGAGTCTTCATGGCATCCGGACGAGACTGTGGGTGTATGCACAGAAATGTGTGTGGTGTAGTCTGGCTGGAAGAAGGGGGCTGTGAAGGGAAGAACGGGTGGTGTGATCATGATCACACAATGAAATTTGTTTCAAACATGTTATAAGAGACGTTATAAAGAGGCTTGAAAATTAAACTATGTTGGGACCTTCCGATGGGGTAAGGGAAGGAAACTGAGTGAAGGAGGTCCTGATCCAAAATCATAAATTACTCTTGGCCCATTCTGGAGTGTCTTGGGAAGATCTATCTGGCAGGAGAGTGTGTAAAGATTGACTTGAGGGAGGAGAGATCATAAGAAGGGACATCAGTCAAGTGACTATTACACTATTTAGTCACCAAGTCATGAAAATCTGGGGGACTGGGAGAAGTCAAGATGACTGAAGATTCTTGTGTGAGTGGGAGTCTTTATCTTTGCTGAATGAATAACTGAACGAATAAGCGAGGGCCAAAATTCAGAGTGAGAATTGGTTTAAAAGGGAAAGAGGAGAAGTATGAACCTAGATGAGTTAAATGTATAGTCATGGTGGACTAGGGAGGCAGAGACTCTTGGGCAGCGATTGGTTGTGGGTGTGAGACCAGAGTCTGACAGCAGCCCCCCACTGGGAGCTCAGACACAGAGCAAGGACAACAGGGAGCGCTGAAGAATGAGCTTGAGACATGTTCAAACTTAGGGAGAAGAAAGAGTAGTTGGAACTAACAAAGAACCGAGAAAAGACATAATCTGAGAATTAAGTGGAGAAACAGGGCAATGGAAGGTCCTCGATGCTGGCCGATTCAGAGGTCAAAGAGAATGACAGCAAAGGTCACTGATGGCCTTGGGAAGAACAGCTTCAGGAAGATAACAAGGCGAAAGCTAAATTGCAATAGGTTAAAGAGTAATAGTGGAAAGAGCAAGTATAACGTTAAGCTGTCCAAAGAAACCACAGCAATTGAGGGGGAAAGAAAGTAGAGAGATTTTAAAGAAATATCCATGGTACGGAAGGTTAAGTACCATGAGGCACCATATTTGGTCTCTATGGACTGTGAAGGTACACATGGTCTGGTTCTTTTAATGTGATTTCTACTTTTTAGTTTAGCAGGTCTTTTAATAAAGACCTGCACATCTTTTAATAAAGAACCCTCTAACTTTTTATACTTACATTTTAATTTCTTGAATACTTTGTAAGCCAGGATACTTGAACACTTTTTCTCCAAGATACAATAATACATTTCATTCCATTAGATTGTGCTTTGTACTCTGTAAGATGAAATGTTGAACTTAAAAATATTATAAAGCAAAAGGGAAACATATTTCAGTTAATAGAATTTCAGTAACCAAACACATCCTAAATTATTTTGGAACTTGATTAGGTAAAAGGAACTCCATCTATTGGTTGCCTATTTTCTCTTTTATTACAAAAATCAGCATTCCTCTATCAGACTCCCTTTATCACTTGTTCATTTTTTCTCCACTTTCCCCTAGCCACTTATATTAGGAATTGGCCTATGTTGTTTATACCTTCAGTCTTTCCCTCTACACATAAAATGAGCATAACTAAAATTGACCAAGTGCTTAGTATGCGCTGGGGACTATTCTAAGTGCTTTACATGGGTAGTGTCATGTATTCCTCCTAGTGTATTTTATGGATGAGGTTAAATGACTTACCTTAGCTTATGCAGTTCATAAATAATGGAATCAAGATGAGAACCAGGAAAGTCTTGCTGCAAAGTCCACAGCCTTAAGCAGCTGCTACACTGCCTCTCTCCAGATCCTCTAAGTCTCTTCCAATCTGCATTCCTTCTATTCAGGAACTTCCTCAGAGTACTTACTTCACTCAGCAATATTTATTGAGTAATTATGGGCAAGCACACTATGCTAGGGGCTGAGGTTTCAGGGATTAATGATATAGACATTGGAATATACTGTCCAGGTGAGGCAAACAATAAGTCATAGAACGCACTGTGAGGGGTGAGTGCATACCCATAGGTCCTTACTAGGTCAGGGTCAAGGAGAAGAGATGACTTTCCTCAATACCATCAATCCTGGTATTGAGCGTGAAGGAGGTCATCAGCCTGCTAGCCTTTGAATACCAGATCCCTATTCGCTAGGTGGGAGACTGAGGAAATTATGGAAACTCTTTCTGGGCCTACAAGTAAAATATGAAAGACTACAGAGAGCAGTTCTCCAAATCTATCCTTATCTTTCTTCCTTGATCATTTATTTACAGGGGGATTTGACAATCAACTCGATGCCCATAACTTCCATATCTTCTTCAGCCGAGCCTCCCTACAAGCCCTGACTACAACTACTGGTTGGTCATCTCCACCTGAATGCCCCTGCTTCCAACTCAAACTTTATATTTAAAACTCTTTGGCTCTCTCAAAATCATTGACTGTTAAGTGATGTTGCCCACTTCTACCCCCAGCATCAGTAATTCTTCCAGAAATCCAGGGGTGAAGCCTCTTTTGATTCCTCCTCCTCCCTACCGTTTCCAAGTCTTTTTGACTTCCTCCTTCCTTTACATTTTTACCACTAGTTTCGACTCCATTTACTAGCCTATTGCATAGCCTCCTAATTTTGCCTGCTATAAACCTTACTCTCTTAAATTATGCCAGATTAGTCTTCCTGAATCATAGCTATCATTCCATTGTCCTCTGCCTAGTTTAGCCTTCCATGCCCATTATGCTGTCATCCCCATTAGCTTCTCCACTTTATTTCTCAAAAGTCTCCATACATTTTATACTTAAGTCAAACTGCTCCCTGTTCTCACAGACCACGAGTTATCCCGACTGCTCAATCTGCCCCATCTGGAACACTTTCTCCACTTCTCAATGTCCAAATACTGCCCATCCTTGAATGCTCTGTTTAGGTGCACCCTCCTCTACATCCTTTGGTCATTAATCATCTCTTCTTGACATAAACTTACATTTTATCACTCTTCTAAGTGCCTATTTCTATTCTGTTTGTATAGTTACGCATCTTCTCTCTACTTTTGGCAAAGAGTTTGACTACAGAATCCAACTGTGATTCACCCTTATGGATCCCAGTATCCCTAACACAAAATGCTCAAAAATATAAATGACTTAAAAAAATGAATGAAAGATGGAAGATGGAAGAAGAGAAATAGCAAACCTCAGAGTGCTAAGCAATAGGCATCTCTTCATCACAGGGATTTGAAGGAAAAATAACTGACTGTGGTCACATTAGTTGAAGAATTTTCCAGGAAGCCAGTTACGTGAAAGGAGCAAATTAATACCACCTTAATGTTCAAATTTACACATTGCTGAAAGGTGCAAATTAATGCAAATGAGGTTTTTAAACAATACAGGTTTTTTCCCCTAAGAATTATTGTTAATGAGGCAGAGGAAAGAGAAGGGTGAAGATATGCTAATGAAGGAGTAAAAATATATTCTCTTCTAAATTCTAATCTTTGTTTTCACTTGGCATTCCACAGGCTCTCAGCACCACCCTTTTAAAGATGTTGCCTCAATTCAAACATTTTACTAATAAGCTTGTCTCCTTAAGGCTATTTTTAAAAAATCAAATCAAGAACTTAGCCAGTATAATTCCAAAAGTTTATGCATGTTTGGGGATTTAGAAAAAGCATCCTTAATTAGAAAAAAAAACTGAAGTTTTAAGTCACCTATATATAATTGAAGAAATGGACACAATAATTTCAAGCATTCCTCTTCATATCTGGTCATTCAAAAGCAGAAAAAATGATAAAGTTCTGTCAGTGCTGGTCATCTTACTAGTACTCTAGGCATGTGCTTTTAGTCTCAAAATATTAATTCCTTTTAGAGAAGCCAAGTACAATTTTAGAATATATCTTTAACATACCTGGATTAAAAACCAAGGAAAACAAATCCAAATACCGCACAAAATAAAATAAAGTGACTTTCTACAATGGAATGGGTAATTAGAAGATAATGAATTTTCTTTGCAAATTTTGTCCTAGCCTCTATGTGTACTTCGAAATTCCTCAGTAACTAAAGACAGCACAGGAAATGAAAAGTTCCAATCTACATACTAAAAAAAATAACTATCAATTCCAAGGAGATACAAGGCAGGCACTTGGCAACGACTCACAGGAAGTGTTTCTTCAAGTTTTTTTTTTAACTTCGGTTATACAGCATGAAATTGTTCTTATACCTGTGAAGTTATGAAAATGAAGAGAAAAGGGGATTCTGAGTAAATGAAAGAAAAATTGGCATGTAAGATCTTCATTATAGCATATAAGAATTTCAAATCCAACTTCTCGTCGGATTTCAAGGTTGGATACCACATTAAAGTCACCTTGGAGAGCATTTAATTGATCGAAAGCTATTTAAATACTAGTCATTGTCAGTCTAACCATAAAGAACCACATACACATGTTTCTCTGGAATTCTAGATAAAATATAAGGTATAAAAAATATTTTCTTAAATAACAACGTGGGGGAGAATACCTTCCCTGGATTAGCAGCTTCCATCCATATCCAGGCAAAGGAAATTATACCAAAAACAAGGTTACTTCACAGCAAGATTTATTAATACATCCAAAAGAAAGAAAGAAAAATCATTTTGTCACACTATATACAGATAATACATACAGTGTTTTATACACATATTACATCAGTTTTTACACAAGAAAAATATACATAAAAATGTAAACTTTTGTATACAAAAACCCTTAAACAAATTAAACAAGGACCAGATAACAAAAGGAGACCAATCATTATTATTTCAGCAAATTTTTAAAACAGTAATACAGTACATTCATTGAGATATATATGGAAAACGTGAGCCATCTCTTGTTTAAAGGGAAATTACAAACCAAAAGCCCATTCCCTCCCAAGACGTGGTCTCCCCCAGCGACACCACCCCCAATATTATAGATATGCCTTTCCTTCAGAAGTGGTGGCTTTTATCAAAATCTGCCAATCTCCTCATCTGTTCCTATGGTCTGTGCAGAAACAAGTGGCTCATAGCTTTTGTGCACATGACTAAGATTCCAGCCACTATTAAAACAATTACAGAGAAGATTCTCAGTTTGTAAATTCCCTTTAAGCAACTTTTTTTTTTTTTGTAAATATTTTTAATGTATGGACTGTAAAACATACTTGTGTGCCAAGGTGAATGAGAACACTGAAAAAGAAGGGTTTTGAGAGCTGCTAGTCCTTGCTACCGTGCAGTTACTTTGTTAAAATAGATTTTAAAACTGTGCAACCTGTCTGTCATTTACTGGTTTCAAACAAGCTACCTCACCTTTGATTTCCCACTGCAACTTGGTTTCAACTTACACTTCAGTACTCTAGTTAGTACCATACAATTGCTAAGAGGCTTTTTGTTAAAGGCTGCTTCTGATATCAAGTTCCAGCTAAGCTACCCTGAAATCACTCAAACCCCAACCTCTCTATTTCAGTCTTCAGGGGTACTTACTCCACTGTTTTTTGTCACATCTTACAATTTATGACTGTCTACCTACATTCCTCTCTGTAAGGTCTTGAAATGTAATCTGGTGCCAACTCATCACAAGATAAAATATTTAAGTATTTTCTTAAGATTCTTTCATTTGGTGTGTCAAATTGATATAATGAAAAATACGTGAAGCTGTGGGGACTAAGAATTAAATCTCTGTCAAGTGCATGCAGACTTGGAGTCCTTTTTTAAAAAAAAGTCTGGGAAGACCTTTAATAAATGCAAAATATGCTTAAGACAGCATCATGAGAGTGCTGCCTTCTCTCAGAGTTGAATTTTGAACAAGGCAGAATAACAATTAGGTGATATATTTCCCTGCAGCAAGAGAGTAGTTAACTTCCCCCCAGGCAAAATGATCTGGATGATCATTATTTATTAATGAAAGGAAGAGGCAAATTGGTGAATTAAGTTGATCTAGGAGATGGTGGATGACATACACTAATGGAAATACTAGGATTGCTTTATAATTGAAATAAACAGGCTGGTTTGTGGTACATCTCCATTTCAGCGAAGAGAAAAGCACGAGGCTCCTCAAGTGAATCTCCAACTCTCTCTTTCTCCCATGGGACAGATGACATTTTAAAAATGACAGTCTCCCTTTCAGTTAAAAAAACATAACAATAAAAGGAAAAGGAAGATAAATAAATAATGTGTGGATGTCTTTAGATGAGAAATTTTTAAATGTTCTTTAAATAATTTTTGATAATGTATTTTAAATCATTACATACAACTGCCATTGCAGTGACAATATTCCAGTAGGGGCAGCATTTTGCTAAATGTCAAAGATTGCCATTTAAAACTCATACATATACATGTGTATATACAGCATATCAACACTATTTATATACATATATATCTAGAGAGCAACATTTCATTGCCTTTGAATAACTATATATCCTCTCCCACAATATATACTAGAGACATACTGTGTGAGTATATACGAAAGTATATGTACACATGCTCCAACATGTATATATACACTTTTGTCTGTGTGTGCATAAGAGCTTTAAAGGCACAATATATAGGGATGCAAGTTTTCTAGAGAGCTGCAGCAAAGTTAAAACAGAATGTCACAAATGTGAGAAAAGTCAAAAGGAAACAGCAGAATTCATTACACAAGAATTCGTTAAAGCAGTTTCATCATGAGTAAAACTAATTAAAAATTCAAGAGGCTTACACATGACTTTCTATGCTTTCCATTAAAACAAAAATGGTAAATTTATGATTAAATCACAAAGTAAATTAAATTTTTAAATGACAAATTAATGACAATAAATGAGGAAATAAGCCTAACACTATTATCAATCATAAAATTATAATTATGTCCTTTTTCAATTTAAGTAAATATCCCAAAATTATCTAGGTAAACTTTTCAAATCAGTTTTGTTTCAAGGTTCATTACTGTTTGTTTTTGAGACAAAGATGAATGCCCGATTCTCAAAATTACTAAAGAAAACATTACCCAAACTTGCTGTCTTCTGGGAAATGTCAGAGATAAAGATTAAAAAAAAAAAAAAGAATTGAGAAGTTAATGAAATGCACTTAAGACAAATGCTTCTGGCTAGAAAGGACATAATAAAGGAGAAAAAACACAATGAAGTGTGATTTTTAAATGTTGACAGACTGAGAAGTTAGTGAAGTTGAAGAATAGTGGAACTGGCAAGGAAGAATAATTCTAACAGAAATTAACTCAGAATAACCACAAACAAGACTATATTCCAAAGAACCTCCACTTTAGTGTGCTGATGATATACTCTAGACTGTCACCTCCTCCTGCTTATAGAATAATCCAGAATTTTCCATAGACGTATAATCTTGCTTAACAAAGGCTGTTTATCTATTTATTATACACACACATTTTTAGGGAAATATATGTATATAGCTTTATCTATACACACACATATACATACGTGTATATATAGATTATACAAATGTATAAATAAACATAATACTTCTCAATCTTTCCATTGACAAGGCAAGTTCACATTCAGCAAAGTGCCACCACATCCCATATACACATCTCTGTACAGATTTACACAAAGGGTATATTTTCACCCTTCAACCAGGGGGAATTTATTCTAGCAAATCCCATTAATCAGTAACTGAAGGGAGAAATGGCACCAATACAAACTCCCTTCTTTCATTTGCATGCATATGTACAAGAAATATGCAGATTTTTTTAAACCCATAAAGCAAGAATGAATGGAACTGGGAGATGCTGCAAAAATATAACTGTAAAAAGAACAACATATAAAGCTTTTTTAGGTCTTGATTATATATAAGATGGATGAGGCTTCAAAGATAACTACAAATTCAGGTGTATTACCTGAAGTTGTTTTGACATATTTCAAAGTACATGATTTATATTAAAAATAAGTGTGATTGGAGTATTTAATAACAACTCTAGTTTTGACTATTTTAGACCACCGGATACTCTAGTAATGAATGTATAGTAAAATGACAAACCTCAAAATATAGGAATGTATTTTTTTTAATTCCATATGAATCAAGTCAAGGGTACCATGTTTTTCCCTATAACCAAAATGTGAGGGTAGGGGAGCACGCTAACTCCATAAATAACAGCACAACTGAGTAATTTTTAAAATACCTGAAATCATCCCAGCTTTAAAATATGCATGGTGAAATGAACCCACCAACTCTTTAAACAAAGCAGCCGCTTCAAAAAATGGCATTCTTTATAAAAGGCCTATTATAATTTTCTTAACCTCGCCAGTAAAAGATGATCAACAATATTTTCTAACTGAGAATATAAAGAAACCTATTCATGTAAAAAAAGGTCCAACTGATCTCTGGTCCCATCACCCCCACAGATAAACACAACTCATGTTTAGGTCTATCTCTCTTATTTTTATGCTCAGAAGCGAAAGGATGGTCTTAGAATCTACAGTTTCTCATGTCATTTTAAAAACATAGCATAATATAAGTTAATCAAAATGTTAAAAATGCACATGATATCAGAGCTAGCCTTTTAAAATAAGATAACATGATGAAGAATTTGGTGTATTTATACAACAGAGACAATAAGAAAGTAACTCCAATACCCTCAACTAAAGAAATCGTAGTTCTACAATACATTCTGTTACCTTTTTCTATTTTTACTGAAGCACACATTCATCTCTCTCACACACGTGCCCCCAATGTATATTTTTGCATGTGTGTAAAAACACAAATATATACATGCACACAAGTAATTTAATTCTATTTTTAAGTCACAGTGGGAATTCCTTAGTGAGGAGGGATAAAAAGGTTCCTGAATAAGACACTGAGAACATCTAGATTTATTATTTTCTCTATTTTACTTCCCAACTTACAGAATCAACTGTAAATTAAAGAATAAATCCATAGGAAATAAAAGAGGTCTTAAAAACTTAGCTTACAAATTCCAGCTACAGTAGTTGGGAATTTTACTTGATCTATGTATTTCTATTTACCCTGTAACTAAGCTTCTAGCCATCTTAAGTGTAAACCACAGATCATTTACTAAAGAAACATGATTCTCAACAGTTCTATGAGTTCTAATAAATGGTCTAAAGGTGTTCTACATTTTGAGGCCCCAGGATATCCTTTTATTTTATATATCTGCAAGGTAGCAAAGGATAGCTATACACCTTGACACGGCAGAGATCCAGTGTAAAAAGGTGCTTCACTAGTTTGTTTTGTCAAAAAAAAAAAATAAAAAAAAAAGCTCATATATAATTTTTTAGCTATTAAACACATAGGCAACATAATTCATTACAGCTTTAGTATAAAACTTATAATTTATGAGGTGATGTTAATAGCATAAATTAATATACCTTTTCTCTTAAAATCTACAATAAGTATTCTGAAAGCTCATTGGGGAAGGAGATTCTTAAATAAAAGTTTTAAAGCTGTGCATGGGAAAGGATTCTGTATGCTGAAGCTGAGATGAGAAGCTGAAGGAGAAAGGAAAAAAGTCCTATGCAAGACACTGTGGGCTACGAAACCAAATGTTTTCTCTTTCTTGCGCTCTCTTCAATGATGAGTCACCTTTAGTTTCTTGAAAACTATTTTCTTATTTTAAAAACTGCCCTAATTTCCACAAGGAATCCCTGAGACATACTCAACACTATACAGTGAAAAGAACTATCACTGTTGAGAAGAACTGATTCAACCCTTCCCAGCAGATGAAGACAGTGTCACGAGTATCAAACTTCCCATCACTTCCACGCTAATCTGCTGGAGCCCACTGTACCTTAACGACGCAGGTGGAGTCATTTCAGGGTAAATCAGTCTATTCCCCAAGTAAAAGCAATGGTGTGGCATTTAGTTGCACTGGAGCCTTCTGCACTGCATATTGAAAATTTTTCCAAGGGGAACTTTGTGTGCATACAGAGCTTACTTCAGTGGTCCCCAGCTTAAAACAAACAAACAAAAACAAACAAACAAAAGTGAAAGAAGAGGATTCTGTTACTCTTAGGCCAGGATCTGTACAGATCACGTGTGCGCGTATGCATACTTCGGGACTAGAGGTGGGCTGAGCAAGCAGGCGGAAGGGAAAAAGCAAGGGAAGCTGTGCTGCTGCCCTATATAGCTAAGAGTTAGACAGGTTTTCTCTTTTAAGACTGCTTGTCAGACTAAACTTTATTTAAATCACTAAAAACTCTGCCAAACGTTCCCAAGATCCAGGAGCCTGGGATAAAGAAAGTCATACCAAAACTCTCTCTCTCTCTGAAATGCCTCATTTTCTTTCATTAGCTTTGTATCACAGAGCAGAGAGAGGAAAGCTTACAAAAAATAAGAGCTGGAGTGAAAAGAGAATTTTTGCAATTTAGAAATAAGGCTCTCTAAATCTGACCCACAATTTTTGCATGACACTGGTTACTACGAGAGACATAACTATCTACTTATGTTTTGTTTTCTTTCCTAACTTGCTGTTTAGGGGAAAATGAATATGTTCTTCACTGGTATTTTATTACAAATCTTTTGAAAGACAGCATTTACAATGTTACTTTAATCAACTAAACATGGATTTTGGTTCCCTCCAGAATATATTGGAAAGTTTATAAAGTTCAAGATATTAAGAAGTCATTAAATTGTTCTACCTTTCTATAGAAAGGTAAGATTCAATTATTTTTCTATTATTATTCTGTGAAGATTCGATTGTTTTCACTGAAAAGGGGAGGGGGAAACTATGTTCTATCACATTATGTATTCCCACCCCCCACTCCATCCCCAAGAAATACATTTCTTGTCAGGAAAAAAATCCTTGGAGCAATGTAGGTGTTGATGATGAAAGAGATACTAATGAAGACTATTCAGTAGGACTACATTTTCTTTCTAGGAATCCTTTAAATTGCCTCAATAAACTGCAGAGTTTTGTTGACCATTTAGAAGATCATTATATTATTCTATATATACCAGATTAAAAATAGAATTTAATAGAATTTTAAAAGGCTAAAAGGAAAGAGAATAAAGAAAATAGGAACCAGACATCTAAAAACATTTTAAATGAATTAGTGTTAATACCCTCATCTTTTTACAATACCAATCCACAACGACCTATTGAACTAAGCTGGAGAAAAGGCAATTAATTGCCTCACACAAATACTGCTGATGAAGCCTACCAACCATCATCACTATCCCAATGAAGCAAGGGCACAGGAAGGGTGGCAAGCAAGTACCAAGGAACTGACATCAAGGGAGTTCCCTAAATATGCTCGAATTCTAGTGCCAGCTGATAAAAACTGAATGGTACAGGTCAAGAGAAACAGAAATTCTTTCACATAAGAAGAATATTGTACTGATAGGGCACCAGTGTGTATCACAGACATCATTTCTTCCCAAATCAAAGAACTGTCTTTACTTCTTTGGATTTGTGATCATGGATTGAGAATAAGCTCAGATTAGCAAAAGCTTTAGTGTTAGTCACAGAAAATGATGGTTCCTAACTTGCAGTTGAGATTGGGCTTATTTAAGAAATAATTCTTATAAATAATTATTTGGCAAAGATAACGTATTAGCTTTCTTTAGCCTTAAGCCCCTAAAGAAGAATTACAATCTCAAGGAAAAAAAAAAAGTTTCCAACTTTATCTCCATACTATTTGCTTCTCATTAAATTATAATCTTCATGGAGGGGACAACAGACACATCACACTGCCTGCCAACATGAAATTGCTTGGAAAGTCATTTATAAAGCAGTCGTCTCTCACATGGTAGGCTATTAGAGAAAACAATCCTTTGACATATAAGCTATGCGATGAAAATCAGAAAATTATTTCATTGCATAGTCTCTCACTTGGTGGGTTACGTGTAATTGCTATTAACTATTGTGAACTGTTTACTAGCTATTTAACCTACCCAGATGTGCAAATTGCTAAGCCATTTTTAACAGAGGAAAGAACAATGTCATAAGTACTTTAAAATAATATTAACAATTATATAGAGAGAGTAAAGGAGAGAAAACACATCTTTTCTGCAGATGCTACAGATCACAGCAAATGAATATCATACATTGCAATGGAATTCAGATTCTCAGAACACAGAATGTATCCATTAACTGCAGCCACTCTGTAAATTAAATCACATTAACACAATCTAACTGGCCTTTATAAATGGTCCCAAAGAACTGCAGAAAGAAAAGTGAACCTTCTTTGCCACCACTTCTCATGAGTTTAACACTAGACTACGAGCTAGTTTCCACCTAATTAGGACCTTTATAAAACTTGATTTTGATTCCAGTATTGCCTTATTATAGTGTAAGTGCTATTTTAAAAGACACTAATTTTCATATTTCTGGAGTAAAAGACACTTCATTATTTTCTTTACATATTAACAGCAAACCTACTACTAATAGACTACTAATAGAATTGCTCCATTAGCTAAAAGAAAAACATAACGGATATCTCTGGGTTCACAGATGTTCTTCTTTCTTCCAAAAAGGGACTCAAGCAAGAAACAGGAAGAGCAAAGCAAACTGCAAGCTCAGATATTTGTTTCGAAGTAGATGAGAAGAAATTTTTGTTTTTTACTAATTCTTCAAGTTTATACTGGTACTTTCTATGGGTGCCCCTTCTTCAGCTATCACCATGGGCATCTAAAAAAAAATGAATTTATTCAAAGTTTTTGGTGTGAAGCTTTAACTGGCAACATTCCTGATCATTTCTTGCCTCCTTACTAGAAAGCAGAAAAGGGCTTTTAAATGCACATAAAACAGAAAATTGCAAACAATAAAATGTGCAACTTACTGCAAACTCAGTTTTGATAACTGAAGAATTTTAAGCAGCTACCACGAGGGACAAATAGCCATAAAAGTTCAGATCGACTACCCGTGACTTTCCCTTTGCTGTCAAAGAAGGGCTGATAAGAAAGTCGATGTGCTGCTCTGCTACAACGGTTAATTAGGACACAGCGGAGACTAAATCAAGTTGCTGGGAATGGACAGTTCTCTAATGATGATTACAATGGGGTGTGAAGAGGTTAGCAAACTAAATGACACTTTTGAGCAGAGGTAACTAATCATAATCATTTCATTATAGTACATTAAAATAAAAAAGCTTACTAACAGGTTCATGGGTGAGAAATATTCAAATTATCTGTTCTCACCGTTCAGAATAGAAATTTATGGTGATACCAAATATAACTTTGCTTTGTGACATAATTTATAATTTAGAAAATTCTCAATCTGCAAAAAAGGCAAAGCTATTAAAAATAAATCTTCCAATCAGTTATCATGATTAAAAAAAACCTAAATATATTACAAACATATTTTTGGCCCACAAAAAGAAACTTTAATAAATACAAAATAGGGCATATAATGATTTCATACAGTCATATGACATTTCCCCTCCATAATCTCAGGCACGTGGTATCTGCATAATGCCTGCTGATCACCATCATTCCTTTAAAAAGCAGAGAAAGAAAAGCTTTCAAAAGAGGGACTGGTTAGAATTAGCATGGCATAAAGAGAATACATATAGGAAGTAGGAAAATACATCCAAATCTTTACCTATTGAAAAGGAATTAAGATCAAATATTCCCTGACAAATGAATCATTATATCACATCATTAATAGATACGTTCTCTCTACTCATCTTTTAAAATATATATATGTAAATTAGACTAGACTCAGGTATAAATAGCCAATGGTATCTCAGGGAACAGTGAACCGTCTCAGCAAAAGCAGAGTACAGATGCCTTTAAAATCTAGTTCCACCCTTCGGGGGGAGGGGGAGTGGAAAGGGAGAAGGCAGGTAAAAAGAAAACTCACATATTCATTTCATAGTCACCAACTTACTAAACTACTCAATATGATTTTTAAGCCTAAAATCCTGGTACTTTAAAACAATTTCCCCAAACTTAAACCTAAGTACTTAAATTATTTTAAAAGTACCAAACAGTGGGTAAAATTTATGTCTCATTTTCAAAATCGGCTTTGAAAGAAACTTTAATATGTGTATCCTTCAGATATTACTTATCACTTCACAACTGGTACATTGATTCTACAAGTGTCTTCAACATTTTACAAAATCTTACCAAAGAACCACTACTGTAAACATGAAAAGTTAAAAAGCAAAAGATGGATCAAGAAGTTCACAGATCGCATCTTTCCAAATCTATCTGACCTATCCTGCTTTTCACATCAAAATATTTTCTTTAATTACATCTTGCGAATGTATTCCATGACACAGAAATTTAGGAACAAATGCATGTCTAAAAAGGCAATATAACCACCAGACCTCAGAATCTCAGCAACTCTGCAGTCACTCCAGGCAAGCTTTTTACGACATCCCCACAGCACTGATATGAATTCAGCCTTTTGTGTTCCTGGCTAACTTAGCAGAAAAGGGTTGTGCTGTTCATCATGAGACCAGACTATCCCCCCTCTCTTTTCAGGAAACTCAGTTAACTCAGTGGGAAAGAATGACCAACTTATTAGGGTTGTGAGATGTGGGAAAGGAAAATTAAGAGCCTTACTTATTAGGGAGGAAAAAAAAAAAACAATGGGACAGCTGCTTCCTGCCCTGCACAAAAACACACACGTGGGTGCACACATACACACGGGCAGTCAAAAGACTAATTTTTTTCTTTTTAATTAAACATGATCACAATTAGGAATGGAATCCTGGCCTCATGTGGTATTTAGCAGTTGGTGCTAAGTCAAAGCCTCGACCTGCCGCTCCACACCATTTGTTACGTCTTACACAGAGGGACTCAATGAATAGGATCACTCTATCTAGAACCACCTACGTAAAGACCTGGTAATAGAATGGAAAGCATTGATCTGAATACTAGGAAATAGTAAAGGGCACTGGTAATCTGAGGTATCTTCCACTTCTAGGACTTGCTGCTAAAAGTCAATTCTATCCAGTCACTGTGCTGAGCCACTAAGGAAGCCATTGGGGTAGAGTGAACCTGCCAGGAGGGAATGAGCACCAGTGCAAAGGAGCACACGTGAACACTGAAGCGCGGTCCACTGCAGGGTAACCTGTTTAACTGGAGAAGGGAGTTCCCCTCTAGTCCCCATCTGTTATTTTTAAAATCTTCTTTAGGAAAAGGGGAAAAGGGTGATAAAGAGGAAACAAAGATAGAAAACACCAGGTTCCCCACCTGCCTGCAAACACACAGACACGCTCAGTTAGGGGAGGTAAAGGGAGAAGATGCATTATTGGTACTTGTAGCTGTGGCACCTGTTACTGTGAAGCCTGTAGGAGGGGCTATAGAGCTGTGGCTGGGCTGCAGGTCCTTAGGAATGCCACTGTGAGAACTCAGCTGGTGGCCGAAGGCTGCGCTGAACTGAGGGAGTTGCTGCTTGGGAGAGGTGGAGGCCATTAGTTCAGCAGAAGGCCCCATGCCACTGAAGCTGGTCTGCGGTAACCCCGGAAGCACACTGGAGCTGCTGGGGGTCACGGTGGCGAAGGCAGGCTGTGTGGTCTCTGAGTTCGAAGTGGTGGGTGGCGTGGATAGGGAAGTGGAAAGAAGATGTCCATCTGCGTCGAGAAGGTTGCTAAATGGAGAGGGCTCTCCAAGGTTGACAGGGAGATTGCCCCAGTGAGTTCTGGGGTTTACGACTCCTCCAAGTGGCACCTCAAGTTGGGTTGGGAGCAAGTGTTGCGCCATGATGGGCATCTCTGCTGAAAAGGTAGCTGCCATGTTATCACCAGAGAAAGATGTTGTGTGGGGAGAGGTGATATGGTCACTATAGGGAGACGGCACGTGCTCGCTATCATAATGGCTTCCATGGGGCGAGGAGTGTGAATGATCACTGCTGTATTGCTGTCGTGAGGTGATTAGGTCATCTGCCTTGCTCAGCAGCTGGGCAGGATGTGGCCTCTGGGAGGCATGGCTGCCATCATGAAGTCCATGAAACTGTCCTGGGAAGGCTCTCTCCCCAAGTGCACTCTGGCTGATCAGAGTGGCAGAAGTAAGGCCAACGTTGGCTGGGGCAGAGAACTGCCCTTGGATCTGCCCTGCCAGGGGTGTAGGTGGGTTAGACAAGGTAGCAGAACGGAGCAGGTTCTCATCCAGCTCTAGACTAGAAAAATTATCATGTACTATGCGCCCATTCAACAGCTCCCCTAGGTCTGTGTTTACTTCTCGGCTCAAGGACTGAATTCCTGAAGCTCCAGTACCTGTGGAGAACACCCCTATTCCTCTATCTGACAACTCCTGGACTGGCACACCATCTGACTGGGAAAGTACCCCCATGGTACTCAGGCACTCGAGAGAAGTTACAGCCTGTAAAGCCCGTTCAAGTTCCTCAGCCTCTTCGGTAGTTGGGAGGAGGTCTCCATTCTTTCCTGAGTAAACAAAAGCCATCGACAGTCAGCAGAGCTTTTACCTGTCCCATACCACAAAAAACATACATCTGAATTATTTTTTAACACTATCTTATTAAAGAGAGGCCCTGTTGAAAAGAGAAGCATCCGAGGACTGGATTGGAAGGAAAAGGGGAAATATTAATCTGCAGGACAGGTCTGAAATGCCAAGCCACCCTGGAGCTTGTACTCCATCTTTGATTTACTTACAGTTCTCTCAAAAACTATCTTATTGATGTGAGGGATTCTTAGGGATTCTGTGGACTGCCAATTTAAAATTCATGGTGACTACTCGAATATACATATGTTTTTACCTAAAGTTAAAGTCATTAAAATAGAAAACATATCTTACTGGATCAGATTTTAGACAAAAGGCCATGTAGGAGGAGACCACCAAGTTATTCTACTCATATTCTCTTTCAGCTAGAGGGGCAGCTGTGGAAGACTAGGATGCAGAAATTCATACATATATTTTAGCACAACACTAAGCACTCAACTCATTTCATATGTTATCTTTTTAAATGTTTTTCCATTATTCTCTAATCCTTCCCTGTTATTCTTCTCTAATTTCGAACTGATTTTCATAAAATGAAAGCCTATGGGCCTACATTGATTTCATTTCTATTATAAAAAAATCCACTGTTAGGAACTTGATTAATCAACATGAAAATGTTTGATTTTTAATAGTGAAAGGAACATTCTTAAAAGTATATACATTTCCCCTGAAAGCACTAGAGAATTAGGGGGATTAAGCAAAATTTGTTTTGGAAAAGTATACCTCAGCTGAAGTACACTGTCGGGCATTAAAATCAGGACAAGTTCTAAAAGCTTTTAATAAACTCAAATTTGAAATGTCTTTGCTTAAAAATAAACTAAAGTAAAATTACTCATTTTAAAGGAACTAGTTTATAAACCTAGCTATCAAATTATCAATCTACTAAGCCTAGGATATGATGAAACCAATTGCACATTCCTTACCTTCTGGAAAGGGTAAAATAACTTTAGCCACATTAAATTTTCTATCTACAATGAAAGACATTACATGTGAGGAAGAATATGCATCTCAAAACACAATTTCCCTTTTTAAGAACTCATTTTAAAACCGTTTTCTTGAATCACAATATTGACCATACCTTCAAAAAAATCAAAATCCTGTAAGTCATCAGGTAGCCGTGGCAGGACATCTGAAAAGTCCTCTTGGTTCAACTCCAAGTCATGTGGAATGTCAGTGATCTCATTGGCAATGTCATCTGGCAACTCATCAGCGCTCAGCTCTGGCGTGGATGGGCTCCTGGGGAAGATGACATGGTTGGCCCCACCACTTCCCTTTTACCTTCACACCAATGTCACCAAGGGAAGGTTGTAAACATGAAAATGTGAAATCCTAACTCAAAATGTCTCTTTTCCTACTTTAAGGAAATTTTAAAGCAAAAAGACAGACCTTACCATATGCAGTCACATATTTCCACAACCTTTACTCATCTATTAAGACAACCATTTCCAGATAATCCTTTCACTTAGAATAAATTACAGTTTGGTGTAGCAAATGTGTCTTAATACTTTTTATATAATTTCAAATCTGGTCAACATAATGATTTTAAAAAATGAAATAAACCAATATGAAAATGTTTAGCTGAAACAGAAGCCTCATTCATCTGGTCAAAATGCTTACCCCTGCCAAAATTAATGATGCATCAGATTTATAATGAAATATTTGTTGCAACATATATGGAATTTCTGTTAAAACAGAAAAATCTGATAGCAGACAATTAAATTCTCAATTTCAACATCTGCTCTCATTTTAAGTACAAGCTTTGTTTCAGATCTAACCCAGTCAGATATCTGGTAAAAATTGTACTGAAAACTACAAAGTTAAGATTGATATACTGAATGGCTTCTGTAGCCTAGCTCCAACACCAGAAAAGTAAATGAAACTAGATGTTGAGAACAAGAACGTGCAAAGGAAACGTAAACTCTGGTG
Organism: Eidolon dupreanum; assembly: GCA_028627145.1. Classification (NCBI taxonomy): domain Eukaryota; kingdom Metazoa; phylum Chordata; class Mammalia; order Chiroptera; family Pteropodidae; genus Eidolon; species Eidolon dupreanum. The sequence goes on from CM053503.1 coordinate 147,845,563, forward strand.
CCACCACTGACCGGATGCGAGAGGCCTCCACGGGCAGTGAGACGCTGGTGGGCATGCTGAGGTTCCCTTGGGGTACTGCAGGGGGAATGGGTTTTTGGGGTCGACGAGGGCCACGCCTTCTCTTCTTCTTGTGTTTTTTGGTAAGTGCAGGAGGCTTTGTTTTTTTCCTGGGTTTCCTCTGCTGCTGGTGCTGAACTTTACGGGAGCTATCTCCTCTCAAGAAATTATCCTTTGGAATGAATAAATGGATATTTTTAAACTGAGATTATTTGGAAAAAACATAACAGCTACCTAAAAAAATACTTGTATCTCTTAATATTCTGTAAATGACGAAAACATACGGTATATGTAAAACTATGTACAACAATAAGCAAATAAATAACTCATTTTTTGTTTAACTTAAATCAATTCAATATATATAGTTCATCCTATAATTAAAGGCACTGAAATAGGTGCTATAGTATAAAAAGATGAAGAAAATTTAATTTGCACTCTCAAAGAATTTACTTTCCCATGGTAAAAACATGAATAGAAATATACATAAATACAGTACAGAGAAAATTGGTCAATAGTGATATAAACACATTCTATGGGCACACAAAAGGATAATCTATTATCTTTAGTTTTATGAAATTAAAAGATAAGTAGGATTTTAAGTCACTGAGAGCAGAGAGAAGACTTATTTTAGGCTAAAGAAAATGGCATAAACCAGACAAAAACAATAGCAAATAACTGGGTTTGACTGGTGCTTGGGGCATAATGGAGGATAAAATATAAAAGTAAGCTGTAAAGAAATTTGGGATCAGATAGACCATGTATGACTTTGAATACCATGTTAAGGATTTTAAACTTATAGGCAAAAGGGGAACGATTTTTGATAAGAGAAGTAGCCAGACTTGACAAATGTTTTAAAAGGATCAACTACCCTGGCAGCAATGTATATTGATAGCTCTAAGTGTTGGAGGCAACAATTCCAACCAAAGAGCTACTTCGACAGTAGATATAAGATAAATGGCTAAGGACAGAGTGAGTGGGAATAGAAAAGCAAAGGTCTGCCAGGTAGAATTCTCATGATCTGACAGCTCCTTGGATGTGGTGAGGATGAAGGGAATATAAAACTCTAGAGGGAGAGATTCAAGATGGCATACAATGTAGAGGCTGTACATGTCTCTTCTAGTGACCACACCAAAGTTGTAACAGAACTAGAGTAACCAGTACACAGAATTGCCAGAGGTCTGGCTGAACAGAAGCTCTACAACTAGGTCACTTCAAATAACAGGTCACCTCAAAATGGTACAAGGGGCAGAGATGCAAATGGCCCAGTCCTACAATCGTGTGTGGCAACTGAGAATCAGAAGGGCTATCTCGGCTGCAGAGCCACCTTCCCCACCTAAGGAGCAAGGGGTCCCGGCTCCACATTGGGCTTCCCAGCCCAGGGTTCCAGTGCCAGGAAGAGAAGTCTCCACAACCTCTGGCTGTGAAAACCAGCAGAGGTTACAGCTGAGTGAGATGGACAGAGGCTGCAAGATGTAGAGACCTTCCTCTTAAAGGGCCCACGCCTGGCATTCTCTGACAGATTTCATTGCTGGGGCAGCTGCTTGAGGGGCACCAGGGACATAGGGGGAGGTGCTGAGCTATCAGGCTCTGGGGCAAGGGCTGGAGGGGCAGCTTGCATCCAGACAGAGGTATAGGCAGAAGCCATTGTTCCTTTGTTGAGCTCTCCCCACTCCCAGCCTACAGACACAGATGCCATCAACCTGGATAATACAGGTCACTCCGCCCAAAGAATTCCCTGAGACTCAGCCTCTGTCAACCTGTGGGCCCACCAAAGCTGCTTCCAGTGATTTATTCCACACGAAGGGGCTGTCTTGGTTCCTAATGTGAACTTTCATAAAATCTCTCGAAGGCTCACAAAAGCCAAAGCAGCAGCACCTGGCCTCAGTATGCCCTGTACCTCTTACTGAGCAGCCCCAAGCCCTGCACCAGTGGCAGCTGGCCTCCTTTTCTGACTTGGCCCCTCGAGGCATCTATAAACCCAGCACGGGTGGCAGCCAGAAGCAGATTGCTTGGTGACTCTTACCAGGTGGCCCCAGAGGTGCGCAGGCTGTGGCTGAACTTGGCCTGCAGCTGGACCCCTCTCAGGTCTGTGCCAAGGGGACCCTACAGGACACCTACTACATAAAGCCACTCTATTAAGACCAGTGGACTTAGCAGCCCTACCTAGTACATAGTAACAGACACAGGAAGGTAGCCAAAATGGAGAGACAAAGAAATATGTCTCCCATAAAAGAACAGAAGAAAGTTCCAGAAAAAGAATTCACCAAAATGGAGACAAGCAATATACCAGATGCAGAGTTCAAAACACTGGTTACGTGGATGCTCAAGAAACTTAGAGGAAGAGTAGATGAACACAGTGAGAACTTTAACGAAGAGATAAAAAGCATAAAGATGGAGATGGAACATATAATAGGGAACCAGTCAAAAATGAAGAGCATAATATCTAGATAAAGAGTACATTAGAGGGAATCAACAGACTGAATGAAAGAAACAGAGGATTTGAATCAGCGACGTAGAGGATAGGGAAGCAGAGGACACCCAATCAGCAACAAGAAAAAAGAATCCCCCCAAATGAAGATGGTTTAAGAAGCTTCTGGAACAAGGTCAAGCATACCAACACTTTCATCATAGGGGTATCAGGAGGAGGAGAGAGAGAGCAAGGTACTAAAAACCTATTTGAAAAAATAATGATGGAAAACTTCCCTAACTTGGTGAGGGAAATGGCCATACAACCCCAGGAAGTTCTGAGAGTCCCAAACAAGATTAATACAAAGAGGCCCCCACCAAGATATATCATAATTAAAATGCCCAAGGTTAAATTCAAAGAGAGAATCTTAAAAGCAGCAAGAGAAAAGCAATTAGTTACCTACAAGGGAACGCCCATAAGACTGTTAGTAGATTTCTCAATAGAAATTTACAGGCCAGAAAGGCTTGGCACAAAATATTCAAAGCAATAAAAACCCAGGATCTACAACCAAGATTACTTTACCCAGCAAAGTTATCATTTAGAATCGAAGGACAGATAAAGAGCTTCCCAGACAAGAAAAAGCTAAAAGAGTTCATCACTACCAAGCCAGTATCACAGGAAATATTGGAGGGATTTAAGAAGAAGAAAAAAATATGTATCAAAAGTCTAAATAAAGAATGGCCATAACTACATATCTATCAACAAGTATTCCAAATGTAAAAGAATTAAATGCTCTAGTTAAAAGATCGGGTGGCTGAATAGATAAGAAAACAAGACCCTCATACATTCTGCCTACAAAAGACTTCAGATCAAAAGGCACACACAGACTAAAAGCAAGAGGATGAAAAAATATATTTCATGATAGACCTAGGGGGTTGTGTGCTGAGTAAATCAGATCCCTCAAGGAAGACAAGTGCCATATGACTGCACGTGTATGTGCAATCTAAAGAACAAAACAAACAAATAGAAACAAGCTCATAGTTACTACAGAGAACATTTTGAGGGTTATCAGATGGGAGGGGGGTTGGGAGGTTTGATGAAAAAGGGGGAAGGAATTAAGTACAAATTGGTAGTACAAAATAGTCATGGAGATAGGAAGTATAGCATAAGAAATATAGCCAATAATATTGTAATAACTATATACGGTGTCAGAGGGGCACTAGGTTTATTGGGGTGATCACTTTGTTAGTTATATAGATGTCTAATCACTATATTTATACATAAAGCTAATATAGTATTGTTTGCCAACTATAACTGAAAAATAAAAAAATTTAAAAAAAAGAAAAAGAAAAACTCTAAAATGTCTCTAGGGTTTCTAGTTTGAGTAATTGTTAGATAATGAAACCATTAGTTGGGATAGAGAACACAGCAGAATAAATAGCTTCAGAAGAAAAGGAATTCAGTTTGGCTCACATACAGTCTGAGATATCAGGATGCCCAGGAGGTAGAAGAAAACTGTATCTGGTGCACAGGAATAAAGAAAGGGATGGAGTTTAGGCTTGGAAATCATGACATAGTAAAAGTGCTTTTAGTAACTGACATGGACCAAGCAGAAAAGGTAAAGAGAGAAGACGACAGGGACACAGCTTTATAAAACTGCTGCAATTAAATGAGTAGGCAAAGGAAGAAGAAATTGACAATATAACTAGCTTTTCTTTGGTAGCATCCTGAGATCTAAATGCTGTATTTCATCAATTCCAAGATGTACATTTTAGTATCTCTGCAGTTGGGGAGCATTTTGCAATAATGGCGTCTTATAACTGCTGTCAGCCAGGTGATGGTCATTATAGTTGGTACTGTGCACACATGCTCAAAGTTGGTCGCAGCTCTTTGTACTGTCATCGTTTGAATTAAGGTTATATGTGTTATTGGTTTTACATGTAGAGGGAAAACTGTTGTGTATTCAGAAAGGCACAAAGAGCAGCAGGGTATAAAATTGTTATTAGTGAAACAAACATTCATTATTGAAGAACTGACCACAAATTTTTATTTTTTATTTTTTGGCAAAGCAAAAACCGAATGACAAATAATCACAGAGGAGAGAAGCTGTGCTACAGATGATGTAGGCAGCATTTTTTCTCTTTTGGTGGTATATAAAACAATAGTGGTTATTACAAATAATGTCACCTTTGATTTGCTTGATTCAGTAATAACTCAAATACATAAAGAATATAGAAAATAGTATTTGAAGACTATTAACTATCACTAGCATCAAACGAATTCAAAACAAGAATAAAATTGAAGCATTTTCAGGAAATCTTTTACTAAAAGTTTAATCCCAAATACTTAAATCCAAACATAATTACGGGCTCAAGTCAAAACATGTGTATTTATAAAACAACAAAAAAGTGGCTGCTTCTAAGTTCTTTCAGCTCAACACTTGAGGTCTACTACCATGTCCATTATTAAATTTGACAAATTGTGATTGAGCAACTTTAGTACTCACTAGTTGGGTAGTGGCATGAAGAGAAAGTATGCATTTCAGGCTTTCTCTCTAGGTCCAGTGCAGATCTGAGGCAAGAGGAAGCTAGAGAGCTCTAACCTAACATGCACAAGTCCTATTTGTAAGACTCGCAGTATCATCTAGTTCTGGTCCTAGGTTTGTGTCTTAATTCTCCTAAGCTTATGCCTCGTAACCTAGCATCATTTTTGGTAATGTGCCACGTACACCGCACAGAACTGCCCATGACTGAGGCCCTGCTTTGCTCTTGGTAGTCCCTCACTTAGCTCTTCCAGAGAGCTAGAGCCCAATATCCTAGAGGCTTTCCTAATGTAGACTGTTTACTTACCCACACTATTACAAACACTATTCACTCTCAATTTTCTCACTGTCTACTTATATGCCAGGAGAATGCACAGGACTAACTTGCCATCTGTTGTATGGTCCATCACACTTATTGAATACCATGCTCTGCCTGCTAGCCTGGACTTCCTGCAGCGTGAGTGTCCTAGCCACTGTCCAAGCCTAGTTCTGAATCTCAACCCCTCCCAGGTATGCACCTAACAGTTAATGTATTCAATAACCAATTACTTATTGAGCATCCTTGTTCTAAGCACTGGGGATAAAGCAATGAACAGAAACTATTCCTGCCTTTGTGAAGTTTACATTCTAGTAGAGGGATGCAGGCAATAAACAAACAAAAAAATTAATAAATAATTTACTATTTGGCAGGTAAAAATATTAGGAAGAAAAATAGGGTAGAATGAAGATAAAAAGTGACCGGATAGAGGGAAGGCAGATTTACACTGGATCAGAAATTTGAATGAAATGAAGAAGTGATGCATATAGAAATCTGGGAGAACATTCTAGGAAAGGAGAAAACTAAATGCAAAGCTCCTGAGGTAGGAACATTAAAGTGTTCACAATGTTGCTTGGAACACCAGAAATGACGGAAGGGTACAAGATGAAGCTAGAGAAGTTGCAAGGGCCAGATCAGGAAGTGGCTCATAGGCCATGTTTAAGAATTTTGGATTTAATTTTCGATGTGATGGATTTTGATCAGGGGACTAAAATCATCAGATACATATTCTAAAAGGCCTGCTATAAAGGCTACATACTATATGATGTCATTTATAAGACATTCCAGAAAATATAAATTATATGAACAGAAACAGATCAGTGGTGACAGAGGAAATGGTTGATTACAAAGAGACAGAACAAGAGAATTTTGGTGGGTGATGCAACTGTTCTATATCTTAATTATGGTGGTGATTATATGACTGTATGCATTGTCAAAACTCATAGAACTTTACACCAAAAAGAGTGAACTTTACTGCACATAAATTCAAAGAAAGTGAGACACACTCACAACCTACTCTGGCTAGAATGTGGACAACACACCTGGGTGTTGGCAATAAGAAGGGAAACCTATTAGGAGACTATTACAATAATCCAGGCAAAGATGATGATGGTAGCTAAGGCTAAGATGATAGCAGTGAAGTTGGTAAAATATGTTTGGATTTAAGATACAGTTTGCAAGTAGAGCCAAGAGATTTGCAGAGTTTTTATCACCCAGTATAAATCTCTCACAGTGGGGGACTGATGGGGTATTAAGTGTCTGCTATATACTTTTGTAATTTTTAACTTAAAACAAAAATAGCTTAAACTAGTGTCAAATTCTGTAATTATGTTCAGGAAAAAAAAACATTTTCAAAACTTTGAATTGTAAATGCCACTTAAAACTCTGATTAATATTATTTTATGACTAATTGTATTATGCTAATTCAACCTGTTTCCCTAGCTGAATCTGCCTAACTGGAATATTTAATCAGCTGAAAAAAATAAACCGCTTTCAATTTCTTTCAAAGCATTCAAATAATAGTTGTTATACTAATTGAAAACCTACTAAATCAATGAAGCAGATGCAGAAGTACTGCCTCCCTATTTAATATTTTCCAAGTCTTATTAGAAGTATGCTGAACAGTATAACTTTAAAATCAAAATATACAACCAGGATCATTTACCTCAGTGATTTGAAAGATGCAGTGCCCATATTACCAAACATCTGTGAAATCATCAATGAAGGTCCATGAAAGTGGTTCAAAAAATTAAATATCATTCCTTAATCATGATAAAGTCAGAATACACTAATGTCTAAATTTTAAATGTTTTTAAACTAAAATGGGAAAATAATTATTCAACATCTGTATATGTAGTTTAGTATACAAATTTTCAAAAGATATGGCCCATATGGGAAATTAAAAGAAGCCAGTGAACTAAATACAAGGAAACTGAGGTCCAGAAAAAATGGATTATTAGTATTTGTTAAACATTTAGCTGGTGGCAATGCCAGGATCACAACCTTAAACTATTAGGTCCTGATCTAATGGCCATTCAGTGACTCTGATACACTCCTGAGAACTATAAAATGCTTACTGTGGGCACAAATTATCTTACACAATTTTTTAGTACATAATATCTTGCAAACAGCAGATCTCAATAAGTGTCTGATGGGTGAAACAATAAAAATGCATTTATTTTAAATAACTATATAATTCAAATAGTTTACTAATTCAGACTTATCTCTCCAAATTATTCTGAATTAATTTGGGCTTATGATACTAGTATTAAGAAAAGCATTAAGTTCAGTAGAATTATAGAAAGGTTTGGCTTTTGGCCAACATTTTATCAAATATCTAAGACATTCACAGAATTGTAAAAACAAAAACAAAATAAAAAACCCTAGAGTGAAATGGGACAAAAGCAAGCTTAGGAAATCTGCTACGTATAAGAAAACACATTCTAAGGAGAACAGAGGTATAGAATGGGGATAGATAATAAACAGAATAACCATATTTAAGTAACTACTAAAACAGTATTATTTTTTTAAATGAAGGTATAAAATTAATTCAGTGGGTTATGATCAGCAATTTTTTAAAAATAGAACAGAACAGGCTAGAAAGTATCAGGTATTAAAAGTACTATTTCATAAAACTTTTTTCACTGATTTATACAGAGTTTGTACTGAGTCACAAAATACTTCTTCCTATGGATAGCTATCAAAAGTTTGAAAGCCAATGTTGCAGAAATAAAATCTGAACTTACCATTTTTTTGGCATGTTCTTCACACAGAGGTGTCTGGTGTGTGATGTCAAACACAGGCACAGAGCACTGCTGTCCATCTGCAAACTTGGCTGTGCAGCTTGAGAAGAGCTGCTGAGAGCGGTTCAAGAGGATATCTAGTTTTTTTTTTTTAAGTTAAGAATAAAATACGCTGAAACTCTACTTGTTTAATTTTTATTAAAAGTTTTCTTCTTCCCTTACTTGTGTTAGTAAAGTATAAATGCTACTATCTATAAAAGCTAAAGAACCAACCTGGCGACTGATATGGAAAAATTATAATAATATTATATTATTAAATATAATAAATATTAAAATTGGAACATCAACTTTACATCATTCACATTCTTAAGCATCCATACTTTTAGCCAGTAACTACATTTCCCCCAAATTTACTTTTTACCTATTAAGGAAATATCTCTCTGTTTTGCCTTTATGCTTTTATAGTTAAGACTCTTTATAAAGCCTTTATTGCTGCTGAAATAGTTATAAAAATACAACTCCAAGAACAGAAAAGAGGGCAAAGGTCAAGCAGATTAGTAAAGAGTAACTGTTACTATATAAATTTTTTAAATGCTACTCAATTATAAATGTTTAATAAAAGTAAGAGTAGTAAGAGTTCATAACTAGCCTACTGCCCTTTAATATAGGCTTTCCTCAAGTAATTCTGTCTTAAGAGATCTTCTTACCTAGTCAGCGATACTTACCTTTCATTCATCTTAAATTGGCTCTGTACTCAATACAAATAGCAAATTAAACTCACAACAAAAGGCATACTGTCAAACTGTATAACTTTCTTGGAAGGCTAAAAACAGTTTTTGAATAATGTGATTTGATTTTTCCATCACTGATTGTTATAGCTCCTGCTTATACACTACCTAGAACCCTCAGAAGATGGGAATTCTGTTAACAAAATTTAATTAAGTGACATACTGGAAGAACCTGCTACTGGCTGTCAATTTTGCTTATTTTGATACAATTCCTGAATAAAGAACTACAACGACATAAGTAGAAAAAATTATTCAGAGGACAGCATGAAAATTAGAAGTCATATAAAAATTATTTTAAACACTAAGTAGTCATGACTTTAAAAGTCAAGAGGATACGCTGGAAACAATGTCTGGTGAATGGAAGGGCTTTGTTAGTGCACTGTTCACCCTTCACTGTTCCACTGCATGCTGCTGCTTCCACCTCCCTCAACTTGGTCCGGCTTATGCTAAAAAAGGGGAAAAAAAAATTTTTTTTTAAATGCTTTAAGAATCCAGGGCAATTTTTCAACACTGTGTTACCACAATGTAATACTAACATTTTACCTCTTTGTATTCACTAAACAAAATGTAAATATGGGTTACAATGACCAGTTCCTATATTTCCCCAGTCTGCAAAACTAATGAACATTATAATTAGTTTCAACTATGCCTATCTTTTTTTTTTTTTTTTAAGTGATATTCTTGTTCCTTTTACTTCACAAAGAGATAGTAGTGATTAAGAACAGGAGACTAAATCAGTCAGACCCAGTTCTGAAAATTAGCTTTCTCTTGCTAGCTGTGTGACCTTGGCCAAGTCACTTAGCCTTGCTTAAGCCTTAACATACTCACCTGTAAAGTGGAGATAAGAGATAATATATCTAAAACACTTACCATATACAGTATACAGTATGGTACATAGTAAACAGTCAATGGTTAACAGTTATTACATTATCATCACCATTGAATTTTGATCATGTCAAGCTGCTAAACAGTTATTCTGTAAAAAAAACTTGATCTAAAACATGAGGAAGAGGATACAGAAATGGCTGATGCTCTCATCTTCCAAAATGCACTTACTTTGGGCATTTTTTTTTTTTTTGAATTTCTATTATATGTGCAACTCCACTTTGTACATTTAATATTTAAATATTTTAATCTTATTTTAAATTTTTCTGAATAGGCAACATAGTCATATGGTTCCAAAAAAATCAAAGAAACCTAGGTAATGAAGAATCTCCTCTCTATCCTTGTCCTGATTTGTCAGTTCCCACTCCCTCTATAACAAGCATTCATTTTATTAGTTTGTGTATACTTCCACAGTTTTATACAAACATAAAAAAATTAAAAATACTTAAATTCTTAATAATACAAAAACTATCCTACCTATGTGACTATAACACATTACAACTATTAAGCCTTTACATATGTCAGAGTATAGATAAAGAATCTACTTAATTCACTGAGTCACAAGTAAGGCATCAAAAATAAAATATCTTTTAAATTATTCATTTCTAGTATCTTTCTAGGGGTTTTAATGGGGTGACATTAGGTAGAGAAGGTTATAGAGAATCTAAATTACATATGATTTTACACAAAATCTAAATAAATGAATATTTCTTTTATAACTTTCACATAAACAGTAAATGCAAATAGAACATCAGGTGCTATGCTGCCACAGAAGTTGCTTTAATTAAGAGTTCTGCAAAGTTTGTCAGGATCACAAGAGTGGGGAAGTGGGTCATTAACGTTAGCTCTGTAAAAATGATATACAATTTCAAAGAAATGAAATGTACTATTTTGGCAGCTAAGCCCAGATTCTCTTAGTCTAGATTTAAATAGAAGGTAGCCCTCTACATTGAGTGAATAAATTCACTGAATAATTTACTCAGCCACCTACCAAACCTAGTGCACAACGTGTTTCCTCATTTTCTTTACCCTAGACTTCAAAGGACACCATTGGTTTTGTTTTTTTTAAATCACCAATATGTTCCAACTCACCAATCTATCTTTAAAAATAAGCCCAAAGTCAGAATTTCCATATCCCCTTAATGGATAATTAAGATAAAAATGCCTGATATGTTAGATAGATTTTATTTATCCAAATAATCCCAACAAAACAGACTTACCATAACATTTTGATGTTTTTTTTTTTTAATATGAAAACATCAACTGTAATCTTCTCTTTTGTATGCCCTATATGAGATCCCTCATTGATGATAAAATTTCCACACAAACAACACTAGTTTCTGTAGGACTGTCCACTATAAGATACTTAGATTTGGGTTTACGTACTTTAAAGCTATGTCAACGGCTTATTCCATATATTCTCCAAAAAATATGGCAAAGAGATAAGAAAGAATTCTTTAATGTTATTCAGTTTATATCCAAACTATATTTTAAAAAAATAGCTATTAAAACGTAGCCAATAAAGTTCAAATTTCTAAAATGTTTAACAGCAACTTCTAAAATGTCTTTTGTGGAACTAGTCTTCATTAGCAAAAATATCAAATAGACAGAGGACATTATCCAACTGACAGTTTTTATTTTGAACCTAAAATATAATGCAAAATAGTAAGCTACCAATGCCAGGGAGTGATTCTGGCACATTGTTATATGATTATCAGTGATACACTGGGCAATAATTTTTTTACTAATCATGGATGACATATCTAAATGACATCAAATAAATTTGAGAACTGTAATAGAGATCATCTTGGTATTTGTTTTATGATACTTAGTTATCATAAATTTTTTAAAAATCACTAAAGGTGATTTGGGAGATGTTCTTAAAAGGAAGGGGTTGATTCTACTAGTTAAAAACCACAGATAAATATAGTTTTCTATACAAATACTAAATTGTCCCAAACTCATTATAGTCCCTTACATATTTGATAAGGTCATAATAGTACACTAGACTCAACATATGTAATTCTCTACATATATATTGCTTCATGCTGGACAGAACTTAAGGTTTATGTTGAAATTATACACTTGAAAGCATTATATAAATTTTAGATATTATTTTAAAAACTACGTCAAACTGAGTAGATTTTTTCAACAAATAAGAGAACAGATGGTTCTTCTCTTGTTCAATTCTATTCATTTGTTCAACAACACTGGTGATTTAAGAACAAAATGTACATTGTTCCTGCTCTCATAGAAATTACTGTCTGGCCTGACAGACATACATTAATGAAAAGTATAAAATTGTACAGTGAAGCAGAATATAGAGCACAATAAGCATATATAATAGGGGGACTTAACTATAGTCAACAGATACGAAATAAAAAATAGGTTACTTTTTTACAGAAAATATAATGAAAACCAAAAGACACAAAACTAAAATGAAATTTCAAAAAACATATGGGTATATAAGAAATATGATAAATAGACACAAAGCACAGGTTATTTTTAGTTTTTTGTTTTAAACCCTTTTTCCTCTCAAGTGACTCTGACCACTATAAAAAAATTAGAATATATAGACTATAAAATTTTTTAAACCTTAATTTATCAGTAATCCCACCATCTAGAGATAACCACTGTTAATATACAGATATATAATTCCTAATGTTATATATGCTATATATATATATATTCAAGGTTACCTGTAAATATAAGTAAAAAGCATGAAATAATAAACTCATTACAGAACTAAGCCTTCTAAATTTGAAAATTATTTCTTTAAACAAGATGTTTGGGAAATTTTCAATTCAATTAAGCTAGTATTTTCAAAAGGTACATAATCTAATTATGATTTAAATTTTCACTACCTAAACAAACTTCCAAAAATAGTAATATACTATGTTTTCATTGATATATCAGCTAACCCTACATTTCCAATATATGAATTTCCATTCAACAAAATATTATGTAAAAATTATAAATCATGTTTTCAAAACAATCTTTAAGACCACAGGGGAATGGCTATGGTGTGTGTGTGTGTGTGTGTGTGTGTGTGTGTGTGTGTGTGTGTGTGTTTTAGGCAAGGCAATCCCCCTGGTTGACCTCACAGATTGCAAGGACCTTGTAAGCTTACAATCCCTTATTTTTTTTATTTTTTATGGCTCCAGCACCTGGTCTTCCTAGGTGGTCTCCCATACAAGTACTAACCAGGCCCAACCCTGCTCAGCTTCCGAGATCAGACGGGATCGGGCTTGTTCAGGGTAGCATGGCCCTAGACTATGATACGTTTTTAAGGGGTAAAAAATGGACACATAAACAGTCAGATCCAACTTTGCTTAATTACATACATAAAATAGAAAAAGTCTAAGGATTAATATCTGTATTATGAAACTATTAAGTCATTTAAAATAATATCATAAAAAATGATAATTCAGTGTTAAACAGAGAAAAAAGCAAGAAATAAAAAATACATATATAGCATGATCTCGATTTTGCTTTTTAATACAAACACATCTCACTGGAGATTTCACATACACACATACACACACAACTCACATACTCACACATAAAAAAAGACTAGAAGGAAACAAATCAAAATGTTAATAGTGTTCTTTCTGTTTTGTGAATGGTGATATTATGGAGATTTCCTCCTTCTTTTTTCTATTATTTAAAAAGTTTTTCATAATAAGCAAGTATCAGAACTATAAACAGAGGAATTTTTCCCCAAAAGAAATTCAACATAATAAAATATTTTGAACACAACATGGGCGATAACGTAGATATTAAAAGAAAACATATTTGAAAGAATACTGTAAAATAATGTAAGTAAAAATGTAAAATGCTACTTTTGAAGTAAAAGAACTAAATGTTACTTTTAAATAACATAAATTTCTAAGCATTGTATTTTTTTACAAGACAGGTAACATTCTCTAGTCCTTTACTGAATAAATTCTCATCAAACTCTAGCAAAATTACAGTAATGCTTTAATTTTACTGTCAACTCATGGCAGTATTAGTTTGCCAACCATGTAGAACTCTGTCTGAGCAACAAAACCAAAATGCAATGCATAAATAATTCATGCTTAAAAGCCCACCACCCTTGTTGCCTCAACTACCTTCTCAAAAGAGACAGAAAACAGACCCAGACGAGCATCTTAGAAATAGGGACTGTGGAGGGCTCTCACCTGGTTCGACTGCATGCAGCTCTCTGCAGCTCTTGTATTAACTGACCAGTACACTCTGGCTCTCTGCTGGCCGCCTGCAGCAAGGCTTTCCTAAACGTGTGCCGGCATTTCTTTTGACGAGATTCTGCCCGCTCCAGGCGGCAGAGGTGCTTATATTTCTGCTGAAAGTAAGTGCAAAGTTGGGTCACCCTGGCGCTCCTACTCTCCGTATCATCATCATCTGACCTGGAAGGTGCAGAGAGAGAAGTGAACAATTGATTAAACATGAGATGAGGAAAAGCAGGGGAGGTAGAATGGCTGGATGCACATGGTTAAAACTTGTGGCATGTGAGCACACAACAAAACTAAAGGAAGAGAAGTCCAGTAGAGCTGAAAAATAAGCACAGTATTTCAGCAATAAGCAAGGCGGTAGACACAAACCAATGCTTTAAGAAGCTTAACCTTGTTATTGTTAGCATGTCATAATCAGACAATGCATTAGTGTCTTCTAAATTTTAAATGACTAGGAATTCTTAGAAACAATATATTTTCTTTACCTTTAGTTAAACAAAGTCTGAGCAAATGACATGGCAGTTTTAAGGTAACACTCAGCATAATTTCATAAAAGACAAGTAGGTCATACCAGAAACAGAGCAGTGAATTCTATCCGCATTATCGAAGAGCTGCCCTTTTAGATGTACCGATTTTTAACTATTTTTTTTCTTGCAAAGCACTTAAAGAAGTTTGAATGTAGGGATCACAAATATTTTATAGATTTTTTTTTTACTACAGGAGATACCCTATACAACATTTCATATACCAGAATTTTTTCTGTCATTACACTAATGTTAATTGATTGGTGGCCCCTGCTGGAGTGCTCCATTGAAAAGGATACTTAAGGCACACCTAGGCTCAACAGGAGAGAGTGCTATGGTTAGTTAGCAATGTTCACCATCAGTGAGGTTGGAAAGGTCACTTTTCTATTGAACAAATATGATCTCACTTTTACTGTTACAAATAATACACAATAGATTTGAAAACTGAACCATGTTATTTTAACTCATTTCTCTTCTATCGTAACATAAATATATAGCACAACTGTGACACTATAAACTATATATTATCTTACTAATCTTCTATAAATCATTGCTTGATTTCTCTTGTTAGAGGGTATGCCTCCTTTTTCCTTCAGCTTTAGCCCACTAACAGGCTACTCTGTAAACTTCCTTTTAGCATATGTCCTAAGAAATATATTCTCTTTAATATGCATTCTACTACAGATGTACCAACTGAAGGATCTTACTACTATATTTTCATTTATTCAACACTCAATAGTTACTGTATGTCTATTATATTAAGTACTGTAGAGGAGAGACAAAACATTTCAAGGAGTTTGTAATGAAATTTAGATAAGATAAATGCATTCCAAAAGTTAAGCAATTTGAAAGAAAGTAGAATTAGTAACTAAAACTGAGGGGGCAGACAAACCAATGATTTAAATAGCTGACCTCAAAAGAAATATCTGGGAGCTTTTTAAAATTTCAGATTCCCAAGACCTACCACAAGATCTACTGAACAAGAGTTTCCATGGGATGAGGCCCAGAAACCTTTATTTTGAATTGTTCCCCCAAGTCCAACAGCAGATCTTCATTTGAGAGTTCTAGTTAGAGCCATAAGTACCATAAATATCTTTAACATGAGGTAGACAACAATAAGTGACATACGTACAGAAAAATTGCTATGAAAGTTCAAAGGGTACCTCATAAGGATAAAATAACATGAGCTAAGATACATGGATGAACAGGATGGGGAACAGCCAGTACTAAGTAGCTCGACTTAGCCAAGGTGTGGAGTAGGTAGGGTAAAGTAAACTCCCTAAACCTGAACACCACATACAATAAAGAACAATGTAGATTTTTAAGAAAAGAGGTAATAGTAATAGAGCTGTGTATGAGAAAGACAGTACTGTCAGAAGCTATAAGCGGAGGAAGAGACGGCAAAAGAGATGGCGAGGAATTCTAAAACCACAGGTACGAGATAACAAGGAGCTGCACCAGGGTGGCAGTGGCAGGACCGGAGTGAGAGGTAAGGGGCATATACAAGGCCGACTCTGTCAGCTCACCAAGGAAATGAAAGGGACAGTTTACCACGTAATAGTTTCCATCAGCAAAGACCAGGGAACAGGAGCAAGAGCAGATCTGGGGCAGGAAATAAATTCCATTTCAGACCTAGGGAATTTAAAGTACAGATGAGGTATCAAAGGGAAGGTGGAAAAACTGTTGGAAATGATAAACTGGAACATATTTAGGGAAGAGATACAGGTTTCAAAGTCAACGACTAACAACTGAACAACATGGGAGTGACCAAAAGTAGAAGACCACAGAGATAATAGAAAGAACAAGACATATAAGGGCAATTATCATTAAAGAATTAACTCAATTCGGTGACTGGACATGAAAGATAAGAAAGTCAATAATGACTCAATAACTTTGAATCTGCAGAGCTAGGAGAATGGAAATGCCATTAATAAAGGCGGAAGAGGAGAAACAGCAAGACTTTAAAGGAAAGTAAAGCTAAGATGGGTAAATCACTTGCTAAAATTGTTATTTAAAAAGACTATTACTACAGGGAGGAATGGCCTAGCTCAGTGGTTCTCAAGTTAACTGTGAAAGATGCACCTGGATTCTACATCGTTATGAAAGTTTTCAAAGCTTATTCATAATTTCCATACTTATCTTGCTGTGCACCAGTAATCAGAAGTTTGCAGACTGGCAAAGGTCCACAGACCATCGGTGGCATAGCCCTAAACCATAAAATCTCCAAGATGCCTACCATTTCTAAGATACTATGATGTTAATATTTCAAACCTGGCTGCTGAGGAAAAGTAGCAAACTATGAAGAAAAAGGCCTATATTCATCATTTACCAGCAGCTGACAAGGCCTGCCACCTACTGCATTCTCAGTATGTTTTAGTTTCCTTAAATTTCCTCATCTGAGAAATCAGAGATAAAGCTAGCTGGTTTGCCTGTCCCCTGAAGCTGTTAACAGAATGAAAAGAAATAACATGTGAAATCACAATATAAATACAGGTATTATTATTATTATTAAAATGCTACTAATAATTCCAAATGTAAGCAGTAAAGTCCAAATCTGATTGATTCCCTAAGATTTCAGGTTTATTTACCTGTCACCTCAAAGTATGACATGAAGCTCCCAAAATAACATTCATTTTAATTTACTTTATTAAAATAAGAGCAAAAAACTAACATCTCTGATAAAAATAAGGGAGTCAAAAAGAGGTACACATATTGAGAAAAATAATGAGTTTAATTTAGAAATGTTGAATTTAGGGTATTGGCAGAATATCCAAAGAGAATTATTTGATAGGTAGTTCAAACTCAAAAGAAAGATCAGACAAGAGAAAAAGATTTGGGAGTTATTCACAAAGAGATAACAGTTGAAACAACAACAACATCAAAAACAAATAAAAGACTTATGGCAATATGGCAATTTAGATACCCTAAGGCAGGGGTCCCCAACCCTGGGGCTAGGGACTGGTACCCGTTGGTCAACTGTTAAGAACCAGGTTGCACAGCAGGTAGTGAGCAGTGGCAAGCAAGCAAAGCTTCATCTGTATTTGCAACCATTCCCCAGCACTAGCATCACTGCCTCAGCTCCACCTCAGATCATCAGGCATTAGTTTTTCATAGGAGCACTGGTCTCTAGTGCCAAAAAGGTTGGGGACCTACATAGAGGATAAGATTACTTATGCATGCATTTTTGGTCTCAAAGGAAGTAGAGGAAATCTCTTTCCCAAACTGCTTAGTCAAAAAACAAACAAATAAATATTTAAAAAAAAAATAAAATTGAAGCTAAAGTTGGAAGCAGGGAACAAAGGGGGAAATGGGCTGTACTCAGGGCACATGATGATAGAAGCACTAACAGTGGACATAAAATCTCATCCCAACAAGATGAAGTAGCTTAACCTAAGATTCTAGGATAAGTCTAGGGCCTAAAAAATTAAAATTACTTGCACAGGAAAAAGTAAGCCACTTTGTACAACAAGAAGAAAAAATAGTAAATGGCAGATATATAGACTTACCAAGGAAGGACTCCAAAGGTTGGAATTATAAGATACTGAATATAAAAGTTATGTATGAAATGTTTAAAAGATAGATTTTAAAATATAAGAAAGCAATAAAAGACAAACAGAAATGATCGGTAAATCTGAAAATAAATGTAATCCATATATATATAAAAAAAATTATTTTAAACCAAAATTTCATGGATATTTTACCCCCAAAAAGGAAACAAGGCAATTATGTCCATCTTCACTATTTCTATTTGATATTTTACTGAAAGTCTTAGCCAATGCAATAAGGCCAGAAAAAGCAACAAAAGGCATAAGTAAAACAGTTTATATTCATAGATGACATAATTTTCTGCAAAAAAAAAAAAATCAAAAGAACTTACAAAAAATCTATAAGTAAATGTATCAAAATTGTAGTATATATTAACAACTAAAGATCAATTTAACAATAAACTTTATTTCTACATAAGCAGAAGACGAATGAAAAATAAAATTACAGCTCAGTTTACAACAGCATCAAAAACAAAATACTTCAGAATAAATATAATAAAAGATGTGCATGATCTTCATTCCAAATATTAAGCAAAAAAATTCTGAAGACCTAAACTAGAGCAGTGTCCCATATTCATGGATTTTGGAAGACTTACTTTTGTTAAAATATAAATTCTCCACCAAATGATTTATAATAAAAAAACAAAATCATAACTGGCTAGTTTGCAAACAATGACAATGATTACAAGATTTCTGTGGAAATAGGAAGTACTCAGAATAGTCAAAATATGCAAAAAAAAAAAAACAACTAAGTTGTAGGATTCAAACTAATGAACAGTGGTCCCCAACCTTTTTGGTACCAGGGACCGGTGCTCCTATGAGAATCTAATGCCTAATGATCCGAGGTGGAGCTCAGAGGGTGATGCTAGTGCTGGGGAATGGCTGCAAATACAGATGAAGCTTTGTTTCCTCCCTCACTCGCCCACCCGCCCACCACTCACCTCCTGCTATGCGGCCTCATTCCTTATAGGACACTGACCAGTACCAGTGCAAGGCCCAGGAGTTGGGGACTCCTGAATTTCTAAACTTACTATAAAACTACAGTAAGAGAGACAAAGTAGCCTAAAACTTAATCAGTGGAACAGAACAGTTCAGAAATAAGTTCACATTTATTTAGTTGATTAATTCTTGACAAAGGTGTCAAAGCATTTAAATGGAAAATGAAAGGTACTTTTAACAAATAGCACTGGAACAACTAAATATCCATTTATATAGAAGAATGAACCTTGACCTCAACCACACCACACCAAAAAATTTATTTGATAGGTTATAGACCTAAATATTAAAGCTAAAGTTAAACCTACAAAGTTTCTAAAGATGACAGAGAAAATCAGAAATCAATAACTATATGAAATGTGAGAACTTTATTAATATGTGTAAATTAAATAACATACTCCTACATAATCAATGGGCCAAAATATAAATCACAAGAGAAAATAGGAAATACTTTGAGATAAGTGAAAATGATACAGGTACCATAACTTATTGACGAATATAAAAGGAAAACTCAAATTTTTCATTCCTGAGTAGGGAAAAATCCAGTTCTTCCCTACTATGTTTCTTTTCTATGAGTCTCATTTACTACTGACACAAAACATTTCTGGTCACTTAATGTGTGGAAGTTTTTCCCCACACCAAGCAATTGTCTGTGATGTGAGCTTAGTGTCCTACAATTTAACTCAATTATAACACTACCTATATCTGGATATAGCATCAGATCCCACAGCTCTGTCCCACAAGACTTCTCCCACCCTACTTCAGATGCCAATCACAAGTGGTGGGTCCCAAGATTACCTACAACTTCTGTCCAGTTTGGCTATATGTTGGAGGTTTCCATGACCCCCTCCTTCAGGTTTGATTAGTTTGCTAGAGAAGTTCATAGAACTTAGGGAAACTTACTTACACTTACCAGTTTATTAAAGGACACAGATGAATATCTAGATGAAAGAAATGTGTAAAACAAGGTACATAGGAAGGGGTACACCAGTCCCCAGCACCCTCCCAAGAAGCTCCAACCCAGAAGCTCTCCAAACCTCCCACTGCTGAGATTTTATGGAGGCTTCCTCACATAGGCATGATCAACTGTTAACTCCATTTCCATCCCGTCATCCCTTTCTGGAGGATTGGGTGTGGAGCTGAAAATGCCAACCTTCTAATAACTGCTTGGTCTTTCTGGTGACCAGCACCCATTCAGGAGCCACCCGAGCCCATCTAGAGTTGCCTCATAAGAAAAAGAGATGCTACTAGTACTCTTACAACTTAGAAATTTACAAGTTTTAGGAGCCCTGTGTTAGGAACTAGGGACAGAGACCAACGTATATTTTCTTTTATCTCACAATAAAGCTTGGAGAGAAATTTGTAGCTATAATCTCCAATGTTTTTTTTCTAAAAAAAGAAAGATACCAAATAAACCACCTAACATTCCACCTTAAGAAACTAGAGGAAGAGAAAACTAAAACCAAAACAAGCAGAAAGAAAGAAAGAGACTAGGAAATAAATAAATGAATGAATGAATGAATGAAAGAAATAGAAAAGTATAATAGAGATAAATCAATGAAATCAAAAACTGGTTCTTTGAAATGATCAACAAAATTGACAACCCATAAAGCTCAACTAACCAATAAGAGAGGACTCTAATTACCAAAATTAGGATTGAAAGCAGGTACACTACTACCTGTCTTATAAAAAAAAAGATTATAAGGAACTATTATAAAAATTATATGCCAATAAATTAGATAAGATGAAATGAACAATTTCCTAGAGAGATACAGCTTCTGACTTTCACTCAAGAAAAAAAACAAAATTTGAAGAAATCTTTAAACAAGTAAGAGATTGAATTGGTAATCAAAAACTTCCCACAAAGAAAAGCCCCTTAATCTGACGGCTTCACTGGTGAATTATACCAAATGTTTAAAGAATTACCACTAACCAATCACAAATTCTTCAACAAAAAAAGAAAAAGAAAAGAAAGGAAACACTTCCCAACTCTATCAGGCCAGTATAACCCCAATATCAAAGTCAAACAAAGACATCACAAAGAAAACTATGAGCTGATATCCCTTATGAATACAGATGCAAAGTTTTCAACAAAATACAAACAATCCAAATCCAGCAGGATGTCAAAAAGGTTTATGTACCACAAACAATGGGATTTATTCAAGAAATGAAAACTGAATTCAACATATGAAAATCAAAGTAATAGACCATATTAAGACAAAAAAATAAACTACATCATCTCAAGAGATACATGTTACATGAATGAATCCTGAAAATGTTATACTAAGTAAAATGAACCATGTAGAAAGGGACGATTACTGTATAATTCTACTTATATGAAGTATCTAGAGTAGTCAAATTCATAGAGACAGAAAGTATAAAGGTAGTTGCCAGGAGCTGGGGAAGAGGGAGGAATGGGAAGTTTTTGTTTAATGGGTACAGTCTCCGTTTAAGATGAAAAAGTTTTAAGATGGATAGTGGCAATGGTTGCACAATAATGTGAATGTACTTAATGCCACTGAAATGTACACTTAAAAAATGCTTGAAATGGTAACTTTTATATTGTGTACATTTTACCACTTTAAAAAAAAGAATGGGTCTACGGCCATGCTACCCTGAACACGCCTGATCCTGTCTGATCGTGGAAGCTAAGCAGGGTTGGGCCTGGTTAGTACTTGGATGGGAGACCACCTAGGAAGACCAGGTGCTGTAGGTGTTAAAAAAATAAATAAATAAATAATTAAAAATAAAAAAAAAAAAGAATGGTCTCAGACTGGTAGTGTTTCAAGTACCTTAAAGAAGCAAACATAAATCCCTTCTGGGGGAATCCACTTGCATCTCAGAGTTAAAAAAATTTTCACAGACAATTTTTCTTTATGAACTTTAATGTTCAAAAGAAATTTTATAAGTCATTTCAAAGAGAGCTTGTGGGACCAGGATCTCTTTAACACTGTGACCAACGACTGAAGTTCTCCATAGGATGTAACAGTCACTCAATAGTGCTATGTTTTTCTGAGGAGATATAAAATTTAGCTACGTATCAATAATTGGTGATGTAGGTGGGTAAATAATTGTCTCCCAAGTTTAACCACTGCCTATTCTCCTCTTTTTTAGACAAAAAAAATATACTTTTTAAATATTCACCAAACATAAAAGGAAGCAAAGCACCTGGAGTACGAGCTGGCAGAAACAAGAGACAGCTAATTTCAGATACTGGACTATACAATGAGTATGTGTAAGATATTTCAAGAAATAAAAGAGAGGCTTAAGAATATGAATAAATAGCAAGTTGATGTGAACAAAAACTAAAGAGAAGTTCTAGAAATGGAAAATATAATAACTAAGGTTTAAAATTCAATGTACAGCTCTAACAGGAGATTAGACACAGATGTAAGATAAACTTAAGGAAATTACCCAGAATACAGTACAAAGATAAGGTAAGAAAAAAATATGAAAGAAATGGATGACAGAGTGAAAAGGTGCATCACATGTCAAAATGGATTTTCAGGAGAAACGGGGAGAGACAGAGAGACGGACAGACAGAGAGAATGGGGTAAAGGCATATTTCATGAGATAATGGCTGAGAAAAACACCGGAACTGATGAAAGATACCAATAAATCCTAAAGAAGATGAAGAGAAATGTACATTTAACTACTAAAGTTAGAAAAACAACAAAGGAATAAACATAAACGATGTAGGAGATAAAGACAGAAGCAAAAATCAATGAAATAGAAAACAAATATATAATGGATACAAATATATGGATGAGAAAAATCAAAAGCTGGTTCTCTGAAAACACCAATAAAACAGAAAACCTCTGGTTAGATTGATCAAGGCAATAAAAAGACAAAAGTAATAATATTAGAAATGAAGGCTATAACCACAGATAACAAATCAAAAAGAATTATGTAATAAAAAATTTTAGGCCAAAATATTTAAAATCTTAATTGAAAAGAAAATTTTAAAAAAAATCATTACTTACAAAACTGATTCAAGGAGAAACAGAATATCTGAAGTCCTCTTTCTGTTAACTAAAACTGAATCTCTTATTAAACACATGAGAAAACTCCTGAGTTCTATTAATATTCAGAGAAAAATAATTCTAATCATATACAAAATATTCCTAATGTCAGAAATAGGGAATATTCTCATTTAATAAGGCTAGCATATGCTTGACACCAAAACTTAATAAGGCAAATATGACAACAGAAAAATTTATAAGAAAATCTTATTAATGGCCATAGAGGCAAAAATTATAGCAAACTGAATCTAGCAATGTAGTACTGGCACAAGGACAAACAGGCCAATGGAATAGAATAGAAAATGCACAAACAGACATACATGTATATGTCAAGGGTTCCAATGCAATGGAAAAAAAAACTGTTTTTAATAGAGTGTTGGTTAAATAGAAAATTCACATGAAAAAAAATTATCCTTGTCCCTACTTCACATCATATATAAACTATACAAAAATAAATCCCATAAAGATTGTCAGTAAAACAATAAGGATTCTAGAAGATATTATGAGAGAATTGCTTCATGACCCTGAATAACCAATGATTTCTTAAGCAGGTCACAAATATACTAACCATTAAGGAAAAGACTAATAAATTGTACTCATTAAAATCAAAAACTTTTTTCTATCAAAGGCACCTTTAGAAATATGAAATGGTAAGCAGTTAATGACAGTAATTACTGTTCCTTAACAACACATTTTAAGATACCAACTTATTTCTGCTACTAATACATAAGTAAAAGCCTGAGAGATCTACCTGGGCATACGCATCTATAACTAAACTAAGTAACCAAGGGACATTTGCCAAAACAAGGCCAAACTTTCTTCCCCAAATTTCTTTATGTACAATCCTGGTTTAGCAAGAAAACTCATGAAAACATTCTTCAGGAGAGAGGGATTATGGTGATCAGACAGACCACCGTCAGTTCTCCTTCCAAAAACTGAATGAACTCACTGAGGAATTTTAAATGGCAAAACTTTTTGAAAAATTTTAAATGGTAAAAACTTCTTGAAAATACAGTGATGGATGAGCTAAGTAGGGTCAATTTTCTACAGTTATTTTCTATTTCATTTAAGCATAAGGTACAATAAATGACAGGTAGCTGCAACAAGAAACTGGAATAAAGTTGTTCTATATATAGGTAGTTTAAAACATAGGACAGAGGTTCCCATGATAGGCCACAGTGGCAGATACAGGTGTGGAGCTGCAGAATTAACAGAATGGTAAACCAATTCAATCTCAGTTCATCCAAGAGAAAGAATAGAGTGCTCCATGCATAGACCATGATAAGAGTTCAACAAGAATATGTTGAATGAGTGAATAAATAAATGAAGAGAGAAAAATGAAGGAGAAAAGATTAAAGTGAGAGCTGGGCAAAAAATAAGGATAACTGCTTATAAAAAGGAGAAAAATATACTGGAGGAAAAGAACCAAGAAAGCAGAATATTGTGGTAAGTCAAAGAGGAAGCAAGTCAGAAAAAGTGGCCAAGAAAGTAAAATGCCAGAGATGAAGAAAAATAAGGATGGTCACAAGTCTAAAACAACTTAAGAAATATCCTGCAAACTCTGCAAGAATATAAAGCAAATACTCCCAATACTGATGTCCAGGTCACCTTGAAAACAAAAATAGAAATCATAACTACCATTTAGTAATCATTTCTCATGTACCAGGTACTGTGCTGAGCATGTATGTTACCTCATTTACAGAAATTTCTAAAATTAACCTAAAATTTCCCAAGTCAAGTTAAGCTGATATAAGTAGCAACCTTAGGAGCATGACTGATATTATCTATAAGTAAGAAAGCTTAAGTTCAGTTGCACTTCCATTTGACAGAAAGAATATGCTAATGGTCAGGAAACAGTCTTGAATGACATAAAATGGAACCTCAGAGAGAGAGAAAAAAGTATAGCTTCTCTAATATTAACTAGGAGACAGGAGAGGCAGGGACAACTATGTGGGAGATAAATCCCAAGTGTGGAAAGAGATGCATCAGGCTATTAGAATTTAATGATACTGGCCATTAATAAATCCAACTAATTCTCCTTGCTCTTAATTCCATGCCCAAATAAACTTCTGATTATATTTTGCTTCTCAGATAGATCTTCTAAGGGAAGATTTATACTACTTAATAATTATATTTCTCACTATAAATTGGCATTTTGGTTTATAGATTAGTCTTCTACTGAATCAGTTCCCTAAGCCTAATCACCTTTGGCTGTACTAACGAATCACATTTTTAAGCCTGTAAATTAAAAAACCAGACCCTATAATGTAGGTCCATTTCACAAACTGTGAAATTCTACGAGTTGGCCTGGGGCAGATAGCTGATCTCCCCTCTATCTTGCTGAACATCTATTCAAATCACAATATTCTTTAAAAAATAATAAGCTGAGTCTGTGAGTGATATTTTGGTCCACAGATAAAGCTCTATCTCCGTAATGTCACACTGCACCAAGTGAATCTCTAAAAGGCTAAGGCAGTCAGTCACCTGAAAGAAAACCAGCTTTCTCACTATCATTGAAGGGGCTGTGCATTAATTAATCTACAGCTTCCTGATAAGGTAGATACCAAAAAACATTTAATGAGATTATCTTGAAAACATTTAGCATATCAGAAATACTCAGCACATTAAAATACTAAAAGAAAAGGATAGATCCTGTAGAAGGTAGAGGTGAAGTAAACAGCACTATTTCCAGCTCCTGTGGGGACAGAGCCGAAGAAGACATGGAGCAGTCAGACAGAGGGCTCCAAGCAGCACTCCATGTAAGTTCTCTGACCTTGATTTTCCCTTTTGTAAAATGAAAAAATGGGATCAGATAATCTCTAAGGTCCCTTTCAGTTCTAAATTCCACTACAATTATTTCCTTCAATGATAATGAGAAAGGTACAGAAACAAATTTACCAAGAAAACTTAAGAATAACTTTGCTCAAACAATAAAGTATGTTTCTTTCTAAGTGGCATCTACTTTATCTCTTTTACAACAAAACTGGATCCAATAAAAAAAAAAAAATAGAATGGTATTTATATATGGTATACATACATACATATACATATATATGTATATATATGTATATATGGTATGTGTATATATATGAAAGATTCAATCTACTACAGTGGTAGTTTAAGAATGAAAGTAAAAAGAAGACTTACATGTGTCTTTCATATCTGAGGGTTTCTCGGATGGACCACGCAACCTGGTATGGCGAAGCCTGCTCTGAGTCCTCCAGTTCCTCTCCACTTTCTTCAGACCAGTCCAACCCTGGAACAGATGAGAAGATATTTCAAGTTAAAAAAATTTACTTTTATTTAAAATTTAGATCAAAAGCAACCTAAAATACATAACCTAACACCTGTAGCAAGTACCATCATAGTGTGAATAATGCCTCTTGATGAGTTTCGTCCCTGTCTAACAAAGATATTAATAATGAATGTTATGATACTCACTCAGACCTAAAATAATGACATTATAAGAAAAAGGGCTATATTCCAAGGATGAACTTCTTTTGTCAGATACTTCACTAATGGAGTAGAAACAACATAAAGAGACAGAGTACGAAGTAAAAAAAAAAAAAAAAAAAAGATTTCCTTAAGTATCTAAACATCATACACTAAAACATCAGAAAAAACATAAAAACATTCAAGAAAGTAAGAAAATAAGTTCAGGCAAGAAAAAAGCCAAAAGGTGCCAGTGGAGTCACTCTATACTTCAATACAGAAGGGCCCTAGAGCAAACCGTCAAAGGCAAAAACACTCCATCCCCCCTTCCCAACACCTCTGGGGAAAAGGACTCTCCCTACCAGGCAGAGCCACTTTTTGGGGGCTGCCCTTTACAGGACGGGTAGGATGGCAATGTTCTATTTCTGATGTGGCTTGAAGTTTCTTTTAATTCTTTTAAATAATAGCTGCCACATTTTATGTTCCATTTTGAAAAACAAGTTTAGAGGGAGAAGTAGAGAAATATACTATGAACAATGCTTACTGATTTTGTTAAATGCAATTATTTTTAATAATTGTTAGCTTTCAACAGAAAGGTTTTACCTTTTCAGAAGTTTTATATCTTGAAGCAGTCTTGATAAATACTGACATTGCACAGTCTAAAATATGACAGTGGTGCATAACTTTAATATACTCATATGAAACTTAGAGACCTTGATAACCAGTATTCTATGTCTTCCTTCTTGATACCCTCAAAAATCATTAGACACAGTTATACTAAAAAGGGCCTCACAGATTCCTTCCATAATTTAAATGACTTTATATGTGCCAGATAGGGAAATTTTTTAAAAGTTAACTGAAATGCAAATTATAAATGCTTAAAATTAAATAACACATTGCCACTGGCATAAAAAAACCTCAACTCTAGTTCCAAGATGACTATCTGAAATGTCGGGTCACCTTAAAAAGTAAGTTACTTCCTCTCAACTAAAATAATTAGTAAGATGTGCTTTTTTAAAAAATAAAAAACAATTACGTGATCACGACATCAGCTTCAGGATGTTGAAAGGCGAAGACTTTCAAACACAAAGTGACACTTAAGGCACCTTCAAAATTTAGAACATGAGTTATTTGTAGAGTTATAATACTTTCTGCTAAGAACCTAAACTTTCTCTGAAAAAGTCAAGTTCGAAGTCATAAGAACTAAAATGGAAGTGTTTCTCCTGTTGTGAAATTAACTGTCCAATAAAGCAAACCTTTGATCTTGGATATCACCAGTTTTAATGTACTAACAGAGATAACCAGCTCAGACAGGAGTACAAAAGCTATTAGAATACTGCATTTTTCTTTTATTCTTTGGTGATATGATGCAGACTATACTTGGTCATAATAGTATACTACAACTTCTGGTTTCTCCAAAATAACCTTTGTTTTAGAAACTAGGGCCCTTAACATGCTTCAGTTAACAGCAACAACAAAAAGACAATGCTTTTTCTGTAAGTTTCTGTTCAAAATGATAGAAAATCAGCCTTCAATACAGAATTCAAAAGTTAAATAATTATCAGTATCCAGAAGTAAGAATAAAAATCCAGTGGATAATATAGGTAAATAGTGGAATAAGAGGCAAACATTTGGAGGGGGAAAAAACAGGTCTCTGCCTCAAAACTAATGCCTAATGAGTTCCAAGCAGGTGACTAAAATGTAAACAACAAAATCATAAAAGGACTAAAAAATTGTAGGTGAATATAATTATATACTCTTGAGAAGAAGAGAGTCCAAAATGGGTAAAAACAGAACAAAAACACCTGATTCAAAAAGAAGATATTCTTTTAAAAAAAGAGACTATATAAATTTTAATTTCTTAATTTCAAAATCATTATAATATTTAAAAGCAAATAACAAATGGGAGGAAGGAGAGGCATTGCAACAAACATGATGTATAAAAAGCTCTTACAAATCACTAAAAAAGAAAAACACTTCATTAAAATGTATGAAAAATTAAAAAGACAAAATAAATAAGAAACACAAATGTCCAAAAAAAGCATATGAACAAATATTAAAAACTACATTATTAATATAAAATAGCAGTTCTTATTCAAAGTATGGTCCACAGATCCC
Source organism: Eidolon dupreanum (assembly GCA_028627145.1). NCBI lineage: Eukaryota > Metazoa > Chordata > Mammalia > Chiroptera > Pteropodidae > Eidolon > Eidolon dupreanum. The sequence continues at coordinate 147,874,171 of CM053503.1, forward strand.
CAGGGGTCCCTGAAACCTTCTCAGGGAGTTCTTTAGGTCAATACTATCTTCAAAATAATAAATAATACTAAGATATTATTTGCCTTTATCACTGTGTTGACATTTGCACTGATGGTTAAAAAAAAAAAACCACAATGGGTAATACTGCTGGCACCTTAGCATGAATCAAGGAAGTGGCACTGAACTGTACAAGTAATTATATGTTTCATACCATGACTTGAAGTGAAATAAAACAAAACAAAGTTTTAAGAATGTCTTTGATAAAGCACTTGTTTACTAAATACTGTTTATTTTACTAAATCTCAATTCTTGAGTGCATGTCTTCATAATATTCTGTGTGACTAAATGCGAAGTATACGTAAAGTACCTCTGTTGCATATAAAGAAAGTATGATGGTTGCCTTGAGGAAAAGTACTTGCATGACTGTTTTAATTATGACCTAAACTAGCTGCTTTTTTCCATTCAAGACCATTTTTATTTGAAAGAGTGACTGACACTACGGTTATTAAGACTTAGATACTGGCAGTCATTTTTTTTCTAAAATGAATATGGTGAAACCACAGCTTCAAGAATAACAATGGTCAATAGTTGTTGCAAAGATAAAATTCAAATTTTTATTTGAAAGCTCAATTTTTGGAAAACTTGAAATCATCACTGAAAGTATGACAACTTCCTAACAGACAATTCTGATGAGATTGGTGGTAATAGTAACGAATGTAATTTTAAATTTTTATGTAATGAAATATGTCAACATTTGGAACATGTATGTAACTCAGTATATTAGTATTTTCCAAATGACCAACGTGTGATGTTACAAAATCTTGCATGGGTAAAAGATCCATTCAAAGTACAAAGTAGATCAATGGATTTTAATGTAACAGTATGCAAAATTCCTTGATATGGTTTCAGATTCCACATTGTAACTAATCTTCAAGAAACTACCACTTGTCGAGTTTTGGGTAGAATCAAATAAGAATATCCATGATTATTTGAAGGGAAAAAACCTATTAAAATATTCCTCCCTTTTCCAACTACAAATGTGTAGGGCGGTATTTTCATCGACTAACCAAAACCATGTATCATGACGGTTTGAATGCAGAAGCAAATAGGAGAATCTAGTAGTATTCTATTATATCAAACATTAAGATTTGCAAAACAATGTAAAAGAATGCTGCTCTTCACATTATATCTGTTTTTGTTTGGGAAAAGTTATTTTTCATAAAAAGAACACATTAACATGTAATGAGTTTGTTTTTATTTTTAAATGAATTAGCATTTTTTAAATTTCTCAGTTTTAACTTCTAATTCAGTAAATATTCAATAGATTTAACTTACATATGCAAAAGCTCTATGATGTCCTCAGTAATTTTTAAGAGTGTAAAGGATTCTAAAGCCAAAATTTTGAGAAAAACTGATGTAAGGTATGCAAATCAAAGCAAAATTTCTATCAAATTTGCAAAGGTAAAATAACAATAGTAATAGTAATAATAATAGTAGTAGTAATAATAATAAAAATATCATATAATATTCAGGGCAGTAAAAATATAGAGAAGCTGTCATTCTCATACACTGCTGAAAAGATAAACTGACAAAATAATTCTGAAGTCAACACATATCGAAAACCTTTTTTGAAACTGCAAAAGCTTATAAACAGAAATTCTGCTTCTAGGAATGTATTTGAAGGAGAAATTAAAAATGTTGACAGTAATTATTTTACTGCAAGGTTATAAAGCTACAACACTTTATAATGATATAAATGCAAAATGACTTAAAGTATTCAACTGTGACAAATTATGTTGTATATGAAAAATTACTAATTGATAATACATTACAAGAAATTTTAAAACAGGCTACAAAACTGTAGGCATAGCAGGAAACCAATTTTCCCCCCCTTTTTTTAATTCTCCCACCCCCACTTTCACCTCTGACCTATGGATGTTGCTGTTTCCCATTAAGAGCTGGATCTCAGAAGGCGGGGCGTCTCCTCCCACAAGCTGTGGCGTGCCCCTGGGGGGCCTGTCGCACCGCACCCGGGGCCTGGTCCATGGCTCCATCTGGGGCGCAAATCCAGGACCTTCTGCGTGTAAAGCAGATGCGCTAACCACTAACACTATGGAGCCATCCCTGGAAACCAATTTTGTGTCCGAAAGAACATACTAGGGTATTAACAAATAAGTAGTAATAAAGTTTGGGGTGCTTTAATTTATTATTTTTGTTTATCTATATATTTTAAGTTTTATTTGTTTTTTAATTACCAAAGTCATACATGATTTAATAAAAGGTAAAATATAAAGCTATATAAGAAGAGTTACCACTCCCATCTCCTTAAAAATGCATCCTGCCCAATTCCATCCTGGCGTGGAAGCCCACGTTAACAGCCTGGTAGAATTATACCCATTTGCACTTTACCTATGGTAATTCATACCTAACAGGCAAACAGCTATCCACGTGCTTCATCAATGGATGTACTGATGTCCCTTGTTTAGTTATTTATTTTTACAAAAATAAGATAATACAATGCCTCTTATCTTTTTCTACTTGTTAACATATCATGGGCACAAGCACATAAAAGATAGATTTCGTTCATTCTTTTTAGTAGCTGCATACTTCATAAAACATATAAGTACAATAATTTAGTAATGGTTTCCTATTGCTTATAAAGATTACAGATTTTTGATACTATAAGCAGTGCTGCAATAAATATCTTTAAACACATATCCTTACATTCTGATTATTTTTATACTTCAGAAAGAGTCTCAAAAGTGAGTTTGCTACCTATATGTATACTTTTGGTTAACAGATACTGTCACATTACTCACCAGCAATGAATAAGATCCCATATCCTCATCAAACTGGATATTATTTTTGCCAATCTGATCATTCACTGTTATTTAATTTGCCTTTCCCCACCTGCTGTGGGGACTGAGGTTTTCATTTGTTTATTGACCATTTATATTTCTTCTTCCTCTATTCCCATCCTTTTCTCAATTTTTATTGCTGTCATATATCATACAAATAATTTTCCCTCAAGTCAGACTCACAGCTCACACCACATCTAAGAATAAATTCCAAATAAATTCCAAATTCCAAACTTTAAACTTTTAAAGTTTAAATGACCAAAAAGAAAACAATCAAACTATTAATATAAAATGTAGAGTATCTGTATAAACTTGGGATCAGAGAGATTTTCTTAAGAAAGAAAACTCAGAAGGAACAAAGGAAAGACAGATATTTGACTATACTAAAGTTTTATCTTTACTTTTTCACTTTAAACCATAAACAGGTACTGTTTGGGAAATTTTAAAAGTTGTTTTTTGTTTTTTTTTTTAAATCTGTTGGCAGATATTAATAATGCTATCATTCCAAAGTTGTACAATAAGACACATAGAGAAGTTCATTAGGCACACGGGTACTGAGCTCATGGAGGCATACATCCAAACACACCTACCTTTCAATACTGCTGCGGATACTGCTGCTACTAACACTACTAGAAACAATGACTCAAGTTCTAAATTCCCAGCCTGTTTCTGTATCTTGTTCACTAATTGTTATCCTCTCCAGTCACATACTTAAAGGTGGTCTATCTATATACAGAATCTTTCATTGGGACATTCTGTCCCAGTGTTCTTCTACCTCTACAGGCTAGGTGGTAGTTGTTAAAATGAAGCCTCATGAAAAAGTGCACATTTTGTTGTATTACGCATATATGATATGGCAAAATCGATAATAACTCACCTAAATGGGGAAACAAATCAGTGTCCAACTGATGTTTCTGGGTGCACAGTTTCACCAGTCTCTGCAGTCGACTTATACAAGAGAAGTGTGGAGAGAAGGCTGTGGCTTTCATAAAGACGCGGTCAGTCCTTGGTGGGTCCACGACAGGAGCCCTACTGGATGGCAGGAGGGGCAGAGGCCTCTTGTGAGACAACTGCCTTGCTTGTGCTATAGTGTGTGTGGTGGGGGCCACTCCCTGCATTGGTAGGCTGGTGTTCTGAGGTTGAGGTGACTTGCAGACTAAACCCTGCGGTGGTGGTGGCGCTGGAGGTTTCAAAGAAGTGGATAAAGGTGACAGGTGGGAGTGCTGCTGCGGAGGCTGCTGTGAAGGTGCAGGAGGGGGACTAAAGTGCTCTTGTCGAACTTTTAAAATCTCTGTCTCTCTCTGGCGCTGCCGGTTCTGGGCTAATTTGCTCTGCAACTTCTTTTTCACAGTTGCCCCTTTCTTTAGGTCATCATCTTCCTCGTTGAAAGCAAAGGGATCTTCCAATTCAGTTTCCAGGTAGTGGAGAGGGACCCTTGCCCCTGGTGGAGAGAGGGACATTCCATCCAGTCCATTGGGCATCTTCAAGGCCAATGTGGGCACCGTCAGGCTAAAGGCCATGGTATCCATCTGGTGCCTGACCTTTACCTCATCTATAGGATCATTCTTTTTCTTCCTCTCTTTTTTCGGGATAAAGCCAAGTACCTGCAAGTGGCTGTTGCAGTACCTTTAAAAACACACACATACATGGAAAAATGTTCGTGATACATATTGAGAAAAGTAGAATATAAAACTACATATATAAAATGTGAATCCTAATATGCTCATTAGTTAATTCTTGTCATTTGTAGATTTAATATATGCAACTTCTACTACTCTCAAGCAATCCTCAAAGTCTGTGCAATTTTGCTGAAGCAAATATATGAACTGCACATGTGCAGAGGCTGCCAGACAGAAGCAAATCATTCAGATTGTAAGTGGCCCTGGATAACTGCCCAGCTATTGCTTCTCATACTGCTTTGTTATTCTCTATTCATAACAAACAAAGTAATTCATCAGTAGTCACTTAAAATCCCCTTATGGAGAAAAAATGTATATGTTCCAATGCCATTTTAAATATTTGGAGATTCACGAAGATCTTATGATATAACTGTTCAGAATGTCCAGCGTCTACTGTGTTACACACACACAGAGGGTGCAGTCGAGGGAGTTTCTACCTGCAGTAGGGACTTAAATAGTGACCTTTATACAGATGAGGAAACTAAACTTCATAGAAATTAAATAACTTGCCTAAAACCATCCACAAGGAAAGTGACAGAACTAAGACTTGAAAAATCAAAGCTCATGAAGACTCATTAGTCTTCAATAATGAGGTTACTTTTGTAATGTAAGTGCTGTTTTAAAACTGCTATGAAAGGATAGAATCCTTCTATATAATGAGAAAGTAGAATGCATGTGGTTTATTCCAATAAACCACACTGAAAACCTACAGAAGCTTTTAAGCAGCAGAAAAGCCGTGTTTTCCAAACTGGTATTCCTCGAGCAGTCATAGAATATTAACCAGTATGCCCTGAAACAGTATTCCATGCTTCAGTAAAGTCAGGAAATGATGGCTTAAACAGAATTAGTTAATGATTTTGTTGTTTGTTTCTGCTGAACAACTTCTCAAAGCATTTTGTATGACAATGTGCATTATGCTACAAGGTGGAAATGTGCCCATCTGGCAGTGTTTCCCAAACTTATTTGAAAATGGCACCTACTTTTATGGCAGCACATTTGTGATATCTCCAGATATGAGTAACACAGCACGGAGAAAATGCAATAAAGTAAATCATTACCTTCAAACTAATTAAGGTGCATCAAAAAAAATTTTGTTGTTAATTGTTCAAATACAAATTCACCAAATAACCAGGAGACACTGTTTTGTTGGTTTATCTTAAAAATCAATCTATCAGAAGCACTCTTTAATTTAAAATAGGATAATAAAGAGAATCTATTCTGTGTGTGTGTGCGCGCGCGCATGTGCACACCTGTGTACTAGCAGGGTTAAGCTATTCCCATGTATACCTTTAACAGAATAGATTCATAAAGCCATGGCTAACAAGAAAAAGGGTTTCAGGGATAACTGTACTAACCAAGAAGCTTCCCAATAAATAGTAAAAGGTTCTGCTCTTTTCCACTCATCTGCAAATTAACAAAAGGATTAGTTTTTTGGGGGAGAAATGAGGTGGGGTAGGTTTTTAATTTAGAGATCAGCTTTTTCTGCTCATTTACACGTGGGCAGCCTGAACTGGTAAATGAGGCTACTGCGCACTTCATTACATAACGCAGCAGAGGCTGATCACACTATGGTCCCCCTTCAACCTCACCCTCAACTCGCTCCAGCCACTCTGGCACACTGTAACAACATGGAGTCTGAACTCTTCAAAACAGTGCCCCTGCTAAAAGGAAAGTTTTCATAACTAGAAGTAGAACAGCTTATTTAATTACTAACAGCAATTAAAATAAGTATGTAAATATGAATCACTAGTATAAAAGAATAACTATCCAGGGGAGTAACGGCTATAGGATTCTTTCGGGGGAGATGAAAATATAAAATCAGACTGTGGTGACAGTTGGACAACCCTGTGACTATACTAAGAAAATACTGAATTATACACTTCCAAAGGGTGAATTGTGTGGTATGTGAATTATATCTTAGTTAAACTGTTTTAGAAAATAAACATAAAGTTCTTGGCAAATATCTATGTACTACTAAAAATATACATAAATTATAGCAAACTTAATTTAAAATATTACATAAAATAACCAACTTATTTCTGAGAAATCAAGGTTATAGTAATGAACATTAGAAAATGTACTTTATTTTTTAATTATACCAGTTACTGAACATAACACTATTCCAAAAAGGTGGAATATCACACATGAGCATTTATAATACAGACCAGATAAACTAGATGACAGATATTAAAAAGCTTCCTCTAGTTGAGCACCAACCAGATAATTATGTTAATTAAAAGTCCTTGGGAATTTTTTTTCTAAAACAATACATTAGCCATCTCAAATCCCTAAGTGTCCAAAGAGTTAACTGCACTAACAATAATGAAAGCATATTTTCAAAAGAATATTAATGTTTTCCATAGTATGTCATGTAATATAGTTACAACTAGTAATATTTATACACAAGTTTAGACATATTATTACATGAATTTAACTTGGCTTTTTTGAGATAACTTAAGACTATTACCTTCTGTTAATGTCTGCTTTATTTTCAAACAACACTATAAAAATACTAATACAATTTGCACTCATATGGTCTTGGATCAATTTTCAAAAAAATATGTAACCCAGTACTTATTAAGTACAGCTTCTCTGATATAGCAACACAAAGTCCTTTCCCTTCATATCTTATTCTAAAAAGAGGAAATTACTTAGACTATAAAGGTAAAGACATATGCTTCACAAAATTAATATTTTGGAGAAATTCAGTGGGACCTTCACTTTACTTCCTGCTGTTATTTATAATACTTGCTTCAGCTGAAATGAAAAATATCTAAGACTGACAACTGCAACTGTGATAAACTGAATTTAAAACAAAATTACAGAAATGTGTTTATAATAGAGCTTATGTAAACAATTCAAATTCATCTATTCAAGTTTAAAAAGGGAAGGATTAAAAAACTATCATTTTCAATCTGCTAAAATCAACTGGACAGATATGTTTAGCCTAATACAGTGGTCTCTTTCTCACCTGAAATTAAAATTTTATTCCTTGCCTCACTGAGCAGCTGTTTCTGACTTCAGGTATTGTAATTTGAAGCCTTTCGTGCTCATTAGAAATTCTAACAGAGTATTTCCAAATCACCACATTATACTATACTCATTTTGGTGGGACCTCTTAACAACACAAATTATTTATTTCATCCTAAAAGTGTAAAAATTGCTTGCCATGACCTATAAAATACATGATTCCTTTTCAACCAATTTATGCAGATGAGATTTGCTTATGTATAAGAAGAATAAAGGTTTCATATATATATATATATATATATATATATATATATATATATATTTAAAAGATAGAAGTAAAAATTTCAAATTTTCTACCTAAAGATAACAAATGTTTGAAACTTTTTGAAAAATAAGCACATATTTCTCTAATATCTTACAATGTTCTACATGTTTCTGGAGAACTGAAGAAAAAGAAACATGAAAAAGATTATATATGAAATATAGTATGAATTTTCCTAAGAATATCAAAGATGAATATGTATAACACCCCTTTAAAAACACCTCTCCATTTCATTTTTAATTTAGCAAAGCCTAAGTTCATAATTCTAATGATAAAGCCTACCTACCCTTACTATGAAATTAGTTTCTAATTTATAATAAACATACTCTATATACATCTTTTTAACTAAAAGCAGCAAGATTATTAAATAATGCCAAACACCGCTTAGAAGTCTGACAGGAAGTAAATCTTCTGAATGATTCAAGTAATCATTCTTTTGAAAAATTCTTTTTCAATAAGTATATACCCTTTGCTACCTTTCAGATTTAAAAATTCCAAAATTATTAATTACAACACCTAAGTAGTTCCTATAATTTTTCTTGTTAAGGAAGATGACAAAACAGTAGAGAAGTTGGTAACATTTTATAAGGCTGCAAACCAAACATGTCAGTACCAAGACTTCAAGCAACAATTTTAAAGATTTTAAAATAATCCTAGAAAATCAATTTAAAAAAACTCTCAAACATACTTTTCATATAATTCCCCAAATTTACTACTCCATTTTTTAAAAATTGCCATTTCTCATCTTTAGAAGCATTCCAAAATTTACTTAGATTACTCCCAGAAGGCAACATTTCAATTCACCATGTCAAAAAATTAAAGAAAAAAAAAGCCAAGCCTACTAATTAAATAAAAGATTAGTCCCATTATTAGCTCTTACCTACGATCCTCTGATTTGGGGATGGGGTTGGTGCAGCGTTGGCTGTTATACTTGGCCACATATTCACATTGCTTGAAGGGGGCAGTCTTGTCCTCCAGAACGTGTCTGATACAGAAAGCGTAGCCGTTGAGTCGCCGCTGCTTGCACAGTTTGGGGCTATATGAGCACAAGGGCTTATTGTCAACCTCAGAGAAGTGTATATGTTTCCCTTCATACATCACGTGACTCTATTCCTTGTGAACATCAGCTAAAAGACCACCAGAAAAAAAAAAAAAATACCCAAATGATAAGTCAGAGAGTGTAAGGCAGATTTAAGTTGAGAATTTCACTGAGGGACTTCTGCCCCACAGTCATACCTGATTTTAAATCTTCTGCACCATAGCACTGTTAAGAGACCCCCAAGGATACCAGACTTTGGAATGCTGCAGAATCAAGATGAAGCAGATTGTCTACAAAAATATCAAAAGGCCTAGTTAACATACAGAAATAAGCAAAGCTTGCTCACCTGGGAAGTCAAATACCAGTATATCACCCTTCTAATGGGATGGATTGTTCATTGTAATCCAACACCCCAATACTGAATTCAAATAATAAGAGGCATCATAAAATATTAAGTTACCTTATCCCTCCAAATTGAATTAAATAACTTTTACTCTGGTTAAGTTTTGGAAATAACTCAAAGCATTTTGAGGTCTTCCACCAAACATATATCATTAGGTAGCAAGTCCTTTTATTTTATTATTGGTGGTTGCAGGCTATATCTACTTTAAGAACCCAAGTCTCTTTACAATGCCAATGGAATGAACTCTACAGACCTAAAACGTTTTTTGATATGTTGGCAAATATTTGGCAATTTTAGCAAATAGTTCTGTAAAATACAAGAGAGCAAATATTTCTATAAAATACAAAAAAGAAAATTCCTGTTTTAAAAAAAGTAATTTTCCATAATTATCACATCCAAACTAGAAACTTCTTGAGCACAAAGACCAGCCACCCAACCACACTTTCACCATTCAGTTCAGTGCTCTCCCAATTGTACTAAATAGAATAATAATAATGGCTTATGAGTTTTCGGAGGTTTAAAAAGAAAATGGCAGAAAGAAATCACACAATACTCACTACCTCTGTAAACACAAAAGATCTAGCAGCAGCATTTATATATCATAACATCACATAGTCTACAATGAAACAGAATCAACTAATTTGTCAAGTCAGCATTGTAGGTGGCTGATGTAGCCTAATCCACTTTCTCCACATGCCAATAGTCACCCACATGGCTGCTGGACAGCTTAGACACCAGCTACAAAAAAACACTACTCCCTCCTTTACAACACCCAATAAAAAATTCCTTATACCAGTGAATAAGACACATAAATGCTTCAAGAGTCAGGAGACATGTTTGCTCAAGTCCAAAATCTGCCCCTTATGGTGTGTTACTTTGAACAAATCTTTTAACCTCAGTTTTCTCCTCTGTAAAACAGGAATAACAGTAGCTATATTATCATCAGGTTGCTGTAAGGATCAAATGATAAAAGCATGCAACACACTAAGTACCCTGCCTTGAACATGTTAAACACTGAACAAATGGCAGTTATTATTTATAAATGTTAACTCTTATTATTACTACATTCTACCTGCTGATGACAAAGATAATTTGTATTACCCTCAAGAAACATTCCACTTACTCTGGTTGGAAAAAAAAAAACCCAAAAAACTGAAATATTAGCTTGGTGAATAAAATCATGTTCATTAATGAGTAAACCTAATCATACACCAATGTAAAACAAAAGTAAGAGTTTTTCCTTTTCACTTTATTAGGATGCAAGGAAGAAAAGTTGGACTAAAAATTTTAATTTAGCTGCCCTGAAGGTCTGGATGTTCAGGACAGAAAATATTTCAAAGCAAACCCAAGCTGTTTCATTTAATTTCCTAAATATGTGGTTCACTCTCATATTCTGTGTATTCATACACATAGGTGGTATTTGTGCTTTCTCCTTTGTTCATGATAGGTTCATCAGAGGTTTGCCTAATATTTTTATCAACATCTTTAAAAAAAAAACAAACCACCCAAAATCTCTTGGATTTACTAGCACCCCATGTATGTTTTCTAATTCATCAATTTCTGCTTTTATCCTTGATAACAAGGATTTTGTTATTTTTGTAATTTCTGATTTTGTTCTTTCTTCTGATTTTATTTTTGTAATTTCTGAAGCTGAGTTCTTTTATTTTTATTTTTTTGCCTTAGTAATTTAATTACCTCTATGAATTTTTCTGAATACTGCTCTAGCTATCTCCCATAAGCACTAATTCAGACTTTTGATTATCAGTACTTTCTAGCTGACTTGGATATGACTTTTTAATTTCTCCTTTGACCCAAGTTATTTTTTCAAATGGTAGAGTTTTATGCTTTCCTTTTAGTTCTAATTATGCTTAATCTGCATAAATCTCTGCTTTTCAGATTTGACTGAGATGAATCAAAATCCTCTACTATAATCTGATTTGTCTGTTTCTCCTTACATTTTTTATTTTATAAATTTTAAAGCTGTATTATTTGTCATATGAGATTCATTAGGCAATGCAACTCAACTGATGGGTTTTGCCTTGACTTTAACCCTATCTGACACAAATATCTGGGCTCTCATTTTTTCCTTTGAATTTGCCTGTTAAGTGTGTGGTCATCCTTTTATTCTCAAGTTTACTAAGGCAGTGTTTCAAATCATGGGTCAGAAAACTCTGGCTTACAGGGCAAATTTGGTTCACTGTTTCTGTAAATAAAGTTTTATTGGAACATTGCCCTGTTCATTCATTTACATGTTGTCTATGACTGTTTTCATGCTATAATAGTAGCACTGAGCAGCTGCAACAGATTTCATGACTGCAAAACCTAAAATACTTAAATATTATTTGTTGTTTCCTTTTTTGATGGCATCTCTTTAATAGGTTGACTCTTGCTCTGTCATTTTCTTTTAATAAATGAGGTTATCCAATTTATAATTTTATATTTATGTGGCAAATATTTCACCTTAATTTTATTATCTTTTTTGCATGGCTTTTAGCTTTCAATTATTTTTATTAAATATTTCATTACATTGTTTTCTTGCACAATTTATACTCTGTTCTTTAGATAACATTTCTTTATTGTATATTAAGAAAATTAATATACTTAATATACTCAGCATTATCATCATTGATCTTGTTAATGAACAAGAAAATTTCTTGTTAATGAAAAATAAAATTTCTTGTTATGAACAAGAAAATTAACTACCTACACATCCTCAACTCAGTGTTTTCTCATGTTATTTCTACATTGCCATAGTTATAACATTTTTAATGTTAGTTCAACACTTAAATTTATTCAATGCTAATCACTAATATTTTTAATCTAGTATTCATCTTTTGATTCAATAGTTTATAATATAGTTGCCTCCATTCTCTAACCGCCCCCCCAACCTCCCTGCACCACTCCACACAAGGCTGACTAATGGGATCTAAACCATGGTTTTCTTTTTGGAAATATGTCAATTAATATTTAAAATTTTTTTTTCAATTAGAGTTGACATTCGACATTATTTAATATTAATTTCAAGTGTACAGCATCGTGTCAATTAGATCATACTTTGCCTACTGTTTGCCTGGACATCAAATTCTTGGGTCAGATATTTTTCTGTCTACCGACTTTGTATATTTTTTTCCATGTCTCCTAGAGTGGAAAAGCCTGAGGCCAGCCTCTTTATTTTAGAGGGGGGCTTGATCCCCTCCCCATTTTGACCTAACAATAAAGTCTTTATATTTAAAGACTAGAAACCATTATAGAATTTCAAGTCTTCTTTTATTGCAGGAAACTCTTCTTAATGACTTAAAAATTTTTCCATTTCATTTATTCTATTATCTTCCTAAGGGATACCAATTATTGGTAAACTAGATTTACTGTATTTTTTCTTTCTTTCTCTCTCTCTCTCTCTCTCATCTTCTAATGTTTACTTTTTCCATTTTGCATTGTTCGACTTTCTCAAGCTTACTTCCAATATCCCCAGCTATAGTGTATATCTGCTGCTTTGAAAGTGACCTTCATTTCTATAATAACTATATTTTTCTTTTATTTTGTACCCTAGTTCTATCAACTCACTCTTACCTCTTTGTTGTCTTATCATTTATACACTCCTCCCCTGAGGCTTGACTGAATGTTGGATTAGTCTCTCCAACTCACAGGGGCCCATATGACATAGATTTTTAGGGGATGAGAATAAAGGCTTTATTTCCCTTCAGGTGACCCAAGATCAGCAGTTGCAAGGCTGCTTCATGCCAGTTTCTCCTCCACTCTAAACTTCTTACAAAAGTAGAATGACTATACAGTTTGAATTCAACCCCACATCTCTTTGCCACTCAAGGAATCCAATGTACATATCAACTTTGCTATTCCAAGTATGGGGTTATTGATTTTGTCCCCATGGTGGGTCACCTACTTAGAAGAAAGCTGTTTCGACTCACTTTGCCTGAGTTCTACAAAGGAAATCATCTGCTCCTGGCATCCTCTCTTGCCCTAGTTCAATTCTCACTGAACTTAACAGTACTAATTCATATATTCTGATTATAAAGTTTGGTTAGTTATCAAAGATTGAATTTCTTTTCTGTTTCTCAGTCTTATTATTTTTAGTTGGTTTAGAGAGAACGGAGATGTCAGTATTCTGCCATCATCAACAGAAATATCTTTTAAAATTCTGTATACTAAAATATACCAAAATCAAAATATTAAAACAAATTTATTACATCATTTTCACATTATAATTTGTAACAATTTCCTATTTTTTTAAAGAATCAACATGCTATTAAAGATGTTACTAAACTTTATTCAATTCATTTTCACTATGTCCAACTCACGTGATTCTAGTGTTAATGGCAAGTACTTACTTATTAAACAGTTATGAAAAGTCCATCATTGCTCCAGAACCCATGGAAGATATAACAGTAAAAGACATAATTTTTGCCTTTAGAAGATTATAATCTATGAGATTATAATCTATGCAGTGAAAAGATGTGAATAACTGGAGGACTTCCCCCACAGGTCTGAGTACCCCAGGTTTCTCTAGTGTCACCAAGCTTAAAAACAGGCTGCTCTATCTGTCCCCCTTTGTACCTTCTTCTGGCTATCCCCAATCTAATTCTTCAGAACACAGCTTAGTTGTCACCACATGCAGATTCTCAAAGGCTGACTGAGTTAGTTACAGGCTTTGCTTAGGTACTCCATGTATTCCCCTCTTTGGGCACTCATCACATTTTACTTTAAATGCCTATCCTGTTATCATCCCTCCTAGAAAATAAGCTCCCAGAAAGACAAGTTTTCTGTTCATCATTTTATCACTGGGCCTAGTAGTTAATAAGGCTCAATAAGTACATGCTGATGGTATAGCTAGCTTCTGTGACAGTATCTCTTAATTCCAGGTTGTCTAATCAATATTGATCTTTAAATAATTTTAAAAATTAAACTGATACTTTAGACAATCTATACAGTAATTTCTAATAGCCATAGTCATATGCCAAGAGACATTTAGTATAATTTAGCTTTAAAATTTTTTGAATATTCCTCTCGTGAAGTAACATCAAATATTTCATCAAGCAGATGCCACATAATTTGTTAACCAATGTCTATTTAGCAAATGTTAAAAAAAAAAATATGTAAGAACACATTAAAATCTGCCTATTCAACTTCCTTCTAACTCTAAGAATTCATTAATTTATCCAATTGTCTTCAGTATTTGCCACAAGGTGCCAAAGCTTTCGCTTATCACCTCTATGCCATTACAAAAAGGTGTTTAATTTCAACATCTTATAAACAACGTCTCTTAAACCTTAATTTTTTTACATTTATCTGTGATTTTTTCTTCCCATTTGATTTTTAATGTTTTTAAGTCCTACTATAATCCAACATTGTATCATTCTTTGCATCTTCCTTTTGAACAATGAACTGTTCTCCATTTTTAAATCTCTTTTAATAAAAACTCAACCTAATTTTTATACTTATATTTTCAATTCCCTGATATATTTAGACTCACTTTATATACCAAAAAAGGAAAGAATGTTGGGGAAAACAGCCCTCTGCTTTGAAATCTAACTTCCTTCTAAGTGACTGTTATTTAATATCAAAATCACTTTGTCTATAAACTAGAAACAACTACTCATCTACTCTTATCTATTTTAATATGTTTTTACTTTTTAATTAAAGAAGAAATCATGACAAAAAACACTAAGGCAAATCTCAAGAGAAAAAAACCTATATTTTTTTCATTCTTTATCTCTAGCATCCCACAACTAATCCACCAAAGGTGAAATTCATTGTAAAGTATAAAGAAGAAAGGAAATATAGAATATATAAAAGTTCACGTGATCTTAACCAAATGTCTTATAGACCCTAATATTTAAATACTATCACATGTCTAACTCATGAAGAAAAGCTATATGTAAGTTCTTCCCTGTTTTATACTTTTTTTTTAAATTTGTTTTTAAGTTTATTGGGGTAACACTGGTTAATACAATTATATAATTTTCAGGTGCACATTATCATTTGAGATCTGTATATTGTACTGTGTGTTTACCACCCAAAGTCTAGTTTCCTTCAAGTTCTTCCCTTTTAATAAAATGAATATCACTTAAAAAAGAAGGAAAAAAAATCCTAACTAGACTAAATTTATTAACAGCTATAGCAGATATTATCTTCAGCTATGGAAATAACTTGCTTAGACTATTAATGATTTATGCTCCCTTAAATGAGAGAATGCAGGTAATTAGCACTTTAGAGTAGCAGCAGAATATGCTCTTATTTAATTATTACCAAAAAGTAAAAATAACTATTACTGAGAATAGTCTCACAGAAAGAATATTTCCACAGTAATCATATCCATATACTAGAATTCAAGAATAGAAAATAGGATTAGGTATGAAATCTTAAAAAGAAAAAATCCCACTGATATATATGCTGAGTTTAATTGGAAAATAAAACAATTCCTTGTCCAGTATAGGTATAACGGGAAAATATAGAGGAAAAAGACATTAGCACAGAGAAAAGTAGGAAAAATAAGCTTTTAACAAAAGCAACCTACAGCCCTTTCAGTCTTCCAACAGCAACTATACACCAACTGACAGAAATATGAACATTATTCTCTTTGGGACTGCTGCTTTATCACCTCCATGTGGAATCTCTGTATGTCATTACTGTTCTTTTGAGTCTCCTGTTTCAGAAGCATGTTCATTTCACTGCCACAGCATTTCCCCCTAATTGCCATCTGGACTTTAATATTCTACCCCCTTTCAAGAGCCTAGACCTACAACATACCTTAATTTTTTTTTAATCCAGCATGAACCTAAATTCTCAGAATGTTGGTTTTCTGATATATTTAATACAAATGAAAAGAATATTTACTTATCCCAAAGTCACATACTTTAAAGTCTTAATATCCCCCCCATTTTAAGTTTTTTTAGAAAATGAATTTTAATTCAACTTCATGGAACATAAAAGTGTAATAAAGTACTAACAAAAAAGTATATTGTTAAAAAAATTAGAAATGAAAATCTATACTTGATGTGATTGGAAGAGAGAAATCAGTGAGAAAAATTGCCTATCACCCCAAAACATAAACAGTATTCAGTATAAAGTTCAAACCAGAATATTTTAAAATAAATCAAACACATGCTTATTGAAGGTTTATTATGTGTCAAATACTGTGCTCAAACAGCACTGTACAATTAAGTCTGCATTATAAATTTAAATTAAAATGGTCTTTATGCTATTTGAGTTCCTTACCTGATTTATCAGAAAGGTAAAGAAGAGTTTAGGCTGCAGTTAAAAGGTAAAAGCACTCACTAGCTCTAGTGGGTATAAGAGATGGTGCTCAAATGAGGTTCTGTGATTATTAGGTCTATGACCTTGGGTAAATTACTTAGGTTTCAGTTTTCTCATATATAGAGAATTATAATAGTACATACCTCACTGAATCATTTAGGAGAATTAGACATTTCATGAACTATGCTTAGCATGGTAGCCAGCACATAGTAATCATTTAATGTTAACTACTATTAGAAGCCGTAAGTAGTAGTTTATTGGTATTATCATTTTAATCTAGAATCTAGACCTAAAATGCACTCTCCAGCTGCTAGTGGTTTTCTGAATAGTAAAGTATAATTCTCCGTTAACTTAGGCTCTCCCACTTTCTTGGAGACAGTAACAGAATCCACTGAGAATTGTTTCTTATAATTCTTATTAAAAATCTAATATTAAAAATATTTTCTACATTCTATATAGCCTCTGTATACTGATGTTCTTGTAATGGGAAATACTAGCAGAATGAGCAGTGTCTGATTTGGTTACAGCATTTATAAGCTCCAGTTAATCATCCTTTACAAAGAAGGCTTTTTGAATTCCTATCCATACCACAGTCACTCTCAATTGTTACAGAAACCCTATATTGCAGGACAAGAAGAAAAACTAAGTTGTAGCTATATTCCTCAAAGTTCTTTTCTTCAAAGAATGTTAAACTAATGGCCTCTTTGTTGCTAAATTCCATATATACTTGACATCCTTATCTTTCTTGACCTCTCTACAGCACTTAACTCTGTTGGCCACTTTCTCTTTCTTGAAAATCTCTCCTTCCTGGCTACTCTGTCAGTGGCTTACTTTCTCTTTCCCCCACACTTAAACGTCAATGTTCCCTAAGATTCTCTTAATCTTACTTTGCAAGACGAAATGTCTACATGGGCCACCATGGGCCAGGGGCAGACTTTGCTCATCCAAAGAAGGTTGACTCAAACCAGTTCCTGTAAACTGTTGTGATTAAAAGCGAAAAGAAAAGAAAAACAAAAAATGTAGGCCCAGGTCTCCAGATCATCTAATTTCTCAAAATAAGATAAAAATCCAAAATTTCCCACAAAATATACTAATTTTTTTCATGTCAGAAGCTCATTTCTACTTCTACAACTTCAGCTGTCCTCTATACAAGGATGACTCCCAAATTTACATCCAGTTAACCTATACAGACCACTTTACCTCTGTAACTGGTCTCTCCACTTCTGTCCACCCCCATCGCCATCCTCATCTCTACTACCTTCAAATCTTCGATATCTTCTCAGCAGCGGTCTCACTGGTCTAGATCCAGTCATGCCTTTCCTTTACTCCTCTCTTTGTACAACTCAAGTCCTCTAAAACATAAATAAGTTATTTGGCCAAAGGCCTTCAGGGTCTGCTTATAAATGTAAAAGGAATCTAAACTCTTTAGCCTAACACATTAAACTCATTAGGGCCTGGCCAGGCAGACCTCGCCTCTTCCACTATTTATTTCTATTCCTACAACGCCTACAATTTGCAACACAGAATACTCTTGTGTCCTTAGGCATTTATTCATACCTGCAGGTCCTACCTCCTGGAATGCCTTTCTAACTCCTCCCATTTGCTTAGGGCAGAAATACCCCTGGAAAATCAGCACTTCAAGGCTTGCTCCTCGGCCAAAATAAATAGGTTTCCTTCCTTCAGGCAAAGTTATCCCTTATCATTCAATAAGTGTCAGCTTTTTTTTTTCACTAGACTAAAAACTTCTCAAGGGCAGAGAATGTGTCTTTGTATTACAAAGCCCACAGTTACTGTTAAATGAATGAAAGAGCACTGGCTTGAGCAACTCCTACCAGCACCTCAGGTAAACAACCCACCCTCCCAAGGTGAGGCCACCAAAGCCACAAACTATTCAGCGCCTTCAAATCCATGCAACACAGACACACACACAGGCAGGCAGATGACTTCAGGAGTTTAAAAGGAGGAGCTAGAAGAAAAAAAGTAAACCTGGACCTTCTTTGCCCACTGATATACTTTACATTTACCAACAAAATTCAACAGCAGAGTTTAGACTGACATCAAGCTGCTGAAAGTTTCTATGAATACACTGCTAATTTTTTTTAATGCACAAAAATATTTATTTGCCCCATGAAGGTAATTACAACCTTCTACTTGTACTTAAATACTCACTAGTACTATTAGTATATACTGAGTCAAGAACTCAATCACACTGAAAAAAATTCACATTGAGAAATATTAAAAATCTTTAGAGGAAAATATTATCTAAAGGTCATGCACTAGGCACCATTCTAGAGGCTTTATGTGCAATTCCTCACTTAATCATCACAGCAACTCTATGAAGAAACTGAAAATGAGGTTGAGTAACTTGTCCAAATCACATTAGCAGGATCCAAAGCCAGTGTGACTCCAGAGCCCAAGCTTTTAACCAACACAATGTTGTTAAACGGAAAGTCTTAAGATTATGTTTATGTTGTATGCACACACAACTGAGAGAGACACAGACAGAACAACAAAATGTTAAGAATAATGATCTCTTGAGTGGGATAAGTAGGTCTAAAAGGGATGAACATGAACATGTATTACTTTTAGTCAGGAAAAAAAAAAGCAAACAAATAAGAGAAATAGTACCTACCTAGGTGGTGCTAACAGAAAGGTTAAGGTGGGCTGGGGGAATTAATATCTAACCAACACCTGAGAGCCAGGTACATAGGCTATCTCATCTAATCCTTACATCAAAAAAAAATGTTATTTCCATTTTACATATAAAGAAACCAAAGTAGAAGATGAAGTAACCTATCTAGTGGAAGAGCCGGGATGAGAACTAAAGCCCAGTCCAAATGTGTCGAGGATCTTAGCTACAAATAAAATTTAACCGAAAAGCTGTCTCAAAAAACAAATCATACTGTGGAAAAGAATCAGAACCAAATAGCCTACAATCTTAAGTGGAAAGAGGCAAAAGAGAGAGAGGCCCAAGGTTTTAACTCTAAACTTTGGTTGAGAGTATCTTTGCAAGTGTCTCAAAATAGCCAAAAGCATTGTCTAAAATCAGCATTACAAGTCTGGACTCTGGGAGAGAGTTACATTAGCATAAAGTAAATGGACTAGGCTGTGACTCCATTGTACGTGCAGTGAAGTATCTGCTTTGGGGACAATTTGCTGCCTCTAACTCAATCTCACCTATACACCTACTGCTTACAAGTTACCAAGTGTGTATGGAGAGACAGGGTGTTACATGTCTGAGAACATTGCTAACTGTATTCAGACTTAAGTGGTTTCTCAATATCCATAACTATTGTTCCAAACCTGGAGAGTGAGAGCTGCTAACCCTGGGGGAACATCTCAGATAAAAATGAATGGATCCAGCATTTTTTTTTTAAGCCTTGCTTAATTTTAGGTGCTCTGACTTAGAAATTTAAAAATCCATCTAAACTAAAATTCATTCCTTTAAAAATAGCAGTGACATGTTTTGCTGAGAAAAACAGTTGGGGTGGGGTATACAAATTTCGTTATACAATCTTTTAGAGGAAATAAAACTTGATTATTTCACTTATCAATGAAAATAAACACCTATTTTTGAAACTAAATATTTAAGAGTGAAAAAGTATTACTATAGCCAATTTAAAATTAATTCAATATTTGCCCTTAATATTTGCCTTTTATAGATTCAAATAAAATGTAAGTTAAAAATATCAAACCTGCCATTCCTTAGAAATAAAGTAGCCCTTGAGGAGACTGGATTAGGAAATTAAATATATGTTTGGGACAAAGTACAAAAAGTACAAAACTTTTGGGATTTGTACATCCACAGTTTTTGAAACCTTAGGAACATGAAGTTGACACTATACCTTAAAAATATCAAATTACTGGCCAAACAGATTTAAACCTTAAAATGTTCCATGAAAAGAGACTTATAATTACTTCCAATCAATATGCTGAGAAAATAAGAACAAGATATAATAAAAGTAACAATCTGCAGTACACAAGTATATGAAAATGTCCCCGTCAATAAGCAATTTCAATTAATCAATAAAATTAAACAACCATTAAATGTAATTTGCATTTTTGTATGAAATCCATACAATCTCAAATATTAGGCTTTTCTTAAGCACAATACTAAACCATTTATGGCTGGCTATCTATCACTATGGAGAAAAACAAGGGGTTTTATTTTAGGCAGACAATAGAAAAAGACACACTTAGTAAGAATCACAGGAGTCTCACTTCCATGCCTGACAGAAGCAAGCACCCACCAAGTCGTGGGTTATCCATTATTCTGCAAAGTGCCAGCTTTTCACTGGGTAATAACGTTCTGGGGGTTAAGTGATCAGAATGTGAAACACCTCTGCCAGTGAAAGCCAGCCTGCCATCAGGCAGGACATATATACACACAACATACTGCCCTAGGTATACTAAAAAGAGAAGAAAGGGAAAACGACAAATGAACGAGGAAAAATAACCTCTCCAAACATGCCCACATCCGGAGGTTGGTAGTGGGGCGCAGGGTACTTCAGCATTCCAACTTCCACACTAAAGAACAACCAGAAGGTGGTTAAGTGTAGCCACAGGAAACATCCCATCCCTGAAAACCGGGATATCAGGATTTGGAAATTTAACTTAAAAAAAAAGAAAAGAAAAAAACAGCTTTCAAAGCTCATGGCACCAAAATATAACTAAAATTGAATCCATTTAAACATAGAAAAAAAAAAAACAGAAAATACCAAAACCACAGTGTCAGCTATGTTCAGTTCCCTGAGGGCTCTTCCACAGACCCTTCTGAGTTGCAGCAGTAACAATCTTCCTTAAAATCCTCATTTTTTTTTCCCTAGGGTCGAATATAAGATAGCACATCAATCCAAATAGTTATTATCAGAATAAATCAACTACTGATTTTCAAACCGTGGACCTTGTTCAGGAGCTGCCCTGCCCACCTACTCTCTCTCCTAATTTTTAATGCTTCCAAGCGTTGTGACAACCAGGGTCTCCCCCTTGGATTCATTCATGTGTTTGTTTCACCGGACAGTGACCAAACAGGACAGGAAACTCCTACACTGGGGGCTGCTCCAGAAACCCAGCCCCTCTCACTGACAGTATCCTCACCGTTCCCTACAGTTTTTCCCTTACAGGGGCTGTGCAGAAAAGGGAGCTGGATGGAGACCCAGAGGAGTCCGGGGTGCAAGGGGGAGGAGGCGCTGTATTTGAAAATAATACCCCCGGTTTCTGGGGGTGAGGGCTAAAAAAGGCTACTAGGAAAGCCTGCCCTGTAGAAATACAACCTAAATTTACCTCCTCCCTTCCCACCGCAAAAAAGCCCAGTCACTAACTAATAAGCTAAGAAAAATCCCTGGAAAACTTTTCCAATCGGGAAGAGAAGGCCCTCTCTCCAGCCTGGGGGCTCCTGGGGAATGGGCCGGAGTTTGCAGCCCTGGAAGGGCTCGCCGGGGAGTGGGGTGGGGCGCGGGCGAGGGGTGCAGGGGCGGAGTACCTTCAATGGACAGGAACTGGCAAAGAGTTTCAAAATAGCCGAGTGCTGTCCCCCACGCCCTCGGGGGTCGCGAGCGCTAGCACCAGGGCTCCCCGAAAGGAGGGCAACCCCCCATTCGGGCCTAAAAGGAAACTTTCCGGGCCGCGGCTGCACCTGACTCCTCACCGCCTCACCGCCCCACCACCCCACCCCACGCCCGCCAGGCCGCCTGCCCCGCCCCGGCCAGGCCGCCCGGAGCGCAGAGGAGGGGGATTAATAAATTTGTTACCGGAATGGGGGAGGGGACGTTTGCGAGAGACCCGAGGGGAAGCGGTGGGTGGGCGCCCGTTCCCCACTCCTAGGCCCTGCCGCCCCTGTCCCGGCAGCCCGGCCCTGCCGCCCCGCGGCGGAGCCTCCCGGCCGGCGCAACCCTCACCCCCGCGGCGCCGCCGTCCCGCCCGGAGGCCCCGGGGGACCAGAAGGGACGCGGGGAGGCCCGGGTGCGGGGGCAGGGCGCGGTCGCTGCGGGGCCCGCCGGCCCGAGGCCTAGCCGGCACCCCCACTCCGGCCCGCACCCCCACCCCGGCCCGCGCAGGCCGCGCCGCTCGCCCCGCTCCGGCGCCGGCCGTGGACCCCGTCCGCCCGCCTGCCGTCGCCGCCCGCGGGCGCCCCCGAGGCCCACAGGTCCCCAGCCTCCGGCACTGCGGCGCCGGCCCCTCTCACCCTTTCATTCTGTCCCGGGCCTGGCGCGGGCCGGCAAATCCCCGGCCTCACGTAAGCGCGCTCGCCGCCCGCCCTGCCTGCGAGGCCCAGCCCGCCGCCCTACGGGAGCCCGGGGATGTGGGCCGGGCCTGGGGCCGCCTCTGCTTACCTTTCAGCTGCTTTTTTTTTTTTTCTCCTTCCCCCCTTTTCCCTCGGCTGGGCTGACAGATCAGAGTGAGAGGCGCTGGCAATGGACTAGGAAGCTCGGCTGCCGCTGCTACTGCTCCCCCCGGGCTCCGGCGAGAGCCTTTCCCTGTCAGGCAAGAGGGGTGAGGATCATATTTTTATTTTGGAAACTAAAAAGTGCTCCCAGGGTCGGTGATTATTAAGGGGAAATCCCTGAATATACTCTCCAGCCAAGAAGGCAGGGCTGCCGGGGCTGCACAAGAAGAGGCAGCAGCCTCCTACAGCACCACTACAGGCACTGCGAGGACATAACACCAGAGAGCCGCTCCTCTGCCCTCCGAAACGACAACTTTCCTACCATCTTGGAGGCAGAGGAAAGGGGGGCGAGGGGGAAAAGTGCACCCGCTCCCGATAAAGTACAAATTTCTACTTCTCATCTTTGGAAAAAAGTCCACACCGGCCGTCTACACCGGCGCCTGGGGGAAAAGGCAGGGAAGAAGCTGGGGGTGCTTGAGAAACGTTTTCATTTGCATCAGGGGGAAAAATGTTTCTGCATCTTCTGATGGAAAAAAAGTCTTTACAAGACCCAGGTTTTCCGGTGATTATTGTTTTTTATTTTCTATTTTATTTTTTCTCTGTTAGTGACAGTGGTATTTTCGGGTTTTTTTGCAGACTCAATGATTTTTCTCCATTACAGACCTAAGTTATGTGTCAGGCGGTCAGTTTATAAATTTATAGTTTAAGAGACTTCACAGCCACTTTATTTGTCTATTTACATGTCTGTTTTTGTATATATATATAGATATTTATGTTTCCTTACATTATGTATAAAATTTTGTGTTAATACATTTCTCTCAGAACTGAGATTGCTGAAAGAAAATTATAAAGGGATGTCTTTTTGTCTCCATTTCTCAAAACAATGTAAATAAAACCTATTGATGGCCCAGAAAGACATGATACAGCTGTTTATTTTTCACAGCGCAAATAAAGGCGCAGAGATCACTGGGGGAGTAAAATACAACAGGTATAACTGACCACGTTTCTGGAAATAATCCTAATTCTGTTATGGTCTGCCCACGAAGAAATGTTACTGTAAAACTGGAAATAGATTTTAAGGACAGCTTTCGGTTTTAAGTAAAATGGCTTATTAAGAATTTTCTGTCTAGGCATTTAATTTATTTAGGTTTTTTAAGTTTTAGATTTTTGGTGCAGTACACATGTTGCTTGCTGTCCACTTCGTTGTGTCACAGAATTGAGAAATGTGTCTTTTTGTTAGGGTTGAAATGTGGTTGGTTCAGAACTTGCAGTGTGCTGCCAGGCTGTATTAAGTACTTTTTAACATCTTACAATGGATGGCATTAATCTTTTTAATGAGCAAATCTTACTAGATAAATGGAATCAAAGTTACACAGTGCTGAGGTAGCACAGAGGTAAGAAAGGTGCCCACTTGCACCAGTTCCCTTAGAACTCTTACTGAAGGAGAATAAATTGCAAGATATATTTAGTTTTTGTGAGAAAGAATGCTAAAACATGACCAGAGGATCTTTTTGTATGTTCTGCAGAAATGATGAATTGAATCTTACAAAATTATTTTTCTGACACATGTTAGCTAACCTAGTGGGAATTAATTTGTAATACTAGTGCCTTAAATCAGTAGAATATTGAATTGTTTCATTTAAAATTTATTACAGAGCATTTTGAAAAGAACTGATAACTCCACTTCAAAATGTTTATTTTTTGAACTTCCAAATTTAAAAATCCCCATAATGTTAAAGTGAGTTCAGATATTATTTTTATTCTGACCCACATTTTTATCGTCTGAATTTGAATACAGTACTTGAATAGTGTAGGTTTTCTTTTTGTGGTTTTTTTTCCTCTTTAATAGAAAAAATTAAAGTAATTAAAGTAAAATTTATTCTTACCATCTTCGAAACTTCAGTTGTAAAGTTGTGTTCTATTTACAATTTTTAAAAAACATTTGGAGATCCAACATACTGGTTATAACAAGGAAATTAGTTCCCTTAACGTAGAACTCTACTGGACTTGAAAAATGTGTTTTTGAACTTGTTCTTTATATATGTCATGACTTTATAGATAT
Organism: Eidolon dupreanum; assembly: GCA_028627145.1. Lineage (NCBI taxonomy): Eukaryota > Metazoa > Chordata > Mammalia > Chiroptera > Pteropodidae > Eidolon > Eidolon dupreanum. Next base: position 147,899,161 of record CM053503.1, read on the forward strand.
GCTTTGAATTTTTCAAGAAATTAAGATGTGCTTGGTTTAAGCTGGCTGCACCCTTTTATGCAGTCCCTTTTTTGTGACCAACAAACTTGTTTGCATGACATGTTTCTAGGGATAGGGATGTGGCACCTAATCTTAGCATTTCAGTGTCTTCTCTTTATAAAGCTTGACTTGAACATGGCTATAATCCATGATGTTTATCTACCAGCTGAGCTAAGTAGCCCAGACTTGGGGAATTATAGCCCAACCAAGAAAGAAATCTCATTATATTTGCAATACTAGTGAATTTGATTAGTGTTTATTTCAGTTGATAATTGAACTTATTTCAGGTGCTATGTCTCTGTAATTCTTAGAAGCTGCAGGTGCTAACAAAACTACTGACATAATTAATTTTAAATAATCCTATGTTTGCCCACTAAAATTCCCAGTGCTCAAATTTGGCTAACATTATTGAGTATGTAATGCATCTTGATAACCTCACTGGACGCTTTTATGCATGTGCTCTCACTTAATTCCCTGCTCCACCCCCCCACCCCCCAGAGCTCTAAAATTATTTTTCTTTTCTCTCCTCCTCCTCTTTTCTCTTTGTTTCTCCTTTTAAATACAGTTGAGATAACTGTCTTCACATTCAGTGATAATAAACCTACTTGGCCCTTAAACTTTCCAATTCGATTCCAAATTCTACTCTAGAGTTTCCCAGAAGCTTACCACAGCTCTATGCTCTCTATATATGGAAATGCTAACTTCCTGCCGAATGGCCTTTGCCAAAAACAAACTTGGAGTAGCCAGCAGTTGGAGCTCTCTTCATTCATAAGTGGCAACCGGTAAATTATTTCACCTTTGTGAAGTCTAATACCTGTCTATCCGTTGTTTTGAGGAATACAAAAAAATATATTTGTCAATTGAAATTCACTGTAAGAGAGACTTTCTGATCCTGAAAAAAGTATATGTTGTTAAGCACCAGCATAATTAGAAATATTATCTATGGTTGTAAAATTATGCTATTTTTAAAAAGATCTAGTTAGTGGATGACAGTGGCCTGTAGCCATGCATGCCAAAATTTTACCTATGTGATACTTGAAGCAGTAGTGTTTTTATTTATTTTGTTATTATGCCTTACTTTCTTAAGTAATTGATCTGCCTTTTGATATTGATTTTAATTTTGTAAAAATTAACCACTTCATTGTGAATACTATAATGAAGTTATTAAGAACATACCACCTATATCCTTAAAAAGTCTCATTCTAGATAATGTAGACTTAAAGTGAAAGATATATGTATACATGTTTAATATATAAGAGGTCTTTAAGCAATAAAGCAATTCCTTTATTGGCAATATTTGCTGACAAAATTACCAAGTGTTTAAAAAGACAGTGACAGCGGACATGGTTGTATAAATTTAGTGGGTTGTTTTTTTTTCTTTTTTTGGAGGAGTAGGCGTGTGAATGTTTTTTCTAATGTTTTTTCTAATGTTTCTGAGGCAGACTCTAATGTTATACCAAGAGTCCGTAGCTAGTGTAAAAACTCAAGGAGGTGAAAAGGTAGAAGTGAGAGTTGTACAGATCCTAAATGTTTTTTAAACTACACTATTATGATGGCTATAGACACAAATGTTTTTCACTTTAAGCATTTTTGTTTTAGAAACATTTGTGGTAATGTTTCTATCTAAATATCTAAAACAAAGATTTTGGTTTTATTGTGGTTACTGTACCCTGCAAGGAAATGTTTCTGTGACAAGTATTGTATTTGGCAGTCTTCCACATCATAACTTTAGATTATTTAAAAATGAAATTTCTGTAATATAAATTCAACTATAATTAAAACACACATGATCAGGTAATCTCCCAAGTTCTAACACCTAACCAACGGGCACCGAGACCTCGGAATTACTACTTGATGCCGAATCAGAAACCAAAAAGGTTTTGTTTTTTTTTAAATCCTCACAAAGACCAAAAGATATCTTCCAGGAACCAGATGGTCAGTGGCAGCACCAGGAGCAAGACAGGGCCCTGGTGCCAGTTCACTCACTGCCTTCTCATCGTGCTACAGGTAGAGAAGGTAATGTCATCACCTAAGCTCTAGCATTCTTGAGCTATTCTATTGACTCCTGACCTTAGGTTAAAGAAAATAACTCTCTGGTTGAAGTAATAGTTTAAGTAATGATCAGTAAAAATAAACAGTCTAAAACAGAATTAAGGATTGGATTTGGATAGAATTGTAAGTGTAAGTCAGCTTTTTCCATAATTTATAATGAAAAAACTGTGTCCCAAAAGCAGTGATTAACTAAAATGTAGTAAGAAGAGAAATCCATAGAGTCCTTAGAATAGGCAGAGATCAACAGAAAGGTGACTGTTCATTTCTCTACACACTTCAGGTTAAGCAAGCTTTTGTGGACCCACTGGGAACTTACAACTATTTCCATGGGAAAATAAATCCCGGGTTCCCAACAACTAATTTAATGATGTTCTGGAACACAGCCCATTAATAAGCTTGGACTTCCTGTACTATAACATCTTTGCCATATATTTGTTATAGATTTCCAGAATTCAATAGTAAGGTTGGGAAAAGGCTGAGGGGTTGGGGAGGAAGGGGGGAATCCTTTCATTCAATTGAAATAAGGAGTAACTATTAATGCAATTCAAACAGCTAGATTTAAATTCAGGTAAGGAAGATTATCTGATATAAAATGGTGAGGCCAATTTTAGTAACACCAGGAAGGAAAAAAAGATCTCAGTAACTAAAAAGTGGACTATTTAGACTGTATACATTGGTGTTTCTGTTCTATGCATATCTAGGTGCTATATGATGTTATATTATAGTAGGTATTTACATTTTGTTTTATTTTTAAGAAAAACCAGAAAAAGAAATGAGGGGACCAAAGTCGATAAGATTCTACTAAATATTACCCAACCTCATCCTTCTTTTAGACTGATGCTGTTTTTTTTACCCCATACAGCAAGCCATGGTCATTCCTGTCTTGATGTCTCCATTCTTCTTATCTCAGATAGATAAATCCCATTCAGCTTTGATGCCATGCTCAAAATCTTGTCCCTGAAGCTTTCTGGTGACAGCCTGATTCTACAGTGACCTTATTTTAACAACTCGAGTTGTTTTCTAGGTTTTGTATTTTTTTCCACGTGTGTTCATCGTGCAAGAGGGGCCCTCGGGGTTAAGAGCTCAATCTCCAGTCAAGGCTATCTGGTTTAGAAACTTGGCTGCACCATTTTCCTTGGTAATGTGACCCTAAGAAAGCTACTTAACCTCTGAGTTCCTCGTTTGTAAAAATCGGAATAATCATAGTATCTAATTGTGTTGTTGTGAGGATTAAATGGCATAGTGCATGTAAGATCTGAGGCAGGGGCTTCAGCACATAGTCTTGTGTTAAGGTCAGCTGCTCCTTTGATTGCTTGCCAATAAACACCTTAACAGGCAGTATGGCTTAAGATTAGGGAGTATTGTTTTGTTTTGTATTAAACAGTACCAAGACAGTGGATTTAGCACTAGTCACAAGCTGAATTCAACACAGAAAAAGATGAAAGAAGACTATGATTATGATATACCAAGTATCTACATTAAAACTAAAACAATCCATTGGTTTTTCCCCCCAAAATATTCTTCAATACCTAGATGGTTAATAATCTGCAACAAAGAATTTTAAGTTAAGTTGAGATTTTGGTATCCCTCAGACTCAATCCAGATCTTAAAAAAATATAAAATGGGGGTATAGGAAGAGTACATACAGAATTCACAGCAGGAGAATATTGTGACCTGTTAGCCTCTTTCATTAGCCAGTTTAAAGAAAGATAAATGCATCTATATTTCAATATGAGGTATTGAAGACTTTTCTGACAATAAAACATAAGAATAATTATGAATTCATATCTCCAAAAAAAGAGTCATCCCACAAAGGGAATAGTAGATGCTTGACACGTCGAATTTCCAGCTAACATTATAATATGTAAAGCATTATGGCACAGATACTAGTTTATTGTTTTAAAATGCACATATAGTGTTAGGTAGTAGGCAAAGTGTGGGGTTTAGATCACAAAACCATATATGAATCCCAGAGCTAATATATATTTACTAGCTGTGCAAACTGGGGCAAGTTCCCTAGCCTCTCAAACCTCAGTGCCCTCATTCTTAACACAATTGCTTGAATAAGATGATTTATAGGACCATATGTAATATAATACCTGACACATAACAGCCACTCCATAACTGTCAATTTGTATTTCTTTCCTCTTCAGTGAATTCATAGAAACTGGCCATACTCAAAGTAGGACTTTAATTAGAAAACTGTGAAAAGGGGCCTTGCTCTAGAATCAGTTTCTATGGTATTAAAGAACAAATATCAAATTAATTATAACTATTTATATATTTACTATTTTCTTGCATGATTTTTGTGAGATTTCTCTTTGATTAAAGTTATTAGTGCTCTTGAGTACATGGGAGTTTAATTTTAAAAAATATGATTGAACTGAATATTTTCACAGTAAGAACAGGATCACAGCCAACACAAAACCACAAGCATTTATTCACTCAGCTAAGTGCCAGACTGCTAGGCATTTCTCTAGCACTTAGTTTTAACAGAAGATGATTACAGGGGTCTTAGGAGTACTAGATAATACAGTGGCAAGAAACCTCACAACTCTCTGGCATAGTGTGTTTGAATAAGGGAACTTGTATCAGTTTAGCAGCTTACAACATATTAAAAAGAATAGAATGATACACAATAGAAAATATCCAAAGTCCTTCAGTTACATATGCAAGTCTGTATATTTTTCTGATGGATTGGGTATAATCATACTACCTAATTGTTAAAGAGCTACTGCTATATATTATAAGGCTGAAAGTTGTAGAGTTGTAGTGTCCTGCAGTGGTGAAGTCGTAAACAAGACAGACAGCCCCTGTCATCACTGGCTTTACAGTCTGGCTTAGGAGAAAGGTCTAAACTGGCCTTCGAAGACTATAAAAATGGTGGGGCCTGAGAGGAACCTGAGACCACTGGGCTTAAAAATATTGTTTTGTTTTGTTTTTTAACTGCTGGCCAAGTTAAACGTGTCTGTGGCAAGTTTGCTGGCTGATGAGAACATGTGACTCAGAATAGGTTATCTCGTCAAGATGCAACTTGTCCATGCAGTTCAGCTTGCCATACTTCAAAGACCCAAAGGAGCCATTGTGTGGTCAGAAGAATAAAAGAAAACCTGGAAATGCTAGGACTTCTCTGCTTAGAAAAATAAAATGAACAGTGTTGTGATTAGTCATTGAAGGAAGTAGATCAGCTGAACATTAAATTGTTTACCTATAAACCAAAGATAACTTCAATCCCAAATGATTTAAGACTAAAAGGAAGTATTTCTTCACACAGCAAGTTCTAACCATACAGAACTTAATTCAAAACACAGAATATGTTGCAAAAGTTAACTCTGTAACAGTTGAAAATGGGAGACTCAGCCCAAGTGGTTAGCCTTCTTTCAGTAAGTGAAGTCTTTCTTGAGTGCTCAATGGGCACAGTACTGCGTTAGACTGTGTAGGAAAGTAAAAGAAAATAAAATACACAGTTGTACACAGGGAGCTTACCATTTAGTTGCAAAGATAAATAACATGCAGGAAGCTTTTGGAGAAGAAGCAAGCGCTCATAAGAGGGAACAGAAGGGGCAGAGTGAGGAGAGAAGCCTGCTTTGGGTTGCTGGAGGAGATCCAGGTCCTGACTCGGTGGCTGAGTGCCCCTGGGCTGCTCTCAGAACTCTGAGCCTCTTTCCCTCCTAAAAATCAATGAGGGTGCTTGTGTAGATTCAAGAAAATGGGTGAAAACCTCTAGCACAGTCCTGGTACATAGAAGATACTATATCAGTGTTTGTTGACTCTAAATGGGGAGAATTTTTATTTATCTAGGGCAGAGGAAATAATATAAGGTAAAGCAGGAGTGACTCTGTCTTTTCTACAGTACATCAGGAGTTATGTGCTAAGAAATGGTGGAAAATGAGGAACTAGGGTATGGCCCAATTAAGAGGACTTTGAAAGCCAATCCGAAAAGTTCAAACAGATATAGCAGGAAATAAAGAACCATTATTTGTACTTAAGCAAAAAGGGTCTGCTATTTAATTATTCGGGAAGTACCTGTGAATCATATATAGCATGCTAGGCACTGTGGTTAGGATATTGGGGAAATAGTAGCTCCTGTCCTCAAGTGGCTTAAGTCTGGCAAGAGAGAAAAGAATTACTGTTTGGGGATGTTTTATTTTTATACATATCCTACCTTTATAAGTTCCATTAAGGCTAATTTTTTGCCTTTTTTTTAATTTTTTTTTTTTCACTTAGCATCTAGAGCAGTGTACCTGGCACAAAATATATACCATAAACATTTGTTGAATTAATGAATATTTGAGATTTTGAGTTCTTAAGGATACAGTCTCTTTGAGACTTAGCTAATTAGGATGTGGCTTTTAGATAGGTTAAATGAGCAGGGTTCTGAGGAAGCAAGTATGGACTTTCTGTCAGTCTCACTAAAAGAATCCAAGACAAAAATACCTGTACAATTCTAATTATGTCAGTAACCCTCGAGCATTATATTCCAATTGACCATGTTATAGTCTAACTTAAAAAATCTGAAAGTGGTGGTAAGTATTCTACATTTTTCTATTAGCATATTTCTGTCATGTATTCTTTATTGCTAGAAACACTTAAAATGTATGCATAATCTATTTTTAAGTGACTAACTTAATATTGAAAACTATAGGTTAAAAATAAAAATACAACATAAGAGAATCACCTGTAAAAAGCAAATATATAAGAGGAAAAAATATATAGTTTTCATTATAGCCGTTTGTGTGGAAACTCCCTGAGTTTTGCTGTCACCATAGATGGTTCTAGAACATAAGAACAAAAGATTTGTAAGAACAGGTTTCATAATACAAGTTTCCTTTAAATTATAGAGAAAAAAAATCAATATTGACCAACTGGTAAAAAACTAACTAAATATTTATATAGTCACGAATCATTTCAGTTTTCTCAGAGGTTACTACCATAATATTTTATATATCTCAATGTTTTAAATGGATAAAGCAGGAGCAGTTAAGTAATACCAACAGTATTTACACTTCAAATGGGGAAAGAATGGATCATCTCAGCTTGCGGTAAGATACACAGATGCTTCCTGTTGCTCTGTCCAGAAAGATGTTAACATTAACCTCAGAGGAGGCCGTTACGCCGACCCTGAGCTGGATGGGAAGCACAATATTTCTTGATGGAGGAAGGAGGGAAGAATTATGTTAGTTAAAATGTATGGGTAGCAAAGTACCTCATACCATAATCACTGATGATGTGGTAAATTATTATTCAGTCCCTATAGTATGTATCCATCTCTCTGAAATGAAGCTAAGAAAAAAAATCACAGGGGAAGAGACTCATGATACCATTCTTAGAAAGCTCTTTGAAATACTCCATGCTGGCCATTTGTATTTTTTTTTTCTATTGGAAGGGGGTTTCTATATTGTTTGAATCAAACTGTTCAAATAGTGTACTACTGAGTTCTTCTTCCCTCTCTTTCTTGACTTTAGTTTAGAAAACTTGTGAAATGTTTATTCTTTCAAGCTGTTGAAAGATTTTATTTATAGTTTTACATGCTAACTCCTTAATTTGAAATAAAAATAAAAAGCAAATATCAAAGCAACAACCACAAAAAGCCTCCACATTGTACTAAGTTGTCCAAATTTTCATTTTCGGATTGCATCCATTAATAGTATTTGTTTCATTAATTTATACTATTGCATCAAACAATCAAAATTGTTACCATTTTGAAGCCTACTAAGTTTTCAAAAACATACTAACTCTTCCAAAATTAAGGTATCTTAAAAGGAAAAGAAAATTAAAATTATTAAAAGACAAACAGTAAGCAATTTAATTGTTACTATTTCAGCTAAGACTCTCAAAGCACATTACATTTTTCATGTTACCTAACAATTGGAAAAACAAGTTCTAGCAAGCGAATTGCTTAAGATTACATAGACCAGCCCAGTTTTAGAGAAAAGTAACTTTAGGTGTGTTTTGTTGTAGTTTGTTGTTGTTAAGTGAACTACAGACTTCACTCAGATTTCACCAGTTTATCACTGATGTCCTTTTTCTGCTCTAGACCCTCAGTCTTTCCTGTCTTTCATGACCCCGACCATTTTGAAATGTACTGGTCAGTTATTTTGTAGACTGTCTCTCAGTTTTGGCTTGGCTGATGTTTTCTCATGATTAGATGAAGTAATGTATTTTCGGCAAGAAAATCTCCAAAGTGATGTGGTCTTTTCAGAGCATCCTATCAGTGAAGAGATGATGTTGAAATGTGTTATAATGAGTTGTGTAGTTTTCTATAGCTGCTGTAGCAAATCGCCACAGATGTAGCACCATAAAACACCACCCACTTATCTCACAGTTTCTGGAGGTCAGATGTTCAGGCAAGATGTGTACGGGCTCTCTGCTCAGGGTCTCACCAGGCCGACGTCAGGGTGTGGGCTAGGCTGCATTCTCATCTGGAGTTTGTGGTCCTCTTCCCAGCTTATTCCAGTTGTTGGCAGAATTCTGTTTCTTGGTTCTAGGACCGAACAGTTTTCCTGCTGAGTAAAAGCTGGGAATCACTCCCAGTTCCTAGAGGCTACTCTCTAGTTCTTGCCTTGTGGCCCCTTCATCTATAAGGGCAACAGGAGAGTTCCCCTCCTGTATAATCCCTCTCACATTTTTTTAAGTTTATTGGTCTAACATTGGTTAATACAATTAACTCTCATATTTTTAATCTCTGACTTCCAAACCCAGATTTAAAAGGCTCATATGATTAGGTCACGCCCAAACCGATTATCTCCCTTTCTTAAAGTCAACTGTGTCGCATAATATAACCTAAAAACAGGATTGAAAACCATGATGTTCACTGAATGATTATGCAGAGCATATATACCAAAAGTGGAGAAGAAAGTGTGAGGGAGCAGACATCTTAGAATTCTGCTTAACCCACTAGCAACATTAATCTTGATTACTTGATTAAGCTGCTATCTTCTTAGGTTTATCCACAGTATAGTTATGTTTTTCCATTTGTAATTTAAAAATATATCAGGAGGAGACACTATGCAAATATTCTGTTTCTCCTCAAATTTTCCTATTCTAATTTTAACATTCATCAATGGAATGGTCCGTCCGTTCTCTGTTATTAATTCATTGTGAACTCATGGATATATTTTTTTTATTTGGAGACTTATAATCCAATACAATCATTATTTTGTTCAAACTGTTGCAGCTTTGGCCATTGGGAGCTCTTTCTGGTTAGCTTCTGTGCCCTTTTGACATGCCCCATCCTTTTTGAGCACTTCTTTACTTTCTGACACCATAAGATGCTCTGGATTCATCTTGTAGTTTTCCTGCCTCAATCCTAGAATAAATCTCTTTTCCAAAGATAACTCCAGTTTTAATCCAAGAGAACTAGAAGTAAATTTCAGTTTGTATTGGCTACAAATTAGTGTCTCTGTAAATTAAGTGCAGATTAATGAATGCATTAGTTTCTACTTGTGGTGCTAACAAAGTATCACAAATATGTTTAAAACAACACAAATTTATTACCTTACAGTTCTGCAGGTTAGAAGTCTGAAATCGTTTTGCTGGGCTAAAATTAAGGTTTCAGCAGGGCTACATTCCTTCTGGGGTTCCAAGGGATAGGCCATTTCCTTGCCTTTTCCAGCTTCCAGAAGCTACCTGCATTTGACTCATGATCCCTTCCTACTCTCTTTAAAGCCAGCAGCACAGTGTCATCTAATCGCCTCAGACTCTTGTCCTCCTGCCTCACTCTTATGAGGATCCTTCTGATTACATTGTGCCACACAGATAATCCAGAATAATCTTCCTATCTCAAGATTATTAATTTAATCTTATCTACAAAATCCCTTTTGCCATGTAAGGTAACAGGTTTGGGGGATTAGGACATGGACATATTTGGGGGCCAATATTATGTTTACCATATGAATATATTTGGACTGATGGGACAATCAGTCCACATAAATGAGACAAAAGGAAAATACTCCTTTAATAACAGGTCTCTTTTTACTTTTTCTCCTTAGCCTAGTAAGTCACTTTTAAAAAAATTGCAGTCTATTTGCACATTGGTCTAAATCTTTCACAAAAATGTCATTAATCCTCCATTAATAGGATATTCATTTTGATTTGTCCTCCAGCAGCAGTGAAGACCTTCTGTTGATCCATCTGTCTGTCCTCTTCCTTTGTCACCAACAGCACAGATTTTTACAGGATCATACCCAATTGTAAAAACAATGACTATAATTTCATATGATATATTACTCTATTGTCCAAAGATATCAGTTTATATAACCTGTATGCTCATTGTTGGTTGAAAATTACATTTCTGGAACTAAGCGAAAATAATTAAATATTCTTTTCATACTCTTGGCTGTATTTATTGAGCAAATGTTTATTGAATATCTGACTGCAAGACACTGCAATATTGGTGATGACCAGTAAGATGTAGTAAGTCATGATTCCAAATATGGAGGTACTGCTTTAAATAGCTTAGCTTCGGGGAGTAATTCAAGTATCAAATACTTATTTACTTATTTTCTGTCTGGGAGGTTGTTTCTAAAAACAAGCTTTTTCCATTATTACTTTCAACTTGAAATAAAATGTTTGATGTAAAAAGTTTTGTGTTAAAAGCCATCTAATGCTTTCTATTCTAGTACTAAATTATAAATTGGTCGTAGACTAAATTACAGGCTCGTAGGTATACATTTTCATTCTTTCCTTTTGAAGGATGAAATATCAACAACAATTAAGACTTATTAAGCACTTACACCTTCCTAGTGCTTTACACATATTATTTAGTCATCTGTATGAGGCAGGTGTTATTATCATCTTCATCCCCATTTCAATAGGTAATGACATAACTGGTAATTGGTAGAGCCAAGATTTAAATGTGGCTAACTAATTCCAGAGCTTTCTCCCTTAACAAACAAAACATTGTACAAAGTCACGCAGTGTTGCCACTCAGTAAATAGTGTTGGATATAGTGATCATTCTAAATCCTGTTTATAACTTGATCATTTTTTCCAACTTTGGAATATAGCTGAAAAAGTATAATCTCAATGGATTGCGACACATACAGAGAACAGAAATTTTAGAAATAGCATAAACGCTGGAGACTTAGTAAATCAAAGTTCTGTTGAATGATGAGTAGAGCCCAGGACATTGCAGACTCAAATTGATCATTGCTACAACTGATATAATCTCTTTAATTTGATGGCATGACTCAGTTGTTCAGAACAAACTAGAACTATATACTACTATCTGTTTTGCCATTGGCAATTACTTGCCGATAACTGAAGAAGACTGCTGTCAATTTAAGTATTTGCTATGATTTGAATATATATCCCATCAAAATTCATGTTGAAATCCTAATGTCCAATATAATATTAGGAAGTGGGGTTTTTGGGAGATGCTTAAATCACGAGGGTGGAGCTGTCATGAATGGGATTAGTGTTTTTATGAAAGAGACCCTACAGAACCCCTAGCCCCTTCCACCAGGTGGAGACACAGCAAGAGAGATGGCAGTCTGTAGTCCGGAAGAGTGCCTTCGCCAGAACCAGACTATGCTGGCACCTTGATCTTGAACTTTCAGCCTCCAGAACTGTGAAAAACAAATTTCTGTTGTTTAAAAACCACCCAGTCTGTGATATTTTGTTATAATAGCCCAAAGAGACCAAAACAGTATTATTTTTCAGTTCTTAGAAAAATTCTAGAAGGAAACTCTTGGGTAAATAAATTTTGACCGCCTAGTGATAGATTCTTAAACATCTATTCATATGTAATCATAAAAAAAGTTTTTCATGTTTGCTTTATTTCTACCTTTGAGTACTTACATGTTTCATTCAAAGAAATATGTAAGTTTTTCTATTCCAGGACACCCAAGTCTAAATTATTTTCATGTTGAAGTTTGTAGATATTTCTAAACCTAATTTTAAAAAATATATAAATCTAGATGTTGGAAAGAGGAAAAATTATTTCAATTTATATTGCCATTTGTACAAGTCTTTGAAATATGGATGTATTCAACAAAAGGGAACATTATTCAAGATAATTGAAAGTTTGGGAATAAAATATGAAGATGAAATGTGTGAAATGTGATTTATATAGTTAAGTATAATACACATAATTCAAAATGTCTTCAAAATAAGTTTATATTATAATTTGAAAGTAAGTTTTGTTGGTATATAAGTGACTACAAGTGACTAATTTCTACTAAATTGCTAATTAGTGATTTTCATAAATAAGGTTGTCTATCAATAACTTTAAAGAAACAGAAGATAGTGTTCTGAAGAACTAATAAAGTGTATGGCATAAAAAAAGGATTACTAGTTAATACATGGATTATTTTTCTACATTTCTGTATTTCCCAAATTTATAGAGAGGCAGTTACTCAACATTTAACAAACCAGATAACTTAGACTCTTTATCTGGATGATTTGGTTATTAGCTTACCCGAGATCATATTTTAAGACCCTTAAACTGTATTATTAACATGGTTATCCTAAAGAAGATACAAATATTTATTATTAAGGGGTAAGACAAAGCTGAAAGTTATTTTTTTTTTAGAGAAGACATTAACCTTAGCTTTGGACAACTGAGTGGCCTTGAAACCGTTGTTCATTAATTTATTCATAAAACATTTATAGTGAGCCTACCTGCTGAAGTCTACTAAGATGTACACAAAGTTCGCACAGAATAAGTGGTTGAGAGATTAAGTCTCTGCTAGAGTTTCTGATGCAGCAAAGCTCATGTGTATTCATTTGGTAACCAAAAGGACACCAGGCCCCAGCTTCCTATCGGCCCACAGTTCTTCCCCTGTCCCTGAATGGGTATCGTTCCATTATAAGTGTTCTTAATGATACATATGAACAGTGTATATACATTCATATTTGTGCCTCTAAAGCCATAGATGGTAGATCAAGTAGGTAATATTTAACATCCCCATTTACAGATAAAAAAATTAAGGTCTCAGTCATTTAAATCAATCACTGAACTATTATGACCCAGGCCCCTAGTCCAGGGACTTTTTGTTTGTAGCTTACCTTTCTCTACTCCTAATCAAATATTAGAAATGCATTAGGAAAGGACCATTTGGATAATTACTTCATCTGCTAAAGGACTAAGATGACTTTCTAGTATTCTTGCTAGTAAAATTTTAAATGCATCAAGAGGACAGTTTATTGCCTCTGATAAAGTGCTCCCTCTTCAAAACAAATGATAAATTTGGAGAACTCTTTTCTGTTCAAATAAAAATGTGCTACTCTTTGACCCCATTATGTCATTTCAGGGAATTTGTCCTTACAGATATAGTTAGAAAAGTATGCAAATATTTATGTACAATGATATTTATTACTGTGTTATCCGTAATATTAAAAAAAAAAAAAAAAAAAACCTAGGGAAAGCTCTAAATATCCCTTCAATTGTGAAGCAGTATAGCATAGTAGTTAAGAATTGCCTAGATTCAAATCCCATCTCCACAATTTACTACCTGTGTGATCATTAACAAGGTATCTCACTGTGCTTTTAGTTTACCCATGTGTGAAGTGAACTAATAACAAGGTCTACTTCATTGGGTTGCGATGACATTTAGAATTGTGCCTAATCCATAGTATATGCTTAATACATTTTCGTTATCATTATTGATAGGGAATCGGGATACATTTTGGAAAAGGCACACAATGGAATACTAGGCAATTATTTTAAAAAGCGAACTCTGCATACGCTATTTAACCAGAAGGCGGTCTTTGCTGACTCAGTTTGTCTCCTCCCTGAAACAACCCAAGAAAAAACTTAGCTAGAGATGGACTAAATTTGGTGCATATGTATTAAAGAACAAAGAGAAAGTTTTTTGAGCTCTGGTGAAGAAAGCATTTGGGGGCTTTTTTTTTTTTTTTTGGGAGGGAAGGAAGGCAAGAGTCTTTGGAGCAACTTGGAATGTGAGGAGAGGAGCCAACACTTCTGATGAATTAGTTTGGTGAGTGGGTTCAGGGAAAAAAAGGGACCAGGGACAGAATTATGAGCCCTATAGGAAATTGAGATCTGACATCTTTTTGGTTATTAAACACATAAATATACTTCCCTGCATCAGAAACTCTAGCAGAAACAATAATTTATCAACTGTTTATTGTGGGTAATCATGCTGCCAGAGGTCGAGTCAACCCCATTCTCTGGGAGGGAGGTGCTCCCCAAGGGAAAAGGAACAACCTCTTCTCAGACAGCAGGACTGATTTAGGAAAATTCCTTGCCCAGTACTCTAATCAGTATCCTGGTGCCTCAGAAAAATTAACTTCCTCCCAAGGGTAAGCAGATGACTTGCTCTACTCAACCTTGAAGATCAAGCATAATTCGAGTTAACATCAGAATGTTCAGATTTAAGAGCACATTGGGTACTGCCCAGGGGATAAAATTGAGTAGGCACAGTCCTTGCCCGGTAGCCTTAATTCTAAAGCGTTAAAGATAATAACAGGTCTCTGAATCAGAGGTGTAGAAGCTCCTAATAGTCACTTTGGTGGTTTGCTTAGCAGAAAGGCTTCTGCCACCCTTTAGGGTGTTTTTCATTTTCCTTCAAAATTGCTTTTCTTGTATTAGGGACTTGATGCATTAAACCACAAAACATGAATGGAAGAACCAATTCCAAACAAAAAGTTCACAGTGGAATAAGATGTGGACTCTCAAGACTCAAATATATTATTAAAAATGATTAGACATCTCTTTTCTGGCAATCAAAAGATTTATACAGGTTACCACACTTTCCTAAAATCACTCCCTTACAAGAAATGTGTCCTAAAATTTCAGTTTTGGATGAGAATCATTCCAGTTTTACCAAAGGGCAATATATTTTATATGCCGAGTCACAATGAAGGAAAGGTGCAGAATACATGAGATGACAATAACAAATGTGAACCTGTTGAAATGGATAAGTGGGAATAATGTGAAAGGAAGATATTTAGAATATTAGAGACAAACCACTAGAGGTATAGAGTGAAAGGAGTACGGAACACATCTCACCTCTCATGAAAACAAACGTTTTAAAGAGAGGACACACACAAGTGGTTAATAAAGGATAAATGAGAGGGCATAGGTCACAGAGTGAAGATACACCCAGTCTTGCAGAATAGCCCCAATTTCCCAAAGGAATGCTGCTGCCCAGAGATACAGCTACTCATTCCCTCCAGGTTTGCAGGTACAAAACAAGCCTCATCCCATGAAGGGGTGTGGCTGTTTAGTTCCTGCTACTGAGCAACCAATAAATTTCTACTTTATGCTTTACAGGAATTGTAGTTTGGGTTCTGGGAGCTGCAGGAAGGCATATATTTTATTATTATTTAACTTTATCCATGTAATGCTACACCTCACATAAAGACTAGATTTCTTCCTGTCTTAATAGAAAAAAGAAACAGGAAAAAAAAATTGGCCTTTATTCTTCTTAGCAGGGGATATTGAAATTAATGAAATTTAGTCATACTTTACTGCTTCTTTCAGACTTCCAACATTATCCTAGGACTTCCCAGCAGCAAAGCAGATGCTTCTATTTGAGAACAATGGGCCAAGGTCACCCTACCCCCTGCGTACATGAGGAAAATCCCAAAATAATTTATATTAATAATGTACAGTACATTGTCTGGCAGGGAGGTTACTTGTCCTGCTGAAGAATATGGCAAATCCTGTGAAGTGGAAATGGAATAGAAGACACTGGAAAACTACAGTTTGGGTTCCACTACTGTACTCACACTGTGATACTAAATACATTAAATGAGGAAAATGACTTCATTTGGACCCGGTACTTGTCCAATCTACAGCAACCTAGGCTGCGCAATCTGTAAGCAAACTAACAAAGACTAATTTCTTCCTATAAATAGTCCTAATTCCACAAAGAGCATTTCACTTATATGTGCCAAGGTTCTTGAGCTATATTTAAAAGCATAAAGAATTTGAGCCAAAGAAAAAGGCCTCAACTCTAGCCTACATATGATAGGGACTTACCAACTCTATACTATATATAAAAGCAGTAGAGTTATATAGTAAATAATCAGAAAATAGTTAGATAATTGGTATATTATAGAAATTTCATTCCATAGTTATCATGGTCTCTTTTTTTCCTGTAGAGCCTTCTTCATTACTGCTGTACATATCACAAGGCCTACTGCAGGAACTAATCGTCCCCCAATATCTACCCTTGGGGTAGTTTTAATTGTTTGATCCTCTTCCCATCAGGAGTTGGTATGTATATTTCCTCCCCTTGAATGTGGGTGGGCTCTGAGTCAGGCTTGACCAATACAGTACAGTGGAACTGGTGCTATTTAACTTCTGAGGTTAATTCATAAAAAGCCTTTTAGCTTCTTCCTTTGTCTCAAGGAATGCTGTTGCTCTTGAAGCCCTAAACACTCTCTTAGTACAACTATCCTGAGGCTGCCATGCTGAATAGGCCACAGCTGGATGCTCTGGAAGACAATCCCATCTGAATCTGTCTTTTCAAGATTCCAGCCCAGGAGTCAAACATGTGAGTGAAGATGTTATCCGGGGACTGAGTCTCCAGTCATAGCTGCTTTAAGTCACTGGCTATTTGGGTCATCCCCAAATATCTCTGTTATACCTTTTCTGTATTTTGGACCTATGGAATCTCATGAGTATAATAAAATGTTGTTGTTTTACACCACTGAGTTTGGGGGTAGTTTGTTACACAGCAAAACATAACTAAAACATCTTACAATCTGTATGTTTTAGTTGAGTAGATGGCTGTCCAGTTAGAGGCTACATTTCCTAGCCTCTTCTCTTGCAGGGGAATGTGGCTATAAGTCTGGCTTATAGTACGTGAGTAGAAATGATGCAGTTTCCGAGTCATGGCAATAAAATATTAAGTGTTTGTCCTCCACTTCCTCTCTCCCACCCACTTCTGCTGGCTGAGACAGTGATAATTAAAGCAGCTACCTAGGATCCATAGATGTTCCAGTATGCTGCCACAGGTTAGAGTCCCCAGGGAGCAGAGCTTAATGTGCAGAATATTAATTAAGGAGTTCTCCAGGGGTCAACACCTAAATGGAGGGGAAGAAAGGAAGAGTGGACAGAGGGAAAAGTTGAGCTAAATGCAGATCCAGTGATAGCCTCAGCCAACCCCACAGAGAGCTCAGGAGCTAACACAGCCCTTCAGAATTGTCCCCCATTCGTTCTAGATGGCCTTTATATTCCTACATGGATCAGTCATTGGATTCGAATCACCCTGCCAGAGGTTTTTTGTTAGGTTACAATTACAACATATTAGTTATCTATTATTGCATAACAAAATAACCCAAAACTTAGTGGCTAAAACCAACAAATATTTATCATCTTACAATTTCTGTGTATCAGAAATTCAGAAATGCACAGGGCTGCAGTTAAGCTGTTGGCTGAATCTACAGTCATCTTGATTCAATTAGAGGGCCAAAGGATTCAGTCACTCACATGGTTGCTGGTAGGGCTCTTCCACACCACATGGGGCCTTCTCCATATGCTGCCTAAGTGTTCTCACAGCGTGGCAGGTGGCGACCTGAGAGGGAGAGTATCAGAGAGCCCAAGACAGAAGCCACAGTCTTCTTAAAATCTAATCTCAGCAGAGACATCCCTAAATGAATCAGTTAGGCTAGCCCACACTCCAGGAGAGGGGATTACACAGGGATGCAAATCTCAGCCAGCAGGGATCATGGGGGCCATCTTAGAGGCTGCCTACCTTACGTAGCATGTACACAATTTCGTACCCTGCTGTTTTTGAATTTTCAACTGACGTTTTGTTTTGCTACATTCTTCATTTAAATGTTTCTAAAAATTATAAACGCAATATATTCCTGTAAAAACTTGCAAATGTTCAAACAGTACAAGTATAAAATCCTTTTCTTTATGCTATTCCTTATACTAGTTGAAGGACTCAGAGGTATCCACCATCTTTTTTCATCTGCTGAGATACTTTTCACACATACATAAATATATACATATTATTGTATACTTAATGTTTTTAATGTATCTTAGAGTTCTTTCCATATCAAGCACGTAGAGGCTTAGGTCATTCTTTTAAACATCTGCATATTTCATTTTATGATTATACTAAAAATATTTTAAGCAGTCCCTTATCGACATTTAAATTTACTATTTGACAGAAGATACAAATGTACATTCTTACCCATGTCTTTGCAAATTCATGCTGATGTATCCTTTAGGATAAATTTCTGCGAAGTAGAATTACTGGGTCTAAAAAATGTGCATTTAAAATTTTGATGGATATTGTAGTATATGAATGTGTCTGTTTCCCTAGATAATGGCTAACACTGAATATTAGTAAACTTTAAAATTTTATCAGGTCCAGCCATGGCTACCACTGCATTATGTACGTACCTGTATTAGAATACATTATGACATTACTGTAATTGATGTTTACATACCTTTTATTAGAAGGTTAGCTTCCTGAGGTCACAAACTTAATTGCATTTCTCTTTGTAGTCCTGATACGTAATATCATACTTGGCACACAGTAGATAGATACTCTAATGTTTAATAAATGTTGGAGTTGAATTTAAGGCTTCAAGATGTCACTGAACCAGAATCAGAATTGGTTCAAACCACAAAAGCTGCCCCTAATTTGTCTCTTATTCTCTGGCCTCCATTTCTATAAAGTGCATGTGTAGTACTAGATTATTTTTCTACAGTCCTTTTCAGATCCCAAATTATATGCTTCTAAATAGGAAATTTGTGTTATTCATTGTATGACCTCTTTACATACCAATTCAAATTAAATATTATTATCACTAGTCCTAGACCATACATTTGCTATATTTTTCAATACCAATGTATTGCTTTTCAGTGAGTTATTTAAAAAATATTAAGATGTCAAAGATTTTGAAACTCCATCATAGGGAAAGCAATCCTTAATCTTTTAAATTTTTCAATGACAAAAATCACCCCCGCCAAAAGAAAAACACTCTAAGCAAAGGGTATTTTGTTCCAAGGTCCTTGTTTTGTTTTCTAAAATCTAGTCCTGAGGTCTAGTCATAGTATTCTCATTAACATTCTTGTCTCTTGGACTAAATAAACAAACTAACTAGAGTACTATACAATTAAGATATTTAAAAATATTGGTTATTTAAAAATTAGGGAATTATCAGCTATCTTTGTCTTTTTATAAAAAGGTGGCCATGTATGTGTATATAGTTTTTTGTTCCAAAAGATCTTTAAGTTTTTCATATGTCTATGTGTTTCCAAACGTTGAGTCAATCACAAACATAAGGTCTAGCTATGCTGATAGTATTAGCCTTATAAAATGTCCTAAAAAAATTTGTTATACTCATGTGATATCATTAATTTCTGCTTGAATCATAATTTTCACAGCCACACCAGGCCTTTGGTAACAGGGGTTTATGACTGTGCTAGTGACATTTTAACAGCAGTCATGAATAACAGTTAGCATTAAAAAAAAAAAACACATCTTACCAGGGCTTTGGTTGCTAAGCTGCTCTAGTTCCTCTCTCCACCGGAGCCTGAATAGTGGTGGGGTAATTTGTTGCAGCAGCAGTAACGCTGACAGTTTATTTTAGCCCAAGGTTTATGTTGGTAAAAGAAACCACCTGTCTCCTTCTATGCATGTCAATAGCTCTAACTCTCCTTCATACCCTTTTATCACTAGCATATGGCCTTCCCTCTTTTGATAGTACTGTTTTGTTTTTGCTCTCAGAGGTAATCTCTTAAGGGTTAGAATCCAACAGACTCAGTAAATCTTACTATGACTGGTAAAAATTCCATCGAAATAAGCAGAGTTCTGCATAATAAATTAATTTTCACAACCCTGGTAAGATGATAGATGGTGTGTAGTAGCAATATTTTATTACTGGGTTGACCCTGGACAAGTTATTTACTTTGAGCCTTAGTAAAGGAATGCATTCTTGAAAAAAAATATAAGCTCGAGGTATTAAGTATGATTTTCCCTTCCAATGGATGGAATTGAGTTTATATCAGAGAACAGAAAGGAATAAGGATTACGAAAGAATTCTGAACATAGATTTTCAAAAAAATTTAATACAGCTTTAGAGATTATTTGTAAAATTATTTTCTTTTTGTTTTGACAATTAAAAATAATGAAAGCTGTTAGTTTTGTCTGCTATTACTGGAATAATTTATTTGACTTAATAGTACAGATGGTGCTAATGTAATGAATATGAAACATCAATGAGGACCTAGGTTATCTCAAGACCTCCCTCATTTCAAGGGGTTGTGTATGTATAATCTAGTATACACGGAAAAATGTCACATAAATCACCATGACATTATAAAAACGGGTTCAAGAGAAAACAGAAAAATGCATTTTCCATTAAGCTTCTCAATACTAACTCTTAGAAGTAACAACCTATACAGTATGGCAGAGAATCATGTGTAGCAGTTAAGAATAATGAATTTTGGAGTCAGAGAGAACTAGGCTTGAGTCTGTAGCTTTTTTGCTGTGGCCCATGGTAAGCTACCTAATATTCCTGGCCTTCGGTTTCATTTATAAAATCAGATAATACTACCTCATAGAGTTGGAGCAAGGACAAAACAAGATAATGCATGTAAAACCAGAATGCTTAGCACGTAGAAAAAGCTGAATAATCATTAGCTGTCATTATAGTTGTCCAAGATACATATCTGACATAGGATTATATTTTTTTCTATGTACCTAGCCTGACAGAATGCTTAAATCTTGAGCACTAGAAAAAAGAGGGTCCTAATGGAAGCTCTTATTTCATCTGTTTACAAACATAAATGATTTACAAACAAAAATTCATATTTTAAGGATTTTGTTTCTCACAAAGATTATCAATGCTTTTACATGTAAGAGCATCTGTATATAGGTTTATTAACTATTTAATGTTTACACACAATACATTAATGTTTTTGGAACCTAAAGTTCTTTGATGATTGTAATATCGTTTCCAAATAAACATGATAGAATCTTAAATATTACATCATTCAGATTATCATTTTTAAAGAGAGGAACCTCTCTAATAGACAACTCCAACGTAACTGTCCATTAACTGTTTGTAGTAAAACTGTGTTCCTAGTAGATTTTTCAGCATATGGATGGTTCTTCTACTGCCTGGGCACCCTCTGTGACAGCTTTGACACATTTGGCCATTGTCTGTGAGGCTCTGCTAATAGAATCTGAAAGATATTAAGAAAATGTGTATTTTGAAAACTTTTAAAAAAGCACATAGTAAAACTTTGTTTCACATACTCAGATGGAAAAAAGGGCTATAAAACTCTATATAACTATCTGTAAATTTTGTGAGATCAACCAACAAATTCAGAAGGAAGCCCTTATTAGTTAAATGCTTTTAATAAGTACTCATAGGTATATGATTAAGTAATTATATACAGCCATACTATGTGCTAGTATGCTACCATTAAAAATATTATAGGAAAGTATCAAAGATAGAAAAAAATATGAATATATACTGTTACTGGAAAAAAGGTTACAAAACAGTATGTGTACTAAAATACATTGACTTGTACACTTTATGGGTGAATTTTATGTATATGAATTATATTTCAATAAAGCTGTCTAATAAAAATCCTACAGCACATAAATAATCTCATTTTTTGTTTAAATAAATATTTTTGGATGACTGACCAAAATGTTAAAAATAAATACAGTTATTTCTGGGTAGTGGAATCATAGTGAGTTTTCCTTGCTATTTTTGGCTTAAGTATGTCTTCTATAATGAACATAACTTTTATAACATACCTAAAAGTCCTATTAAAAATAACATCATACACTGCTCCAAAAATTTAAAAATATACTTCTACCTGCTCAAAAATAATTTTAAAGCATCTATCAACTACCTCATAACCAAGATATTATATCAAGTATTACAAGAACTGCAGTAAACAAGTTTGTTAGCCTGCATTCCTTAAAAACATTTCTAACATTTTACATCAAAAGCACTATTTAACATGTTCCACCATTTAAGTGTTTTAAAACTTCTACTATAATTCTCAGAAAACCTTCACAGAAAAATTCTCCCTAAACTGCTATAGTGATTTTACATACAATGGTAAAATTTTATATTTAAAATCTGTTGACTTTTCGTCTATGGCCATGTCACCCTGAACATGTCTGATCTCATCTGATCTTGGAAGCTAAGCAGGGTCGGGCCTGGTTGGTACTTGGATGAGAGACCACCGAGGAATACTAAGTGCTGTAAGCATTTAAAAAATAAATAAATAAATATTAAAATCTGTTAACTTTTCTTGGATTTTAAAACTGCTTACATTTCAGAAAAAAATTACAGTAAAGCCAGAAAATATGAATTACATTAGTTCTGATGTTTTGAAAATCTTTAAAGGTTAAAAATATCAAATTCTATCACTAATAGGTTAGAATCATAATGCTAAATTTGGGGATCTTATTCCTTACCACTTTTCATATTTGACAATTGCATACCTGTCATGTAGAAGTCTTTTATTGTTAGCTGGGGTGGAACAAGTGGATCAGCAAGAAGTTGCTGGTTCACCAGCTACAGAAAAGGAATAAGAGATGCATAATAGTATTAAAAACTAGTGCTGTTACACCAGAGGATACACTACTATGAAAACTGCATTACGCAAGCGTTTACCTTGGAGAGCTCACTTGCTTGCTGGAAGTAATTAGCTCCTTCAATGTCATCATACCGAACAAGATTAGGAGAGACTTCTTCCAATCTGTTCCTTATTTGATCCAGAGTATCATATGGAAGAGTTATACCTGCAATCTAAATATATCAGATCCCAAAAATTAACATGAAGCTTTAATACTTAAAAATTTCAAATAATATACAATTGAGACTATGGTGAAATAATGCAATACTACTGAAAAATCTACTGGTGTCCACTAGTATATATATTAAGCAAGTAAAGTGGGAAACACAATTGTCAAAAAATTCTAATTCATAAACAGCTGTTGTACATTAGTAACTTATATTTAGAAAACAGACTGATTATGAAATAATATGAAAGAAATAATGCTATAGTAAATATGAATGCTTCTGTTAACCTGTTATTGATCATATATACAGTTTACAGACAACTGTCTATTATTTTAAATCTCATAATGCTTCTTCTTACAGTAAAAAGAGTTAAGAAGTATCAAAAGACAAATCAAAAATAAAAATACCAATTTCAAATATCCATTTTTGAACACATTTTTCCTATAGAGATTATTCAAAGTATCTCTCCATTTCAGGTTTGCATCTTCCTCGACTTTGAAAATCATTATGACAAGCCAACATGTCAAATTTCCCATTAGCAGTATCACCAAGAATAAAATACCTCTGAGAGGGCTCTTATAATTTTCCAGTCTTCTCTTGCCAAGCCAGGAGGTGTCACTGCTACTTTAGTCTGCTGAGCTCGGCCTTCAGTATTGACATAAGTAGCAGACTTCTCTGTGTAAGCAGCGCCTGGGAGAATGACATCAGCTATAGGAGCTCCAACATCACCATGATGTCCTGTAAAAAGATGAAGATTGGCAAACCACGTTTTAGTAAAAAACTGATTAGGTACTGTATGTGAACAGAGTATACATCCTTTTAAAATCCCATTTTAAAAATTGTAAGTGTTTTTAAAATTACAACAACATAGTACTGAAATATTTGGAATAAAAATTAAAGCCCACCTCACCCACAATTTAATGCTCTACCCAAAGAAAATTACTATTCGGTATGTTCTAGACTATTGTTTGCAAATATACAAATATATATATCATATACACACATATAATGGGCAACTAGGTATATCATTTTTCTTGATGATTACAAATAGGAAATGCCCAGATGAACATTAGCAAAATTTGCAGACTGAAATGCCAGAGGAACAAAAAAATGTAGAACAGGAATAAGAAGTAATAATACTGAAAAGGAAATAAACAGAAAATTATAAAAAATAGTATCCTGAAAGACTATCATATGTTGTTTAACAAAACTATTGGAAGAAAAAAGGAAAGAATTAAATGAAAGTTATAGAACTATATATAAAGTTTGATCTCATCTGTGTACATGTTTGTATGTGCACAGGAAAATGCATGAAACATGCGTATCAAAACCACGATCAGTCATTATCTCTGGACAGGACTAAGAACAGGGTTTTAGTTTATGCACTTGGCTTAACTATCAAAGATACAAAATATTACATAACACTTTTTATGTACCATGAAAAGTTTATTAGAAATTTATCGTGTTTATGTGTAAAAGAAGCAGAAAGTTATGTAATATTTTTCTCTGTAAGGTATCCAGGATTACTCTGGGCTCTATTTATTCCAGGGAAACTTGATTATATTTACAATGAAGGAGAGTTCAAGAAAATGAGTCAAACATAAAAAACCCAAGGAGTGCTGTTAAATGTAATTCGTTAATGTCCTGTGGCACAGGACTCATGATTTTTTAACTTTTTTCAGGTTTTACATAAAACTGCTTTCCCCTGATTATATAATAATGCTAAATATTCTCTGAAAAGCTGAATTTTAATGTTATATATTTCTTTGTATAAGTAAGCCATACTTTAACCATTCCTGTTGCTGAGAACATTTAGGTTTCTTCTAATTCTGTTATTAAATAACATCAGGTAATAATTCTTAAGAGCAATATCAATTATGTAACTAATGAAACCTATGATTTGGTTTTAAACACTGTTGGGGTGTGTGTGTGGGAAACTCCTGAATGGAAAATATTCAGTCCACTAAATATATTGCGATACAGTTTCTAATACACACAGTGCACCATTCTCTTCTGTTTCTGCTGTCAGAGTTGCTACTTACCTTGATAAATAATGAAACAATCCTTTGGCAAATCCTGCCGAGTGATACAACCTCCATCTGCGCCTAGGAGGAATAGTACCTTGGGAGGGTTCTTCCGAATTGCTTCCACCCCAGGTTTATAGCCGAGGTCTAAAGCAGCTACTTGGCTTGCAATCCTGTAAAACAACTAGGGATTTTTAGCATATTTGCAGTGTTTTCATTATAAAAAATGAAATGTGATATTAGTCTTCTTTCTATTCAATGCTGTCAAAAATCTTTTCTCACCTTTTTTAACCCATTTAAAACAGATGTCAAAACCAGAAACAGCAGTCTTTTACAGTTTTAAGAATGGCAAACAAGAAAAAAGATGCTTAGGACATCATGTTTCTTCATTTGATAATATTTAATGAAATAATTCTGGAAACTTTCTGACAATTGCAATTGTCTTAGTTGATCCTTATTCAATAGTTAAGTCATAAAACACATAAGCCAAACATAGTCATTAGAAAAAAATCAGGTGATTTTAAAAACAAAAGGGAGAAATTTAAACACCACTCATAAAACTATAATTCAGAAAAAAGCTATAATTAGTACACTGGTGTATGTCCTTATAGAATTTTTTCTGTGAGCATGTATTAGTTTTGAAAGCAGAATAATCTTTTAAAGAAGAGGTCAAGATAGAGTGCCAGGTGGGTGCTAATAGAGGGAAATCACCTTGTAAATTATATAAATGTCTAACCACTATGCTATACACCTGAAACTGATATAATACTGAATGTCAACTCTAATTGAAAAATCAAAATTAAAAAAAAGAAGAGGTCAGAAATAACCATACTTTGAACAATTGGGAGTCTTTGGTCTAGTTTGCTATTGTTAACTTTCTAGAAACAGTAGCCATTCTGAGGACTTAATATATGTAAAGCTAGCTGGGCCTTTACATATTTGTTAAGGGAAGAGGGCAGGTCAAACCAACTCCCACTAGATGCTGTTGCTCTATCATAAACTCTCTGATGGAACAATATCAATAGAATACTTGTACAATTTTTTTTCAAAGAAGTGCAAGATTTGTATAAAACTACAAAGCAATTTTGAAAGAAATTAAAGTCATTAATAAATTGAAAGACATCGTATGTTCATGGATTAGAAGACAGCAGAGGACCCAGAACAGGCAAACCTATCTCAAAAATGAATAAAGTTGAAGGACTCATACTTCCCAATTTCAAAACTTAGCTCCCTCCCTCTTTCCTGTCATGTACACAATATTTTTTTCTTAATTTCCCTCATTCTCAGCCTTGAGGTTTCCACTCTCCTGCTGTCCTCCCCTCCCCTCTCCTCCTCTCCTCTCCTCTTCTTTTCTACCCTCCCTCCCTCTCCTCTCTCTCCTCCCTCTCTCCCTCTCTCTCTTTCTCTCTCAAGATCCATCCGGGCAGACTCACACTAACTTATGACAAAGACCATCTCAACTTGGAAAACAAACTGAGTAAGCCTAAGTTTGCCTCTGCTAGATGATCAGTAAAAAAAAACTATGGGAATAATTAAAAGATTCTTCAAGAATTAGTAAATGTGCTTTACTCTGAAAAATAAAGAGTTTTAAACTATGTTTCATGTTCTCAACAAGCATTAAAAGATATCCTAATAAACTACACTGACCTCTCATAAAAAAGGTATCTTGTGGTAAGAATGAAATAAAAAAACAAAGTTAGTAAACTAAAAATTATAACTGCGTCAGTGCTCTCCAGAATGAACTCACGAAATGATAGAATTTTAAAAATTATGTCTAAACATAGGGAAAAAAGTGAAAAAATGAGAGAAAAGAGCCAACCAATGCATAACAAATAGAAACTTCTGTATGAGAACAAATAACAATGTAAAAGTAAATGAATAAGCTTTTTCTGAACTGAGAATATAAACATTAAAATTTTTAATTTGAAAAAGGAGAGTATCTATGATATTCCCAGGCAAAGGTAATGACAAATGAGTGTCACCCAGTTATATTCTGTTAGAATTTTTTAACTTCAAAAATAAGAAACGCAAAGGGTGAACAGGAAGGCAGACACATGTACATATTTATGAAATCAGGTTAGCATCAGAGATAAAACTCAGATTACATGAGATCCTCTCTAAAATATTAAAGAATAGATGAAAAAATCCTAGCCAAATGGTCATTTGTGAGAAGAAACCAGAAAGACATTCAGAAATTGAAAAAAAAGTAATTTAGTACCCAGTCAGGAAAAACAAACAAACAAAAAACTATGTGAATAAAGACATGGATGCAAAAGTGAATTAAAAATAAAGTAAAAACTGTGGCTAAAACAGATCTAGACCTAGTAAATGTAAATAAACTCTTTTTAAAAACATAAGGTTTTAAAAATGCGTATTTGATGATTAACAATGCCAAATTAAACCACTGAGAGGAGAAATACAACATTGAAATTAATGTTTAGAAATATATGTGAACACTTAAATTTTAAAATTTGCCTATCATACTTAAAAAAAAATGTTTAGCCCCAATCGTTAAACAAATTTGAAGAATTTGAAAAATAATACTTAAGACAGAAAAGATTATGTGAAATGAGAAAACTCACTAATGTAGAAATGGTACAACCTTTCTAAAAAAATTGGAAATATGTTAAGAGACTCAAAAATGTTAATCCTATTTACCCCGATAGCTCTACTTTTAGAAATCTACCCTAAGGAAACAATCTAAAGTTCAGACGTATCTGTGTATTGCTGCATTACTAATCAAGACTACCAGCAATTTACATGTTAATAAGAATGAAATGGATAAAAAAATTCTATGTACTCATTGCCATTAAAGTTTATAGAGAATTTCTAATCACAGGAGGAAATTCTTATTTGGCAATGAAAATTGATCAAAATCAGTACACAAAATTGTATACAACAGTATGATTTCAACTACGAAACTAAAAAAATATTTACACAGGAAATAAAAGACCAAAAGAAAGTGTACCTAAATAGCAACAGTAATTATCTACAGATTGTGGAATAAAGATCATTTCTATTTCGTACACTTTCTTCTCTTTCCAACTTTCTTAAAATAAATTTGCATTATTACTATAGTTAGCAAAAAACTTTACTCAGATAAATTCTCATGTTAGCTTACACTTTTACCATTTAATGAAAGACTTGTTGCAATTTTTGAACCAAGGTATACTGATTTTCAAGATTTTCTCAACACTTACTATTTTGGATATTTTTAATATTATTTATTATCTTGCATTCTCATGCAGAAAGGTTTCTATTTCACATCTGCTACTGAGATAACATTTTTATATATTGTTTTTGTAAATCTAAATGTGACAATGAAATAGGAACTGTGTACACAAAACTACTTGAATTTTATAGTATATAAAACAATTACTCTGTATTAACCAATGTTACCCTAATAAACTTAATTTAAAAAATAAAAATAAAAAAACAATTACTCAGCATACCTGTGAAGGATATTCATAACTTTCCAGTCACCAGTAACACCACTACTCATCCGAACCTTTTGAGCAATGCTGGAAACAGCTGCAAGAATTGCTGCCCCATCGTTTCTTTGAAGTGCAGAACTGCCTAAAACCACCATTGGTTTTTTAGCTTCTTTTAGAATCTATTTTTAAAAAAAAACAAACAACTTTGATTTAAAAAACATTAGAAGTAAAACTAAACTTAGCCAAATTTGCACCTACAATATGTTGTCCCCAAGTTTTAATTCGAACATGAATGTCTCTGATTTGCTAGTCAACATATGGACATACATATAGCCAAGTTTAATTAAAACATCTTGTCAATGCTACTGAGAAATGGTAAAATAAGTGTCAGATAAAACAGATTTTCTAAAAGTAAGCATTGGGAATCAAAACCCTAGCCAAATGTTCTTTGGCCAGAATGACTATGGGTAGGTCCCAGAAAAACTGAGGAATGTTCTCTAAATAGCAGGGGTCTCCAATCCCCAGGGCTGTGGACCGGTATCAGTCTGCAGCTTGTTAGAAAATGGGCCGGCCACACAGCAGGAGGTGAGTGGCAGGCCACGGAGAGAAGCTTCATCTGTATGTGCAGCTACTCCCAGCACTAGCATCACCACCTGGTGAAGTTATTAAATTCCGAGGATAAAGGACCAGTATTAAGTATCAAGAAAAAGTATCCAGGCACACAAAAAAAAGTTAAGACATGGTTGGGAGAGAATACAACTGATGTCAGGTTTCTCCACAGTAATAAAAGAGTACCTACAAAGTTTAGAGAAGAAAAAAAGTGTGACCCTAGAACTTTATACCCTGCCAAGGCTCTCATCAAGAAAAAAATACTAGACATTCTCAAGCAAGCAAGAACTCAAAGAATAATGCACCTATGAGCCCCCCCTTTTTTTGTTATTTTATTTTTTAGGCAAGGCAACCCTTGGGTGACCTCACAGATTGCAAGACCTTGTCAGTTTACAATCCCTTACTTTATTTTTTTAACACCTCCAGCATCTGGTCTTCCTAGGTGTCTCCCATCCAAGTACTAACCAGGCCCGACCTTGCTTAGCTTCTGAGATCAGACAGGATCGGGTTTGTTCAGGGTAGCATGGGCGTAGACTATGAACCCCTCTTAAAAAAATAAAAACTATAATCTATAAACAGCAATAAAATAAATGTAAATAAAAGACTTACTAATGAAAAAGTCATATAAAAGGACTGGTGAAATTTAGGAATAATTCTTACAATAAAGAAAGATTTCACTCATGGTTAAAGTTCAATCCTTTCAGTTTTACTTCAATTTCTTTTCTGATAATTTCAAGTAAAATTAAACTCCAGTAAATAAAAATAGTATGTACAGTATGATCTCATTTTTGTTTGCTTTATTCATCCATCTTGCTTTAATATATGAACAGAAATGATTATGATACTAAATACTTGCTTGGGGTGGTGGGATTTTGGCAAATGTTTTACTTTCATCCATGTCTTTTTCTATATCACTATAATTTTTTTAATAGTAGTCAGATATTGTTATTATAAAAACAAGAAATTTAAAAAATAATACTTAAAAAAAATCAACAAGAGCAGATATATAATGAGCACACCTGGCTGAATGGATGACTACCCGAAGCAATGTCTTGAAGAATTTTGGGGGAATCTCCCAGATGGTCGTATCTGTAAGTGAGATCCACGAGGCTGCCTATAAGTGCCACTTTTAAGTCGTTATGAAGCCAGCTGAAATAAAAACAAAGTTTTTAGAGCTAAATTATTAAGTTAGTATAGTTATTGGTCTCATCAATACTAGGTTTTAATTTATTTATACTACAAAATGTTAAAAGCATAAAAGCATGAACAGAATACTTAACTTTAACAGATATAATTTATTGTGTACCTTTCAAAATAAAGTTTTGCAAAAATACACAAAGGTAATTCAATGAATTGATTTTCTGTGTAAGAATGCTAACTCTATAAAAAAGACTTTAATTTTAGAATGATCCGTAGTTTTTATTTTGCCATATTTACATTGCAGTTATTTATCTCCTAATTACCCACTACAGCCTTTTAAATATAGTTCGTGAAAATAAACTATATCATTCATATTTATTTATGACTGTGAAGTATGAATCTGGCTCCTCCAAAATAGTTATAAATGCAGTGATCATATATTCTGATTTGTCTGCCATACTGCTGGTTTTTACCTGTCCTCCTGGAGTAATTAACAACTCCCTGTTTCACTCCCAATAATGTCCCAGTTTAGACAATAAATTACATGGTCGACCTATTCATAAGTCTCTAAGATATAAAAAGACAGGCATTCTACAAAACAGTGGGCCTGTGTTCTTCAAAAAACTGCCCCCAAAAAAGAGACTGAACAATAGTGACAATAATTACATACAATGTATGACTCCAGTCTGGATCCTGATAGGAAAAAAATTATTCTAAAATGAATTATGGGAAAATTGGTAAAATCTGAACATACACTGTTGCGCAAACTCTAATTTATATTTAGTATCTTGTCACCAATGAACAAACTGACATCTTCACCTACTTCAATTTCTCCATATGGGAGGAAAAAAGATATTTCTCAAAATTAATATGAAAACCAGTAATATACATAGGACTATCACTGTCAGTTCTGTTCAATTCTCCATATAAACAGTCCAGATTTTAATAGTCTATTTTCATTAATTAATTTGCAACTATAAAAGACAGTTCTTTAAAATTAAATTATAAAATGCCCTTTAAATTACCTGCAAAAGGAAAACAGTGTAGCATAAACATAAACATACTAAATTCTCGGAAATCCACACATAAATATTTAAGGATAAAAGGGTATCATGTTTACAACTTTTAAATGATTCAAAAAATTACATTCATATATATACATGCACACATATACATATATACACACATACACACAAATATATACATAGGAAACAATAATAATAAAACAAATATGACAAAATGTTAAAAGTGGTTAATCTGAGTGAACAGTGTTAGAAAAATGAGTATACAAAGGTTCAAGTATCTTGAATTATTTCAAAATAAGAAGATAAAATAAAAATGTCAGTAGGAGGTGAGGGGTTGAAAGGACCTGTGAGAAACTGCCCTCCAATTATCTTTTGAAGTGTCATTCACACTACTAGAAATCAGCTAAAATAATAATTTTTCATATGTAAAAATTATTATACATATGTTTTTTAAACCCCAAACATTACTAACCTCTTTCGAATTCTAGCATTAAATAGTGGTGCCTCAAATCGTGGATTTGTACCAACCAGAAGGACAACATCTGCTTCTTCCACCCCAGCAATTGTAGTATTTAGAAGATAATTAGAACGCAAATCTGTGCTAGAAATACAAAATTAAAAATACAAGTTTACTTCAAAACTAATATGAGCTGACAATCCATGAAATATTCTCATGCAATGAACCCATGGTACTCTCAAAAACTTTTTATGAAGTATTCTTAAATTACATCAAAGTTTCAGATACTTATTAAAATGGGATTCTCCAATAGCTCATGGTTTGACTTTGGTCTACATGTGAAAATAAACTGGTGGGCATGTTGGAGAATCCACATTGTCACGTATCAGTTATTGATACCATGGATGTTGGTTTATACACAACTTGTAACCAATTAAATAAAAAATAAAATAAAATAATAAAATAAAATAAAATAAACAAAATAAAATAAAGTCATAAAAAATAAAATAAAATAAAATAAAATAAAATAAAATAAAATAAAACAAAACAAAATAAATAGGAAGGGAAGGGAAGGGAAGGGAAGGGAAGGGAAGGGAAGGGAAGGGAAGGGAAGGGAAGGGAAGGAAAGGAAGGAAGGAAAGCCTATAGATCCCAGCTTCATATTTCTCACCCAGCTCCTGCAGTTGGGAAGACCTCTTCAGTACAGAGGGTGTCAGAGTCCACTCTATTAAGCAAATCTTTGAGAGCTACTAGGGCTTCAGCATCCACCAAGCCACCTGCAATTGCTGCGACATCCTTGCCTTGAAAACTCTGGAACTAGAAATGGATGCAAAGCATATTACTAAGAAGCCTTCATTCAGCAAAGACCACAATGAATTGTTCAGAAACAAGCAATAATCATTTTCAAGGAGGAAAAAAGGAACAACTTCTAATAAAAAGTTTTACACCAATTATGAAATAACCTAAAAGTGAGAAGCAGAGGTATATGTGGGGCCAAGGGTAATAACACCAACTTGGACAGAGCTGTTTTAAACTAGGAAAAAAGGGTCAAAAGTAGGTCTGGAGGATAAAGAATGTGGAGTTATAGGTAAATTCAATTTTTTTCTGAAGTACATGCCATTCTTTCAAGCCCTTTTATATACATTGCCTTTCTCTGACCAGAAAGCCATTCTCTACATTTTTGCTCTGGTAAGCTAGTATTCATTCTTGAACTTTGCCTAAGGAGTCGCTTAATCTAGGAAGGCATCCTTGATATGGTAGCCCTGGTTAGGCACTCCTCCTACTTGCTCTGGCATATATCATTTCCTGTACAACTACTCATAGCAGCATATGATAATTGCCTAATTATGTATCGTTCCCTACTACAAGATTGTGGGAGGTTAAGGACTACGTGTTAGTGGTCTTTAAATCCCTACGTCTAGCATGACATGTTACATGTTGTTCTCAATAAATGTTTATTAAATGGAATATAATCTTGGTGAGAGAAAAGTGAAGAGATACACATCCATTTTCACTACAAAGATGGCCCTTAAAAATCACAAATACAATTATTCCATATTTCAATTTTTTACCATTCCAGCTACACGAGAGAGTGCATCCTCCCAGGAGGTATAGGTTAAAAGCCCCTTTTCGTTTCTGACCATCGGCTCAGTAAGTCTTTGACGTTTCAGCCCATCATAGGCAAATCTAGATAACAGAAATTATACCATTTGTGGAATCTTGCTAAAGAGGCAACTATAATTTTCAAGTTTAAAATCTAAAAAGACTGTTAATTAAATATAGTATTGGTTAAAGTGTCAAATAAAATAATACCTGGAAACAAATAATTACTCCATGTTGTTTTAGAGATGAACTAACAAATATTTTATGAATATCATCTAAAAGGTAAAACACCGTCTAAAAAGCGTGAATTCTTATAATTTATTTTCAGCTACCTGAGTAATCTTAAAATTACAACACAAAAAATATCTGATAGCTGAAAGAGCCAAATCATCTTTATTTATAAAATCTGAATACCTCTAGATTTTTTAACAAAATTATGTTGTGCAAATTCTAATTTATATTTAGTATCTTGTCTCCAATGAACAAATTGAGATCTTCACCTACTTCAATTTCTCCATATGGGGGGAAAAAAGATATTTCTCAAAGTTAATATGAAAACCAGTAATATATGTAGGACTATTACTATAAGTTCTGTTCAATTCTCCATATAAACAGATTTTAATAGTCTATATTCATTAATTTGCAACCATAAAAGACAATTCTTTAAAATTAAATTATAAAATGTCCTCTAAACTAACTACAAAAGGAAAACAGTACAGCATATACCTAGTTTTATCAGATATCCACTCTTCATTGATGTCCTCATGCATCCTTGGCAAAATCCTCATGACCTCTCCAGTTCTTGTGCTTACCACAATGTTACTTCCAACTGCATCCATTACATCGATGGATTCTGTCTTTCTGAGAATAAACACACATACTTGCTATGCTGATTTTAAGAACAAGTTTCTGTACCTGGTTTACCAAAAAACATTTTTTTATGATTACTTTCCTTTCTAAATTTCTAAAAATAATGGAACTCAGAGGAAATGCTAAAAGAAAAAACACCCTCACATTTGATCACATAAAAGGTCCAATGCAAAAATGAAGCCTTTAAAACTGTTATCTAATATAGAAGCCATTTGGAAAAGCTCCAAATAGCCAAATCTGGAACAATTTGAATACAAAATAAATAACAAGAGGGGAGAGATTTCTGGGTATAGATGATTAAGAAGCTTGATGTACCCTTCCCCTCAAAAGCAAAAATAAAGCTGAACGAAATTAATAAAAACCACCAATTTAGGCATACAACATTATGAGAAACTTTTAAGCCTGGAAAAACTGCTGAACTCTGAGTAAGAATAGTAGAAACCAGTGAATGTTCTGGCTTAGGGCTGTTATTATCCTCTCTCCCACCACTTCGAACTGGAGGTTTTGTCAGGGTAGGGCAGGCTGTGAAGGTGGGAGTTTCTTGCCTATGGATAAAGACTCACTTAATTTGGAACAACAGGCAAAGCAGTCCTGGAGATCAACTGAGCTGAGGAGAGCCCATAGTTGAGGCAAGCATTCCTAGTGGAGGCTGTGTATATACGAGCAGCTGAGACCAGAGAGGGCTCAAGCTATTCAACACTCCTGGATGACACTGAGATCCAAAGTGCCTAATGGAAAGGACAAGCTAGGCCAACTTGAAAATAGCCTGAACTCTGAATGTGCCCCTTTAGCCACACATAGATCCACTCGCAAAGTATGGAAGCCTTATTGGCTCTAAGTATTTGAGAACAGTCATTACCTGACTACTAAGCTCTGCAGACACAAAGCCGATTCCTAAGAAGCCTTACTTAAAAACAAAAAACAAGAATATTAAAATATGCTCAAAGAACTAAGAAAAATCATGTTTAAAGAATATGACAATCATGAATCAATAAGTAGAGAATTTCAGTAAGGATAAAGAAATTATGAAAAAAGAACTAAATAGAAATTCTGGAGTTGGAAAGAATAATAATTGTAATAAAAAAAGTTTACTACAGGGGTTCAACAGATTTGAGATGGCAAAAGATAGAATAAACTAACTTGGTGATAGACCAATAGAAATTATCTAACCTGAAGAACAAAGAGAAAAAAGATTTAAGAAAAATGAACAGTATCTCAGAGACCCACTAAACAACTTCAAGCGTAGCAACGTATATAATATTGGAGTCTCGGAGAAGGGAAGAAATTCTCTAATTAAACATCTTAGTTATGTACTGTTCCTCCCACATCCCCATCCTTTTGTATACATAAATACATGGTTTAACACCTAGAATTTTAAGATACTCCCATATACTCTGGTGAAAGTTTGAAATTGGGAGGGTAATTTGATGATGTTTCTAGATTCTTAAAAATATTCAAACTTGTTGTACCTATGTACTCCACTTCTTGGTTTAATCAGAAGAATCAGAGATATACAAGAAAATTTATGAATAACAATACTTATCGTAGATTTGTAATTATAAAAAAAAACAGACATGCCCAATCCTGTCTGATCTCAGAAGCTAAGCAGGGTCAGGCCTGGTTAGTACTTGGATGGGAGACCACCTAGGAAGAGCAGGTGCTGTAGGTGTTAAAAAAAATAAAATAAAATAAACAGAAACAAACTTAATATCAATAACAGAAATTGGTTATTGATGTGGATATATCCACATAGTTGAAAACTTAATAAATGTGCAATGAAAAGAAACTATAAATTTTTAAAAATGAAGAAAATTTTACTCATTGGAAGGACAACTAAATAAAATAATTTTGTGGTTAAGTACTTTGGAATTTCCAAGAACACTACAATTAATTTGCACAGGTTAATCCTATCCTTTAAAAACTAACAACCTATCTTCCATTAAAAGGGTTTTACTTAAAGCAAATAAATAAAAATTTAGCAGATCAATACAATTAGGACTCAAAAAGAAAATGAATCTTAAAAGATTTTTAATAATAGCAAATTAAAGGACAAAAAAATTGTCCAAAAATTCAATGATAAATACCTTGTTTCCCAAGGCCGGGCAGTAAAGGCATAGGGTTTAGAGGTCAATGCACCTACAGGGCAGATATCAATGACGTTCCCAGACAGTTCAGACATGAACATCTTTTCAATGTATGTGCCAACTTGCATATCATTTCCTCTTCCTGTTGTTCCCAAATCATCTACTCCTGCAATCTCACTTGCAAACCTGAAAGATAAAAATGTACCATCAAATGGTCAAATCCAGCAAAATTACCTCCTTTCCTACTCATGATCACAAAGAGATACTGATTTTCAAAGCACTCAAAAAAGGTATGAGTATATTTTCAATGGTGAGCATAGCCCCTAAATAAAAATAATAAATGCTTGCATTTAATTTGAAGTACAATGCATAAAAAAAAATTGCACAAATTATATATATAGTTCAGCAAGTTATTGCAGAGTTAATGCTTATAGATATTGATTTTTAAATCCAACTGATACTGAAAGTGACCAACTTATTCATTTTATTGGCTTAGGCAAAAAACATCAAAAAAAAATCCTTCTTTTCCCACCAAATGAAAGTTGCCATCTTTCCCAGTATTGTTATTCCACCAAATTCTGTGACTATTAAATAAGTATATAAATGATATTCCAAAAGAGGGGGAGGATTACCTGATGCAACGAGTACACTGTATACATCTTGTCATAATAGTCTTTACCAATGGCCCAATGTTCTTGTCCTCCACAGCACGCTTCCCCTCTAAAAATCGGCTCCTGTCACTTCCAAACATCATGGACTGGTCCTTAAAGAGATTATGAGAGGTAATCTAATGCTAACAAAATTAAAACTTTAGACAGCCAAAAAGATGTACGAAATTAGACTACATACCTGCAGATCACATTCACCTCCCTGGTCACAAATAGGGCAGTCCAGTGGGTGATTTGCTAATAAAAACTCCATCACACCTTCTCTGTATAGAAAATTGTAATACATAAAATGCTTTATATATATTCTATTTAATAATCTTCATTGACGTATGCTATCATATAGTTAGTATCAATTTGACATTTATTATCAGAAATGCCAATGCAACTAGCATTTTAGTATTAAACATACAACCTAAAAAATGCTTACAGGTGCCTAGAACAAATTATTATTAGAGAACCTAGAAAATTATGACTTTTAACAATACAAAATTACCAAAAATTTCTGAATGGTCCTCAGAGAATACATTAATGCAAATCAAACAAACAAGCAAAAATCATGCAAATGCAAAGCAAAAACACATTAGGTGCCAGGACATACAGGAATATATCACTGCAATAATCTCAATTCAATAAGCCCTGGGCACACTCTTTATCACAAGCTGAGCAAGTTACAAGGGTTTTAAATGCTGATCCCACTCTAGGCTCAAAACCATAGATACCTGACTTCATCTCCTCTACTGCTCCTAGAAGCCTAGCAGGCCAAGTTCTTCAGTTTGATACTGAATTTCTCATCTATGGGAAGGTCTAAATACTAAAATGTAAAATTTTCTCCTCTAAGAAGTTATTAAGTCAAGTAACAATACAGTACCTGGCTTTCTTAGATTTCTCTGAGTTTGTCAGGATATTCCAACCTTTCATTACTGGCATGGCACAAGCAGCTACAACCTAAAATTTCAATGAAAAAAATCCTTAAGTATTTGTATTTATTTGTAATTATAAGTAACTCAATATATAAAAACATTATTCATTTAAAAATAAGCAAAGAAGAGAGTATTTTAAAGACTAAATTTTTTAGTTTTCATATTAATATGATAACCTAGCACTTTACATTTCTCTTAGAAATAAATAAGACATTCTACTTCTTAATTTTATTCCAACAGTCAATGGAATTTTTTATAAGAGGGTCTGCAACAGAACATCAAATCAATTACTGTTTTAATTAGTATGTGTTACTTAATTAAAATGGCATAAGCCAAAATGAAATTAAACATCTTCATACAACCCTTTTCTCTACTAAAATGGCACAGGATGAGCACTTCTAATGTGCTGCTTGATAACTCCAGATCTCAGTTGTGTGTCATATAGCCATTTGGAAATATTGACAGCTGTGAAAAGTTTCCTTTAATTTCTAAATCTGTTTTACTTATTTTAATTATACAGCACTTGTGTTTACAAAGCACTTTCACTGATGTGTTTCCAGTTTTGAAATGATGAGAATCAACTGCACAAAAAATAAATATATAGATAGAAGTAAGCAAGGCTAGATTCTCCACTATAATAATATTGATTCTAAATAAAGCTGGCCACAAGATTTAAAGTTTTCTACCTTCTACA
This sequence comes from Eidolon dupreanum, assembly GCA_028627145.1. Classification (NCBI taxonomy): domain Eukaryota; kingdom Metazoa; phylum Chordata; class Mammalia; order Chiroptera; family Pteropodidae; genus Eidolon; species Eidolon dupreanum. Next base: position 147,937,484 of record CM053503.1, read on the forward strand.
GCATGGTGTGGAATTTTAGGTATCAAGTACCTTAGGCGCTTTCTCAATTTCAACAAGGCACATCCTGCAGTTTCCAGCAACAGACAACCTTTCATGATAACAGAATCGAGGGATCTGCATGCCAACCTTCTCACAAGCCTAGAATACAAAGTAAAAAAACTTTTGTATTAGAATAACCTGATCTCATCCTTGTCTAAAACATACACACACAACATGAGGCCATCCCCTACCTATCTTATTACTCCTACTTATAAATATCTGTATCTTCATTCATTCATTCTTACTTCATCCCTGAAGAGAGTTTCCTCCTCTGTTCTTATTTCCAACACCTGGCTACTCTGAAGCTGACTCTTTAAAGATCCTCAGCATGCCTAAATATTATGGAAGAATCTGGATGATGTATCGTCAGGCTGTGCTGAAGGCTTGACTCCTCATTTCTACTCTAAACCACTATCCACAAAGACACCTCCTTCAATTTCTGTTCCAGTGGTTTCATACCTGGACTTCATTGCCTCATTCTCTTTCTTTGGATTAGACTCCGTTTCACATCATCTAGCTCAGTGGTCCCCAACCTTTTTGGCACTAGGGACCAGTGCTCCTATGAGAATCTAACGTCTGATCATCTGAGATGGAGCTGAGGCTGTGATGCTAGCACTGGGGAGCCGATGCAAATACAGATGAAGCTTCGCTGGCTCAGCTGCCGCTTACCTCCTGCTGTGCAGTCCGGCTCCTAACAGGCCATGGACCGGTACCAGTCTACAGCCTGGGGGGTGGGGACCCCTGGTCTAGCTAACTATGATCTGTTCTTACCTTTGGTTCCACATGCCCCACCTAGAACTCACACTCCACTGTGGCTGAAGCTCTTCCTAGTTCCTTCTCAACCAATTATTATTCCTCCTTCTCCGAGCCTATAAACGTATTCAAATTTCCTCTAAAGTTAGTGCTTCCATCCTTAGCCCTCACTCTAAAGCAATCTCATCAACATCCAAATTAACTATTTAGCAAAAATGTATCAACTCTTCCAATATGCTAGAAGCTCTTCCAGTGGGTAGAGCACTGAGCAAGATAGTATCCCTGACTTCATACTAGCTTACATTTAATGATTACATCTAAATCTTCATCTTCGACCCACAGGACCTCTTCTCCAAGCTTTTGACTTAAAATAGGCATTTCTCTGTGTATGCTTCATAGTTAAAATTCAACTTATTTCTGTCCCCTACTATATATCCCCAAATAAGCTAACAAAACCAGAAACCACAAAAATCACTCTGCTCTTCATCATTCCTAAAGGCCTGTCTATCTACACCTCACTCTCTTTTGAATCTACCCTCTTATTTTCATTCCCATTGCCACCATTTTTTTAGGCCTTTTCATTTCCTGCTCCACTAATGCAAGATACTCTTCCCTTATCTCTCACTCCAATCTTATTATTCTCCAAAGCATCATCCTGCTGTCACTGTCACACTGCTTAACAGCTATGAAAATTCCTGATGGGTCAAACTATAAGCTATTTAGTGTTGTATATTATCTTCTTTTATAACTGGACCTCCTCACCAGAATAACTTGATATCCTGTTATATAAGATTTTACATATACCTTACACTCCAACAATACGAAACTGTTTGAAGCTTCCTTGTCCACATATAAACACCTACTCACCCTTTAAAATCTCCTCAGGGATCAAGTGAAATGCTAACATCTTTCTACCACCTCCTATACCTGCCAAAATATTCTGCACTGTACCTTGAACATACTTTTGATGTATAGTTATTACATGTCTGTGCCTAGCACAGTCTAGAAATGGAGACTAAAATGAATAGAGCATGTGGCTCTGTGATAACTTGCAGATGGAATGAAGCACCACTTTTCCATGACCAATTTTGTTAGTTCTGGAGAAAACTGGAGAAATTAAATATTTAGTGCATGAATTCAAGAATGTACTATTCTTCAATTACATGCTTTATAGGACATGTTCCTAGAAATATTACTAATAATAGAAAGGTTATAGCAAAGTGAAAACCATCAAGCAGGCTCACAACATACAAAGGTTACTATTTCCCAAACTTACTTATATTAACTAATAATTTATTTTAGGTGACTTCAAATTTCTTAATGAGTTTTTGTTTGGAAGGCAGAAGTAAAATAAAAGAACTGCCATAGTTCACTAAGTCAGAAACAGATAACTGACAGCTCACTCTGCCAAGATTTCAAATCAAACTTATCTTCATATAACTTTATTGCCTATAGTTCTTTCATGAATGTTTATTAAGGAATCTTGAAAATTTTAGAAGTATATAAATAAGTGTAAAGGAAATAAATTGGTATTTTAAGAAAATCAGTACATACACAAAAATAAAGAATTAGAATGTGTGCCTACTTGGAGGACGGTAGTTCCTGGTTCCACCATGACAGACTGACCATCAACAAATACTTCAATCAAGTTGCTTGCGGCTGTGGCAGTTGTTCTGACTGACCATCAAAAACATTAAGGTGAAAAAGAAATTAACAGAGTTGAATTTATTATAGCAGAGGATAATGGATTGAGTAATCTACAAGCCTAAAATTTTTCATCATTTTATACTATTTCCCTCTTTCTCTAGATTCAAACTTTTAAAATACTGGGTAGAAAAGCTTTTCAATCCTGAATCCCAAACAGAATATAGTATTTACTTTTAATAACAGTTTAAATTGAAGCTCTTAATACCAATAAAAATATGTTCATGAGAAGACTACTTTTCAAAAGCAGAATGACTGGTTTTCCCGTTCTAGCACTGATGAGCAGTTCCTATATTTTCTATTCATGATAATTTCTATAAACTGTTTAAGGTAAATTATATTTTGAAAATTATTCTATTCGACTTGGGTCATTTGTTTCTATTTTTATTTAAAACAAATTAAGAGTTTAGTATCTTTCAAGAAACATTCCATTGACCTATGAATTTACAAAGATATAAAGTCTAATAGCCACAAATGCAAATTTAAAAAATACTTACCACATCCTGTATGAGACTTAGAAAGGCCTACTAAGGCCCTTCTTACAGGTATCCTTAACATACTGCTAAGAATAAAACAAAAAAGAGTTATATTATTGTAGGAAAAAAAACCCTAATTATAAACTTTTTGATAATATTTTATGGTTTTAAAGCGTTCCACATACATTATTTCATTGAATAGTCACAGGTCCTGATATTTTCACTCAAATCCTATAGATGACAATACTTATTCATCCCAGAGAGATTACAGACTTATATGTCAAGGGGCTAAGGAGCAACTAGTATATAAATTGGGCCTTCTAATTCTATATAAACGGCAGTTCTGTTGTTTTTAACTATCAACAAATGATCGAACTTAAAATACTACAATATAGTAAAACAAATTTCAAGAATAACAAGGAGCTTATCATTAATAGCTATGTAAAATAAAGCCCACCTTTCTGCCTTCATTTCCTACCAATATTCCAACATTCTATGTTCTGAGCAGTGGTCTACCAAATGCTCCTGAGATATTCTGTGCTTGCTCACAAGCTCCAACGCTTTGAAGTGTCTGGAGTGCCACATTCTGTGCGGAGTAGTACATTCATCTCAAAGATTTGCAATTATCTGTTTATATGCCTGTTCTACACTCACTGTATTGTAAACTTTTGAATCTTTCTATCTTTAGTGCCTACCTCTGAGGCTGGTACACAGTAAGCTCTAAAACAGTGGTTGTCAACCAGGACAATTCTGCTTCCCAGGAAATGCTGGCCAATGTCTGGACACATTGTTATGACTGGGGGAAAGCTACTGGCATCTAGTGGGCAGCAGCCAGGGTGATAAACATCCTACAATGTACCAGACAGTATAATAATGATCCAAAGTGTCAACGGTGCAAGAATTTGAGAAACTCTGCTCAAAAAGGTTTACTGAATTACTGAAATAGATGGGAGTGGATTACATAAAAACACCAATTTACGATATACATAAGCAAACAGAAAGAAAAGCTATCTGAACTTTTTTTAGTTTTTTGTCCATTCACTTGATCATATGGGCTAAGCATCTAAATTATAAGTATTCATTTGGAAGTTTTAAAATTGCAAATTATGAGGTCAGAATATATCAACACAAAGAATTTCACAAGTAAAGAGGGGGAAATTATACATTATATATATTTTAAGCACCAAGTTTCACATACCTATCATACATGATGTATAATAGAAATTTCATAATTCAAATTTCAGTAATTCATAAAAGTTATTAATTCTGAATTTGTGATATTGAATTTGCAGACATCAGGTCTATCACTTATTAGTGAGTGATTTTTGTTAAATAAGAGTTTCTGCTTATTTATCTATAGAGCAGAAAGAAAAAAATACTTCTTAGGCTATGTGTTATTAGTTGGAGCTCAATAAATGTCAGTTAAAGCTGAAGTCAACTTAGGCAGGTTTAGCCACTTAAGATCAGTTTAAAATGCTCTTCGTGCTCCTCATTACTATCAGCACACATTATGAATATATTTTTATTACTCTACCCAGTAAACTGTAGGTCAGTAATCTATTTTAGTACCTACTAAAATGTAAGCTCCTTGACAAGGAATAATGCACTTTGGTCATTTCTCTTTTCTGAAGACCTGGCATCCTGACCTTAGGAAAATAACCAACAAATAGTCTTACCACTAATTTCCAGAATGAGTATCATCAGCCCTATTAAAATCTATCGATATAACGATAAACGTGAATTTACTGAACGTAATGACAGATTCAAAATCATCAATCAATTATTTCATACAATTAAAAAATTTTTAATACTATAATTTTGTCTCAATACAATTTTATTTATTTATTTATCCCCCTCCCCCCGCAAACCCCATGGATGTTGCCATTTCCCCTTAAGATACTGGATCTCTGAAGGCGGGGCGTCTTCTCCCACACGCTCCCGGCGTGCACCTGGGACCTGGCGCCCCATCTCAATACAATCTAAAGTAGTGCCCACTTTAGCTAAAACATCAACCAGAACTAGGCTGTCTGTTGAGAATCCAGGCATCAAATGGAATGCTGCATAGCCCCAACATAAGAAATACAGGTTTGCAAAACGTTGATGATATGTACTTCACACATTTGGCTACCATGTAGGAACAATATTTTTTGGTACAGGGACAATACTACTCCATGTCCTACACCATGTATTCTGCATCCATCCTCTACTACCAAGGTAGTACCATTTTTTAAGCCATCATCATCTCTTGCCTGGACTATTACTCTAGTCCCCTAACAGGTCTCTGGCTTTCTTTCACACTGTTTGCACAGCCTCTCCCTCAGATTTTTCTGGTCCCTCCTCATCCTTCCAATTTTAGCTTAAAAGCCATTCCTCGGGAAGAATTTCCTCGACAAACCTATCTAAAATGTCCTAACTACTTCGCAGTCATATCACAAAGTTAACTCTTCTTCATGGACTCATTTCTAGCTTATCGTAGACATTCAGTAATTATTTGCTAATGAATTGTTTCCAATCTCTAAGCATTACTTCAACTTTCCTGGCAATAAACAGTGCAGGTTCTCTGACAGCCTTATAATACCCGGCTTTACGATGCACACACAATTTGGTGAAAAAAAAAGAACCGAACAAAAAAAATCCTTGATGTTTATTTATCAGAAATAGGTCACATTACATTTTCTATACCCTCAATTCGTTTCTGAGTAGAGTTGTGTCTGATACACGCTCTTACAGTACTGTATATGCACTAGATCCCAAGAACTTTTAAACGATGATGCATCTTTGTTATTCGCAGTGCGACCTTGGGCTAACTTTTTAAATGTCTTTTCCTTTAGTTTCTCCACCAGTGAAGGGAATAAAAAGTGCTACCCGACACAGTCAATGGACAAAACTAAAAAACATAGAAACAAAAAAACAGAGGCGTGGACGGTTACTAACGCAATAGCGGCCAAACAATGATGCACGGTACCAGGTATGCGCTAATTTAGGGAGAACTGATCAGCCTTTAGGCCTAAGTCACTGTCACAGGTCCTCTCCCAGGGAAAAAAACGGTCTCCTCTCCAGAAAGGGGAATGTCCTGCATTTCCCTTGCAGAGAGAAGGTCACCCACAAGCGTGCATTCTGGCCAGCGCTCCCTACCGCCTCCTCCTCCTCCTTTCTGCTCCAGCCGACCAGAGACCTTGGCTAACCTGCCAGGTCTCGGGGGTTCGTGGGGAGGCGGGGTGGGACGCGGCGCCCCGTCAAGGACAAGAGGAGAATCAGTGAGCTGGGCCAAAGGAAACGGTATTGTCAAATAATAAACTCCTGTGGCCGAGGCACCTCAGCCTTCTCACCCAAACAGAACCTCACCTTCTCCCTGGAGCCGCCGAGGCTGCTCTGCAGAACTGTCTGCACCACACCGACCCCCTTAGAAGCCGGGTAGCCTATTCAATATGGCGGCCTCGGCTAAGGCCGTCACCTGGGCCTGGTGAACGGGAAGCCAGGAGGGACTAGAAGCCTCAGATTCGACAATTGCCTGCTCAGATTGAGTTCGGCAATTTCCGTCAGTTTGACAGAAGGCGGGGCGGAGGGTGTAGCAGCCGAGAGGAGGCGGGGATTAGAGGGAAAGAGACGACCGGGACCCGCAGTTCCGCCGGAAGTGGCCGGGAGGCAAAGGCCGAGCCCCTTCGGTCATCTCCGGCGCTTCAAGGGGCGTTTCCTGTACTCTTCGGAGCCGTGGAGGTACTAATTTAAGAGATGCCCCTTTTATTAATTTATTTTCAAACCCAAAGAAAAGCCACGGATAATTTATGGGCCATTTAATTCAGAGCCCTGATTTTTATGTTGAAGAATGAGATTAACATACTTTGACCTTTAACCTTCGGCCTGGTGCGGCACAGGGAAACGCCTCCGTCTCTATATAAGGAATTTCCCGGACTTTTGCGGCCTCTTTTTTCCTCTTAACGTTCAGCGAGGACGGCTAACGATCCTGTTTCCTCCGCTGCTGCCCAGCTGCCGGACCAGCAGACGCCATGGGTTTTGGAGACCTGAAAAGCTCCGCTGGCCTCCAGGTGCTCAACGACTACCTGGCGGACAAGAGCTACATCGAGGGGTGAGCGCACGGTCTCGGGCCGGAGCCGAGCCCGGTGTGGCCGAGACCACGTGGCGAGGCCTCCGCTACCGTAGGAGGAAAGGAAGTCGAGCCCCAGGGCCCTTTGGGATGGGGACTGTGAGGGAAGAAGGATCAAAAATGTGCTTTCTTCTTACTTGCTTGGTTCAACCAGGTTTTTCGCTTCTTAGCTCAGTTAATGGAAGCCTGTAGGTCTGTGTTAGAGATTGCAGTCTTTGAGGTCTACTAAGTGGCAGGCGTTCTCTGGATAGAACAAAACAGATAGTCCCTATCTCAAGAAATTTTTTTTTTCTTTTTCATAAAAACTAAAGCAGCCTAGGTAGCTCAGTAACAAATGGGTGAGATCCCACTAATATATTTGACAGACATATTGTCTGTCGTTTATTCGATGGTGTTTGTGGCTTTTCTTTTACAGGTGTGTGTAATTTTTTTGTATCATTGGCAGGTATGTACCATCACAAGCAGATGTAGCAGTATTTGAAGCAGTCTCTGGCCCACCACCTGCGGACTTGTACCATGCCCTACGTTGGTATAATCACATAAAGTCTTATGAAAAGGAAAAGGCCAGGTAAAGTTATTTTTATTATCTAAAGAATAGAATGCTTTCTTAGCTTTAAGTCAGGATTTTCACATTACAGAATTGGACCCAGGCTTCATTAGTTTTGTTGGGATATTGTAAACTAAATTTTTTTGTGACTTGAGAAGGCCAAGAGACTGAAGTCCTCCATTTTTTCACAGAACAGGTAGAACATGGACAACAGCAATTCATCTTTTCCCCACACTGCCCTGCCATTGTTCCTGGATCCTGACCTGGGGGGCCCACCTCTGGGGTGAGAGGGTGGCTCATTCATTCAGTCCTTGGCCATTCTGAAACTGCCAACAAGGGTGGAAGTTTGGGGAAGTGGACTCCAGGTCACTAAGAATGGAATTGAGCGTACTTAATGAAATCTCAAATACTCATTCTGAAAGAGTAAATCATAGTGAGTATTGAATATAATGTGTCACGTACTGCTAATGTTTGTTGAGTGAGAAGTTAAACGTATAAAAGTACTTCCCTGAGAGTGTTAAAACAATCTATTGATAGCGATGAAAATAAGTTCTCATGTATTGCCTGAAAAAGGATATTATACCAACCTAATAGTTAAATTTAAATTTTTTTTCAAGCCTTCCTGGAGTGAAGAAAGCTTTGGGCAAATATGGCCCTGCAAATGTGGAAGATACCACTGGAAGTGGAGCTACAGATAGTAAAGATGATGATGACATTGATCTCTTTGGATCTGATGATGAAGAGGTATGGCATAAATTGGTATAAGTATCAGACTCTTGGATTTGAATCCTGGCTTCATTTTATTATCTGTCTTTTAAAAATTCTCACTGGTTATATGATGAATAAAATCAAATCACCATCTTTCGGCTGAACTCATGATGGATTTGCTTTTTTCTGATAAAGCTGGTCTGTTGTGATGACCCACTGTCTTTAAGCTGAGGAACAACCAGTTTTGTGAAATGTGTTAAATTTTTTCTTTATAGGAAAGTGAAGAAGCCAAGAGGCTAAGAGAAGAGCGCCTTGCACAGTATGAGTCAAAGAAAGCCAAAAGTAAGTCATTTTATGATTTGTATTTATCTTCATTCATTTCATAATAATGTGGGTGATCTTTTTCAAAGATTGATCCCCAAAGTGATTTCCTCCACATTTACTGAGTAGGTCGGGATTTCAAAACCTTCTGTAGAAGTTCTTAAAAATTCCACAGCTACTGGTCTGCAGCTGTTCTTAATGGTGGCAGTTGTGGCATTCCTCTGTGGGAAAGAAACTGTTACACAATTAAACACCTCTTTCTTAGCAAAACAGAAAGCAGGCATATGTGTGACAAACACAAGATATATTCTGTAGTTTTGTGTGGCTAAGGAAGAAATCCATTTTGAAGTGTTAATACTAAGTTCCTTGGGCTAGGATAAAAAATAATATTGAATATTTGAATAATGCTGTCGTTTGTACTTGTTTTAGAACCTGCACTTGTTGCCAAGTCTTCCATCTTACTAGATGTGAAACCTTGGGATGATGAGACAGATATGGCTAAATTGGAGGAGTGCGTCAGGAGCATTCAAGCAGATGGCTTGGTCTGGGGCTCTTGTGAGTTTGGTCTTTGCTTTTTGAAAGTGGCATCTGGAATTTGATAGTTTCACCTTTGTTAACCAGTGAGACTTTTCTAACTAAGACCTTTTTGTAATGTTATTTTCAGCTAAACTAGTTCCAGTGGGGTATGGAATTAAGAAACTTCAGATACAGTGTGTAGTAGAAGACGATAAAGTTGGAACAGATATGCTGGAGGAGCAGATCACTGCTTTTGAGGACTATGTGCAGTCCATGGACGTGGCTGCTTTCAACAAGATCTAAAATCCATCATGGATCATTACTCTTAAATAAAGGCTTGAAAGACAGCCCTTGGCTCTTGACTCTTTAATAGGAGGATGGAACAGCTGACACTTAACTCGCTGGCACTGACGGCTTGAGTAGAGGAGGGGCGGGGGGCGCTAGGGGTTCCCCCTATAAATGCAGTTGAAAATCTATGTTTAAAAACTTAAGTTCCTAGGTATCTACATGGGTTTGGTTCCAAGATTCTACGTGGATGCTCGAATTCCTTATATAAAGTGGTGTAAAGCCATGCATTCAACCCTCTACTAATACAGATGCAAAACCTGGGGATATGGAGGGCCAACTATATATATATTTTTTTAAGATTAGTGTATAAGTGGACCCACATAGTTCAAACTCACGTTCAAGGGTCAACTGTATTCTGTTTTTAGAAATTCAGTAAATGTAATACACAATATAAATTTGGGTCAGCATTCTTATTAAACACAGCCCAATAAAGAAGGAAAGTACCTGTTACAAAAATAACAGGTGTTTAGGAGATTTTATAAGCTAATAGAAGTGAACTTAGTAAAATTACTGTACCCATTAATGATGTCCTCAGTAATGCATGATGGTAGCACTTTTACCACAATATTGCAAGTTTTCATATTTGTCTTGTTCTTAAATCTGGGAGCTAAACATGAAATTTTGGATGAAGAAATTAGCCCTGTAGGTTTACAATGATTCAGATCTTGGGCTTTGCAAGGAGTTAAGTTACTATATGAGCTGATTTTCTTCAGTGGAAATGTTGGGACTCATGCCTTAACGACTCATGAGAAATGAGTCAATATAAAGTGTTTAGGATCATAACCAGGCACATAGTGGATATCAACAGTATTTGCTGGGAGGTTAAACATTTAGAGATAAAAGGAATTAAATGCTGAGACTTAGACAATTGACAGATGGGTGACAAAATAATTTGCTCCAGCATTTTCAAGTTGGGGGTTACTTGTGATTGAAAAGTTGCACAATTTCAAATGTTGACTGTTGAGGTGGAATGTGTAATGTTACTAAAGGACACAACCCAGGGAAGAAGTCCCAGAATTTCTCATGAATTATAACCACTTGTCTAAGCAAATGCTGCAAGTTTAAAATAATGCCTCATAGTATACTGTTAAAGGAGAACTTGGGAAGTGTTGGCAATGTGTTTTGAGTAGCATTGTTTCCTGCAAGGGAGATTACATAGGTAATGGATTCCCAGGCTGTGGTTCATAAGCCGGGCTTGGGTGTGGAAGTGGGTGGGGGAACCAAGTGGGACTTGGAAATTTGGAACCTATTGGGGTTGAAGGACTTCAATACTGAGGTAGTGCTGCAGGTAAATGAGATGAAGATAGCATGTTAAATTATAGTCATAGTCCTGGTATTAGTAGCATCTTAATTTGGGTTATTTGTAACATTTGACTTTTTTTCTTGACAGTAGTTTTTATAAAGGTTTGGAAATTGCTGACCTTCAAAGGTCTTATTTTGTAGTCTTTGTAGACCAGAGATTAAATGATTTGTTTGAGGTTGAAATTTTCCTAGCAGAAGCAGACAGTGCTGTTTTTTTCCCCCTCTCATTGTGATTTTCTTTATATGTGACTACCTTGAATGTGGGAAATTGTTTAAATGCTAAAGAAACCTTATATAATCAGATATGTATGTACTGATGAATAAAATCACCCTCACTAAGCAATTTAGTCCAACAGACCCTGTCTAAATTTCATTAGAAAATTCCAGGTTGTCAGTTTCATGAAAGCCAGCAGAGGGCAGCACTTCATTTTCTGGAGAACCTGCCTGTGGATTCTGGAAACGCTGCTTTGAAGAGATGTAGTAACTAGTGAATAGCAGCCAAAAATAATTCACAATCACTGACATGTTAAAAGGATTGCGTACTAAATAGCTTGACCGAAATGTTAAGGATTAACAAATGTTAAGAATAAACTCATGATTAAAAATTTGGTTAAAAGTAGGAGTTAAAAAATTGGAATAGTCAGTTGAGACCACAGCTGTGCTGTAAATCTTAAAAAGATAATATGATTTGGAAGTCCTCCTTGAAGTCTAACTGGTGGTCAGACTGTCATTGTCTAGAGTTGGGGAATGCATATCATTTCATGACAAAAATAAAATGATGAAGCATGTGACTTTAAAATCTTGACTCCATGGCCTTGAATAAAAAATGTTTAATAGTATCTTCTTTATTTTAAAAAATAGATAATACATTAACAGTTAAAAATTCAAGAGGTTATACAGTGAAATCACCCCATCCCCCAGGCCTCCATTCACCTCCATAAAAACAACCAATATCACCAGAGTCTTAAGTCTTTCCAGAACTAGTCTAAGCATACACATAGGCTCACTACAGCATGCAACACAAACTGCATTTTGCCTTTTTCCCATAGAAATAGACTTGGATATATTGGAAGTGATCTATCTCTTGGATATTCCCTATCAGTACATAAGCTTTATTTTTTAGCAGTTACATAATCCATTGTCTCATATTTACCCAGGCTATTTATTGGATCTTTAGGTGGTTTTCAATTTTTTGCTGTTATGAGCAATACTCGCATTTGCATATGAGCTGTTTTTGAAACAATAAACTCAGAAGGCATAGGTAGATACAGTGGCTTTGGAGTAGGAGACAAAAAATCATATTCAGTATCCCCATTAAAAGGCTGGACACAGTGTGGGAATTCAAAATGATTCAGTGAAAATACAAAAAGTTAATAAAATTACTATTTGAAGGTGGTTCAAACACACATTAAGTATAAAAGTCATTTTGTGATTAAGCAAGTAATCTAAAACATCAGAAATGAGGACAGCTTTTTAGAGAAATCAGGGCTTAAACTGGATGGACCTTGATCAGTTTGTTAGAATGTTCCAGGAGGGTGTAAAAGGTAGAATGATAAAGACAGGAATGAGAATAGACAGAAGGCAATTCAACCTGTTCGGCTGGAATTTGCAGTGACTGCTTTGGTAGGGTGGGGCCAGTTTGTAGAGGCATTTTGAATTCTATGCTGGCTTATTCAATGAGGGTAGTGGGGAGCCTTGAAGGTTCCAAACCAGTCAAGGACAAGATAAAGGCAGAGCTCTAATCTGGAGATGGTGTAGTTGGAAGCAGGTAAATGAAAGGATTTTATAATCCTAACATAAGTGAAAATGAATAAATTATGGCATATATGTTCAATGAAATATATAACAAGCTAAATATATATTTTTCCAAACAAATACAATTTGGCAATGGCAACTATTTTCCTTAGAATAAAAAAGTAAAAAAAAAAAATGCATGCCTCATATACATCGTCTAATTTGAACTCTATTATAAGCCTAGGAGATAAAAAAGGCAGACACTGTTAATCACCATTTATAGATGAGACTGGACTCTGAAAGATGACTTGCCCGATTTTTCACCTAGGGGGAGAGGAAGAGCTCAAACCCAGGTCTTCATAAGCCAGATAAGGTGTTGGTAAAAGAATGAGGAAAATTCTTCATCCCTTCATTTAGACAATCCTTTTTCATTAGTGTAACCCTTACTTTGTACCCTCAATTAGGGAGAATGAAAAGATAATATCACAAGAGTAAAAAAATGGAAATTGAGACTGATAAACATTCTCTCATTACATACTCTGTATGATAACAATAGTTGGGTTCAGGAAATGTCCCAAATGGCAATCTGTCCTTTGGGACATTTGGCCTGAATAGCTTTCAGGAAAGCAAAAATCAAAGGAAAGGGTCCATAGGCTTCTAAATATTCATCCCCAAAAGAACTACTGCCTATATGTAAGAATATTGAAGAACTATGGATTACTCGTGAAGTCTGACACCAACTTTGAATCTTCTATCTGCACTTTGTCTATAAGATGGGACTACTCATTTTTTCTGAACACAACCCAAGTTTTTCCAGCCTCTGCACATTCGCTCTTGCTGTGCCATCTACCTAAAATAACCTCTTTCCTCGCTGGCAGTTTGTTAAAATTGTAGCCATTCTTCCAGATGCACCTCAAATACCTCTTTCAGGAAGTCTTTTATGCTTCTCCTTTCTCCCACGTGTGGCCTCCCAGCGCATAATATTCTTTTATAGCACTTATAAACTGTCTTGTTTTCAAGTTCTCTCTGTAGTTCCCTAATTCTTCCTATGAGAGTTTTATGTTCATTCAAGAGGGGGAATGGAGTTAATATTTACTAAGCCAGAACATGCCAGGAGTTTCATTGAGTAAATGTTATATTGCTAACTATTTTTTATCAGGCATTTATAAGGCTGAGCACCACTTTAAGTGCTCTGGGTAAAGCCCTATAAGTACTTGCATCAACTCATCTCATTTTTACAATAATTTTACATGGTGGGTAGCTCTTGTAACCCCATTGTGCAGATGAGGAAAACTGAGGTCTAGAAATTTGAATTAATTTTGCCAAGGTCACAGCTATGATGTGTTGGAGCCATAATTCAAATTCAGGTATCCTGCCTCCTCAGGCCCTGGGACTTGCCCTCTATTCCTAAGACCTTCCTTTCTTTGAGGAGGAGGCAGGTCTGTCTCACTAGGTCTATGCCTTATTCCCTAAGTGTCTGGGATTCTTTACTTTCCTGCCAATTAGGCACTGAGCCCCCTCCCTTTCTCTTCAAGTGGCTGTCATGCCTGTCCTGCCTCCAATCCCTTGGTATTTTCAGTTATTCATTCTGCTCTTGGTCATTAGACCCCTGAAGAGCCCCCACTAACCTGATTCTAGCTGCCAAGGGAGGGACTTAGGGTCCCCAATCTTGGGTCCCAGCATGTGTCCCACGTTATTCCTTAGAGTTTCCCTTAAACTGAGTATAAAAATAAAAAAATTAACTCCTGTTTCTGCTGGGAAGTGCCTGTGCTGGTTGCTATTTTCTATTGGTGGATTTCTGTCATATCCTCACTATCAGCTATTTTAAAAGCCCATGAAACTGGAGTTCTTAAGGATGGGGTCTAAGGCCTCTCTGATATTTTATTTGAAAGCATTTTCTGTAGAAAGGACCCATAACTTTGATTAGATTTTCAGATTAATTCAATGTTCCTCTAAGACCTTTGTAGACCTTCTTTAAAGCATTTTTCTTTTTGGAAGCTCCACTACTTATGAGTGGACATTGAAACATATTGAAAACCCATATTGAATATGAGTTTTTATACAATTATTACATACTTCATTTGACTAATCGACAAAAAGTACATATTTTATAGACATATAATTAGGTATTTATTCATTTTGACTTTTCAAGTTTCTTTTTTGTGTCCTAGAGCCAATAATGGTTTTTAAGATCTAAAATATTTTCATAGGCCCTTGGAAAGCTCACAGGCCCCAGATACTGTACTGAGCCTAATGAGATAAATGGCTCTGCATGGTTAAGAAGCACTGCCCTGAAATGTAACTTCCAGAACACCACCTGCTCCATTAATTTCTTTCTGCCCTGGGCGCTTAATCCCCTTCCTGCTCCTCAGCCTTCCTCTTTCTCCCACAGCCTTGAGTCCAAACTCAGCGTGAACCCATGAAGTTCTCTTTTCTACCTTGGATCCTCCAGCTTTTCTCCTGATGCTAGGAACCCAGGGTGTGTCCCTCGGGGGTCAAGGGGAACTCTGAGTAAAATATCTCAAAACCTGGTGGTGGAGGGGGCAGGGTTAAAGGCTGCACAAAGGGCTGGGAACTCACAATGAGCCATTCTCTCCCTGCCTTCCCTTAATCCATACTGGATATGGTAGAAACCATGAAGTCTGGGAACATAGCCAATAAATGATCTGAGATTAGCATTTCCAAAAACTAAAAGATGAAATTAAAAAAAAAAATACTGATTCAAGAAATAACACGGCTCCCCTCACAATTTTCAAAATAAAATTGAGAAATTATAAAAAATAAATTTTTTGAAAATTGCCGTGAGTAGCAGAGTTTGTATTCAGAAAAGATGACGATGCCAGCAGAGACATGAGACAGGAGCAGGATCCTTAGGGAACCGTGAAGGCAAGGATGTAGATTTCCAGTGTTCCTTTACTTCCACAGTGGATGCCGTCTCTTTCCTCTGAACAATGTACACTTTCTTTGGCTCTCTTATGGCAATTATTACTGTGTGCCTTGTTATAGGATTGTTTTTATGCAAGTTTAATTTCACTTTCTAAACTGTAAGTACCTTATGCATCTTGGCATCCCTCACAATATCTATCTACCACGGTTCTGTAAATATCTTAGATACTCATCTTTTTGCTAAAGGGATAAATCAATAGAGGTCAAAATATTATCACAGTCTAAAATGCAACAGATTTAAAGGTATGCTTTATTTGGTCTTATACTAGTGTCTATATAAAGATAGTTACAAAAAATAAAAGGTGGAATTATATCAATGTTATACATGCTTTCTTTTCCTGAAATCATTCTGAAATTGGGCTGGCCTATCTTACTATCTGAATTTCAGTGTTTTAAATTCATAGCAATCTTATACATACTTGCACATACCCAGAATTTCCCAAAAACTCTTATATTTGAATTGATATCATGAAGGATTAAATATGGGAGCATATTCCCATCGAAAGGGAGGGTCTATGTCCCCTCTTTGAATCTGAGATGGCCTGTGACTGCTTTGACTAATGGAAGTGATACTGTGTCAGTGTTGGGCATAGCTGTTAAGAGGACTAAAACCATCCACCTTGGTGCCTTGGAACCCTAAATAGCCATACAAGAAATCTGGCTACCCTGAGGTGCCATGCTGCAATAGCTGTGTGAGCAAAGCAGAAAAAAGAAGGGGGGTGGGGGAGTCGGGGCAGGAGAGAAGAGAACAGGAAGGAAGAAGAAGGGAGAGGAGAGGAGTGAAAGGAAGAGAGCTGCTCAGCCAGCCACCAGCTCTTGGAAATCTCAGCCATTTGGGTCATCCTAGTCCTTCTGAGGCTCCAGACATTGTAAAGCAGAGAGAGGAACCTCCTTTCTGTGCTTTGTTTGAATTCCTGACTCTCTGAATTGTGAGATATATAGTAATAAACAGCTGTTTTAAGCAACTAGATTTGAGGGCAGTCTACTAAGCAGTAATAATCAACTGAAACAATGTTTTAAATTACCGGAGAAGCAACTATTAGTTTAATTCATAAAGCTATATACAAGGATTAGATGAAATAAGAATAATTAAGTACATATGTTACATTTTAGGATCTATTAGATTACCTGTGCAAAATTAAAGTAAGCTTAAGCAAACTTATTTTACCATTTTTGAAGTGAGTTAGTCATATATTTAATATTAAGATTTAAGACTTTAAAATACTATTAATATTATTAAGATTTAAAAAGTTCAAACTGATATTGCCTCAATAGCACTGATTAATAATCAGCAAGAACGACACATAATTTAAGTTGCAGGAGGGAAAAAAATGAAGCTCTTTCCTAAGTTTTATATCCACAAAATAATGTGATGCCAATAAACTAACCAAAAACAATAAAAAGATATGGTCAGCTCTGTATCTTGGAACCAAATAATCTGAAAGTATTTGCATCTGTTAGCAGATCCACACAAAAGCCTTAAACTGATTGGTGGAAGAGTAGTAAGTAATTTCACTGGGCTGTTTCCAGGAGACACGGGTTCTTGGTTTCAGAGTTCCTGAACTGTTCGCTCACCGTGCCAGAACAGCTGACTTCCCACAATGTGTACTTCAGTATCTCAGCAACCGAGGCCTGAAAGCGTGCTTGGAACTTCTTACTAATTAGGACATAAAGGATGGGGTTCAAGCAACTATTGAGGAATGCTAAGGCTGTGGAGAGGGGGATTCCGGCCCGCAGCACCTGGTGGAAAGAGCTATTGTAGTGAATCGTGAGCTCCCAAATGCTGAATAGGTGATAAGGAGTCCAGCAAACCAAAAAGGCCATGACCACAGCCAGGATGGTCCAGGAATACTTACTGGAGACCAGGATGCTTCGCTTCTTCACCTTGAAGATGAGACACAAGTAGCAAATACTCATTGTTAGTAAAGGGAAGAGGTACCCCAAAATACATTTCACCCAGGTCAGAACATGGTGCCTCATCAAAGAGACGTCAGGATTATGCTCATGGAAATTGTTATAGCACAGAGTGTGATTATTGAACTCTATAGTGTCCCGGAAGTATAGGGCAGGGCCACCCATCAGAGAAGCCAAAAGCCAAACGAATATAATGACAATCTGGGAGTTCTTTAGGGTGCGGTGCCGATGAGATATGACAGGATGGATCAATTGGATATAGCGGTCCAAGCTGATCACAGTCAGGAATAAAACACTGGCAAACATGTTCAACTGGGCAATGAAGGAATTAGCCTTGCACAACAAGATGCCAAAGGGCCAGTGGAAATTCATGGCCACATAGGAGATATGCAAGGGCAGGAAAAGAAGAAAAATGAAATCTGCAATGGCCAGATTTAGAAACCAGAGAGTGGTAACTGTCTTCTTCCACTTGAAACCCGCGAACCAAATGACAATGGCATTTCCTGGAATACCCAGAACAAATGCTACACAGTATAATGCCAGAGAGACCCAGTGAACAGCTCCGAGGGGGACTTTCTCCTCCAAGTCAGACTCTGGGGAGTAATATTCCGGGGAATAGGAGTAGTTCTCAAATTCTTCAAACAATGTTTCCTCTAGATCTTCCATGACCTTGCGAAGTGAAGAATGAGGAAACCTATAGGAGCAAATTTAAAAAGAATTTTGAAAAGAACAAGAAATGTTCAGCAAATAAAGAATATAAAGATAAAAATATTTTATCTGATGAACTAGAAGTAGTACATTTCTTAGTAGTACTTGTGATTACAGTCTAGATCCAAGTCTTGGGGACCTCAGTTTCGCACTGATTTTTCTCAAAGCTGTGAGAGTTCATTTTTGTAAAGTATTCAGTAAGCGTTAAGTTAAAATGACTGACTCTACAGGTTCGATTCCTCGGTTCATAATGTTTGAAGGGCTAACTAGAGAGAATCTAACATTTAAAAGGCATCTATTAGGTTTTTACTATGGATTATTTTACAGAAGATGCAAAAAAAAAAAAATATTAATACTTACGTGATGATGACTTCAAAATCTCTATTTGTACCCTAACTTCTTAAGCTCCAGACATAGAGTTCCAACTATTTCCTTGACCCATCCACCTGGATGTCACAAGAAAGCACTAGAGATTTTTACTCACTGTATTTCACTCTTGGATGTTTCGATTCTGTGTTTATAAATGCAAACATGTTCATCAGTATTATATTAATGTGGAAGGCTTTTCAATCAAAAGGTATCTTTTAAACTTGACTATAGCTGTTTAATTTCTCCATTAATTGCCTATAGAATGCATTTAAGTTTTATTTAAGTTTTTATTTTACTGAAATTCCTTTGTTTTGAATTGATTTAATTATTTTCTACATTTACACCAAAGAATTGATTTACTAAGCAGTTTTACTCTTTATTTTCGTCCATACCAAATTTTATTTATTATGATTTCACTCAAATTAAGTTTTCTTTCGTGGCCCTCCTATCAAGGACAGTTTTCCTGGCTTAAGATTTAAATGTCTATTTCAATCAACACAAAGTTTACTGGGTCCAATTTTAGCTTGATCAATTTTATTTTGTTAGTATTTATTGTTAGTATTTAAATTAAATAGAAAAAAGATTAATAATTATATTCATTTCATGGAGTTACAATCATTAATGGGCAAATGTATAAGATTTGGGGTTTTAGTAGGGTTAGAATAAAGAGGTGAAAACATCTCATGTTGCCCACAGGCGAATCACACTCAGTCAACTAACACTGAATTCATCATCCTACCTAAAATTGCTTGAGGAAATCTGGCAGGGCATAATTAAAAAACAAATTAAATTCATCAGCATCCTCCAAACCTCACACTCAGCCAGCTTCTCTTTATTTTTCAATATTCGGCTCAAATGTTTCTTGGAAACATTTTCTGACATTAGCTTCTCCCAATTATAATAATAACTTTTGTTGTAGGTAGGTACTATTATTATTTGCATTTATAAGAAAGGATACTGAAGCTTGGAGAAGCTCAGCAACTTGTCTAGGATCACACAACCTATAATTGGAGAGTCAGGACTTAAACTCAGATGTGTTGAACCCAGAGCCTGGGCTCTTAAGCACCAAGGCAATCCCCTTTTCTGTCATACTACTCTTATTGTACCTAATACATCATGTGGGCATTGATTTATCTTTAATTTCTGCTCTGCCAAACTGTGAACTCCTTGAAAACAATGACCATCACCTCTGTATCTTACAGTGCCTCGTACAAGTCTTAACATGACACAGGTGCCTAACATGTGCTTAATAAATGATTGGCTCTGCCACGAATTCTGTTCAGAACTGAATGTAATTTTAAAGTCTTAGGTGAGAGTCTGTGAGTTAACACCTAAGTCAGTGTGGCTGCCAGACTCTCTCTGATCTTGACCCACAGCTATATTCCCAGGATCTTGACTTGTTCCTTGATATCAAGTCCTTTCCTTCATGTGTCATATATCAGTAAGCAAGAATTGGCTTCTTTCTTGCTGCTGTATTCTTTCAGGACTGGGATCCTACTCTGCTCTGTATATTCCTTCTGATGGCTGGCACTCCCCAGTGTCAAGTCCTTTCCAGCCTAGTCTCCAACTCCCAGTCTTGGTTTTCTGCCTATGTACTAGGACACCCTTACCTTCCTGGTGCCTATGACCTGTTCTTTTAGGCTATTAGTAATTTTGCAGCCAAATGGCCTGGGTGGTGGTCTAAATTACCTTACCAAACTCTAAGCAGTGAAGAGAAGGAACTTCAATTCATTCCTCAAGAATAGCAAAGCCCATGGAAGACCCCCTAATTGCACACACCACTATTCTCACAAAAAGTCAGGCGCCTTCCACTTCCAATGTCATTACTGACCCTCCTAGCCAGAATGATTACAGGAGCTGCTGAAGGATGCCAACCCCCTCATTTCCCATTTCGCTTGGGGGATGAGGAGGTACCTTGAGGATGAGTGATCTATCTGAACAGAATCTCTTCAAGCAGAAAACTGTACCAAAGAGATTATGAATCTCTTCGAAAGCAGGGAAGTTGATAAGATGCAACGACCAGTTCATACTTAGAGAAGGATCTTCAAGAGGAGCTCAATGCTTCCCAGCTGATTTCTTCATGGGAAATATAAGCTAAGAATTCCCCTACAGCTTAGCCCAGGTGTTTTTCTGTGGTGGTGGTGATGGTGAGGCTTCAGGGTGGGGTGGAGAAAAGAGAGAAGTAAGGCAGAATTCAGCACCTGTCCTTCCCAGACACAGTTAACTCTTGAGGGTATAATCTGTAATGATTATACCTTATTTACATATTACTTTACAGTTTACAGGCTTCCCCAGATTTAATTAAGTTTCCAACCCTCACTTAGACTTACCCAAAATCTAGAGACTAACTGTATTAGTTTCCCAGGGCTGCTGTAACATAATATTCTAAATAACATAACAGATTTTATTGTTTCAAAGTCTGGAGAAATTTGAAATCAAATTCTAGGCAGGATTGTTTCCTTCTAAAGGCTGTGAGGAAGAATCTGTTCTATGCCTCTCGTCTAGATTCTGGTATTTCGTTCTCAAACTTTGGCACTCTTTGGCTTGTACATGCACCACCCTCATATCTGCCTTCATCTTCGCATATTTTCCCTGTGTGCATATATCTATTTCCAAATTTCCCTTCTTTATAGGGACACCAGTCATACTGGATTAAGACCCACCCTAATGACCTCATTTTAACTTGATGATCTCTGCAAAGACCTTATTTCCGAATGAGGTCACATCATGAGGTACTGGGGGTTAAGACTTCAACACATCTTTTTGGGGGGCCGCAATTCAATCCATAACATTTACCCAGAGCTAGCAACCACCATTCCTGAATCTCAGTCACCTACTCATTCAGAAAATATTTAGTAAGTGCTCATTTGTTAGGCAGTATTCTAGCTGATTGGGATTCTTCACTAAATAAGACAACTATGTCTTCTCTTTTAGATTTTAGAATCTAGAAGGAGGAGATATATAGTAAAAAGTAAACAGTAAAAAGGCAAATACATGGCATGTTAAAATGTGGTTAGTGCTGTAGAAAATTGAGGAAGGGCAAACAGGGTAAAGGAAATGGGAGAGCTGATTTTAACTTTCAGTGAGGTGGTCAGAGAAGGGCTCACTAAGATGACAACAGCGAGGATTTGAACGAGGTCAGGGAGTTAGTCATGTGGATATTTTCAGGCAAGTGTTCAAGGCCACCCTGAACGAGCCTGATCCCATCTGATCTCAGAAGCTAAGCAGGGTCAGGCCTGGTTAGTACTTGGATGGGAGACCGCCTAGGAAGACCAGGTGCTGTAGGCATAAAAAAAACAGAGGAAACAGCCAGTGCATTTAAGGAACACCCTTTTTAACCATGGATACTGAATATGACGTTGTTCTTTTGGAATTGACTATGCTGGGCCGGTAAAACCCCTGCTTTTATGAGAAAATAAGGGGCAGATCTTGAGTTGCGATGACACTGGACCTCTACTGTTTTAGCAGAGTTAAACATTCCCTGCCCTTTATTTCATAATTTAAATGTCTCCAGGGGCATGTGGCTTTAATGGGTGCAGTAGTCCAGGTTGGGAGACAGTGAGATTTGGGTGAACTGAAGAGCAGTGGACTTGCTTTCAGTGAACGGCAGCTACTCAGTTCTAGCCAATTGTTTCCATGTGAGAAATGAGCACTTAGTTTCGCCAGAGTTTTTGAAGAATGGCTGGATATTTATATTTTTAATGTGAAAAGTTTCCAACTTCTAAATTACTGTTTTAAAACAAAATAGCTATGGACCACATTCAGCCCAGCTGCAAGTATATGACCCCTGGGATAGGCAAACTCTGGAAAACTCAGAGTTTTTCAGTAGTGAAGGAGGAAACCGTACGTTAAAACGGAAATAGATACTCTGAGTTGGCCTCTGTGAACAACTTGCCCCTTGGTTTCAGGGAGGCAATCATAAGATTTAATGCTACTCAGAGGCTTCTCCAGAGACTCTCACTTTAACCTTCCCCCAACTGATACAGGAGATTGACTATAAGAGTTGGGACAACTCTTTCTTTTCCCCAGGAAAAAAATATGCCACGGACAAGTTCCTAACTTTACTGGGTTTCTATTAGAGTTATCAAGAAGGACCCTGGTAAGAAAAGCAAAATAATAGATCAGCACTTAGAACCAGAGCTGTTCTTTGGAGCTGTGACAAAGTTCCTGGTCCTGAAGAGGGAATGATGAGTAAACTCCCTGATAAAAGACCCTCATCCTACTTCCTGCCATCTCTGGTTAGAAGATCGCTATGTTTCTGCTTCATCATTGCTCTAATCCCCACAGCTTGGATCTTTCAACTCCTACTTCTAAGCTGTGCTCTGCCCTGTACTTGAACTCAACCACATTCCTAGTTCAAAGCTTAATTTGGCAGTCTTCCTGACTCATGGTCCTACTTCTACTTCACCCTCTGATTTGGGTAGCTGGGTTATTGCTTTGTTCCTAGTCCTTGTTCCTGGGTTCCAGTTTTTTTTTTTTTTTTTTTTTTTTTTTTTTTAAGCAAGACAACCCTTGGTTGACCTCACAGATTGCAAGGACCTTATCGGCTTATAATCCCTTATTTATTTTATTTTATTTTATTTTTTTATGCCTACAGCACCTGGTCTTCCTCGATGGTCTCCCATCCAAGTACTAACCAGGCCTGACTATGCTTAGCTTCCGAGATAAGATGGGATTGGGCTTGTTCAGGGTGGCATGGCCATAGACTCCCGGGTTCCAGTTTTGGATTGCCATGCCTTTGGTTCTTTCCAGTCCTCTGGAGAACTGACTCTGTTACCACATTGCCATGACTCTGCTCCTTTACTTTCTCCCAGGCTCCATGCTTTTGTGCTCCCACCTTGATTAGACTACTCACCTGCCACCCCAGGATGCATTACCCTGACACCAATTCCATTCATTCTATCAAAATCTACACCAGTGGTTCTCAACGCAGGACAATTTTGCTTCTCCGGAGATATGTGACAATGTCTAGAGATGTTGGTTGTCACAACAGAGAATGGGGGAGAAGAGATAAATGCTACTGGAATCTAGTGGGTAGAGGCCAGGGATGCTCCTAAACACAATAAAAAGGACAGTCCGCCACGGCAATTTTCTTGTCTCAAAGGTCACCGGTGCCAAAGTTAAAAAGCCGCTACCTACACATATTGAGCTAATCTGAGCTCCTTTTTTTCTCTCTCTCCTGCTGCTGAATTTGCCTTTTTCCTATGAGTGCTCTCATCTTAGAATCCTGGCTCAGCCTGGTCTGGTCCATCCACTACCACCCAACTGTGCTTTTTAGAGGTTGCAAACTGCTGGTTCTTGTCTTTAATTTGATTGAAAAAGTGTTTTAAAATATTTGATGTAGAGGTTAATATTTGAATATTGGGAGAAATCATAAAAATATTTCAATTTTTAGCTTCTCTTGGTAATTTATATTATCTGTTAATATGGGCCTGCATTTCCTAGAGCATAATTTGCATTCCTTTTTTTGCATTCCTTTTTAGACAAGGCGTGTACACTATGATTTGCCATGATCACCACCACTTCTAAATCTCTCATTTAGAATACTTTCCAGCATGCTGTCAGCCTTGGAATTTGCAATCTTTTCTAGCGCCATGCCTCGTGTATAGTAAGAAATAAAATTGTTAAAAAATTTTAAACTGCACACATATGAGAGTGTGAATAGTGTGATAATGCAATTTCGAAATAATATCTGCAATCTCAAAGTAAAAATGTGGTCAACAAAGAAAGCTTACTACTTGTGCATTTGTGCCCATATAAATTTAAGGGCTTAAATATAAAGAAATGTATTTTTAATGTTTAAAAACAGATATTCTGCTGTATCATCAATCATGTATATACTAATCTGTTTATTCCTGGTGAGATAAGAGAGACAGGGCAAAAGAAATACAGAAAGAAAATATGAGGAAGTTTGTCCTCAGTTTAACTATATGGCATATCTGCATTTTTTTAATTTTTAATTTTTTGTTTTGTTTTTTAGATTTTTTGTTTTTTTAATTTTGGCGGTTTTTAAAGTTTTTGTTTTGTTTTGTTTTGTTTTTTTTGAGAAGTGATGGAAAGTTGTGAATGAAAACTCAGAAGTGAAACTGGAGGGATTTCTGGGCCCTAGAAAGGAGACTTGTTAGTCAGTAACCAGAAATGAAGACGGATAGAAGGTGAAACTGGTCTTTAAATCCAGGTTTAAAGGAAACATTGTCAGCTTTAAACAGGCAGAATCAAACTGTCTTGGCTGGCAGGCACCTTCCATTGAGACATCGTATAGTTTTCTCAGGCTGGAAGTGCTGAGAGGAGCACAATGACAGTGCCAGAACGGGGTTTTTAGACCTGACTGAAGAGAGGCAATAGCTACTGTATTTGTCTTAAACCATATGTGCTGGTGAAAGGCAAATAAGTAATTCTGACTGAAATAAAGACTAATAAAGGTCTACGTGATCATAACATCTTCTGAGTAGCCACTTAAGTAGGTGCCAGGCTGCATTGTGGACATGAATATAGGCAGATCCACCCAAGTCTGTTAGAAACGTGTGAAAAAATGTTCGGTGTTGAGCAAAGTCAGAGGACCATCCCTAAATTCTGTGGTCTGGCTTCTAAAGAATGTGAAGAGGCATACTTACTGCAGGGATTTAGCTGCTGTGAGGATCCGAGTTATCACTTTCCTGGGTTACTAGATACTAGAGTGGCAAATATCTAGTTCTGGAGCACAGAACTAGCTACTGAATTAATCAAATCAGTTTCTGATCTATTCAGATTTAATAGATGAGAAAGATGAAACTCGTTTCTGAACAAATAGATTTCACTGCAAGAGTTTCTGGCAGAGAGTATAGTGATAAATAGTCTAAAAAATCCAGATGATTTTGGGAAAGGACATCTGGTAGAAATATGTATCATTAAACTTTTCAATGTGGCTTTAAATGAGGCTTGGCTTTAGAGGGAAACATTTTGTTTATCTACCTTGACAAAATACAAAAATTTCTTCTGGCAGAACATCTGGTGAATGCAAAGAGGTTTAATTTAGTTCCAAAACGTTGAGTAGGGTGGGTTTTCATGGACTATTGCAAAGATGTCTTAAGAAAATTTAAGCTCTAATCTACCTTGAATAGAGAGAAGAACGTAAAGTGAAGTTGCTGATCTTTCTCTCTGTGGATTGCCTGTGTAGGGTTCTCTGTAGATCCTATAAAAAACTCAAGAGCTGAATATATTTCCTGTGAAAACCATTGGGCCCTCGAGGGAACATGTATTTTGCTTCTGATTGATGACAGAAATGAGTTAAATGAATTAATGGACACGAAAGAGAAACTCTCCCATGAAAACCACTGATCCATGACCCAGTGTATGTGGTCAGCTAACTGTATTTTGCAAGGGCTCTCTTCTTAGGGAATAGAGATTTCTTGAAAAGCCTGTGTGTATGCGTGTGTGTGTTTGGGGGCATTGTTGAGTATTTCCCACTATTAAATATTTAAATATAAACTGTACAGCACACCCCAGATTGTATTCAAGATGTCTGGCACCAGTAGAATATTTTGCTGCTCTTTGGATGAACATGCTCTACCTGGAAGGTGTTGAGGCATAGCAGTGTTTTATAAAGATATCCCGTTTATTCATCCAAGGAAAGCAAAGGTTTAAATGGAAACTGAAAGTTGGTGTAATTTGATGGCTACTGCTGATTGGGAGGTGATAGAACAGTGAATGTAGATTGTACCCTCCTATCCCAACTCTGGGCATAGCCTATCCTTTAATAGAGAAGTATCTTGCTTATCTGTAGCTCCCATGTTGTTTATTGCTTAATACCAGATATTAAGACAAATGACGATCTTCCCTGGCATGTTAAGAAAAATAGCAATTTTTTGGTTTGGCTGGAAAAGAGACAACATAAAAGAGGTGTGATCTGGTAATGAAGGCTTTCGAATGTCATGCTTTTGGATTTTACTCCATTGCCAGTTGGGAGCAAATAAAAAGGTTTGTAGGAGGGAGTGACATCACCAAATCTTTGTTTTTGTAAATATCATCTGGTAGCAGTTTGGGAGAACATTGCCACAATTGAAGTCAAAGATGGAAGGGCCTTAGGCAGTGAGAGTGAGAATGGAGATGAGGGAGAGACATTCATTTAAGAAATTAATAAAAATTTTCAGGAAGCTTAGCTAGACAGTATAAGCTTCATGGTAACTTTTTTTTTTTTAGAGTTGGCATGGAAAATAGCATCAGATAGAAAAGCTAATTTTAGGCATATAAATGTTTTATTCACTTTTAAAGGCAGTAAGGTTGAGAGAGAGGGTTTCTTTTGTGGAAAAAAAGAAAAAAACAATTGAATCAAGTGGAAATAAAATGATACCTATTTTTACTCTGTTGGTATCAAGACCTTTTCATAAAAGGTACTTGAAGGCTGATTGGCTTGTCTAACCCTAGTGCTTTACTTGGATGATTAAGACAACTGCACAGATTTGAAAACTCAAAGCCTATTTACTTACCAGTTGTTCTAACGTTCCACCCAGGAGTTAGTGTCCCGGCTTCCAGGATCTGTATGGCTCTGTTAATTTCTTGGAGAACACAGAGTGAATGATTAACGTTGGGTCAGGGAGAAACTTTTAGGCTTAATTCCTTTGCAAAACTTTAAGATCATTAACATAGGTAGAATGTAAATAACAGGCAATAAAATGGTCTATGGGCTATGGAATCGGAACTCCTCCCTTTAAATCCCAGCCCCCTCTCTTTCTGGTTGCAGAATCTTAGACAAACCAACTGCTAGCTACCTCACAATCTTGGTTTCCTCCTCACTTGTAAAGTGGGAAGAGTAATGGTATTAAGTATGGGGTTGCTGTAATGATCACACAAAGAAATCCTCAAAAAGCAGTCAGCTCAATACCTGGCACAGAAAGCATGCTCAATAACTGCAGAGGTCGTTACAACCAGTTTAAAACTAAAAGCAAAGCAGCATACGACGGAAGGGAAGATAGAAACAGAGTAGGATATCTTTGTGTTACTTCACAAGAAGGGTAAGAAGTTTTAAGCAGAGATTTTAAAACTCATTTTGTTTTGTGGGTTTCATATTTTTAAAAATATTGAATCCGTATGGAGTTCATACATTGTTAGATGCCTGCTTTTTGAAGGCAGGAGTTGGGGGACCCATGTGTCTAGCCCCCAAATGCCATTATTATCTCCTATATCTGGCCAAGAATGGTAAGAAAATAGAATACTGTACAGCATTATATTTCTCTTACTTTTCTCTTTTCAAAGAACTATTTATTCACCTTTGATTAAAGGATATGGCCTAGGTCTTCATCTCACTTCTCTCTAAATATTACCTAGAGTCTGGGTAAGAATCCCATCATTGATGATATAATGTGTCAAATCTTTGATCATAGCAGAAAAAAATCCCCAAATCAGTATTTCCTTGAAAAGGGCTTTCTATGTATACAAGTAATTTTTTAGCAGGAAGAATGTGGCCCCTGATTTGAAAACCTTGATGGCATAAGACTTCTGTAACTTTATTTTTGTAGGGCCTATGACTAGATAGATAGCTATTGAAGACCTGAATTGTCCCAATTTATGTTTTGGATATTTTCATTCATACAAACAGTCAAAACTAAAGCTTTAATTCTTTTTAATATATTCTGGGCAGTGTTATGTCTTCTGAAGAACTGACTGTGGAAGCAGCAGTCACAACAAGGTGCAGATTATAAAACATCTAGTAAATAGATATTACTGATGGTTTAAGATTTTTTTTTGAAGGTTGGCTATGACTGTCTTTGCGTGAGTCTAGAATCTTTAATCATGACCTGAAATCTCTGCAAACAGAGAGATTCTTCAGAAAAGTCAGAGGCACACAGTGGAAGTATGTGCTGCTACCACAATGTACCTCTGTTTTCTATTCATCATTACAAAGATATGTTTGTTCTCAATCACATATTATCAATGACTTTCACAGAAGTCTAGGGACAATACCCGGTTTAGGGTGGAAACTGGATAGGCAGCCATTATTTTCTTACTTTAATTTATATTAGATTATTTCCTTCCTTAAAGAAAAAGAACGCTTTTTTCCTAAAGGAGAGGAATATTCAAGGAACTTTCAGAATATATTGAAGTTGCAGCCACTTCACAAAACAATACTGTTCATCATTCAGAGATGTAGTAAGTGAACTCAGTGATGAGGGTGGAAGGGAAACTTGTTTTGGAAACAACAGTAATGTTTTTTCAGCACATCAGCCAGCAAAGAACAGAGGGAGGAGGGAAGGAAAACATTTATAGAACTTCCTCTCATTCATACAAGATTATGCCTGAAAATATTTTTTGCTTTTCATTCTCCCTAGGAGGAGCTAGGAGGGAGGGAGTAAGGATAAAATGTAGTAGTGGAAAATAAAATAAAGCACAAGTTGAAAGACCTGCCCATTGATCATAACTAAACAATTGGGGACCAGAATTGTAGCTGTTCAAATTGGAGAATGTTGAAAACCTACCAAACAAACCAAACAAAGAGATACATTGCATTAGGTGGGCACTAAGGGGGTTTGGGCAGAGCCTGAATGGCTGCTGGATGGGAATACTCTAGAAGGCATTGATGCATGTGCGAAGAGGGCCTTTAGCATCATCCTTTAAGGACAAGAATCTATGACAATGTATAGTTATCAATTTTGAGCCTTTATTCTCTACTGATTAGGAGATGGAAAATGAGGAAAATTGAAGAACTGTAGAAACCATTCAGTTGGCATGTTGGCATGGTTAGAATTCTTATCCAAGTTTGTAAATGCCCATATTCTTAAACTTTAAGCACCCAAAGCATGAGAATCCTCTCTCAAAAGTGTTTAAAGCAAGAATGACACTGAATTTAGAGAATAATTCTACTTTTTTTTCTAGACCTGATCTATGGCTGAATGAAAAAACAAAACAAATAAACAAAAAAAATCAGTCACTCTTCCCTGCAAATGAGAATGACTAGATAGGAGGAAATTCAGAATCATAAGAAAAAGAAAGTTACTATGGTTCTTTCTTAGACTCTTCCTCACCACTCCCTACCTCCTACCCTTAGTTCCAGGCCAAGTGGAGCCAGCTTGTAAGAACAGTTTCTACTTTGTGTTCCTGTCATAGCTACATATTAGTACTGTGTCAGAGGCTCACATTTATCCAGAATCCATTCCATCCCTGGAATTGACTCTGCTGTTCAAATCATTGACAAATATGGAAAAGTGAAAAAGCCAAATTCTCAGACCAGGAACTTAAACCAACTCCCATCTAGCCCATGGCAGATGGATTCTGAGGACATTCAGGCAAATGCATATTCTTTACTTCTCCATAGAAGTTTAAGTCCCAAGTCCCCTTTTGGTCCCTCTTGGTCAAGCAGACTCCGTATGAACCTGGAGGCCTACATTTGCCCAAGATCCATTCCTTTCCTCTTGGACACCTCTGTAATTTCTTCTTGTCCTTCTAAGGGCAAGCGTACTTTCAAATGGTGTGTATCCAGATCCTGGCTTAGCACTTCAGACACAGG
>CM053503.1:147967952-148205981 GCA_028627145.1 Eidolon dupreanum
TAATGGCATATTCTGTGCCTTTGCGTCATCTATGAGAAGGCAGTCATGTGATGCACCCAGGAGGAGACCCAATCAGCTACCTTCGGCTGCATTTCCATGGGATGTGCACCCATTCATCAAAGGGACTGAGATGAGTGTTCTTTGGTGACCTGCTCTGATATTTAGACCTGCTAAATTTCTGCCCAAATACAAGCTTTCTTCTTGACCATGAGCTCAATGTGAGTCAAGAAAGGGAGGTGACAGCTTTAAAAAAAAAAAAAAAGGTGAATTTGCCCTTCAGCTTTTTAATAAAATTGGGGAAGTATTTGTCCACCTCTACTTGACCTGGTCAGACTGCATCTGGGGGTATTGTATTCTTTTCTGGGAATTATAATTTAAGAAGAACAATTATAGACTGGAGCATGTCCAGAAAAAAGGGAACAGGATGGAGAGAAAGCTGAAAAGTACATCATGTGAGGAGCATTGAATGAGTTGGTGGAAGCTATTTATCCTGGGCAAGAAAGGGCAGGGTAACTTTTTTCAAAAACTTCAAAGGCATACAAAGAAGGAAACTGTTTTATCTGGTCAGAGAGTAAAACTAACAATATGAAAGAAAGAGACAAGTTAGCTCAATGCAAGGCAAAACTTTCTAAAGCTTATAGTTTTTTAAAATTGGCATTTATTCATTTAATAAGTATTTGTTGAGCATCTACTATGTGGTCCAGGCCCTGGAGAAGTAGTGGCGAATAGCAGTGAAAAGAACCCATGGAGCTTTCATTCTAATACACAGCTCTGTCAGATGATGGCACATTTCTCATACTTGGAGATGTTTAATGAGGCAACCATAAATTGAGGGTTTTGTAGCAGGAAATCAAGGAATTAATTGTGACTGGACGTGATGATGTCTAAAGTTCTGCCAACCTTAAAACTCTATGGTGTGGTTACTCTAATGTTACATTTGATGCAGTTTGATGGCTCTCCTGTCCATTAGCCAAGATGTACAGTTCTGATTCTGCTGCTTAGCCACTCTTCTATCAATCAAAGAATACATGCAGTGCTGCCTCTACTAAGTTTTTTTTAGAGGGATTGTGTGGCATGGAAGGTAAAGAGAGGACACTAAAATTTCTTCCATATATAATGTATAGTGAAGGAAAATAATTTTTCTTATGTCCCATTTTATCCCCAAAGATCTGATTGCCACTTCTATTCCTTTTATTCTTTTTCAACTTGCCATTCTTAGTTGGTGAATGAGAGTTTCCCTTTACAAGTCAATTTCTACTATTTAATCTCTGAAAGAAGGTGGAGTCAGGGTAGCTAAAGATCATAGAATCATAGTCTGTTAAAGTAGGATGAGATGTTAGAGA
Organism: Eidolon dupreanum; assembly: GCA_028627145.1. Lineage (NCBI taxonomy): Eukaryota > Metazoa > Chordata > Mammalia > Chiroptera > Pteropodidae > Eidolon > Eidolon dupreanum. The sequence goes on from CM053503.1 coordinate 147,969,296, forward strand.
TAATTTAATTTAGTCCTTTCATTCTATACATGAAAAAATGGAAATTTAGCAAAATACTTTAAAATAAGACCTAAAGACAGAAGCACTAATAACTATCAGAATTTTAGGAAGACTGTCTCCTTTGGGCCTGGAAAGGTTTATAAAGAATCAAGTAGAACATCTAGAAATTACAAAGTTAATATTGAACTCTAATTTAATGGATGCATGAAATGGTAGCTTAGACCCAGTTAAAGAGAGGATGTCAACTAGAAGATCTATCTGAAGAAGTTATCCAAAATGTAGCACAAAGAGATAATGAGATACAAAATATGAAAGAAGCTAAGAAATGAGGAGTAGAGAGTAAAAGTCTAACATATATCAAACTACGTCAAAGTTTCAGAAGGATTGATAAAGCCTTGCGTTAACCAGGTGGTTAAAAGTGGGTTCACAATCAGAAGCTAGTTTCTATTTGGGTATTTTGATATAATAATAGAAAACTATACAATAATGTTCACAATATTCCTGATCAGGACAGAGGATGACTGATTTGGGTAACATTCAATCTGGTAATTTTCAGAGGTGTCAACTGTCCTCTGGAGTGCAGAGGGAACACCTATTGTTCTATCTTGACAGCATCCGCAAGCTTGGTCACATCTTTGGTTTGGGAAGAAGGATCATCTTTGATCCTTCTTCCCAAACTCCATAAGAGAATAAAATTGGAAGATTAGAACTCATCCTAGAATGAAATCAGGACCATAATTATAAGACCTTTAGTAAAATTATGAAATGCTTATAAATTTCTCAAATTGATTATGTTTCTATTATCAACTTTGCTCTAGTGGTTAATAATAAAAGCCTTAAGATAAAAATAAAATTTGTGGAGCAAAGAATATAGGAGTTGGAGAGATTTGTGACCAGAGAAGTGGGGAGTAGAATCAGCTTCAGAGGGACAGGGTGTTGTCCGAGTTTCCGGGGCCCCACTGAGATAAGAAGAGAAAATGAGAGCTGGTTGAAGCCTGGTTCTAAGGCTGAATAGTAGAAAAAGGCAGGTGAGATTCCCCAATGATGCGGTCACTACAGTCTGCATAACTCTTTGCTCCTTACTGTATTCAGATATGAAATGATAGTACAGATAGATCTTTCCTAAAGATGGCAATGAGAAAGTAATAGCTCAAAAGCTGGGTGGAGTTACGTTTTTGGTGATAGTGTTATGTAGATAGATATTCTTTTAAATTTTTCACTAGAAAACTCTAAAAATACTGGACTCAGTGTAAAAATCATTATTTTAAATGTATGGCTGAGTTGGCAAGAAAGGAAGGAGAATCCTTAGCAGCTTGAACTGAGATGGGAGCAAGAATCCAGAGAGACATCAAAGCAGTTGGCTGTCCTATGGCCCAGGCGGCCTCTCCTTTGTTTGTCATCACTGTGCAAAGCTCAGAAGGTAAAATGTAGGATCTGTAAATTTTCTTAAATGCCTGGAATCAAATCCCAGTTTTTAATGAAGTGTCCGTGAGCATGTTGGGGGCACATTTTTAACTCAGTGTTAGCCATCACTTTTTACTTGCACGAAGCCTCTCGTCATCCGGAGATGCGAGCTTACGGCCTTCTCAGGTCTTGGCAATGCACAGAGCTCTGGGAATGAGCACAGCCCTGGATGTGCATGGGCCCTGCTTGATTCCTATGTATACGTCAGAGCTTTTCAAAGCCTCTCTGTATGTCTCATTCTCCAGTTTTTCTTTTTACACTTTTAGTTAGTCTAATGCCTTCTTCCAACTGGTATCCATCACCTCAGGAAGATGCAAACTTAAATAATTGCCTGTAATTATTTGTGACACATGCTTATGGGTAAAAAGCTTTTTTCACACTAGGTGAGCTCTGAGGTCAAACATAGAGTCTTGCAAATGAGGTTTTCCAAGGAGCCACCAGACAAGTCATATAATAATTCTCTGGGAATGAAACTTTGAAGGAGTTCTTGCCCCTTTCCATTCCTTCCAGTGGCTGCCAGGCTGCTGGTCTTCACCTAGAATGCATGCTATTAGTTTTTTGTTTTATGGTGTTTTTTTTTAAAATGCACCTGGTATTCCTAGGTGGTCTCCCATCCAAGTACTAACCAGGTCCAACACTGCTTAGCTTCCGAGATCAGACAAGATCACGCATGTTCAGGGTGGCATGGCCACGGACCACGCTATTAGTTTTTAAGGATATCACAAAGCAGGAGAGTCCAGAATGGAATAGGGCAAGTGAAAAATGCCACAAAAGTACATTTACTGAGATTGAACTCTTTCTTTCTTTTTCTTTTTCTTAAATAAACACTCTCTGGATTGTTGCTAGCCTTTCAGTAATTCCTTCCAGTGAAGGAAAGAATTTTCTGAGGTCCTTACGTTGCTATTTTCACTTAATCCACCTCTGTAGGGAGTCTGAATAAGCATATTTGTGCAACTGGGAACCACTTGGCTTATGAAATCTAAAAAGAGATATATAACCCATCTCATAGTTAAACTTCTATTGGGAAAAAAAAGTACATTCTTCCACCACCTCCTTCTCCTTCCTAAACTTGCTTTAGAGACTATAGAAGTGAATAAATGACTAAATGAATGAATGGATCAATAAATCAATTAAATTTGTGGCTCATCAAAGGGTTTAGTACATAGACTTAAACATAAAGGGTATTGAAAGACTGGTGCTGAATCAAAATAGATTGGCTCAAAATAGGCAAAATTTTCCTGTTCTTTAATATATCTTGTTTCTACTCGTAACGTCAAATCTTTAGTTTTATATTTATACCACGTAAAATTGTATATTTTTTTATAATGAAGATTTCTCATTTCATTTTTGTGGGATATATATTAATTTAGGTAGAAAATAGATAGTATAATATAGTTTTAATGGTAAATTCTTTCCATAAAAGAAAAAAATGAAGGAGAAAGGAGGACAGAAAAAAAAATCAAGGAGAAAAACTTGCCAGTTGTCAAAGTGCTGGCCACTGACAAATTTTGAAAGTATTTTGGTAATAGTAATTAGTTACGTACTCTTATTTGGAATAAACATGATGAGTACCTCTCCACTCAAGTCCATTTGTACAATCACAGATAACTACTAAAAATTAACAGCAGAAGAAACACTAAGAAGAGGCCATCCCAGTATTAAGAGATATTCCTATCAATGAAGTAAACCAAGGGTTCTTTGTTGCACCCAAAGAAGTTTACACCAAAAATTGAATTATATATAGACTAACATCAAACATTTATTATAAGTTTTGACATAATTTTGACCATACTTATCTTTCTTATTAATCTTAGTAATTATCTCTTATTATTGAAATATTTTAAAAATATTAAGCTAAACTACTCTAAGATTAAATCCATTAATATTGTAAATGTTCTCAAATATTAGTTATTAATGAATACAATAAGTAAATACTACATACCATACACCAGACATTTTTGAAAATAAGAAAAAAAAGAAAGCATTTTGACTAATGCTTAGCAGAGATATAATTATTTTCTATCAGAAAATTCATAACTAGCTCCATTGAAGGACATTAGTTAGAGAAGCCTATTTGGAAATAATCCAGAAGGATTCCTGTGTCTCATGTCTTTCTTTCTTAATTTGTTATAATGAATGAGTCATAATATTTTAAGAGGATTAAAACAGCTTATAATGAGAGTGCTGCATTTAAAGAACTACAGAAGGTTTAGTAACAATATAATATGATTATAATAAAATATAATATGATGGGTTAAGATAACATGATTCTTTCATTTCCTGTTCTTACTAGCAAATTACAAAAAAAAAAAACACTAAGCAGCTTTTAATTTTGTTTCATTCCATTAGAGAAGATGTGAGGGTTAAGTAGAACCTGGCAATGTACACACACACACACACACACACACACATACGCAAATATTGAGTTAACTCAATTTTATAAATGTGTAATAAAATTGCCATAACAAATTATTTTATGTCCTTACTTCTCTAATGACTCTATTTAAATAATAATTAATATAACAACAGTTCTTCAATTACTACTCTAGCAAACATAGCATACATCTTTCAAAACTGTTTTATCTTCATTAAATAAGTCTTATGACTGACTTTCAAATTTGAAAAACACTCCGAAAAGTAGGAAGGTTCTTCAAGACAACAGGCCTGGGCTCTTCAGAAAGTCTTTGTCATAGAAAAATAAATAGACGGATTATTCCAGACTAAAAGAGAAATGATGTAAAAGCTGAATGTAATATGTGACCCTTGATTAAATACTGATTTTAAAAAGCTATAAAATATATTTTGAGACTACCTGGGGAAATGTGATATGAATTAGACATCATCAAGAAATTATTTTTCATTTTCTTAGGTGTGTTAATGATATTGTTTTGTAAGAGAATGTTCTTTTTGGGGGATGTATGCTGAAGGTTTTAGGGCTGAAGTCTATAACTTACTTTCACAGGACTCAGAAAAAAAATATACATTATAGTTGCCAGGCTGGGAATGTATAACCTGATTTAATCATGTAATGTGGTAAACAGAAATGCATTTCCTCCTTCATGGAAAAACTTGTTGCCCTAGCTCCTTGGACAGAGGTCAGGAGACAGCCTCCAGTTCGTAGCCCTTAAGGGACTACTGTTACTCTACATAGAGCTACTTGCCCAAGGTCATGCTCTTCAATGATTATTGAAATGGAAGTGAAAAGATGTGGCCATTTTGGCCCAATGAGAGACAATTCTGATAGGTCTATTAGAGCTTCAGAGATCCACCTAGAGTTGGCTATTGCTGTCAGTACTACCTTGCAGCTCTATTTCTGCCTCTGCCCAGTTGTCTCCTACCTATCCACCTTCCACACACAGGTAAGGATTCTAAGGGCAAAATCCAATAAACATCTGATAATTAAACTCTGCCCCAGAGCCTTCTAGAATAACTCAACCTATGACACAGATGAACATCAGATAACCTCCAAATGAGGAACTTTTTTTTTTTTTTTTACTGTTTTGTTTTCTTAAAAAATGCCAATCTCATCAAAGACAAAGTAAGGTTGTGGAAATGTTCCAGATTAAAAGAAACTAAAGAGACATGACAACTAAATGTAACATATGATGTTGCACTGCATCCTGTACTGGAGACAAATTAAATGCCCAAAAGAGCATTATTAGATCAGCTGACAAAATTGAAATATGGATTGTAGATTAGATACAAATATTAAATCAATTGTAAATTTCCTGTAATTGACAAGCAAACAGTGATTATGTAAGAAAAAGTCCTTATTCTTAGCAAATAGATGCTGAAATATATAGAGGTAAAGGGACACAATATATGCAACTTCTCAAATGGTTCAGAAAAACTACATACATAAACATAGAGAATATAAAAGCAAATGGGGCAAAATTTTATCAATTGGTGAATCTAGGCAAAGGGGATATAAGCATTTTTTGTATTTTGCTTGCAACTTTTCCATAAGCTTGAAATTATTTTTAAATAAGAAATATGTATATATATATATACATACTAGATATAAATAACTACAGATCAACCAGATATAGCAAAATGTTAACAACTGATCTAGGTATATGGTTGTTCTCTGTACTATTCTTTCAACTCTGAATTTTTGAAATTTTTCATAATAAAAAGAAAGGGGAAAAAAATAAGGGCCAGAATGTTTGGCATTACTTAACTCTTTAAGGTTTGCAAAATTTTACCTTTTGGAGCATTATGCCTTTATTTTCAGGTTTCTGCCCCAAGTTTAATGGTTACTCTATCTGTGATTAACTGAGGGAACATAGATTAGCATACCAATCAGACTCTTAAAGTTTTCCCCTCTATAAAGTAGAACTCTTTAACTCATTAATTATTTACCTCCTCACTCTAAGAAACACCATTAAATGTAAACTCTAAGTACCTAAACTGTCTCTCTGTATTCTCTGCTATACCCTAAGTTGCTGAGACAATTCCTAGAATAATTCCTAGCTCAATAAATACCTGTTAAAAGAATGAGAAAGATCTAAAATAAATATGATCTTGGGTAATAATTTTACCTACTACACATCAACTCCTACCAAAAGTAAATTTGGTTTTATTTTTTCCTTTCTTTCCATTTCTTATTACAAATTGAGAGAATGTGAATTCTAGAGTTTGGCAATCAAATCGTTAACATGGATGAACCTGAGCCAGGAAGTAATGGAGGTAGTAACGCTGGGTTCCTGGAGGGAGCGGCAGAGAGCTTTTTGAATGCAAGCTCATCAAGGCGCTTAGGTATAGAGCGACCTTGAGGAAAAAGGTGAAACTGCATCTGGGGACCTAGGAGGGGAGGACTCACCACATGGGATCGATCTTACTTGAAACCAGGAGAACCGATGCTCCACCACACTTGAAGGAAAGAGGTCCAAAGACTATATGAAGCCACATGTCAGAAAATATAGCTTACTTATTAGCCAAATGTCAATACTCACTCAATGAAACCACAGGCGAGTAAAACTGCAGGAGATGGATCAGTCAGGAGGAGTCAGAATGCAGAAATCAGAACTGGAGAGAAAACCAAGAGGAACCTAAATAGATGTGGAAATAGAGTGCATCAGCTTTGTCCTATTTGAATGTTTGTGTTAACCACAAAACAACAGACTTCCCAAATCATGACCTCCGGCAAACCACTGGGGCTTGCTAATGGTGCTGGTGGCTAACTGAACTCAGTCCTAAAGGGCAAGTGTCATCCTGAGACACAGGCAGCTGTTATTTCAGAATGCTCTTTACGTTCTACTTTACTGTATTCACTATTTTTACTTCTAGCTCAGAATCAAAGAAAGTTGAACAAAGAGCCTTCAGTTTTTCTTCTTTATCCTCCAGAAACTTCAATTTTTCATCTTAATCCTCTTGTCCAGCACTCACCTTCTCATTTTCAAATTTAGAAAGCTGCTTGCTTTATTTAAAATAATTTCTTTAAATTTGTAATTAGTTATTTTGCATTGAATAATAAAAATTACCTTTTTAACTAACACACGCAGCAACTATCGTAAGTATTTTCAAAGTGGTATCTTATACTGCTTAAAAAGAACCACGCTCCCCAATCTCTTTATTATATACTGTAGCGTAACATTAAGACTAAAATCAGTACTGGTCTTAGTACAAGAGTAGGCTGTAAGACATGATTTATGATATGTAGGCATCCTGAAGAATATTAATGCTTGGATTTTATTTCAGATATTTTACCCATTTACCATGAGAGTACTATATAATGTTTCTCCATTTTTATCTCAAATTATTTCATTAAGAAATAATCAACTGTTGGCCTATTCCAAGGTTTGTAAGACGACTTTACTACAGATGTCACCAGTGTGGTCAAGAGCCCAGTTAATGGGAGGGAGTGTTACTCAAAAGGCAGACTAAGCACAGCAAAGCAGAAGCAGTAAAACATTAAACAGGTTTAACTTCAAAGGATTTATCTATAATTTTGTAATAAATTCTGAAAAGAATCTATTTCTTTTTAATTATGAAATTTGTGAGCGTTGGTTTAGTATTTTTTATACTGAATTACATATGAAGAATGATAACATAATTATATATTTAGGGACTGTCAAGAAAAACTATGAAAGACTTTGAAATGGGCAAAAAGATTCCCGGAAATTCTACCTGGTCTGTTTTTTCAGGTTCTCTCTGCCTGTCATTGTCTTTGAGGTAATTTACAATTGTGTAAGTTGTAGACAACTTATATCTCTGCAAGTAATCTTTGTCCATCGAAATACAAATGAATCGTGTCTGGTGAAATGCCATTGATTATTGCCCTGTGTGTATTGGCTAGTTTTGCAACTGCTGATATTCATTTAACATTTCTGATGAGCTACATATATGTGATACCTTGAATTCTCCTTTAATCCATGCAATATTTTACTGATTCTCACATAATTAACTAGTTAAATAAAACCGTCAAAAAATGTTAATTTTATATTTGTATGTGAGTCATGATTTACCTGTTTAAAAATTGTCTTTTTAATTTTTTAAAGTTTTTTTTATTTCTTTTTTTAAATTGAGATATAATTGACACATAATATATTAGTTTCGGGTATATAATATAATGATTCAATATTCGTATAGAGAATTGATTACCACAATAAGTCTACTTAACATCTGTCACTGTACAGAAACAAATTTTCTTCTTGTGATGAGGACTTTTAAGATTTACTCTTAACAACTGTCAAATATACATGACAGTATTATTGACTATAGTCACCATGCTCTACATTACATCCTCATGACTTAATTTATTTTATAACTAGAAGTCTGTAACTTTTGAACCCCTTCACTATTTCATCCATTCCCCACCCCCTTCCTCTGGCAGCCACCAATCTGTACTCTGTATCTATGACCTCGATATATTAAAAAATTATCTTTTAGTAAGGCTTCAGTCAAAGTGCTGGTCAGACTTTGGGAGAACTGAAAGAAAGATAGAATGGTGGGGATGTGGTAGGGTTAAAAAATGTATATGAAATTTCATTCTGGTACACTCAATCTCCAAATCCTAAGTTTACCTTCCACTCCTAGGATCGTGATGGAACTGAACATCAGGCTGGGGAAGCACTCACTTAGAGGAAGGGGAGGAGGAAATGGGGGAAGAAGAGGTGTTTAAGTGCAATATCAGACAAACAGGGGAGGGCTTACGGGAAAAGAATTCTCATATTACCCCATTTGATATTGCCAAATGAAATTCTTCTTATAAGGATCCCAGACTCTCTTCCCTTCATCCCTCTCTGTTATCTTTAAAGACTATGTGTTAGAAGCCAGGTCCTTAATATGGCTGTTGGATATAAAGGACCAATAAACAAGATGAATGTAATTGGTTTGCACAGATAGAACATTTAACACAGTATTCAAATGTGTGTACTTTCCGTTTTTTTCCTCTCTCTCTTTTTGCGGTTAAACTGAGGCCACTTTAATCCCTCAAGTAGAGGAAAGGATCTAAGCCATTATTCCAACCATGCCCAAACTACAACAGAATTGGTTGGATGTGGCACTCTGCCTGATCAACATGGCAATTTGAGAACACAAAATGCCTTCCTTGGCCTGAAGTTTCTATCTGCTTCACAAAAGTGGGATGAAGAGAAGTCACAGCAGCCACAAAGAAATTCCAGTTATATCTAATCTGTCCTTGCCTCAACTCTCCCCTGGGATATCTAAATATTTCTAGGGTGTTTATGTGGAGCTGAGTTTTATTTCTACATTCCCCTTTCCTGTCTGCCTGTTCTCTTCTGTCACCCTGATTTCTTCAGTCCTTAAACCTCCTTCTTTCCCACCAGTCCCTCCTCATCCAGTGCTTCTACGAAATTCAGAAACAATCAGAAGCATTTCTGGGCACTGTTGTATGGCATTTAAGAACTAGGGCCCTGGAGTTAGAGACCTTGGTTTCTAATTGTAGTGCCATTTTTCACCTACCTGTGTGGAATTGGGAAATTAGTCAAAGCTGCAAGCCTCAATTTCTCCGTCTTTAAAATAGGGATAATAATATCTACTTTATTATTTATCTACTTCAGCCGTGAAGATGAAATGAGGCAATTAGTGAAGCTCAGTGTCTGACAGTCATCTATTGCTATTATAATCTCCTTCTCTATTTCTAGTTGCCTATTTCTTATTTTCCCTCTATCTGTGGTATTCTAGTTCCTATTTTCTCATTTGTAAGTACTACTTCCCATCTTTCTCCTCAACTCAACATAGATACTGAAAGGGTTCAGAACATGCTACCCCAAAATATAGCACCTTAGCATACTGAATATTTTAAGCTAAAGGAATCTGAGAAACAGCAGATACTGGAGGGCTTTTGTGAACTTCCCCTGAAGCAGGTCATAAGGCCTACATGTGAGAGGTGCCCTCCCTGTACCCAGAGAAAATGAGCATCCTTATCTCTGAAGCCGGAGGAACGGATACAGAGAGGAATCTGAAAAAAACAGGACTTGTTATGTTTACCCACGTTTATTACTCTTAGCTCATATCTCTTTTGTCTCATTACATTTTTCTATGACTCTCCACTTTACATTGAACCTAGTATAATAATTCTCAAGTTTAACTGTTTCTTCAGGTCTTCATTAAGAAGCCTTCTTTATGAAGGCTTCTGTGTCATATAACACTTGTATGAAATTTGTATGCTTTTCTCTTTTAAATAAAAATTAACAAACTATATATAAATACATGTATTTTATTTAACTTATATTTAATCATTTATAGTTAATATAAGTAAATAAAAGTTAGGATTAATTTGTTAATCTGCCTTTTGTTACAGGGGCTCCAGCTGAGAATTTAGAAGGGGAAGAAGAAAAGATAATTTTTTTATTCTACTATAATACTGAATCAAAGACATTGGTCACATTTCCTATGCTGTGATTATTTTTGAAGACAGAGTGGCTCTAACCACCATGAGAAGCCCAAATAATATTGATCAAAAAAAAAAAAGAAAAGAAAAAGAAAGACAGTGGTCACGCATACCATATTATTTTTTTTATTACAATCAATTCCATTTTCTTCATCTATGATCTGGGGAGAAAACCTATCAGTAAACCATTGACAGTGCCTGGCTCATAGTAAGATCTGAGTAAGTGTGAGATATTGATATTACATTGCCTTATTAGTCCTTTTATTAGGGTGTATTATGAAATAATTCACATAACATGTGAACTGTTGAAAGGTAACTAATTTTTGGGTTTCCAGATAATTTAATGATCAAGGGCTCCAATCAGAGAGCTCGCTTGATATTATTTGTAATTAGTTTAGATAACATGTTGAATTTATGTTTCATCCTAAGAGAAAACAGCAGCTGAAAGATACCACTGTAAGCAACAAAATGGTGGTTTCTTGCTGTTACAGTAAAGCTGCACTGTGCTCATTCTTTCCTTTCCAAAAGTAGGACATTCTGGTCCCGTGGTAGCATTCTACTAAAGGATTTTATTTTGCATTAGATGATTCCTGTCAATGAGTTCATATCTTGTGAGGAAGATCGGTACAACATAGCTGGGCTTCTTGCTATAATCTCACTGACTTGCTATAATCCAGCTGGCCAGAGAACATATCAATTGTCTGCCTCAGCAAGAAAAACACCAGCTCTTCCAAAGAATTTCTGTTGAGACATTCTCTTAAATTTGATGAATAAGTTACTTACCGATTGCTAGAGAAAAACATAAAAATTTTAAAAATGGTCATTCTTTAGGAAATTACTGAAGGGCAGCCAGGAGATGCAAGCAGGTTCCATTTGCCATGGCTAGAAAAGTGATCTGATTTTTTAAACAAGCTTTTATTTAAAGTTGAAATAAATGAGTTCTTAGAAATATTACAACAAAAAGTTAAAATGGAGAGACACCTTCTGCAATCATTTTTTTCCCTCCCTGTGTTCTAGGAGATGTAATACATTTTTGAGATCTGAAAATACCACTTGTATAGAGTGTTTATGGTAATATAATCCCTCCTATTAGACAAGCAATTTCAAGTCTGTGCTGAAATTTCCCTTCCCAATTCAATTTCTAAAAAAACAGAAGGCAAATGATGGAGAAATGGCATGTTATACATGAAATACCCTTCTAGAGCCAGGCATGCCTCCCAGACAAGGGAGAAATAGCTTAGTCATTTTACTATCTTCTGCATTTTTCCTGCCTTCTTGGTCAGTGCATGTAGAGAACTATAATTAAGTATATATTTTTATGTGTGTTGATTATGATAAAATGTTTCTAAAGGTGAACAGGTTCATTTTGAAATGAAAAGGTTTCGTTTAATTAAATGAAAGCCCGTATGGGGCAGAATGACGAACAGAAAAGTCATGTTTAATATTATCTAATATTCTCTTGCACCTGGGCAATGGAATAAATAATTTATATCAACTTAATATTTTCCATTAGGTGACACAACAGTTGATTTGACTAAGCTTTAATTTCCTGAATTTGCTGGTGGTTTTAGAATTCAGGAGAAAATCACCAACAATTCTAAAGGGTAAGCTATATTTTTAGATACTTTCCTAAATGAACTATATTCCCAGACCTCCACAAGCCTATCCCACATTTTAAATCAGGATCCCCACTTTACACTCTTACCATTTTTAGTTATATACTTGAATGCTTATTTGATAAATGTCTCTTTTCCACAAGGCTATATATTTGGCTTACTTTTATACTCTGAGAGCCTACCACAGTGCCTGGCAAAGAGTGAATCTCAATAATATTTATTAACTGGTGTTAAGACTGTTCAGTGGGTTTTGATAAAAGTCATTTATGATCATGGGCATCTCAACAATAACTAATATTTTATTTTTGTCTGAGAAGGCAAAGGTGAGTTTGAGAAGGGAACTTAACGTTCTTAATTATCATCAAATTCATTCATTCCTGTGTTCAGAATCTCTCTCTATTAAAGGTGTTAAAAGAATGTTGATTACCTAGGAAAGCTAGCCTCACTCCTGAGAGGTGTTAAATCTGTTCAGCCACTTAATTAGACCAGGACTTTTGATTGACAATAGGTCCCGCTTCCATGGAAGGATGATGGAGCATTTTCTCCAATTATTGAGAGCAAACTAATTCCCTATAAATAAATAATGTGGTTTCTAATCATGTATTGCTTATAAGTAAAACCAGTTCACCTTACTATATTCAAAAGGAAGCAAATACCAAGCACACCTAATTATATAATATCATTTAACACATGATGATAATACCTAACATTTCCTGAGAACTTGTTAAGTGGCTAAGTAACTTTATATGCATTTTCACATTTAATTCTCACAACAATCCTGTGAGGTACTATTATAATTCTATTATAATTTCCAAGAGGCTAAGAGCCATTGGGAAATTAACAAAAGTGGTGAAACCCAGACAAGACTTCTGGGTCTGTCTGACTTCAGATTTCCTTCTTGTATGCAAACTCTCTGTAATAATTATCTGTTAATGTATTTATCTTCCTTACTAAACTGTGAGAGTCTCAAGGGCAAGGACTATGTTTTACTCATCCTTATATCTCAAGTACAGAGTGCAGGAAACATAATAGGTGCTCAATAAAAGTTTAGTGAATGAAGGAGGAAGTGCTTCCTCAGTCATCAAAACTATGGTATGTTTAATATGATTTCCATGTTAAATGTAGTTTTCTATGTAATGTGTATACACAAAATACCCAAATCAAACAAATATTTATAAAATAAAACAAATAATTATATATAAATATACAACTATTTTTTATTAAATTAGTAATCGATGTTTTATGTTAAAAGCATAAGAAATTGTCATTTTGTTAGGTCAAAAATAGTCAAGGTCTATTTATATGATACAATCTAGTAAAAAAAAAATCTATACTGACTTTATTTATATAATGAAGGGGAATACTCCACTACCAGATTTTTCCTACTCAAACAGAAAGTTTTATGAGCAATTGAGGATATCTATAACTATTTTCTCTGGTTCCAATATCTAACTTTATATACAAATTTATTTTTCATACCAGGTAGGGATAACTGGGTCCTAATGAAAACTTGACTCCACACATATTTATTAGAATTGGCTTGGATTCTGCACGCGTCCTTTCAAAGTCCTTTAACTCTGCCTTTAACTCAAGCCCTGATGCACCCCCTAGTATTCCTCAAATACTTTTGTAATGATTATACTACATGTATCTATAATAATCACTTTCCTTGAATATGAGGTCTATTGTATTTAATTACATAAAGCATTTGCAAAGGAGGAACTAAATAAACCCAACAGATTCAGTTACTGTGCGAGATAATTGACTGGTTGACCATGAACAGATCTTCAATAACTTTTTTGGGGGGAGTTTTGTCAAGACAAAATATAGCAACAAAAAGAAAAGCAAAATTAGAACTTTAGGAAGTAGCCCTGGAAGCCATTTTAAGCATACATGAGCTCTGCTTTGCTTCTGCATGATTCCTGACATAAGACTATGACTTCTCCTTATTGAATTCTTTACGGTTAAGTGTTATGAAATGAATTACTTTCTTGGCTTGACCTTACTTGGAACTTTGTCATCTAGGGATTGTCTTTTTGCAGGTGATACTAAAAAGGCTTCCTGTTTTTGGTGCTGTAAGAATGTCCACCTGACCCACTGATGGTCCTGAATTATTTTCCTACTCTAGTTTTCAATTTAAAAACTACACTCAAGTTTATAGCCATACCACCCTGAACAAGCCTGATCCTGTCTGATCTCGGAAGTTAAGCAGGGTTGGGCCTGGTTAGTACTTAGATGGGAGACCACCTAAGAAGATCAGGTGTTGTAGGCATAAAAAATAAAAAATAAATAAAAAAATAAAAGCTACACTCAAAGTCCACTTGGGAATTTCTCAGTTCTAGGTGGGTTAGCCTGGCTTTGAGTGCTAACTTTATTACCTGGGTTGGTTAAATTCTGAAACACTGTATGTAATCAGCAACACTAGTATTATAGGTTTTCAGGACTTAAGTGGGAACCTTCATTGAAGTATTGAGTTAGACGTGGCTTCCCTAGAGGAGAGTAGTCAGCAGTGTTGTCAAAAATAGCACAATGACAAATGTAAAATGCTATATAAATATATTTCTATAGTAACCTGAAATTTTCCCCAGTTGACAGTGGGCACAAATGGGGGAGTATATGGAGTTTTAATTCAGAATTCAATGGAGTATCTCCATTGGTAGATACAGTACCCACTGTGTTTGCCTGATAAATATATCACACTTGAGAAGAGTTCACTAAAAAGTATTTCCTGGGCCTCCAGGAGGTGAATTACATGTTTGTATACAAGTCTGTTCCTCTTTGGTGCCAAGACTCTGTCAGGTGTACTGCCAGAGCACTGGGCTACTTGCCCTGTCAAAGGTGGGTAGAGCTTTGGGATGAAGTGAGGGTAGTGGGCTGTAGAATTCTCCTCTGTTATGATTTTTGTTGTTGTTGTTATAGGACACCCAACTAAGGTTGTTTGTGTCCTGATGTTTTAGTGGAAACAATACTTCGCATTTTCACTTACATGATGCTTCCCATCTCCTCTGAGAGGTCAAATGCTCCTTCCTCCTACCAAATTCTTCCACAAAGCTCCTCAGGCCAAAAAGGACTTCTTAAAGGTACATCCCAACAGTGGCTCAGTCAAGTGCAGGTCTTTTTTTATCTCATTTTGACTCATGATGGGACAGTACTACCCACCCCTCTCACTGTCTCACCTCCTCCATTAACCATTCACTTGCACGCTCCTGTCCACATCCATGCCTACCTTTTCTGAATTCCATATTCTACAGGTACTACCCACTTTTAAAACTTTTTTAGTTTAATAACTTAATTCTGTCTCCAGACAGCACAACTCTAAGCTTATTTAAGGCAAGAACTTTCCATTAAAATTCTTGTGTCTTCTTTCACCATACTGAGAGTTCAGTCAATACTTGCTTGACTGAATGTGACACATAATAGTCTAAAGAAAAGTGTTTCTCACCAAGTGTTTTTTAGGTACACACTGTATGTATTAGATAACCATTACATATATCACATTGAACAATGACTACTTAATAAACAGCAGTTAAAAAGGTGTGTGTGTTGGGGGGGCAGGGACAAGTGGAATTGCAGAGCTGGAAGGAACCTAACCTATCAGATTTCTTTTAGAGGAAAGGAAACTGAGGTCTAGAAAATTTGTTCTGCCTCAAGCCATCAAACAAGTTAGAGGTAGGGTTGGGATTGGAGCACTTGGGAGACAAGCAAAGTCAAAATAATGAGTGTAAAGATACTGTGCAACCATAGATTTGAGACATATTTCGAAACTGTCCAATTTAAAAGAATGCTGTTAGGAATCTCCATTTAACTAGTTATGCTTTTTTTTTAATCTCTTAAAATTTAATAATACTATCAGTTTTTGTTGTTGTCTTTTATTGTTGTAGTAAAACTTCCATTAAAAGTTTTATGAGGCAGAAACCTTCACTAAAGTTAATGTCACCGGAGAGACCAGGTGAAGTAGAACTGGAGTCCCTACCAGACTGAAGGGTTTTAACCTTTTGTGGAGTACCTGAAATTGGGACCTGAAGAAAAAAATAAAAATTTTCAATATTACAAAGTTTTTAAATTATAAAAGTAATAGCCTATTAGACAAATTTGAAGAAGAAAAAAAAAGAATGTATCAGCAAAGGAGCCCAGCATCTGCCTCTGTGGCATAAAAATTATTTTGAGCAGAAAGCATTTGAGATCCTAAAGGAATTGAATTGTCATAAATCCCCAGGAGCAACCAGGGAAGACTAGCTCTTATCACCAGAGCTAACGCATACCACACCTAAACAGACATGTCACAACAACTATAATATTGCCCATCTGTTCTCCTAAGGGCCCATTTATCTTACAAAAAGCTCATTTGTTTTCCCATAAATTCCCTTTCTCCTCCTCCCCTTTTCTTCTGAAGAGGTCACTTGTTTTCCTGTAAGTGCCTGTTACTCCATCCCTTCTGCCATTAAAATGATTTATAAGCCCCAAATTCTACCACCCCTTTTAGTCACATTTCTCTGTTAACTACCCTATGTACATTAATAAAAACATGTAATTAAATTTTTGTGTTTTCTCTTACTAACCTGTCTTTCGTCAGTTTAATTCACAGGCCCTCAAGAACTGCACTTAAGAGGGTAGAGGAAAAGTTTTTCCTCCCTGACGCACAATCAGCTAACCATCAGCATACCAGCTCAACACAACTATTTCCAATTTGCATAGTTTCTTAAATTTTTTCAATTGCACTTACTTTTTACATATTTATAATCATTAACATAATATAAGCACCCATCCATGATGCTACATAACCCTCCAAATTATGATTTCCTAATGACTTCAAAACAGTTCATTGAGATGATACATAAATTTCTTACATATCCTCCTACCGTTGGATATTTAGATTGCTTCTAATTTTTTAAAGTTATAAATAATTTGGAAAAAAGAACTTTGAACATAAAGCTTTTCTCCTTCTAAAATTACTTCCATATATTAGCTCTAAGTGCTGTGGCCTTTGAAAAGGGAATATTGTGTTAAATATCTGTCTCAGGGAGATAGCAATTCGTATTAAAGTAACAAGAAAATTCTTTTATAAACCAAATAACTTAAGTCTCAGGTAACATTGTAAAGGCCATGAAAAAAACTTTAAAACCATTTAGTGTCTGGAAGATGTGTAAACATGATGAGAATTATTTAATAAGAGGAATTACTTGAACTAGGTAATTTGAAGCCCAGAGAAAGATCCCTTGGCCTTTTCTTTCTTCTTCTTCTTTTTTTAAACGAAACAAACAAACAAAAATAATAGTGGATTAATTTAGCAACAAGTTTGTGGAAGTTTGGGTGAATGACTTAGATTTAAGTGAAGAGGGCCAATTTAAGAGAATAATTGCTGATGAAAGTTCTATTATCAAAGCTTCATTTGGTTTTCATTAGCTTTCATTTGGAGGAAATGATAAACTATTAGACAAAAAGCAATTGGTGCTCACAGTTATCCGACAACCAAAGGAACAATCGAGTTAGCTGAACCTTTCCCCCAGCGACTTTCCTGCATTTAGCCATTTGTCCTTCATTAGGAGGGCCCAGGACCAACTATTTTAACAGGCAATTGATTAGGAGATTTCAAATAGCAACAACAAAGAAATGTTTGTTTTGAAGAACCACAAGCTATTCATCTTAAAAAGGGAGGGGGAGGACAACCCAACCAAACCATATTACAACTCAATTTAGAACTTTTTTTTCCTACTTTGTAATCTAAGGAGAGCAAAATCAATTTTCATCTCAGAGTACCATTTTCTCCTATTAGATTTCTCTACAGTGGGCTTTCCACAAATGATGCTTGATTATTTCTGAGTCATACTACTTAAAATCCACATTTATGAACAGTCATTTCCTAGGTAAAAGCTGAGGAAATTACAGAAAGTTCTTTGTGCCCTTATGTTCTTTCAGTGTTTTAGATTTAATCAGCAGCTGTAGCAATCCCTGTTATGATCTTCCCTCAACACTTTTGACAGGACCAAAAATATGAACCTACACACATAGAGCTTTTCATAAACTATCAGGAGTCCTTTTTCTTTTTTGCCAGCTGGTAGTTAGTCAAAATACTGTTTCGGGGAAAAAAAACGTCTGCAGGAATCCTCATCAGGTCAGCTGCAAATGTGTTCAGTTCGAGAAAAACAAACACGCACTTACCAGTTAATTTTCTGTGAGGAGAGGAGCTATTGTGATGCCTGGGTGTAACCTCCCCGCTGCAGTACGAAATGGAGGGTGGTTTTCAGAACAGCTACGTTGTACACTCTTCCCTGCCTCCTCATTTGGCTTTTATCTGGCTTTTGAAATGACACTGTAGAGGAAAATGATGTTGGGTTTCATTTGAATGTGGTTCTTCCCTTCCTCCACCACCCTCCATAAAAATTAACCACATATTTCAGGAGAAAAGTAAGCAATGAACATACTGTACAAATTAATCCTTTTGCTCAGCATGTATGTCTGCAATTGAGATTTTTTTTTTCTTGAATGGAAATCATCGCTATTGGCTGCAGTGCCCTAGGCTGAAAAAAAACGAGGGGGGAGCCAATTCTTCCTTTGTTTGGGTGGGATTTTGCTTACGAAAAAAATCAAGTTAAATATCATTCCAATGACAGAATGAAAAGAACCTTAGAAATGTGAAAGGAGAGCTCTGATAGTGAAGAACTGGAATCACAGTATTAAAGTATATATTTTAGTTTTTCTTTCTTTACTTAGATAGGTTTGACAGAGAACTTTCCAGGCTCTGAGGAAATTAAAGGTTTGATTTTTATCCTTCATCTCATCTCTAGGGCTGGTGAATGTGAGCTCAATCTGTGCACCTGAGGCAAGACTCAGAATTTAGAAATTCACGGGGTGAGAATTGTGGAGGTTGAAGGTAAGCGAGCCTTGATGTGGTTAGCTTCCCTCTGCAGGGCTAACTTGATTAATTTTGTAAGGTCGAACATCAGTTTGACGATGTGATATTGGAAATCGAACATTATTAGGTCCTAAAACATTGTTAGGCTAGCTAACTGACCATTTTTTGAAGAGCACATGATTCTGTATTTGACTGCTGTGAAACACTGAAAGGGGAGCAAAATGTGTCACCCCAAAATACCTCTTCGGAATAGGATTATTTTGAGCTGATTATTTTTAAGAAACTGCAGACACAGAAGAAGCTCTGAAAAGAGTGGAAGTTACCCTTTTGTAAGAGAAATCTACATTTATAAAGGAAATTTACATTAGAAAGGGGCCTTATATCAGGAAGAGAGCTACTCCTAGAGATAATTTTTACATCTGAGCGATTCATCTGCCAGTCAGGGCAACCTTTGTTTACTAAACATTTCCTCTTCTCACCTTCTGGTGAATTGCCTTCCCACCCCCCTAAATCCCAGCCCCCCATCCCTTTCTTTAGCTGAAGACCCTATATAACCCTCAGTCTGCTGGCCACCATTTGAGGCTCATTTTTGTGAGGCTCTCAAATATCCATAATTAAAATTATGGGTTTTTTTTCCCGCCTGTTAATTTGTCTTTTTTACACGGGGTCTGAGCCAAGAACAATGAAACATTGAGGAAGAATTCTTTTTCCTCCTCTCCAAGAACAAGTCTAAAAAATTTAAAGCAGTAATTCTTACTCTAGGGAGTTTAAGGTGGTGTGCGGGAGCAAATTGAAATAACGTTGGGGCATGAGGTAGGTACGCTTTTTCAAACTACAAATATCCCTGGGCTGTGAGGATGTACATTCCCACATTTGCCCCCAAACCCTTGATTCCACGGAAGTAACCTTTAATAATCTTGGCATATTTCTTTTCAGTACGATCTGAGCACAGATGTGCTCATCGAAGGAGGTAGCAGTAGAGCTTTGTGCTGGAGACTCCTGTCTAGTCACCAGTTACTACTCTTTGGCATTGGCAATATTAGTATTTACTAATAATTACATGCTGTTATCTGTAATCACAAAAAAGCACAATTTTATCCGAAAAAGACATTTTGAGGAAAATGTCAATAAGTTTTAGTTACTTTACATGGTTTTGAGGTTTTTTTGGTGATAGAGTGAGAAGCATTGAGTAGCAAAAGATAGAGAAAGATAAGAAATGACATTTAGTAAGCATTTAATATGTGCCAAGCATAGTTTGAGCACAGTACACACTGGAACTCAGGAAAATGTAAACATTTTTTTTTTTTTTATGTTTTAGCTACCACACTAAATACATATGTATGCCTTACAGTTGGTCTATTATTCAAAAGTAGTTGAAGCTGAAGTGCTCAGATGTGCTAGAGATAATTTACCTGCCACCCCGGGAATGCACAGGGAGCAGCGGACATCAGCTAGGCTGTTGGGTGCATTGGTTAAGCTGGTGAGTCAGTTTACTGGAGATCTGTTAAGACAGCCTCTACTGTAAGTTGCAGAGTTGAAGTTCAGCCCCAGACACTGACTCCTAAACAGCATCTCCTAAAATACTTAATCATGTGGACGTAAGAAATGTCTAAACCTGTAGAGAGATGTCCAGACCTGTAGTTTTTTTTTTTTTTTTTTTTTTTTTTCAGTTTATTTGAGCCAAACTGACCACTGACAAGAAGTAAAATCTCAGAGAATTGAGAAAATGATCTGGAGAATGGCAGTTTTGGAGCTTATTCTGTCTGTTAGAATCAAAGGAAGAGACCAAGACGCAAGGAGGGTTACATGAAATCCATTGGTGATAGATTAAGTGGGCAGAAGAAAGTGAAGAGGGGAAATTTCTGAGATTGGATAAAAAATAAAATAGAGAGACACATCTTTTACATTGGTGGGTACAGGATAGTTAATAATTTACATTTGCAGCACTTGGAGATGGTTTTCAGGAAACGAGATAACAATGAAGGGTTCTGTGGCCTCATGCTGGGTGTGCCCTGAGGGGTCTGGAAAAAGAGATTACTCTGACATTTCAAATGTATGTTATCTTAGATACAAAAAGACAATAGACAGGCTCACTTAAGGTAAAGATTGACCTTTGTCAAGGAAGATACAGGCCTATGACATGACTTGCTTTTAGTTAGGAATTTTTATGTTCAGACTATCCTATGTGGTTACTTTCGGTCTCTGAGTTTGCAGGGCCTGCCACGTTGGCCTCCCTTGAGCTTGTCAGGTTTAGTATGTGGCCCTTTTTTTGTCCACAACCATTAGACTCTCCATCTCTCTATGAGAAGAGATGTTTCCAGAATTGAATGAATGGAAGGAGGGGGCATGAATAACTTCTACCAGATAAAAGAATTTCAGGACACTTCCACCACTTTCTAAACCATTGCAATTTCTCTGAAGCCTGCTGTGGTTAGGATTTCAGGAGGTCCCTGGAGAGGTACATGCGTATGTAAGCAGGTTGGTAGGGCCAACTGGGCTCAGGAGACACACAGTGTCTCTTTCATACTCTTCTAGGGAATAGAATCTCCCTTTTCCTAAAAAGTGCTTTTCCTGATGTGTGAAATTTCACTGTTAGAGAATTTTTCTCTTGAAGAGAGTACATTCTAAAAGACCTTTGTATTAATGTAGTGAAGCTCCAATAGAATTTATTGGGCAATTTTAAGATAGTCATCCCCTCTCCTCACCCCCACCCCACCAGAAAAAAATTGGGGCCATCTTCTTGGCTTCCCATGTTTCGATATGATCACGGATATCATTATTTTTTTCATTTCTTGCTTGATGTTAAAATAGTATACAGGCCCCAAACACCTGATGCTAAAATTTCAGAAATAGGTATTTGGGAGAATACAATCGAATCATATTTATTTTTGTTGTTTGTTAAAAAAAAAAAGTTGGCCCAGAACATAAACACTGAAAAAGAGGTAGTAAAAAAGTGCACAATTTTTTAATAAAAGAAGCTAATTTGTGAAAAATGGAAAGACTTACCTATTTTTCAATTATTTTCCTCTTGTCAGACAGGGAGGTGAACTATTTCCTTGTGTAAGTGCCTTTTGTAGGCCAGTTTTCTTCAAGGTGGGCAGTATTGGGGATTAGATTGTGAGGCGTTGATTGGGCTGAACAGTGAGTCAGGAACCATGCAAAGCTTTTTCTAGACACTGAAACGTACTCACAGTCGCAGATTCAGTGTCTCTGGGAGCTCACATGTAGGAGCCATGCCAACCTGGCCATACAGGGCAGCTCTCATGCTTCTTAAACCAGAGAATTCTCAAAGGACACTAAGGACAAAGACTTCTCAACATTCCTGCTTTTAATTCTGTCTGGCCCCTCCAGGAACTAAGCTTTGAGGATGCTCAGTAAATCTGTTAGAGGATTTAACTCTACATCTTTTTAATTAAGATACACAAAGCTCTAATTACTTGCGGAAATGTGGAGAACAGCTTCTATTGTTATCCCTAATTTGAATAAACCTTTCCTTTTAATATGCCAAATGCCATATCAAATGAGGTCCACATACAGTATTTAGATTGGTTTTCTTAACTACAAATCTCAGATGCTCAGGCCGGAAGCTTTCAGAAGGCTAAGCAAACACTCACCTTTCAGAAGATACCTGTCCCTTGCAGCTGCAGGGAGGGAGATTCGTGGGCAGAGGCTTCCAGCTCCGTGTTCTGAATCTTTGTGGTTAATAATTTCTCTGGGGAGAACGGTTCGCAGCTACCCTGAGTCTTAGAAAAAGTATTTCCTCTTTTTGTAACCATAGGAGGCAAATAATCTTTTAACTTACAGCCCTAGAAAAAGAAATGTGGTTTGCCAGTGGTTAAATAAATCTGGTGTATATCACTTAATCAACAGACATCGGGGTGACACCATCCTTGGTCTTGATTCAAAAGAAAGGACTGCTCTGGGAGTTCAGGCCGCTCCCAACTATTTGCTTTAATTATGCTACTTTTCTTGTTAAACTGCAGATTATGGATATGATGTAAGCATATCTGGATTTTTCTAAAATGTCACATTTTGGGAAAGGAAAGGGATCAGAGAATAAAGCTTATTTTCTTGACTTCTTTAACCGGTTCAATCACTACTTGCATTTTTCATTAGGAAATTGGTAGCCTGGGGCATACTGCAGCTGCCATGTGTTTTGTTTGCACTGCACAGTGTTTTCTAGAGTTTGAATTAATTTCCATCATTTAAAAATCAGATATTACACAGCCATTGAGATTATCAGCTCCTCATGAAAAGATTGCCAGATCTGGGTAACCATGGGCCTGCGTCCCACAAGAATACAGTTGGAGGAGGCTGAGTACTGGCTGCTGCCAATACCTGACCTTTTTGGGCAGGCATCACCTTCCAGTTCTACACCTTTTCCACCTGCCCCCCTCACTTACCCACGACATCCACCTGGATCCTCCAGGATTCTGCACTTTCAACCTTTGTGTCCCTTTCTTATTCTTTTCCTGTTGAGTTTCTTCCATTTAGGAAAATTAAATACACAGAAAGCTAAGTCATCGGGCAATCATTTTTATTGCATAAGGAATTTTAAGTTTGTTCATTAAGAATTATGAACTTCTGTTTCCTTAGCAAAACCTGAATGCATTATAAAATATGATTGAATTAATAAAATCAACTTAACTAGATTAACTGTGGAATAACAGTGTGGCAAAGGAGGCGCAATGGAGAGAGATCTGCCCAGTGCAGGCAATAAGAGAGTTCACTGTCTGTAGGGAATTTAAAAACGATAATAAAACTAAATAAAGTTCTTTCTCTTTTTGTGATCACTATGTATCAGCAATTGTAAATAAGATCAGTGATGAAATACTACCTTCAAAATATCTTTCATTAGCTTAAGTTCTAAAAAAATTGCTGTAATTACTCTAAGTCTCACTTACCTATATACTTATATGTACATAAATTTATTTTTTAATAAACAATGTGTTACATAAAAGTTAATTCCTTATTCTTATTTTATTTTTGTTTCTTATTCATTAATAGACAATGTATTTTACACAGGAGTTTATTGGAAAGAAACTCCTATTTATAGAGTCACCCCAGTGCCATGTGTGGACACAAGTTAATCTTTCTAAGATTAAGTTGGTAATGGTTCCACTACATTGGCGATGTTTGTGTTTCCTTGCATTTAAACAGTAGATTGGAAACACACAGTGATAGCGCAATCATGGTACGGATGAAGAAACAGAACTTAAGGACTTTCGACTTCTTTATTCCATGCCACCATTTGAAATTTTTAGTTATATTTAAAATGTGAAATGATGAAACCAAGGGGAAGCTGCTAGGTGTACTATCTTTTTTGTTTGGCAAATGTAAATTTTAATCTACAGATGAACTTTTTATAACTTAATTTGGATAGTGTTTTTTAAATTAAAATTCACTTTAAAAATTGTTTTAAAATGAAAGACTGATTCGAGAAATAAAAGCACTACAACGATAATGGGATTTAATAGTTGCCTAAATTTCACCTTCTGCAGACATATTAGTTTCATTAAAATTCAGTTATTAATTACTGATGTGGGGGAGGAAAAGGATCTTTTTTCCCCCCGATTCATTTAAGTGGGGCCCCTGTAACAAATAATAGATTGACAAAAGAAAAGCATATAGATTTTTTTAACATATATTTTACATGACACCGAAGCCTTTATAAAGAAATAAAGACCCCAGGATACAGTTAAACCTGAGTATTTTTATCCTAGATTTGATGAAGAGTGGAAAGTCATGGGGAAAAAAATGTGGTCGGAGGAAAAAGAGTATGAACCAAGTATGGTAAACTGGGGGAAACAGCAAGACCTGTTTGTTCAAATGCCTCTTGGTATCTTGGAGATAAGGATGGTCCTTTCCTCGGGTATAGGGAGTGAATCTTTCATATGAGGGTTTTATGGCCTGCTTCAGGAGAAGGTCAGAAGGTTCTTCCTGCACATGCTGTTATCAGATTCCTTCATCTTAAAATATTCAATATGCCAAGTTGCCATATTTGGGGGTAGAATGTTCTGAACCCTGTCACTGGACAATTATTTGCATAAAATATTATTATATCAGACTGTAACCAGGGGATCTACAGTTAACTTGGTAGTTAGATATAAAAATGTTGAAGAAACGGTTGTTCGTTTTTCCTCTTTTTGTACTACATTATTTATTTATTTTCCATTTTGTTTCCTGGCATAATTATATAGACAAAGGTTCAGTAAATGAAAATTACCATCTGCATTTCTTTTTGTTGCATTTCATGATGTTACTGAAAATAACTTGATCATATTGAGGAGGGAGGCTACTAAAAATTGATCTGCTCCAGGTGTCAGTGTACAGGTATACTACTGTCATGGCACACAGGGACCGTCAAGGTAATATAGGACAGAAAAACTTTTCACCTAGCCTCTTAGGTTCTGTAGCTGGGGCCTGTGAATTAAAATGGCAAAAGATAGATTTACAAGAGAAAAGATTTATTTCTCACGCACACAGGGACTTCACAAAAAAGAAGTTAAACCCCAGAGAAGCATTTAGGTCTGAGAGTTTACAAACCATTTTAACAAAGGGGAATAAATTATAGAGAAGTGCCTAGATAAAAGAAAGGGAGTGGTTGTGCCTCTAGGGATGATATATTGTGGGAAGGTAACAACTAAGAAATGTATGGTAGATAAAAGTTTTTAGTTAAGTGCTATGATCTGAATGTTTGTGTTCCCCAAAAGTCCTATGTTAAATCCTAACCCCCCAAAAGGGAGGGCAGAGAGTTCCTCCTATGTTTGCCTTTTCTTAAATTACAGCTTGAAATAATTGTTATGCCAAAATGGCATATTTTGGGGTAACATATGCTGATTCCCTTGAGTAACCTCCTGTTCTCAACAAGATATGTTTATGTTCACTGGATTTATTCTGTTGGGTTGGAGCTCTCTGTACCAAATTAAAAAATTTTTTTTCCTTTTTTTTTTTATATTGTGGTAAAAAAAATAATAAAGTTGATCATTTTAACCATTTTTAAGTATATATTTCAGTAGTTCAGTATTCACATTATCATGAAACAGATCTCTAGAACTTTTAAATCTTCCAAATGTGCAGCTTTATACCCATTAAACAAGAATTCCTGTTTTTGAATTTTTTAAAAAAATTTCAACTGACAGGTTAGGCAAGGAAAGACACCAAGCTAAGTATCTAGCATGAAGGGCAGTATGAGGAATGAGAGAACCAATCTTGCGGTGGCATTATGGACAGAAAGGATGGTACAGGGCAGGCCTGACAGAGACAGCCTGATTTTCCAGGAGTAGCAGGTGTCCAGGTGGAGTTCTTGGATAGGCTAGAAAGAGGCCATTATTTTTACCAGGGTTTGAAGATGTTTGTTATCCTTGCACTGAAACTGTCCATGGAATGAGATGTTAGCTGCTTGTTTAAGCTTGCTTGTTCTGCAGTCAGTTATGCCATAATACCTTCTACCCACCCGTTTGAAGTAACTTTTAAAATAATAATTTTTTTTCCAAAAACAATATTATGTTTATCATAGAATATTCAGAAAATACAAAAGAGCATAAAACGACAACTAAAATCATCTTTAACTCCACCATTTTGAGAAATCAAACCTTTGGCATTTTGTCATATTACTATATTTTAAAAATATTTGCAAGATTAAGTTATACTTGCAATTTTATAACTTGCCCATTTTGCTTACACTATGAGCAATTTTACATGTCATTACATATTATTCAAAAACATGTTTTTAATGACTGCTTAATATTACATTCTACAGATGTTGTTTAAGGCATTTTAAAAAGTGGCAACTTTATTGTCATCCTAGAACACAAAAGTGCGGTGCTGTCACACCTGTCTTCAAAATAATTCCTGGTACATCTTATGCTGAAATAAAGCATTATCAAGTTGGATCCCAAAGATAAGCACATTTTAAGAAATGCTAAAGTGAAATATAAAACCCTAGCACAGGCTGCAATTTAGGCAAATAGAACCAGAACGTGGTATTATCTGTCAACAAACAACTTAGAAAGCTTTTCCATAAAATTAAATAATGATGTGATGTGTTATCCAGTACATTTGTAGCAGTGTAATTACAATAATGAGACATATTTAATATAACCAGACTTTATGTTTTAAAAATGTTAAGTCATGCCAAGCATGCTATTTGGTGTTGCTCAGCTATTAAGCCATTTTACATTTTCCATTTCAATTTTATGAGGCCCAGGAAGCAAAGTGAGGAGAAAATTTTGTTGAATGATAAACATATTGAAATGGAAAAATGAAAGCTTCTCTTGCATCCTCCAGATCAGTTAGCAACAGAGTTGCAAATTTATAGCTTTAGTTATAGTCCACCAGTCCTTTCCAATGAACACAAATTTATGGCATTTTGAAGCATAATAAAAAGAGCATACTTAATATTTTATTTTCATTCTTGTCATTTCAGCTATCAAAACATTACAATAAATGTCACACTTGGAAATTTACCTGGAAAAAACCCCAAATCATTATGGTACCAGTGCACAAAAGGATGATAAATGCAAAGAGCAGAGCACTTATAGCCAAAACAGAAAATGGAAATGGCACTGAAGAAATTACTCATTGGGAGAAAAAGCAGAGTCAGACTGATTAAGTAACATTGTACTTTGACATAAAGGGCCCAGTCCTGAGAAAATCTCTGACCACACATTTTCCAAGAGAGGTCTTTCCTCTCTACAACAGAGACTCTCAATTTTGTGATTAGTCAGTTGTTTCAGAGGAAGCGGGGAAACCACCACATAATGACTGCAAAACCTTGGGCTTTACGAGAAACTGCATTCTAATTCTGAATGCTCCCTCCACAGACTGGTCGAATGCCTTTAAACTAGTTTCTGAAATTCTCCAAGCCCTTGTTTTCTCATCTGCAGAATGGGAATCATAATATCCCCTCATCATATTGTTGTTATGAGGTTTCGATAAGACAGTATATGTAAAGCACATACACAGTAAGGTCTCAATAAATGTTCATGTTAGTACTTGCCATGAATCACTCAAGGAGCTTTTCAGTTGTACTATCTATTAATGAAAAGCTATTGTTACCTATTTACTTCGTGGCAGGGACCACAATTGCCTCCTCAAACTCCATTCCTTCTTTCTTATCATCAGAAGCACAATTTTATTTAGGACAGCAATGTATTCAGATGAAATACACATTTCCCAGCTCCTACTGATGCTGAGAATGCCACTAAAATTTATGTAGAAAACATCATCGGGGGCTTCAAGGAAAGCTGTCCCTGCCTTGGAGGTATGTCTGGGAAAGTTGATAAGATGAATGAAACTTCAGCAGCTCTTTTGGAATTATAGGGAGGAGAAGTACAGGAGAGAAGTTACAAAATATACAATCCTAGTCATCTCAGCCTTGAAATTCTTGAGGAACTTAAGCAATGCCAACAAACTTTTACCTCCAAACTTCTTGTTTTTCGAGACATATAGG
The DNA here is from genome assembly GCA_028627145.1 of Eidolon dupreanum. Lineage (NCBI taxonomy): Eukaryota > Metazoa > Chordata > Mammalia > Chiroptera > Pteropodidae > Eidolon > Eidolon dupreanum. The sequence continues at coordinate 147,997,540 of CM053503.1, forward strand.
CTTTTATGTGTTTTGATCACTATTATTCTAAGTTTGTATTACACATCGCTAAATCAAATTGTAACTCATGTGCACCACACCATGGTAAAATCCTTGAAAAATAATGACAACTTCATCATTCAAGGTATCATTATAATATTGTCTCATCGTGTGAGGTGACCTGGGTAAGTTTGTTTTTGAAATAAAAAGCTTAACTAAGAATCTACCTCACAGTGTTGTTATTAAGGATGGAATGAAAAAAAAAAAAAAAAAAAGGAAGCACATAAATTGGCTTGCCTAATACAATCTTTGGCATGTAGTGATTATTTGGTTTGTAGTAGCTACCATCCCAGGGCTATCACAAAGGGTAACAAGTTAGAGGAAACTTGCCTTGTCCTTGAAGAAGAAACCAGGTACAATCATGTTTTCAGCTCATTGGTTGACATTCTGTATTATTATTAGTTTCCTAAGCTCATTGTCTGATAAATTCATTATTCAGGAGAATTTCAGCTCTAAAGTGATTGGGAAGGCAAGGCATAAAGGAAAGTCAATAGACCTCATGAAACTAGAAGCACAAAAGAAGTGGCCTTCTACTCAAAGAGAGAGTGCTAAGCAACAAAATGTAATCTCTCAATGTTGTGTTTCTGGGATATGAGAGAAATCATGTAATTGTACCCTGTGTCTAAATTCTGAACTGATTATGTCATTGTTCAATATGCAGGTAAGATGTGCATTCGGAGAGATGCAGCTGTGCCTGGTCCTGAGAACTGGGCTCATCTTTTTCCGACTCTCTACTTCTGTTTGCTGGCGATACACCCAGTGCACCATAACGTGGAAAAGGAATGGACTCAGTGGCTCTGTGTGAGGTTTTTAAATGGTGGCAAAATCTACAAGGACCTTTCTCCCAACCCGTGGTGGTCAGTGTTACTAATGGGTGACTCTGCGACTTTTGGATAGACATCATTGTCAAAAGTGTTGAGTGAAGTCGCAATTTACATACTGATTGGTTTGATTTGTTTTAGCGTCACACTGTTTTTTTTTATAGTTTATAAGAATTTATTAAAAATGAAAGTTGTTTGATCTTCTATCCCATGAACATACATCCAGCTGCCTTTCAACTGCTAAGCTACATGACTGCTGCTGTCATAAATGCCCTTGAAATCTTCAGGGTACAGAAGGTCTTTGCTTAAAACTTCTTGCTCCAGGCCTGTAGCCAACATAATTTTTCACACCTTTTTTTATAGAAGTTCTCCAAAGTCTTCCCCCCAAACATGCTATCTAAGCATCACACTGTTTTTAATTATGTTGTAAAGGAGCAATAAAATGTCAGAAACAGCTCTCAGGCAATTTATCTCATCGTAAGTTTATTCTCACTGGACTTAGGAGAGAGGCTAATCTTAAAATTGTTGGCAGTATCCTAAGACATCTTATTGTGGAACCACAGTGTCCAAGATGATGTGCAAAACACATAAAAGATAAGATTACTGCTTTCCCAGCATTTTTCTCTGCTTATCGAAACTATGACCTAATTTAAATGGAAGAAAAACACTTTTCTATGGCAGTCATTCATAGTTATGTTATACATATATAGTAGAATTGGTAACCACATTCTAAAATTATAAATTGTTTTATGACATTAGAAAACAAGCTAACTCAATTCTATGCTATATATGAGAGACACACCTAAATCAAAGAGACTATGGTACCTCTATAAAATGGATTCTTCTGCAGATAAAAACAAAAAAAGAATATATCTATATACTGATGTGGAGTGTTCAGCAAGATGTATTTTTGTAAAAAAAAAAAAAAGGGTCCAGAACTGTGTTACAGTACACTACTTTTTGAGGGTATGTATGCACTTGACAAAGATTCTTTGCTTGACCAAACTTTACTCAGGCTCCCCTGACCCTTCCCTCAACAGGGATTCTTCCTTGTAGAATCCAGTTTTAGCAAGGATCCTGCCAAGTCAGTTTGGGTGAATTCCTCACAGTGATAACTAGGTGCTAAATATGTGCAGGTAGCAGTTTCTTCCCTACCCACTCAAGAAATCCAGGCAGTTTCCATGGTACTAAGCCCATAGGTCCCATGCAAGGCCTCAGATCCTTGGTGGGATTATTCGCCCTTTCTTGAGAGAAAGAACTTCTTTAGGTTAACACCTCAGAAAATCCTAATAGAGATCTGCATGTTCCAAATATTGACTTTCAGACTCAGAAAGAAATGGATGGGAAAGAGATGGATGTTTCATATACTTAGACTTTGGAAACACCAAGACAGCTATTTGGTGGCTCCTAGATCTACCTCTCAAGTCATTGTGTATGGTTTACACAGCATGACTCACCATGGAAAGGATGAATTGTGGGATATATTAGACAAACAGGTGTGGACCCTTTCCATGGAGGATGCGAGACTCTTGCTAAATTGATTTAGCAAGGTTCTCATTAATACCAGATTTTAAAGAATGTGTACCAATGGGCCTAGGATATGGTTCAGGAGCCTAACTAAAGTGGTCCAAGACTTTGCCAGTAACCGTATTTGTCTTAATTAATTAAAAGAACAAAATTGAATCAAATGAAGAGAATAGAGTTGGAGAAAAGTTCTCTCTTTGGGTCTCCAGCTGGAACTAAGGATTAAATTGACATAATCCTGACAGGTTAACAGGAGAAAAGCATAAAATTTTATTAAATTTTTACGTGTACATGGGAGCCCACACTAAAGAATGAAGACTGAAAGAAATGACAAGAGCCAAAGTTTTTATGCCCTATAGACAAAAGTAACAGGAATTTTGTGAAAAATTGGCAAGACAAAGCCAGGGGTTTGAACTAGGGCAATAAATGGTGAAGCAACTAGCAAGATAAGGGTTAGTTTAACAAGGTTTGTTTTGACAAATTTCTTAGCTCCAAACTCTTTGTCTCTGGTGAGAAGAGTGTCTTCCCTTCTCCTGGCATAGGGAGGGCACTTTTCACATGGCTATTTATCTTTTGCTTTCAAGACAACGGAGGGTCAATTTATCTCTTGCTTTCAAGACAACGGAGGGTCAGAGTGTCCTTCTTGCACCAGTTGTTTCTTAAATGCCTTTAATTCACAGTATTCAACATATCAAAGTGGCATATTTTGGGGAGCATATTCTGGTTTCCTTCAAGAACAATCTTTAAAAGTTGAAAACAAACAAAGCTAATGAACCTGACTATATATCAAGTTGGTAGCATATCCATACAAAGAAAAAAAATACTTCGAGGGACATTAAAATGCAATATTTTGCCAGCACATCCTTATGGGATATAATTTAAGTACAAAAAAACTGCAAAGAAGTTATAAACTACAGTCAATCATTACTGTTAGCAGTGATATTGGCAAAGCATCACATATGGAATATTCTTGCTTAAAATAAATCAAACCAAACCTAATCACATCTCTAGATCTAACTACCATTTTACAAGAAGTGCAGGGAATGGAGGCAAAGTTAAATGTTATTAGAAAGCAATTGGTTACATCCAAAATGTGGACCGTTCTAAAGAATAAATAATTCTCCAACAAATCTATGGCATAGGAAGAAAGGGGTAAGGAGAGGTGTTATAAAATAAAAGAGATTTAAGGAACATCATAATCAAATAAAACGTATGAACCTTATTTGAATCCTGATTGCTTTTGTGACAATAGATAACATTTAGATGAGACAAGTAAAGGAATCATTAATTTTATCAGTTATGACAATGAAAAGATGGTCATGTTTTAAAAAAGTCTTTATTAGTTAGCAATGCATACTGAGCTATTTATGGGTTCAATAATGTAATATCTGGGTTTTTAAAGCCAGTGTTCTAATACCAAGCAAAAGGATTTAAAAGAAGAGTATGGCCATAGATGGAAATGCTTCAGAGATAATTAATAGGGGGGAATGAAAAAGTATTCTTTGGTTAAAGCATAAAAGAAGTCATTGGAACCTTAAGAAGAGCCAGACCAAATGATTTGGTGTTTAATTAGTGAAGGAGAAGTTGGTGAGTGGAGACAATGCGATTTTACTTTTTAAAGGATGGAAAGGTACTAAAAAAAATAATAAGAATAGTAATTTTAATAGTAACTAGAAAGGTTTGAGAAAGGTTAATTTGCTGCTTTCTTCTTTTTTTAATGTAAAACGATTCAATAAGGAGGAAAAGGAAATCTCTCTTTCTTTTAGTTTCTTTCTTTCACTATTTAGTCTATAACGCCATGCTTTCTCTTTTCCTCTGCCAGAGAGACAGGCAATATTCCAGAGAGTGATGCTCCTTTCTCCTGGGTCCTGGAGTGAGTAAACTTGGAGCACAGCTTCCAGCCGAGATATAATGGATGTGTATAGGGACAGTGAGAAATAAACTTTGTTACAATTTGAAGCCATTGACATTTTGGGAGTTGTTTGTTGTAGTATTACTTAGCCCATCTGATTTAGGGATACTTAAAAAAAAAGTACTTATTTATTTATTATTCTTTTTTTTCCTCCCCTTTGGAAACTATCAGCTCGTTCTCTGTATTTAAGGGTCTGTTTCTGTTTTGTTTTGTTTATAATTTGTTTTATTCTTTTAGATTCCACATATATGTGAAATATAGTCATTGTCTTTCTCTATCTGACATATCACTTAATATAATACTATCTAGGTCCAACCATGTCACAAAAGGCAAAATTTCTTTCTTTTTTATTGCTGAGTAATAGTCCATCAATTTATATATATAAATTGATTTTTAAAAAAAAGTAGCCAAAGGATACTTTTTAATATAATAAAACATAAAAGATGTTGAATGGATTCTGGTAGTAGTTTCCGTTCAGTGAGACATTGGTGATAACACCATCCCAATGTGACTAGAGGAGAAATTCATGTCATCCAGCGTGCGTTCTTCACCTCTGCATAGTTCTCTGTGTCTTTCGTGGCAGGAAGAATTGCAGGTAATTGTTGACTTTGGTTACTGTTTGTTCCTTGAGCACCTACACCACTGTTCTTTGTTTTCAGGGAAGGTTTTTGCATATCTTTTCACAGGAATAGAAGCAATCGCAGGATGAGACTCCTCAACCTTTAGGAAGTCCACAGAGGACTTGGTAAGCATTCAAAGAACATGATTAAGGGAAATGAAATGGTTGGAAAATTTGACCCAGTCCGAGACTGGAAATGCTGAGAATCAAGCATGATAAAATATTAGGAACTCCTTCCCCATCTTCAGGCAGTTTCTGGGATTTGTTACCTGCCTTAATCTTGATGCCATCATTCAGGCACTGCAGTGGTAACTTAGCAACTCTCCCCGGTTTCCTTCTGTGGAGCCCCACTGAGCAGGAATGTGATTAATTTGCCCATGGCATAAAATCCTAGCTAATGCTTCAGAGAACCAGGCTTTGTCTTAGAAATATTTTCCAGCGGATAGAAAAACAGCTCTTTCTGGCTCACTGCAGGGTCTGTCTCTAAGCGTGCTGATGGAACTGCTGATATAGCGGTTTATTTCAGCTAGGCAGCATTAGCCAGTTGCTGTGAAGGCTGAACCCATTTACCCTTCAGGCAGGTTTGTTAAAGTAGCAGAGATCCCTCCTCGACAGCGTAAATTGGGTTCATCGAAGATTCAGACTTGCTGTAGCATGAGCTGGAAGTCTGGTATGTGCCAGGGCGTTGGTCTTTTTGCGTAAGGAGCCTCATGGAAAAGAAATCATCCTAAGGGAAGAACGAATTGAAATGCACTCTCTTTGATTTGGTTCAAAGACAGTGAGAGGGGAAGTGGTGGGGGGCAGAGGATTCTGAGGACAGCATGGTGGGTGTCTGTCACATAGATGGCTCTCAATGCCTACTCCCTGGGCTGCACTCCTGAGTCCTGGAAGAAGGAGCTGTAATAAACATCAAGTGGAAATGGAAAGAGCGGTGTCACTTATATGAAGATATGAAAAGGACCAGGACCTTACGCTGAAGCCTCATCTGAGAGCACCCTGCTCTTTCGATTTCCTGTGGGCTGTTCCTATGGTCACCTCTGGCTACTGCTCCCATTGCACTTTCTGCCTTTCTCTTCTCCACTGACCCAGATTTTGAAATCAGGAACTTTCTCGTGATTTTTACTTTTGCTTTTTTTTTTCCCCCAAAGACGCCCTGATGTAAAGTGCTTATATATATGGCAGATTTGACTAAATGAAATTATATCACATCAATGTACTGCTTAACCTTTTCTGAAGAAAGTCTTCCTACCTACCTCACTACAGAATAATCTGCCTACTCTGAAGCTACCTGTCACTTTGGTGGCAAGTGATCAAGCATGCTGACACTCCTCACCTCAAGGCCTTGAATACTTCACTGCCTGAAGGCTTTCTCAGGCATCAGGGAATATAGCTGGGGATGGGGGATGGGTTGGGGGTGGTGGTGTGTGGTGAGGTGACGGGGTGGTGTTTAATGCACCAGTACCAACCCTCAACTGATGAGGGACATAAACAGGTAGATAAATACTCCAGCTTTCCAATCCTACAGCGTGACAGTTCTGTTGCGCGTTCTACACAGGTCCTCAGAAGGTCCCCAGGAGGATTGAGACAAACTTGCCCACACCAGTAATCCCCTCATTAACATATCTTTCATGGGCTTTTCTCTCTTCCCTGTGTCTCACTTTACTCACCCCTACACTTCAGCTTCCTGGCAATACCTCCCAAACAAACCGCTTGCACGCTAGCCTCTACTCAGGGTCTGCTTTTTGGGAAAATCTGAACCAAGACACCTAGTTTCTGTATTTCTTGCCTTGCCACCAATTTAAATTTTCTACCATCTCTTCACTCCAGTTCTTTCTTCTTATAGCTAACATCTCATTAATATCTTTGCTAAAACAATGGACCATCTACTTTTTAATACACAGCCTAGCAACAATAGAGGAGTTATGTCTTTGACATTCAGTTTTCCTTCTTCTGTCTCCTTCATTAGCATCTGTATATGGAAAGAGGCAGTGAAGACCCTCTAGGTCCTGGCAACCATTATTCTACTTTCTATCTCTAAAGGTGTGACTTTTAAAAAAAATTATTCCACATTTAAGTGAGATCAGATAGTATTTGCATTTCTGTGCCTTATTTCACTTAGCGCAATGCACTCAAGGTCCATCCATGTTTTTACAAATGGCAGGATTTCTGGCTGAATTATATTCCACATTTTAAAAATCTGTTTATCCATTCATGGACACTTAGGCTATTTCTGTATTTTTGGCTATTGTGAGTAATGCTGCAATGAGGTGCAGATATCTCTTCAAGATAGTGATTTCATATCCTTCATTTATATATCCAGAAGTGGAATTACTGTACCCTATAGCAGCTCTATTTTTATTTTCTTTTTTTGAAACTCCATACTGTTTTCTGTAGTGCTTGTATCAATTTATATTCTTACCAACAATGCACTCCTAGTCGCTCCACATCCTGGCCAACACTTGTTATCTCTTATCTTTTTTATAATAGCTATTCTAACAGGTGTGAGGTGATATTTCATTGTGGTTTTGACTTGCATTTCTGTGACGATTAGTGATGTTGAGAATCTTTTTATGTATATGTTGGCCATTTGTATGTCTTCTTTTGGAAAAATGTCTGTTTGGAACCTCTGTCCATTTTTTAATTGGATTATCTGGGGTTTTTTTGCACTTAAGTTGTATGAGTTCTATGTATACTTTGGATATTAACCCCTTATCTGATTTATACTTTGCAAATATTTTCTTTCATTCCATGGGCTGCCTTTTCAGTCTGTTGATTATTTCTTTTGCTGTGCAGAAGCTTTTGGTTTGACGTAGTACCAACTGTTCGTTTTTGCTTTTGTTGCTTATGCTTTTAGTATTATATACAAAAAATTGTTGCCAAGACCAATGTCAAAGAGCTTTTTCCATATTTCCCTGTAGGAGTTTTATGGTTTCACACTTCACATTTAAGTCTTTAATCAATTTTGAGTTAATTTTTTAAAATGGTATAAGATAGGGGGGCAATTTTATTCTTTTGCATGTGAATATCCTGTTTTCCCAACATCATTTATTAAAAAAACTATCTTTTCCTCATTCAGTATTCTTGGCCTCTTTGTCAAATATTAATTGATGGTATATATCTGGGTTTATTTCAGGGCTCTTGAATAGATTTCGTTGGTCATGTGTCTGTTTTCATACCAGTACCATACCGTTTTGATCACTATAGCTTTGTGGTATAGTTTGAAATCGGGAATTATGATGCCTCTGGCTTTGTATGTCTTTCTCTGGCTATTTGGGTTCTTTCGTGGTTCCATACAAATTTTAAAATTGTTTTTTTATTCTGTGAAAAATGACATTAGAAGTTTGATAGGAATTTCATTGAATCTATAAATGACTTTGGGTAGTATAGACATTTGAACAATGTTAATTCTTCCCATCCATGAACACAGGATATCTTTCCATTTATTTGCATCTTCTTCAATTTCTTTCATCAATATCTCACTATTTTCAGTGTACAAATCTTTTACCTCTTGGGTTAAATTTATTTGTTAATATTTTATTCCTTTTTGATTCTATTGTAAATGGGATTAATTTCTTTATTTTTCATTCAGATATTTCATTGTTAGTGTATAGAAATGCAACTAATTTTTGTACATGGATTTTGTATCTTGCAATTTTACTCAATTTGTTGATTAGTTCTAACAGTTCTTGGGTAGCTTCTTTAAGGTTTTCTGTATATAAAGTCATGTCATCTGCAAGCAGAGTCAGTTTTATGTCTTTCATATTTGGATGCCTTCTATTCTTTTTTTTTTTCCTAATTGCTCTAGGTAGGGTAGTACTGTGTTGAATAGGACATCTCCGTTCCTTTCTCCATTGGGATGGATTTTCCCTCAGGAGACTCTTCATTGACTCACACATACATTTTCTGGCAAAAGCTGCCCCATGGTTTTCCAGATGTGCAGAGGCATGTATGAATCAGAGCAGAAATGCACTGATCATGCTCAGAAGGGTTCTGCTGTGTAACTAAAGCATCTAATCTTCAAAATTGCTGACTAGTCCTGAGCTTGACTCAAATCATCTTTAACTGAGGCATACAGAGTAGGGCAGTTTTGAAGTTATTTACACCTGGATTTGGACTCCAGCTCTATTGATTATCTGTTTAAAATTTCATTGATTTTGCTCTAATTTTATGATTCATTTTCTTCTGCTTACTTTGGATTTAATTTGCTCTGTTTCCTAGTTTCCCAAGGTAGAAACTTAGATTATTGATTTTAGAGCTTTCTATTTTTCTAATAAATGCATATTTCTATGAAAAATGCCATTGGAATTTTGATAGGGATTACATTTAATCTGTAGATTGCTTTGGTAGTTAACAATATTAATTCTTTCAATCCATGAGCACGGTATATACTTCCATTTATTTGTGTCTTCTTCACTTTCATCATTATCTCACAGGTTTTAGTGTACAGCTTTTTCACCTTCTTGGCTAGATTTATTCCTAGATATTTTATTCTTTTTGGTGCAATTGTAAATGGGATTGTTTTCTTAATTTCTCCTTCTGAAAGTTTATTATTAGTGTATAGAAATGCAACAGATTTCTGTATATTGAGTTTGTATCCTGAAACTTCACTGAATTCATTTGTTAATTTTAACAGTTGTTTTTGGTGGAGTCTTTAGGGTTTTCTATATATAATATCATGTCACCTGCAAATAGTGACAGTTTTACTTCTTCCTTTTCAACTTTGGATGTGTTCCCATCCATTCACTTTTCATCTATATCTGTCTTTATATTTCAAGTGAGTTTTCTGAGTGTCCAAGTTGGTGAACACATGGAGATTTAGGGAGAGTGGTGCTCCTAGAGAGGGCATAGAAACTCCTTGACCTTTCCCCATACCACACCCAGTGCATCTCTTCTATCTGGCTGTTTCTGAGTTATATCCTTTTATAAAGAACTGGTGATATAGTTGGCTATCAGAAAGACACGGAATAAGAAGATGCAGTAGAAACAGTCAAAACTAAGGATAGTCATTTCTCATGTTGACAGGGCTGTGTGGTTACTGACTCTCCATGTTTTTATTATCAGTAGCAATGCTCTTTGCGTTAATGATTTCTTCAACCTGTTGGTGGAAACTGCAGACTTAATCTGCTTTGCTTTAGCCTGATAACAGTGTGAATAGAGTGTAAAGTAAGCAGAGACCCAGGATTCTGAGATGAGATTTAAAAATTGAGGACTATACATGGTGCACTTATAGGATGGAGGGAATATTACTTATTCATCAGGTTTCTCTTTGGCTTTTGTAAATATAGAGTTCTTGGTCCAATAAAACCATGCAGATTATATGTAATGAATTTTTTTTGTAATGAATTTTTGTAAGCAAAGGTTATTTCTGTCAAATATATTCTATATTTTTTAATATATTGGTATTGGATATTTTAATCTGATGACTCTAAGTGTGTCATCCATTTGTTAAGTGGTCTTCAGCAGATCTGTTTCAAATAAAAATACAAAAACAAAATGAAAAATTTGCTTAAGACTTGAGTCTAGTGTTTTTCATTTTCTCTTAGGCTGACTATTCAAATTGACAAACCAGCAGGAAATATGAAAAATACTTAAGTTATGTGCCTTATTATAGGATAAGTAACACAAAACTTTTCTCAAAAAACATTATATGATTGCACAGTGAAATAGCAAAAGCTGTCAATATGATATTCTGCATGCATCCCTAGTGTAAGTTACTAGGGTAGGAAATAAACCATTTATATTAATCCAAGGTAAACAGAAAATGAGACCAAATGAATGCGCTATTGTTTTTCATCAAATACAATGTTATTTAGGTGAAAATACAGTAAATATGTATTTTTAATAACAAAAGATAGTTTAAAGTCACAAAAAATATGATCATGAAAAACTGCAGATACTGATATGCTGTCAAGGATCTTAAAACTTGAAATAAAATAAGTATGGGACTGAGCTTTTCCCCTTTTCCACATACTGCTGAAATAAATGCTGAATTAGGCCCAAGGTTTTCTTCTAATTGCAAATAATTTTAAGGACAATGAAAATTTGTTGTGCAAATAATTATGCATATATATATTGTGTGGATTTAGATGGGTTAAAAATGAGAAATAAATTTTGATTTTTAAAAACAGTTCCATGCATCACATACTATTTATAAAATCTTACCAATTATTAAAATAAAGAGGACCTCTTGGATAATTTGGTATTTTAAAAATTGAGCTGTGGAAACATGGCCTCAGTACAGGGGTTCAGCATTTCTAACCAGTCATACATTGCTTGAGAGGTGAACCACATTTGCTATTTTGAGAAGTCAAGTTCAACCTAAGTGATCCCAGACAATTGTCGGGAAGTGAGGTGAAAATTTTCTACTTGATGATATCTTACAGAAATCCTAACACATATGAGAATGTGCCAGAGTTCACATTACACCCAGGAAGATGTCTGAAGGGATAGATACTGCAAAGTCATATGCCAAAAACAGCTTGGAGAAACTAGAGTTTTACAGGAGACATTAATATGAAAAAAAAAAAGTAGTTTCTTTCCTTTTCTAAAATCTAAACCTGTTAATTCTATGTGCATCTTTAACAGTAAGCAAAATGAAGCAATATTGAGCTTAAACTGCTGACTCTAGGAGTTAATTATTGTAGAATTGGAGGAGAGACTGGAGTTTCTGGTCTGAACATCCTAACAGATTGGTTTCAGAGCCACAATGTAACTATTTATATTGGTTATTCATTTTCTATGTGGCCAAGAACAGATTATTATAGTAAATTACTACAAATGGTTTGCAGCAAGGGTATTAAAGAATGGGCAATAATTTTTACTTCATATTTAATGAATCAAATCATTTCCTTAATTTTCCATGGTGTTTTATACTAGATTTAGTGAAGAACTTTAGAAATCAAGTTATTACTGACATTCATAAAACAAAACTCAATAAAATATGTCATTATATGGCAAAGTCAAATTAACCAATATTTACAACTAGCTGATGAATGGTACATATTTGACAGAATATTTACATATAGAATGTCTGAAGTTATATTCGTACAGGAATCAAAGATATAGTATGTTTTAGTCAATGTGCACAAATATGTATTTTGCATCATAAACCTATTGAAATAAAACAAATTTTAAATGTTTATGTGCTTAATGTATTACATACTTGTTACTTTGCAGAAAACAGAATAGCATTCCTTAAAGGGTACATTATTTTCCAGCTGCAGTACTGAGTGAGTTTTTTCTTGGGTAAGATAGTAACTGTATAGTCTTAAATTATTAAAGAGACTGTATTTTGTAATTGAACTATAAAGAAAAAATACTCTTTATAAAAAAATTCATGAAAGTGAATGTTTTGCTTACCCAAATTAAAGTACTATGCCTTTTGTGTTTTTTTTCCCTCATGTAGAAATTTATTTAATAATCAGTCCACCTTTCAATATTAATTTTTAACACTTCCATGAGTTTGGTAAAAGCAAATTCATGACCTTGAAATAGTAGTAAGTAATGTTCTTTTCTAAGTGATAAACTGAGACTTGCCAGTAGATTCTCATATCTAAAATTCCTGCAATAACCTGTGTATGCCTTAACATTCAGCTTTACTGAACAGATTTTTTGAAATAGATTGTGAAGAAGTTATTGCTATGTATTATTTCAAATGGTATTTCATGCTTCATTTTGATTTTCAATACCAGTAAGATATGGTGCTCTTCCTAAAAGAAGCTATTCCCACCTGGGAATATATTCTACTGATGCCCAGTAAAGAATCTCAAGAGAAATCACCTTGGGCAGTGGAAGCAGGTGAATTTGGGGTTGTAGAGACTTTTCTGCTGCTTCTATATCCTTTGAAAGACTAAGGTTCCTTTTAAAGGCAGTCTCAACTGTTTGACTCCGATATACCTTTTCCTTGTTTTGATCTCCAAATTTACTCTCCGTTTGTTGAAGTAACATTAATATTTGTGATACTACTTCCTCATGTCATTTAGAAAGGCACATTTCTTAAGTAAAGAAGGAAGCTGTCTTTACTTAAAGCTGCCATATAAACTTCCTTGGCTGAAGAGCCTGGGCCAATACCAATAGAGGTCCAGCAAGTGCTCCGGAGGCTCCAAACTTAAAGGCAAATCATCTGGTTGGGTGCGACAATGGAAGGTGACCGATCTCCACTCTGATCTCTTTCTTTTCAGAAAGGCTCCAGTGTCTGTGCAGAGCCTGCCTTTTGTGGTTTTATTGAACAGTTTATATGTTTCCCTTTTCTTCCTTTCTTGGCATGTCAGCTATACTTCTTTTGTTATTATTATTTTAAGTTAATTAATTAATTAACTAACTAATTACAGATTTTTCTGGTGAAAATTTTATTTATTGTATTATTAGTCTTCTCATTGAACCAAATTTTGGTTCTGGAATGCTATATGTACATATAATTGTTCATATATAAGAAAGAAAACCCATCAGCTATGAAATTCACAATAGAAACTGGTTGACTAAGGTAGGAAGGGAAGAGGGAGAATTAAAATGATCATATAATTTAGAATAAGAATGTCAAATAATCCCATGAATTTTTTATTTATGCAGGTAATATACCTCAGACTAAGTTTTAATTTATTCATTAAAACAGTATTTAGGTTCTATTATGTACAGACACACAGTTCTATTCTCAATGAGAGTTCTAAAGATAGTCTATAGATTTCCTTGCAAACTCATGTCAATTTTGACATCTAATTTGATACCTTTAAAATAAAAAAAAAATGGTTGTCCAAGGCTTTGCAATATATGTTTATAATGAATCTAAGTCCACTTTCCAATAACTCTATACTCATGGGTAGAATGAGCACCTTACAATATCAAAATAATACTAATTATTCCCTCCTATTCCCTGTATCAATGCCATCATTTATTTCACTTTTACATGTGCATACCCAAGCATTTGTATATATTTATGTAGATATACACACACACAAGATATATACATAAGCATACAGAATTGAATACATTGTTGATATGAATATTTTGAATAAACTGTTAGCTCAATTAAGAATAACAAAAACAAAAGTTTTAATTTTACTTACACTTACTCCTTTGATGCTGTTTCTTTTTTTATGTTGATCTGAGCTTCTGACATGATTATTCTTTCTTTTTAAAGAATATCTTTTAACACTTCTCACAGGTAGGTCTAGTGGCAACTAATTCTCTCATTTTTGTTTGTGTGAAGAGTCTTTATTTCTCCATGGATGGGACCGCTGTATACCACTGAGCTGGGGTACAAATTGTGATAGCAGCAAGGTCTGATCTCTGAGGAGGAGTCCTGACAACTACCATAGCAATTGTCAGAGAGAATCAAAGGATTGTTCGGGCAGCGTATTCTCTAACCACTCCACAGAGACTGATATTTGACTCACAAAAGCTCGGAAAGAAAAGAGAAAGTGAGTTATCAATTATTCATGGATTATATAAATTGGGGAAAATGTTGAGTGCCCCTAGGCACTGATTCCCAGACTCTTGATACTCTAGCCTAGGGGTTTCCAACTCCCCGGTTGCAGACTGGTACCAGTCTGTGGCCTATTAGGAACCGAGCCTCATAACAGGAGGTGAGCGACGAACCTGGGAGTGAGGCTTCATCTGTATTTGCAGCCGTTCCCCAGCACTAACATCACTGCCTCAGCTCTGTCTCAGATCATCAGGCATTAGATTCTCATAGAGGCACTGGTCCTTAGTGCCAAAAAAGATTGGGGACCACTGCCTAGCTAACACACAATCTGTGGTGGGGATCCCCGTACCTTATGTGGGACTTTATGCAGCTCCAAGTGCAGCACTGTGTGTGGCACTGTTAATGGTTCTTTATGTGGTGGCTTGAGGAAAACTCAACTTTTTGAGATCCCCAATTTTAGGCTGGGAAATCATGGCAATACACAAAACAACAACAACAACAACAACAACAACAACACCACAATGCAGTAGGCATTTAGCAGCACCGTGCCTCAGATCTGTAGGCATACTGTATCTTGGCATCGTACTGAGGAATTCTTCGCTGACAAAAATTTGTTGCTTCATCATACTTTAGTCAGATCGCTAAAATTTCTCTTTGGCTCATAAGTGCATTTCCTTATAATATCCAGTTTTAGTAAAAATTGCTAAGTCGGTTTCACCAGAACCTCCAGAGGAACTGTGTGCGGGGGGGGGGGGGACCTCAGCACCGTATCAGGAGTACTCTGGTGGCGCACTGGGAATGTACACCAACACTGTATCTTGGATGTACCTTAGTACCACACCACAGACACACCTCAGCGCCACACCGTGGCTGTACCTCCTAGGCTAGTCTATGCACTTCCTTGTAAAATCCAGTTTTAACAAGAAGTCTAAGTCAGTTTCACCAGAACCTTCATACCGAACCACAGGTGGACCTCGGTATTGTACCAGGTATACCCTGGCACTGGATCACATGTGTATCCCGGTGCCATATCTTGGTCATGCCTCAGTACTGTAATGCAGACGCATCTCAGCAACGTTACAGCTGTTGTACCGGAGCACGGTTCGTCAGACGCACCTCGCACCTCGAAACCTTATCACAGTTGTACCTCTGACCTTAGGGCAGATGCCCCTCAGCACTATACCATGGGTGTACCTCAGCACTTACTTCGAGGTCTTACTGTGGCACTCCTGTGATAAAGATTCTTTGCCTTATTATATCTTTAGTCAGGCTCAGTCTCTAGCTTTTTCCTTGGAACATCCGTGCACTTCTTGTAAAATTTAGTTTTAGCAAAAATTCTGGTAAATCATTTTCTCTAGAAACTCTATACCGAACCCTGGTGGAGCTCGGCGCTGTATCACGTGTACCCTGGTGCCGCATCACAACAGTACCCCAGCGCCAATATCTCTAAAGACCTCTGCACCGTTTGGCAGTTATACCTCAGCGCCATATGGCGGACGCACCTCAGAACCTTAGCGCAGTTGGATCCCAGCACCTTAGGGTGGCTGCTCTCGGCACTTACTTCTAAACCTTACCGTGGCACTCTTCTGTGATGAAGTTTCTTTGCTTCATTAAACCATTTAGTTAGGCTCCCTCCCTAATTTTTTCCTTGGCTCCTCTGCTCACTTCCTTGTAACATCCAGTTTTAACAAGAACTCTGCTAAGTCAAGTTCACCAGAACCTCCACATCGAACCATGGGTGGATCTCAGCACTGTACCAGTGGTACCCTGGCACTGTATCGTGAATGTACCCCGGCACTGCATCGTGAATGTACCCCAGCTCTGTAACTCAGATGTACCAGGGAACTGTGTGTGTGGGGGGGGGGGGCGTACCTCGGCACTTCCAGGTCTTATCGTGGCACTCTTTTGTGATTAGGAGTCTTTGCTTCATTATACTTTTTAGTCAGTATCGCTCTTTAACCTTCTCCTAGGTGCATCTGTGCATTTTTCCTTGTAAAATCCAGTTGTAGCAAGAACTCTACTAAGTCAGTTTCTCTAGAACACCAATACGAACCTCAGGTGGACCTCAGCTCCATACTAGGTGTATCTTGCTGCCAGACTGTGGGTGTACTCCAGTGCTGTACCACAGATGTACTTTGGCACCATACTGAAGATGCACCTCAGCACCATGTGGCAGTTGTACCTCGGTACCGTGCTCAGGTGCACCTAGGCACTTACTTCCTGGCCTTTCCGTGGCATCCTTTTGTGACAAAGATTTTTTGTTTTATTATACTTTTTAGTCAGACACTTTCTTTGTTTCTCCTAGGTTCCTCTGTGCGTTTCCTTGTAAAATTTAGTTCCAGCAAGAACACTGTTAAGTCAGTTTCATCAGAATCCCACCACCCCTCCTTATGTGATTACTCTGAATATTTGATCAGGATCTTCATCCTTCACCAACCACCAGGTGATATTTGATCGCCCTATCCTGTCTTCAGCAAGAATCGTGTTAGGTTTATGCTAGGTTCATTTAGCCAGAACCCCCTTTCCCTTTTCCCTGATATTTTCTCCTAGTTCTTTTCCATTCACTGTTCCCTACGATGCTCCTTGTCTGTATATTCTCACCTGCTCATGCTTACACAGGGTTCAGCCCAGTCTCTCCCACACTGTTAAGTCCCAGTTGTACTGGTCCCTATATCTACACCATGATCCTGAATAAAGTCTATCTTACCATTATTAACAAGTGTCATCCAATATCTTTTTAACAGTAGTACTTCCAGGTAGCACAACTAAACACCCAAAGTGGCAACAAACTTCACCCTCCAGCACAAGTCAGTACGCAGCATCCGATGAGGCACAGTACTTTGGCTGCCCCTAGTGGTACCACAAGGGGTAAGGCAGCATGTACCTCGGTCTCGGAGGACAGATGTACCTCCGCAGGTACCCACTGATCGCCCTCAGTCTTATAGCGCGGACGTACCTCTGAACCATTTTGCGGAGGAACATCAGCACTGGGTGTTACTCTGATACGCTCTTATTTCACGCTTTAGTCAGGCTTCTGTACCTTCTCCTAGGCTCCTTGTGATCTTTCTCACAAAAAAAATGTAGTTTTAACAAGAACCTAGCTAGGTCAGTTTCTCCCAAACCCGCCACCCTCCATTTTTGTGGGGTTTGGCACTCTTCATAGCACGTTTCGAGTGCTTAATAATACCCGTCTTACTATCTTGACAAGCGTCATTGCATACTGCGACACAGTGCAGCTGCACTGACTGTACTGTGCGCCGGATCTGAACACCGTTAAATGGCATCACACTCAACACCTTGCGCAGCACCGCGCTTAGCTCTGTTGGGGGCCTTCACGTATCCTTGCGCAGTGCTGCAGCGCTTGGTGCTGTTAGCAGCACTCTTCCAGGAATCCAGAGGAGGGCTCAACTGCAGGAGGTCCCCCATTCTGTGTGGAAATCACAGCAATATCTGACCGAAAAACATGATGCAAACCCCACCATGCAGTAATTTTGCTACAACCAGCAGTGCCATTTTTGGGGTGACTGCCGATGTGTCCATTTGGTGGGTGCAAACGGTCTAAGGGCGGATCCTCTCTGTTTGATGTGATCCACTCCGCTGGGCAATACTAATTCTTCTACACGCATGCCCTGGACTCATTTTGAACAGAAACAATAACAGACACAAAAATGATCGCCACAAAGGGAGAAGTGTATTATACTCACAGTACCCTAGGAACAGGATGCACGGTAGGCCATGGAGGGCCACAAGGGAAAGTGGCCTTCAAGATCAGATGGCAAGGAAGAAGAGGGTGACGTCGGCAGGAGACTTTACAGAGTTTCTCTCAGAAGGAATGAACAAAGCAAGGTAAACAAGAGGTCCGAACTTATGATTTATTTGTTTCTTCTGTGTTGTCTAATTTGTTGGCATACAAATGTTTTCGTAGTCTCTATGGTTCTTAGTATTTCTCTGGTAAGAGTTGTAACATCTCTTCTTTCATTTCTGATTTTATTGGTTTGAGTCCTCCCACTTTTTGTCTTGGTCGATCTAACTAAAGTGTTTCAAAAAAAGAGTTGCCTTCTTTTCAAAAAGGCAACTCTTATTTCGTTGATATTTTCTATTGTCTTTCCAGTCATTATTTCATTGATTTCTACTTGAATCTGTATCATCTCCTTCCTTCTGCTGACTTTTCTCAGTGCGTTGTTCTCTGTATTATTTTTTGAGGTTCAAGTTAGGGTTTTTAGATCTTTTGTTATTCTTAATGTAGTGTTTTTTTTTTAATTATAGATGTCCCTTTTAGAATTACTTTTGCTGCATGTCATAAGCTTTGGCTTGTTGTTTTTTTCATTTTTGTTTGTGTCAGGATACTTTGTGATTTCCCTCATTATTTCCTCTTTGATCCATTGGTTTTTCTAGAGTTGTGGTTTAATTTCTACATGTTGTGAATTTTCCATTTTTTCTCTCACCAGGAAGTTCTATCTTCATACTACTGTGATCAGAAAAGATAGTTGCATGAATCCAATCTTGACACTGCAGTCCACCTTTCAGTCACTCTGTGGTACTTTAGGGGACACTATTGCAGCGGCATCGTGTTTGGCATTGCAGTGGCTCTCTGCATGGCAACTCAGGAAGCACTCAGCTTCTTGAGCTCCCCATTTTTAGGCTGGAAATCACTGCATTACCCTACGGAAAAAAAACAAAACAAAACAAAACAATGCAGTAGCTATTAAGCAGCAAGTGTGAGAACAACCAGCAGTGCCCTTTAGTCAATGGTTCCTCTGGTGGGTCCAGTTGGTTAGCCCAAGCAGCCTTAGTGTATAAATACTCTCTGGTGTGATCTACCCTGCTAGCAATGCCAATTATTCTAAAAATGTACCCTGGACTTGTTACAGCAGTAATACTGGGACACACAAATGCCTAAATGATTGTCATGAAGGAAGAGGTTTTTTTTTTATTAATTTCAGGGTCCTCTAGAAACAAGAGGAATGAGCTGTCACACAGGGCCATCAGGGGAAGCAGTCTGCAAGATCAGCAGGCAGCGAGGGATGGAAGGTGGGGGAAAACAGGGACACGAACCTTTATGGATTCTTAAGAAAGAATGAGCAGAGCAAAGTAAGCCTGCTATATAAACTTATGGTTAGAAAGTTTTAACAGTTTTGGCAGACTCTGACCCATTTATAGCGATATCCTTCACTGTCTAAAATCTTGTTGCAGAGGCTCTGAGGATCCCTTAGAAAATTCTGAATCTTAGAATCTCACGCTATGGCATTTAATTGCTGCTTTTCCCAGACAGTGAACCATAACAATAAACCCATGTTAGAGACCCTTAGAGGTTAGTCTTACCCTTTTCTTAGTATTTTTTTGCTCTCCTCTCATTGTATAAAAGAATATATAACATTAAATGTACCCTCTTAAGTATTTTTAAGTGTATAGTTAGTGTTAAGTATATTCATATTGTTTATCAATGATATCTAGAACTTTTTCTCTTGTAGTCCTGAAACTTTGTTAGTAAAAATACATTGCCTCTCACCTCCCCACATTCTTGGTAATCTCTATTCTACTATTCTTTCTTTGATTTGACTACTTTAGTTATCTTGTATGAGTGGAATACATATTTGTATATTTTATGATTGGCTCATTTTGCTTAACAGAACCTCCTTGATGTCCATTTATGTAGTGGAATGTGACAAGGTTTTTAAAAAAGACTGCATTGTGTGTATATACCCCATTTTGTCTCTCCTTTCATTTATATATGGATATTTGGGTTGATTTTACCTCTTGGGTATGGTGAATATTATGTGATGAACATAGGGGTCTGAATATCTTTGAGATTCTATTTTGAGTAATTTTGGATAAATATCTAGAAGTGGGATTGCTGGATGATATTTTATTCTCTTTTTATATTTTTGAAAAATCTCCATACTGTTTTCTATAATAAGTAGAGTATTTTACATTCACCTCAAGTACTCTCAGTTTCCAGCTTCTTCTTTTTCCCAGCAACAGTTGTTATTTTCTGTTATTTTGTTATAGCCATCCTGATACATGTGAGGTGATATATTGTAGTTTTGATTTGCCTTTCCCTGATAATTAGTGGTGTTGAGCATCTTTTAATATATTAGTTGGCCATTTATAAACTTTTTATGGAGAAATGTCTATTCAAACGTCTGCCTATATTTTAATCAAGTTATTTGTTTTGTTTTCATTGAGTAGTAAAAGTTCTTTAAATGTGCTTGATTGGAAATCCTTTATCAGATATATGTTTTACAATTATTTCTTCTCATTGTGTAAGTTGCCTTTACTCTGTTGGTAGTTTTTTTTGATGTGCAGAAGTTTTAAACTTTGATGTGGTCCCATTTGTCTATTTTACAAAAATTTATACGAATAATGTATTTGTGTATTTCTCTTGTAATACATAACAATTGAATTCACATTGATTATTATAATAGTTTTCCATAAGTGTGTATCAAATTGATACAAACTTAGTGGCTTAACCTAAACCAATTTATTAGTTCACAGTTCTATAATTAGAATTGCCCATGTTGTATTTAGAACTGAGCCCAATCTCTCCCTAACTCTAAAATCCCAATTGTGGAGGTTTCTCTATCTATTGTATGGTCCTGAAAAAAACCTGTCTTACAATTTTAACAAGTGTCATTGAATATCTTTTTTTTAAAATTTATGTTGGAACATACCACATTTGGCACCACTGCACTTCAGTGCTGCTCTGTACCTCACATCTTACATGGCATTATACATGGCACCATACATGGTTCCAGACCTCAGCACTGTACTTTCATCTATGAAATAGTGAATCTTGGCTCCGTAGGTGGAACCACAGGTAGTACCATATTTAGCACCATACAGAAGCACTGTATTGAGAGACTCATCAATGACAAATATTCTTAGTTTCGCCATACTTAAGTCAGACTGCTGAACCTTCTCCTAGACTGATATGTGCACTTCTTTTAAAATCCAGTATTAGCAAGAATCCTGTAAAGTCACTTTCACTAGAACCCTCCACTCTCCATATCTGATCACCTTGGATATCTGATCAAGATCATTATTTTTCACCATCCTCCAGCTGATATCTAATTATGCTAACCCGTCTTCAGCAAGAATTGTGTTAGGTTCATTTAGCCAGAGCCCTTGCTATTCTGATGTTTTATCTTAGTCATTTTCTTCCACTGTCTCCCACACTGCTTTCTGGCTATACAGACATACCTTGGAGATATTTCAGGTTTGATTCCAGACTACCTCAATAAAGCAAGTATTGCAATAAGGCAAGTCATCATCATTTTGCTGGTAGAGGATCTTACCTTCAATTTATAAAAAAAATGCAACATGTTTAAAATTATACTACAAACTATAAGCTAGTAATCGAAACAGTATGGTACTGACACAAGCACAAACACATAGATCAATGGAATAGAACAGAGAGCCCAGAAATAAACCCATGTTTATATGGTCAATTAATCTATGACAAAGGAAGCAATAATAATATATTATGGAATAAAGACAGTCTCTTTAATAAATGGCATTGGAAATATTGAACAGATACATGCAAAAATGAATCACTTTCTTATACCATATACAAAAATGAACTCAAAATGGATTAAAGACTTAATTTTAAGACCTGAGACTATAAAACTCTTTGAAGAACACATAGGCAGTAAACTTGTTATATCGATCTTAGTAACATACATGTATTTTTTGATATATCGCCTAGGAGAAAGGCAACAAAAGTTAAAAAAAAAAATAAAACAAATGGGATTACATCAAACTAAATAGGTTTCACAGCAAAGGGAACCATTAACAAAACAAAAAGGCTACCTACTAAACAGGAGAAGATATTTGCAATGGTATATCCAATAGGGGTTAATATTCAAAATATATAAAGAACTCATACATTTCAATAGCAAAATAAATAATCCAATTAAAAAATTCCAGAGGACCTGAATATACATTTGTCCAAAGATGACCGAGAGCTATGTGTAAAGATGCTCTGCATCACTAATCATCAGAGAAATGAAATCAAAAGCACACCTCACATGTCAAAATTAATATCAGAAAGACAACAAAGAAGCATTGGTGAGAGTGTGGAGAAAAAATAGCCTCATGCACTGTTGGTTTAATTGTCAACTGGAGCAGCCTCTATGGAAAACAGTACATAGCGTTCTTAAAAAATTAAAAATAGAATGACCATATGACCCAGCAATCTCACTTTAGGGTATTTGTCTGAAAAAATAAAAAATACTAATTTAAAAACATATATGCAGCCCTATGTTCACTGAAGCATATTTACAATAGCCATGACACGAAAGCAATTTAGGTGCTCAATCACAGATGAATGAATAGGAAGATAAGGTATATATATATATACAATGAATATTAATCAGCCATGAAAATGAATGAAATCTTGCCATTTGCGACAACACCTATCAACCTAGAGGGCATTATGAGAAGTGAAATAGTTTAGACAGAGAAAAGCAAATGCCATATAATTTCACTTACACATGGAATAAAAAACAAAACAATTGAACAAACAAAATAAAACTAAAACAATTCATAGATGCAAAGAACAAACATAATTCCTAGAGGAGAGAGGAATGGAGGGTGCACAAAAAGGTGAAGAATACTAAGAGTACAAACTGCCTGTTGTAAAATAAGTTATGGGGATTTAATGTACAGCATAGGGGATAGTCAAAATCTTGTAATAGTTATTTATGGTGACAGATGGTTACTAAACTTATCATGATGATTACCTTGTAAGGTATATCAATGAATAATTGCTATCATAAACCTGAAACTAATATAACATTGTAAGTCAACTATAATTTAAAAATAAATTTTAAAACTCTGCAATCTCTTTTGAAAGAAATAAAACAAAGTGCAATACAATGAGGTGTATCTGTATATTTCTACTTGATCATGCTGTATTTAGAGTTGAGTTCAGTCTCTCTTCCACTGTAAAGTCTCAATTACAGTGGTTCCTAACCCATGCTAAAGTCCTGAATAAATCTGTCTTACCATCTTTAACGAATGTCATTGAATATTCTTTTTCTTTAACAGTGGCACTGTGAGACATTGCACTTCAACGTCGTAGGTGGCATTGTAGGTCAGCACCGTGCAGGACTCCGTAGGCTGCATCCTATGTGGTACGGTCCTTTGGCTGTTCCTATGTGGTACCATAGGCGATACTGTACCTCTCAGCACTATACCGCAGATGTACTTCCATGCTGAACTTCGATAAAACCTCAGCACCATGCCATAGCCCTGTCCAACAGACACACCTCAGAACCCTATCACAGTTGCACCTATGCACCTAAGGGCAAATGCACTGTGGCAACAACTGTGGACATACTCTGCACTTACTTCCAGGTCTTACCATGGCACTCTTTAGTAATGAAGATTCTTTGCTGCATTATACCTTTTAGTCAAGCTCGCTTCTTAACCGTCTCTTGGCTCATCTGTGCACTTCCTTGTAAAATCCAGTTGTAGCAAAAACTCTGCTAAATAGATTCACCACACTGAACTGCAGGTGGATTCTGGCACTGCACCAGGTGTACCTTGGTGCCGCATTGCAGATGTACCCCAGCGTCGTATCTTGAATGATCTCGGCACTGTGCGGCAAACGCAACTCAGCACCGTAACGCAGTTGTACTTCAACACTCTGTGGCAGATGTACCTCAAAACCTTACTGCGGTTGTAGCTCTCTGCACTTTAGGTTGGATGCCCCTTGACACTTAATTCTGTTTTACTGTGGCACTCTTTTGCAAAAAAGATTCTTGGATTCATTACACTGTTTTATCATGCCTGCTCCCTGACCTTTTCCTTGAATTGTCTGAGCACTCTCTTGTAAAATCCAGTTTTAAACAAGAAATCTTCTCTGTCAGTTTGACCAGAACCTCCAATACCGAACAATGGTGGACGTCGGCACCATACCAGGTGTACCCATGCGCTGCATCGTGAATGTACCCCAGCTCTGTATCGTGAATGTACCTCAGTACCACACCGCAAATGCACCTCGGCAACGTACCACGGACGTACCTCTGCACTTACTTCCAGGTCTTACCGTGGCACTCTCTCGTAATGAAAATTCTTTGCTTCATTATACCTTTCAGTCAGGCTCACTCCTTAACCTTCTCTTGGCTCATCTGTGCACTTCCTTGTAAAATCCAGTTGTAGCAAAAACTCTGCTAAGTCAGATTCACTAGAACCTCCACACTGAACCGCAGGTGGATCCTGGCACTGTACCAGGTGTAATTTGGTGTCGCATCGCAGTTGTACCCCAGCATCGTACCTTGAATGACTTTGGCACTGTGCAGCAAATGCAACTCAGTGCCGTAAGGCGATTGAACCTCAACTCTCTATGGCAGACGCATCTCAGAACCTTATCGTGGTTGTAGCTCTGCACTTTAGATTGGATGCCCCTTGGCACTTAATTCTAGGTTTTACCATGGCACTCTTTTGTAACGAAGATTCTTGGATTCATTACACTGTTTTATAATGCTCACTCCCTGACCTTTTCCTTGAATTGTCTGAGCACTCTCTTGTAAAATCCAGTTTTAAACAAGAAATCTGTCATTTTGACCAGAACTTCCAATACCGAACAACAGTGGATGTTGGCACCATACCAGGTGTACCCACGCGCTGCATCGTGAGTGTACCTCAGTACCACATCGCAAATGCACCTCGGCAACGTACCACGGACGTACCTCTGCATTTACTTCCAGGTCTTACTGTGGTACTCTTTCATAATGAGAATTCTTTGCTTCGTTATACCTTTCAGTCAGGCTTGCTCCTTAACCTTCTCTTGGCTCATCTGTGCACTTCCTTGTAAAATCCAGTTGTAGCAAAAACTCTGCTAAATCAGATTCACGAGAACCTCCCAACTGAACCGCAGTGGATCTCGGCATTGTACCAGGTATACCGTGGTGCCACATCACGAATGTACTGCAGCACCAAACCTCCGATGACTCAGCACTGGATGGCAGACACACCTCCACACCATAGCATGGTCGTACTCCAAAACCTTATGGTGGGTGCACCTCAGAACCTTGCCGTCATTTTATCTACACCTTAGAGTGGGTGCCCCATCTCACTTAATTCTAGGTCTTTCTGTGGCACTCTTTTGTGATGAAGCTTCTTTGCTTCATTATACATTTTTGCCATGCTTGCTTCCTAACCTTTTTCTAGGCTCATCTGCACACTTCTTTGTAAAATTCAGTTTTAGCAAAATACTAAGTCAGTTTCACCAGAATCTCCATACAGAACCACGGTGGATCTCGGCACCTTACCACATGTATGCGGGTGCTGCATCGCGGATGTACCCAAGCGCTGAATCTCATGTGACCTCGGACCTATACTGCAGATGCACCTCAGTGCAGATGCACCTCAGTGCCATAGAAGTTGTACCTCAGACCCATATGGCAGACGCGTCTCAGAACTTTACTGCGGTTGTATCTCTCCACCCTAGGGTGGATGTCCCTAGGCACTTCTAGGTCTTACTGTGGCACTCTTTTGTGATGAAGATTCTTAGCTTTACTATACTATTTAGTCAGGTTCACTCCCTAACCTTTTTTTTTTTTTTTTCACTCATCTGCTCGCTTCCTTGTAAAATCCAGTTTTAACAAGAACTCTGCTAAGTCAGCTTCACCAGAACCTTCACATCAAACAATGGGTGGATCTCAGCACCATGCTACCTGTATCCTGGTGCTGCATCGTGCATGTACCCCAGCTCTGTATCTTGTATGTACCTCTGAGTACTGTACTGCAAATGTACCTCGGCAATGTACCGTGGACATACCTGCACATTTATTTTCAGCTCTTACCGTGGCACTCTTTTTTAAATTACGATTCTTGCTTTATATCATTTAGTCAGTCTTGTGCCCTAACCTTTTCCTTGGCTCAGCCGCACGCTTCCTTGTAAAATCCAGTTTTAGCAAAAACACTGCTAAGTCAGAGTCACCGGAACCTCCACGTTGAACCGTGGGTGGATCTCAGCACTGTACCAGATGTACCTTGATGCCACATCACATATGTACACTAGCACCATCTCGAATGACCTCGGCACTGTGCGGCAGACGCACCTCAACGTTGTAACGTAATTGTATCTCACACTCTATGGCGGATACACCTCATAATCTTACTGAGATTGTAGTTCTGCACCTTAGGTTGGATATCTCTTGGCACTTAATTCTAGGTCTTACCGTGGCACTCTTCTGCAATGAAGATTCCTGGATTTATTACACTGTTTTGTAATGCTCACTCCCTAAACTTTTCCTTGGATCATCTGAGCACTTTGTTTGTAAAATCCAATTTTAACAAGAAATCTGCTAAGTCAATTTCTCTAGAACTTTCATACTGAACAATGGTGGATGTTGACATCGTATCAGGTGTACCCTGGCAATGCGTCATGAATATACCTCAGCTCTGTATCTCAAATGTACCTCAGTACTGTACCGCAAGTGCACCTCGGCAACATACCTTCGCACCTTAGGGCAAATGCACTTCGGCAACAACTGTGGATGCACCTCTGCACTTACTTCCAGGTCTTACTGTGGCAGTCTTTTGTAATGAAGATTATTTGCTGCATTATGCCTTTTAGTCAGGCTTGCTCTCTAATGTTCTCTTGGCTCATCCGTGCACTTCCTTGTAAAATCCAGTTGTAGCAAAAACTCTGCTAAATCAGATTCACCAGAACCTCCACAATGAACCGCTAGATTTCGGTGCTGTACCAGATGTACCTTGATGCTGCATCGCAGATGTACCCCAGCACTATATCTTGAATGACCCTGGCACTGTGTGGCAGAAGCACCATCTCACAGTAGCGCGGTTGTATCTCAACACCCTACAGCAGAAACACCTCAGAACCTAACCACTATTTTAATTCTGTACCTTAGGTTGGATGCCCCTTGGCACTTAATTCTAGGTTTTACTGTGGCACTCTTTTGTGATGAGGATTCTTTGCTTCATTATACTCTTTTTTGTCATGCTCGCTCTCTAACCTTTTTTTTAGGCTCATCTGCACACTTCCTTGTAAAATCAAATTTTAGCAAAATACTGCTAAGTCAGTTTCACTAGAATTTCCATGCCGAACCAAAGTGGAACTCAGCACCGTACCATGTATACCCTGGCACTGCATCGTGAATATACCCCAGTACTTACTGCAAATGCACCTCGGCAACGTACCGCAGTCGTACCTCAGCACTTACTTTCAGTCTTACTGTGGAACTCTTTCGTAATGAAGATTCTTTGCTTCGTTATACTTTTTAGTCAGGCTTCTTCCCTAATCTTTTGTTTGGCTCATCTGGGCACTTTGTAAAATTCAGTTTTAACAAGAACTCCTCTAAGTCAGTTTCTCCCGAACCTCTGCACTGAATCGTGGGT
Source organism: Eidolon dupreanum (assembly GCA_028627145.1). Classification (NCBI taxonomy): domain Eukaryota; kingdom Metazoa; phylum Chordata; class Mammalia; order Chiroptera; family Pteropodidae; genus Eidolon; species Eidolon dupreanum. The sequence continues at coordinate 148,025,244 of CM053503.1, forward strand.
GGATCTTGGGCATCCGTATCAGATATAACCTGGAGCTGCATCATGAATATACTTCAGCACTGTATCTCGGATGTATCTTGGCATTACAGTTCAGGTGTACCTTGGCACATACTTTAAGTCTTAACCATGGCACTATTTTGTGATGAAGATTCTTTGTTTCATTATACTTTTTAGTCAGGCTTGCCCCCTAACTTTCTCCTACACTCATCTGTGCAATTTCTTGTAAAATCTAGTTTAAAAGAGAACACTGCTAAGTCAGTTTCACCAGAATCCCACCGCCCTCCATATGTGATTATTCTGAATATCTGATCAGGATCCTCATCCTTCACCATCTTCCAGGTGATATTTGATCACCCTATCCTTTTATAAAAATTAAATTTATTGGGGTGGCATTGGTTAGTAAATTTATATGTTTCACAGGTACGATTCAAAAATATGTCATAGCGTATTGCATTGTGTGTTGACTGTCTAAAGTAAGTTTCCTTCCATCACCCGCTTTATCCTTACCATCTTCCTCTGCCCCCTTCCCGTCACCCTATCCTGTCTTCAGCAAGAATCGTGTTAGATTCATTTAGCTAGAACCCGTCCCATCCCTTTTCTCTGATGTTTTCACTTAGTAAGTTTTCATCCACAGTCACCAAGCTGCTCCTCGGTTGTATATTCTCTGCTGTGTAAAACCTGGTCAGGGAGAGTCTGAGGACCTCAGAAATAAATCCTGAATCTTAGGACTCATTTATCATGGCTAATAGCCATTTCTCTGGTCAGTAAGCCTTAGATTGGAGCTTGTGATACAAACCCTTTCAAGTTTGACTTCCCCTCATTCTCTGTCCTTTATTTTTTCCCCATATTTTTCATTTTGTAAAAAATAGACAATATTAAATCTGTCATCTTAACCATTTTAAGTGCATAGCTTATTAGAGTTAACTATATTCATATTGTTGTTCATCAGATCTCTACAACTTTTTCATCCTGCAATCTCGAAACTGTATAACCAAAAAGCACAAATATGCTTCCCTAATCTTTGGCAATCCTGAAACCATATAACCAATAAGCATGAACATGCTCCCGTAATATTTGGTAATCTCCATTCTATACATATAAGTGTGATCATACAGTATTTTTCTTCCTTGTAACTGGTTTTTTTAGCATAATTTCCTTGGTATCCATTCATGCAGAAGCGTGTGGCAGGATTTTTCTTAAGGCTTCATAATCTTCCATATTTACCCCTTTTTCTCTTTCTATTCATCCATGCATGGATGTTTGAATTGGTCCTACCTCTTGGCTATTGTGAATATTTTTTTTATGTACATTGGGTCCAAATATCTCTTTGAGATCCTACTTTGAGTAGTTTTGGATGAATATCCAAAAGTGGGATGGATTGGTGAAGTGTATAGTATTCTACCTTTTTATATTTTGCAGGGATCTCCATACTATTTTCTACAATGGCTACACTATTTTACTTTCTCATCAAAAGTACTCTTGGGTTCTAACGTCTCCATTTCTCTAGTAACAATTGTTATTTTCTGTTTTTTTTTGGTAGTTGCCATCCTGGTGCATGTGAGGTGATGTCATTGTGGTTTTGATATGTATTTCCCTGATGATTAGTGATAATGAGCTTCTTTTAATTTGCTTGCTAGTCATTTGTATATCTTCTTTGGAGATATGTCTATTCAAACACTGTCTCCCTTTTAAATTGACTTATTTGTTTTATTGTTATTTGTATAAGTTCCTTAAATATGCTGGATAGGAAACCCCTTATTAGATATATCCTTTGAAATTATTTTCATTCATTCCATAGGTTGCCTTTTGTTCTGTTTCCTTTGACTTGCAGAAGTTTTAAAGTTTGATGTAGTCAGTCTCAGTTGTCTATTTTCTCCAAATTTCTAAAGATGATATGTTTGTGAATTTCTTGTGTAATAAGCATAATTGAATTTACATTGATTACTGTAATAGTTTTCTATTGCTCTTAAACAAATTGCCAGAAACTTAGTGGCTTAAATTAAACCCATTTATTAGTTCACAGATCTGTAGTCAGAACTGCTCATGCCGTATTTGGAGTTGAATCCAGTTTCACCTCCACTCTAAAATCTCAAATGCAGAGCTCCCTATACCTATTTTTTCTGATCCTGAATAAAGCCTGTCTTACCCTTTTAACAAGTGTCATTGAATATCTTTTTTTTCTTTACATCCATTGTGTGTAGACATTGTACCTCTGCTCCATATGCAGAACCTTACCTCTGCATTGTATGCAGCACTATAAGTGTGGCTGCATAGATGGTACAATATTTAGGTACCATACAGTAGTTCTGTAGTATAGCATTCTTTGGTGCCAAAGATTCTTTGCTTCACCATACTTTAGTCAGGGTTCTGGACCTTCTCCTAGGCTCATATGCGTACCTCCTTGTAAAATCCAATTTTTAATAAGAACCCTGCTAAATCATTTTCAACAGAACCCCAGCCTTCAATTCTGAACACCTTTGATATCTGATCAGGATCTTTGCCCTTCACTGTTCCCAGGTGATAATTGATCGTCCTGGACTGCTTCAGCATGAACTGTATTGGGTTGGTTTAGAACCCACTGTATCCCTGATGTTTCCGCTCAGTCATTTTTTGTGCACTGTTTCCACCCTGAACCTTGGCTATAAATTCCCCACTTGCCCATGTTGTATTAGGAGTTAAGTGCAGTCTCTCTCCCACAATAAAGTCCCAATTGGAGAGGTCCCTGTACCTACCTATTGCTATCCTGAATAATGCACGTCTTATCAATTTAAACAAGCATCATCGCATGCTGCGACACACTGCAGCTGCACTGTATTACATCTCCAGACCTGAGCGCGGTAAGCCGCGTTAGGCGCGGCACCTAGGCACACTGAGAACCGCACTTTTGGGCTCCTTCACACATTTTGCGCAGCTCTGCTGGGCTTGGCGGTCTTCACAGCACTCTTCCAGGTTTGAAAGTAGGACTCAGCTATAGGCGCTCCTCCATATAGCATGGGAAGTCCCGGCAACATCTGATTAAAAACAACAAAACAACAACAAAAACAACACAATGAAGTACCCATCATGTATCAATTGTGCTACAACCAGCGGTGTCACCTTTGGAGTGGCCATTGCTATTGCATCTAGTTGGTAGGTGCAAACAGTCTAAGGGCGGATCCTCTCTGTTTGGTGTAACCCACCCCACTTGGCAATGCTAATTATCCTACAGGTATGTCTTGGACTCATTTTGAATAGAAACAATAACAAACAGACACGAAAATGATTGCCACAAAGGGAGAAGTTTGTATTATACTCACAGTACCCTAGGAACAGGATGCACGGCAGGCCATGGAGGGCCACAAGGGAAAGTGGCCTTCAAGATCAGATGGCAGGGAAGAAGAGGGTGACGTGGGCAGGAGACCTTACAGAGTTTCTCTCAGAAGGAATGAACAAAGCCAGGTAAACAAGAGGTCCGAACTTATGATTTATTCGTTTCTTCTATGTTATCTAATTTGTTGGCATACAAATGTTTTCGTAGTCTCTATGGTTCTTTGTATTTCTCTGGTAAGAGTTGTAATGTCTCTTCTTTCATTTCTGATTTTATTGGTTTGAGTCCTCCCACTTTTTGTCTTGGTTGGTCTAACTAAAGCGTTTCAAAAAAAAGAGTTGCCTTCTTTTCAAAAAGGCAACTCTTATTTCGTTGATATTTTCTATTGTCTTTCCAGTCATTATTTCATTGATTTCTACTTGAATCTGTATCATCTCCTTCGTTCTGCTGACTTTTCTCAGTATGTTGTTCTCTGTATTATTCCTCGAGGTTCAAGTTAGGTTTTTAAAGATCTTTCGTTATTCTTAATGTAGTGTTTTTCATTATAGATGTTCCTCTTAGAATTACTTTTGCTGCATGTCATAAGCTTTGGCTTGTTGTTTTTTTCATTTTTGTTTGTGTCAGGATACTTTGTGATTTCCCTCATTATTTCCTCTTTGACCCATTGGTTTTTCTAGAGTTGTGGTTTAATTTCTACATGTTGTGAATTTTCCATTTTTTCTCTCACCAGGAAGTTCTATCTTCATACTACTGTGATCAGAAAAGATAGTTGCATGAATCCAGTCTTGACACTGCAGTCACCTTTCGGTCACTCTGTGGTGCTTTAGGGGACACTATTGCAGCGGCATTGTGTTTGGCATTGCAGTGGCTCTCTGCATGGCAACTCAGGAAGCACTCAGCTTCTTGAGCTCCCCATTTTTAGGCTGGAAATCATTGCATTACCCTACGAAAAAAAACAAAACAATGCAGTAGCTATTAAGCAGCAAGTGTGAGAACAACCAGCAGTGCCCTTTAGTCAATGGCTCCTCTGGTGGGTCCAGTTGGTGTACCCAAACTGTCTAAGGATATGTCACCTCCTCTGGTGTGAAATCACCCTGGCGCGAAACCATCCTGCTTGGTCTGCATATTGTTTTAAAATGTATCCTGTACTTGCTTTGAGCAGAAAAAGCAAGCAGACAGATGTGAAAATGATTGCCATGAAGGAAAATATTTTCATTATACTCATGGTCTCCTAGAAACAGATGGCAGGTCAGTACACAAAGAGCTACTGGAGAAGTGGGGAAAGAATGGGCTAAGTAAGGTAAGCCTGGGGTACAAACTATCATTGGAAAGTTTAAGTAGTTTTTGCGGACTCTGTGCTATAGGGTCGATCTCCAGTTGTCTGAAGGACTGGAGTTAGAATCTTGGACAGTAGAGGCCTGATCTAAGAAGCCAGGTGGTGGGTATGGACTCTGGGATTGGTTTGCTTTCTACCTAAGTTTTGCTGGCAGGCAAATTGTTATCTCTTGGAATTAGTTAATCCTGGGAAGGTGGATTCCCTGGGTCTGGGCTCCAACTGTAAGAGCATCAGGAATACACAAAATAAGAAGACATAATTAATATAACTGACCCTGTTGTACTCAGGCATCTTATAGAGGTTTTGGTGGTAAATATGAGAGATCTCTTAGCAATGGAATAATCTATACTGTTGCAAGTCAACCACTGAAGACTTTAGGGAGTTTAAACAGAGGGAAAAGCTCAAAAACACAGTTCTCATATTTATGACTTTGTCACATAAAAAGGCAATAGTAATTTTTTAAGAAAGTTAAAAACTCTAGAGGACATAAGCTTTGAAATTACTTTTGAATTAAAGGAACGAACACATGTGAAGTTAGTAACATTTTCAGTCCAGATTATCACCAGAAGTTAAAAGCACTGTCTTTTAAGTGCTACACATTGTATTTCTGTTAGCAAGAAAAAAGAAAAGAAAAATTAAAAAAAAAAAAAAGGTGTGTAGAATCAAAAGGGAGAGACATAAAAGAAAAAGGAGTAGAATATGATAAGAATTTGTAAAGTATTACATATTGGAAACAAATTATGTCAAACTATATCTCAGTTATATCTTTGTATGAAGGTGTACTACAGTGTATCTACAGAATGTAAAAGTGGAAAAGAATTGGTTTGATTATATGGAACAAAGAATAGGATGGGAAGACTATAACAGAGAGGTTACATCTCATTGCATATGATTTTAAATCGATGGAGGACATGTTATTTAAGTTGTTGCCTGCACCACTGCCGTGCTTTGCCCATATCTACCCCTGACAAATAGAAGCAACCATTAAAAACAAATTTATTATCTTTAGTTCTGGTGGATCATCTGTATGTTTAGTTAAAAATAGGCTTATATTGCTATTTAGTGACTTGCCAACTTTAGACAGTATACGTTAAATTCTTATATGATGGATGAGGATTTAACCCATATGTACAATCTCCCCCTGCACACTCCTCTCCTCGTTTATACTGCCATCTGCCATCTGTCCACCATACACCTCTGCAACTTTAAGCTAACTTGCATTCCTTTTTCATGAACCTCTTTTTTTCCTTCTTGTTCCGACAATCAGTAAGATGAAGACATTAGCACTACTATCCTTCCCTCACCTTTCATATGAAATTTTCATCAAGGGTGGAGATTATTTTACTGGGCAGAATCAAGAACAAGACAAAATGAATAGAAGTATTTTGTCTCCTTCTCATTTATTTTAAAATTATTATTTGGATAGGGCATATGAATGAATCTTTTCCCCTTAAAAATGACATTATATTCTTTAAAGAAATGAAATGCTAGGCTAATGGGTAAAAGTTTCATAATGATCTCACCTGACTGTGGCTAGATGTGCACAGTAATAGAATTTTTGGGATAAATAATTCAAACTCTAAACCGATGGTATTTAAATTCTTTTATGATTTGGGAATGAGATCTAGGTTTTTCCTATAGCCGGTTCCCTTAAGGCATTATCCTAATGTTAGCATAAACAGCTTAACAAATATAAGTATTATCAGAATGATTTCTAGACATAAAAAAGCAGTTCTTATGCTTCCGTTGAAGAAGGAATGTGAAATAACACATACATAGGATTCTTTTTCTCTCTGGGGCAGGGAATGGGATCCATACAAGGATGCAAAAGCCTATTTTGACTCCTAGGGTCCTTTAAATAAGTATTTGCTGAATAAATAGGTTTATATCTATAATGGGTTAATAAAGGATTGGGGAGAAATTTCAACTTTTAGAGCTTAACCTTATAATGAAGCTCTGCCAAAAACGTACCCATTGCCACTAGACAGAAATCTTGTCTGGAAGGATTGCTCATCTAATGCAGGATGGCACTGCATCTAATTTTACATGAGAATATCATGTTGAGATAAAAAATGCTGCCAACTAAACTACAATGCAATAATTTCTTGTCATTTAGTATTTTTATTTCATACTTAGTGAAATAATTTTCAGACTTAGATTATTGTTATATATCAATCTTGTGCATGCAAAAAAGGGAAATGTAAATAAAATTGGTTAAGGTATTCCAAACACAACTTCGGATTTTTCTATATCACTTTTTAAGTCAGTCGTTGACAGCTGTGATTTTCCATACAGAAATGTCTTCTGCAAGTCTTAAGAGTGCTCTGCTGTCCCCCCCCCCCGCCCCCACGCTCCCACACTGCTGATCCTATTCTACACGTTTTCATACCGGCATTTTCTTGATCTAACCAGAAGTCAATGGATTTTTTTTTTTTTCAGATAACATTTGGGATTCATTTTCCTTCTTTGATGATTTTTTTTTTGACTAAAACTTAAAGGGGTTGTAATTGACTAACCATAACATTGAGAATAATAACTAAATCATTTCAATATTTTTTGGTGGGAGTGTTAGGCTTATTATTTAACTGTCCAGATACAGCTTTCCAAAAATGCATTAAGAACGTACTTGCAGAATAACTCAGGTCTCCCATAAGTCTAATAGCTTTTAGCCAGTCCCATATCTATCTTTGCTAAGTGCTGGAGGAATCACCTTTTCATCATAGGAAAATCTTTCCTATTTTTCTAGGAAAAACTCTGTTCAAGTTTGAGAGACTCCTATACTTGTTAATTCCCTCCTCTGTAGGTTTATGGCTTTTATTAAACAATGCACTTAATTCATTTGAAATAAAGACAATGTGAACAGCTAGCTACATCCAGGTTTCCATATACGGAGGCAATGGTAACTAGGTTTAATACAGTCCCTGCCCCGCCACCGTCCAATATTAAGAGACCAGGACTGATTTCAGAGACATTAAAGTGTGAAAAATGTGTGTCTTAGCATCTGTGAAATACATTATGTCATGGTGGGTGGGTTAATATATAATGGATTTTCTTTCACCAATTCCAAGGTTAGGATGTGGGAAAGCTTGCCTTAAGAGAAATCAGTACGTTTTTGTGTGTGTTTAAAAAAAAAAATCTAAAGGAGGTTGTAAACCAAACAGTTGCAATAGCCAGATTTAAAGTGGGAGAAAGACATAGTGGGCAAGACAGGAGCTGAAAAATACACAAAGAATGGAAACTATGGATTCAAAAGGAATGGGTAAGTTAAAAAAAGGGGGGGGGGGGACAAAGCCACAAGCTTATCAGGAAAGCGTAATAATTATATCAATAACCAAAGAGCAAGGTAGCTCATTCTAAGATTATTTTCACATAAGAAGACATAAGGTCGCCAGTTGGAGGTTCTCTTCAATTTAGGTATGATTATTTTCCTTATTACAGATGATCATGATACGTTCAGTAGTGTGATTGATTTCGGTTTGTATCCTTCATTACATTACACTGTTTTTGCACACCACTATATTCGCAGTGGGTAGTACAGAATATCACTGACTGAGTAGATTTTGATTAATATTTGTAACCCTTTCATGTGCAGCGTTGCTCTTCGAATACCTAACCTTAAGCCTCGGTGTTTTCGTTTCTCAAAAGGATATAATAGGACTCATCATAAGATCCTATGAATGGGTGCCCTGAGGATGAAATACAAGAATACACATATAAACCTTAAACACCGTGCCTTAGCACAAAGCAAGCACTCATTGAACAGGAGCTTTTGTTAGATGCAGCTCACTGCGGGAAACACGCCGGATCAGTGCAGACTAGCCCCTCTAAGCCCCATTTTCTTTTCTACAGTTCATGTGTTGCTTTGAATTGGCAAGCGTTTTCTATTTAGCCCCTCAGATAATCAAACCTTGGTGTCTTTCTAGCATTCTAACTGCGCTATGAGCCTAGTCATTTTGTTTAGAACAGGTTTGATTTCACAGGCTCGGAGTGGGGCCCTGACCCTGGAGGAAGTGTTCGCTTTAAAAGATGTCGGGGAGGGGAGGGTTGGGGGCGGGAGGAAGGGGGCTCCTGAGCCCGGGTTGGGGGTGGGCAGGGGGCGGTCCTGCTCCTCCTGCGTCAGAAGGGGCCTTGTTTTCGCACCTTCCCTGACGTCAAACCTCAATCGGGGCTGCAACGCGGCGTTGCCCCTGGAGGACTACGTGGGCTGAGTCGTGACTGGGGTCCGGGTCCTGCAAGTGACGCTCTCACTTCGCTTCTCCTCTCGCACTGGCGGGAGAAGCCAGTGGCTCCCATATCTGGCTGCGCGGGCAGCAGGCAGCAGGCGCGGGCGGCCGCGGCGCTCTGGACGGCTCGGGGGTCCGGGCACCGCCATGGAACCGGAATAGGAAGGGAGCGCACCCACCGGTCCTCGGCCTCCACCGAGGCCCGGAAGGAATCCGGGCGGCCTCCGCGGAGGTGAGAACGGCGGCGGGGGCGGGCGCGGGCGGGCGCGGGCGAGCGGGCCGAGGCGGCGCGCAGCCGGGGCGACGCCCGCGGGCTCTGTGCGCGCGGCCGGGGGTGGGGCCTGCTCGCCTCGCGCCCCGGGCGCCTTCTTCCTTCCGAGGGACGCACGGACCGCCTGCTCAGCTCCCGCACCCGCTTCGCAGGTCCTCGGCTTCCCTTCACCCCAGTCTCTTCCTGCCCCTCCTGCGTGAGCGGAGCTGGCGTCTCCCGGCCGGGATCGCGGTGGCTGGGGCGTGGAGTGGAGGTGGGGCGCGGACTGCCTTGTGCTTCTGTCGGGCGCCCTGGGTCGGAGGGGCCCGCGGACGAGGCCTTGGGCTGGGGCCTGGGGAGGGTGCGGCATGCGGAGGTCGGATTTAGGGCTTTGTACTCGCGGGGACTTGCACGGGCACCTGTGGGGCCGAGATCGGAACCACCTGTCTACAAATCCCCTTCCCCCCATGCCCTGCGCTATGTCCAGCTGTCCCCAGATCTAGGCCTTTACCAGCCTCCTGCGATTATACTTTATTTTGGAAACGTTAGATTTTTGTGTTAACGATCAACTTACTATTCGCTGTGCAACAGTTGTGTAAATCTGTTCAAATTACGCTGTCGTTATTACGTGCTCGTAAAAAGGCCCTTTCTTGCTCCTAACATCCGTCGCGAAGATTCTGGCAGCGCGTGGAAGAAATGCATAACGAGATACTGGTTCTCAAGGAACTGAAACGTTTTTTATCCCCAGAATAGAATTATATTTATTTATTTATTTTTACAACAAATATATACTCTCAGAAAAAAACAAAAAACAAAAAACCTGAAAAAGCTCATAGCAATTTCATCTTAAAGAGAGCCACTATTAACAATTTGGGCTACATAAACTATATTCGTGTGTTACATAATTGGGGTACTAATGCGATCTGCTTTTTTAACTTAATACATTGAGGACTTTTTCTATATCGATGCATAAACATTTTTCCATTTGCACTGATTTGGACCTAAAGCATGGAAGGCAGTAATTCTCTTCACCCTGCACCTTGGCTAATGGTCAGCCTTAGTAAAGACGCTTGTTAAAGATTTGATGAAGTGTCACCGTAATGGCCAAGATATTGGATAGAAATAAGCTGAATTCAGGGTAACACCATCTTCTGTAAAACATATTTTTTTGCTTAATAATTTGAGGCAGTGTTTTTTCAGACAGATTGCAGTTTTCAATCCATTGGTGAATTGTAAAATTCATTTGATGATGAGTCATAACTAGCACTTAAACGAAATAAGATAGTATAGAAAATACCAGAATTCATTACATTACGTGTAATGAGGGTATTGTTTTGCAAAACTGTGTGCGCAGGGGTGTGTTTGTGCACGTGTACCTGCGTGTGTCTGCTGGTTTGTGATATAAAATGTATTGTTTTCTCGTGCCACGATATTTAAGTTTTAAGGTCCCTAATCCAAGGTACTGTCAGAATTCATCTCGGAATGGGAGCAGTGATACAATTAAGCTAAACATTAGTTTTACTCTCTTCTTTGGAATATATTACAGGGTTTATTGTAGCAAATTAGATTCCTAATTATTTGCTTTCACCTAATATTAAAACAAGTAATTAGCATTTCTGAAAATGCAGAGAAGGAAGCGTTTTATAAAAGATAAGAGGTTAAGAGCATACATAAACTGGTCAGATTGACCTACGGTCAAATCCCAGCTACACTGGTTATTGGTGTGTGATCTGGAACAAGACACTGCTGCTTTCTAAATCTCAGTTTCCTGATTTGTAAAGTGGGAGTTATCATAACACCAGCCTCATGAAGCTGTTTGATATTTAGATAAGATAATGCTTGTGGAACTGTGGACAGAGCCTGGTCCAGATTAAATACTAACTAAAAGTTAGCCATTATTATTTTAATAAGACTGAACGGAGGTATCCAGGATAATGTTTGTCACCAGAGGTAAACTAGCATAATGGGGGTAATCGAAAAAAGTGAGAAATTGAAAATCAGGCTAACGTTGTAACGAAAGGGATGCTAAATTATGATTTTTTAACATCATTTGGCCATTGTTTTCTGGTTGCCCCCCAATTGTATTCCTGTTCCTAGACAGGTAATTTAGATGATCTCATTCAATAAACCAAATGTCCTTCTATTGTCTTTTCTAGTAAATTGGTGTCTCTCTTGTCAGGCAATTGAAAATTATTTCCCATAGGGATTCTGAATTTTATTAGCTCTTATTTCAGCATGACTGTCAGCTTGAGAAACAGTACAACTCAACTCATTTCGACAATGTGTTTCTCTCTGCAGCAGGTACAGATCTCAAGTGTACAAGAAAATCTTAAAAAAAAAATAAATGCAACTTTATCTGTTTAGAGACAATTATGCTGAAGTCCTCTCAGACAATTCAGAGATCTCTGTTCACTGCCTCAGATCGTTTTATGCAGTTTTCAGTGTTATCTAAACCAATGAAATAAGAGTGTAATCATTGTCATTTTTATAGCATTGTTATTTTTATGAAAAATACATCGAATGCTTTCAACTAAAAAAGGAAAGCAAAAATAAATTGGATGTGACAATTGTAAAAGGTTGGATAAAATCTTAATCACAGTATTGCTCACAGTTTTGGAAATGTGTTTAAGTTCTTGTTCTGCCTTAGAGGAACAAAAATGGAAACTTGTTGAATGTAAATTGTGAGGTTTTTGAAAATATGAAAAAACCATAATTTGGAACTCTAGCGGTCCTAGGCACGCACGTGTGTGCGTGCGCACGCACACACACACACACACACACACAGACACACACAAATTTAAAAAACCTTGGTGAAACAAAAAAGCCTAACAACCTAAAACATACATACATTTCTGTATTTTACATTAGATAAAATATTAAGATGAATTTTTAAAATCATCTTATTGACTAATTTTTAAAAAGTTAACTCACCAATTACTAGGCTTGTCAGATAAGAGGGCTTTTACACTGATAAGATGAAATACTATGCAATTATTAACCATTCCATTTTGGAATGATATAATGTTACACAGTAGAGTTCATCATATACAGTTAAGTGAGAGGGGGGCTATAGAATAGGCTGTACAGTACCATTCCATTTTTGTAAAAACATGTTTAGAACAAAGAATATATGATAAATGTTAATGGTGGATAGTGGGAGTATGGCTGATTTTCATGCTCTTTAGTTTTATAATTGTATTATAATAAGTGTTTTACTTTCATAATTAAAATAAATAAAAGTCATTTTTTAAAGAAAAATTAGTGTTTTCCTAATTTACAAGTATAATGAGACTAAATCTTTGCTTTAAGGGTTAGTGATCCTTTGAACTTGGATATTTTGGGTATAAACTAATTCTCCAGTATTCTAGGAAATGGTGCCGAATAGTTTATATTCCGTGAAAAGCTCCTTTGAGTAGGAAAGAACTGTTGTTCCAGAATTTTCTTAAAGCACTCTTTGAGTATAGTATATTGCTTTACAAAATATTTCCATACTGCCTAAAGATATGGTCTAGATTCTTTAGTCTCCTTTTAAATCCTGTCATGTCAAAACTCAAATTTACTTTTCTTGCTTTATTTCCCCTTATTCTTAAATGAAACTTTAGCTGCACCTGAACTTGTCAACTTATCTCCAAATACACCTTGTACTTTGTTGCTTTTATATGTTTGCTTCTTTGCTACTTGACTACTTGGCATATCTTTTCTTCAACTTTGTGTAAGGAAATGCTACCCATTTTACAATGTCCAGTTAAAAACTATATCTACCATGACATCCTGGCCCCTCCAGCTAATACTGAATTTTGCAACTGAACCCATTAGCACTTATTATTTGTGCTTAGACATTTCTCAGATACCATGTGGTATTTTTGTATTAATTTCCCAATTCCATTTTAAAGTCCTTGAGAGCAAGACAGTTTGTCTTACATTTCTGTCTCTTAAAGCTTCTAGCATGGAACTCTGCACAGGATAGGTGCTAAGTATTTATTCCTTAATTATACAGTGGTGTTACTAGCTCATTGGAGTTGAAGTGTTAGAATTTTTTGTTGATCAGTAATCCTGGATAGGAGTCAACACTTTGCCTACAACAATGTGGAAAAATAAAAACAATGATAATTTGGCCTAATCATCAATTAATATAGATAGATGATGAAGAATTGACAGTATTTTTCATTAAAACACAGAACCTAAGAGTTGGGTGGTTAGTAAAGGACCTAAACTTAATTTCACATAAATATCTCTTTCAGAAGTTTCTCATGAAGCTTATTTTGGGTTTGCTATTATCTTTGCTCTTAACCTTACCAGAGGCACAGTTTTGCCTGACATTCTCTTACAGCTGCTGTTTCTGGACCCCAGAAATTTGATGTATTTGATGAGGGGTTATATGGGCCATCAGTTACTGCTACTGAGCATCTTAGGAGGTCATGTTGGAGTCAGTGAGTCATAGTATGTGAAGTGCTTTGTGTTCAAGAGTTAATATTTTTTCTTTTATTATTATTGGAAACAAAATTGTGCCACTTTTCAAACTTAAATATGACTTGGAGGTACTTGTTTGGCTAATGGTAGACACGGGGCTTATCTTTTAAAAAAAATTGTTTTATTTTATTTTACAGATGTTTGCCAGGACTAATATAGCTGATGAAATACTTACCCTTTTCTGCTCAAGGTAAATGATTTGTTACTTTATAAAAACAGCAGGTACCAGTAGTGCTCAGAGTTTGTATAAAAAGACCTATTCTGTCATGCAAAGTGATATAAGCCTGGATCCCAAAGAAATGATCCCATTAGTAAGTAAGAATTTTATTAGTACTTAAAAGTGGGGTTTTATATTATTGGTTCAACCTATATCAGAATTACCTGAGAGCATTTTAAATATGCATAGTGTGCATGTGCCTGGTTCCGCACTAGCAGATTTTGATACAGTAAGGTTTTCAGATGGGGTCCTAGCATGTGCATTTTTAAAAATGCCGTCAGGTGCTTTATTGTAGCTCATTCTTGTTGTAGCATGTAAATGACACTAGAGATAACAGAATTGCAAGGAATAATGCCATGGCAGTTAAAGGAAATAAGGGTTAAAGATCAAAATAATATCTAAAGTATTTAAATTTGTGTGTGTGTGTGATGTTAGATTCATACTTTCGTTTTGCCATTCATTTAGTGAATGTTTAAGTTGTATTTTAAATAAAGCACTGAAAAGTTTTATATTATGACTTTCAAAATTTAGGTGTAAGCTCTGGGGCTCTCGCAGCCTGAAAATTACCATAGCAATAAATACAACTTAAAATAAAGCTTGTTTCATTTTGTTGCTTCAGATTACAAATGAAGTAAATTAAAAGAAATAAGACCAAATTTCAAGTAAGTAATTTCTTATATATTCTTTTTTTTCAGAGGCTGGTTTAATTGATTTATTTTTCCCGTGAGGGTGAGAAGTCAAAAAGTCAATTTCTCATAATTAAAGGTAATCGGTAAGTGAATGTTACGATAGCATTTTGATTTAATAAAGTTTTTCTGTTCTCATTTTATTGGTTTTTAAGGCTGTGATTTCATTTTTTAAACATTGATTTTAATGAGTAAACTTCTTTGTTGCAGGGTCATCCTTATCAGAAATATTCATAACAACATTGTAGGCTCATTCTGTTAATATGTATTCTGACAGAAAATATATAAAATAATTAGAATTAAAAAGTTGATGAAATTATTTCTTACAGTGCTGTTTTCACTTTAAGAAAACACAGCCAAAAAACCGCATTGTGTTGAATTTGTTACTTAAAATACTCATAAACTAAATACATTTTATGTCAGTTAATGAATTGAGAGTGAATCAAAATTACCTGGGAGTTTAAAAAATTCTGAATTCTAGACTCTATCTCAGCTCTACAAAGTCAGAATTTTGGGGTATGATTTTGATAGTCCTTTTGATTTGGGAACCACTGCAGTCTGAAATGTTGAAGGATTGTAATTTTAAGGGGTGGAAAATTGGAAACTATTTGTAGAGAAATCTCTTCAGACCAATTGGAAAAAATTCCTTATATTTATTTGGTTTATGTAATTGTCAGAGAGATCTTGTGTTTTAGAGACAAAATTAGTTATTTTGATTTTTAGCAACTTTGTTGGATAAAACATTTTAAAATCTGCCCCTTTCTGAATTAAGCAGAAGATACAAGTGATAGAGAATTAGATATTGTATATGACACTGACAGTTGAAGTCATCTCGGATTTTGTATAGAAACATAATGGGAAAATTAATGAGTTTCATAACATATAGTAAATATACTATAATAAAAACTTAGAAACAGTAATTTGTCTTTAAAATTGAGTACTGTATTCAATACTGAATTCTCATAATGCTAACAAGTTATCAGAAAATTGATAAAAAATTTAGTCATTTAGATTTCAAATATTGGCAACAAGCTATTTTCTTAGAAGATGCAAAGCTATCATCTCTACTCCAGGCTCACTGATTGATTCCATAGCTCATGGAAGTCTTATCTATTTTCATAATAATGAGAAATAAGAGTGGGTAGAATTTAAGAATGTATTTCTGTTCTCTGATATTATCATAGCTATTTTCCTCGTGATTGTAAGGAATTACTGTGATTTTGCCTTTTTTTCTTCAGTTTTAGTAGTCAACGACAATATCCATTTGACTTTGGTTACTCAATATGCAGAGCAGACAAGGATATTGCAGCTATTGCTGTGTGCGCTATACTAATCTGGAACAGGTGAGAGGATCCTATTAATATGTTTATACCTCAAAGGCCATAGCTGTAATTTTCTCTCCTTTTAAATTTTATTAAGTGCATTTATTCATTCTTTAAACAGGTCATATTAAGAATATACCAGCTGCAAAAAAAAAAAAACAAAACAAAAAACCAACAACAAACTAGTTGGGAGACACCAGTTACGGTTCTAGGGATAGGACCATGAACAAAACCAGGTCCCCTTATTTATAAAGCTTATGTTATAGTGCAATAAAACAAAATAGTCATATAAATTTAGTACATAATATATCAAATTGTGATGAATGTTATGAGGAAAATAAAATAAGGAAGGGAAGACAATATTAGGTAGAGCGGCCAGGTAAGGAAGTGACATTAGAGTTGGTATTTGAATGAAGTGTGGGAGCCAGGCTTGCTTATATTTGGGGGAAGAATTTCTAGGTAGAAGGAAGAGAGAGCAAGGACAGAGACCCTGAAGCAGAAGGATTGTTGGCATGCTAACCAAAAGCCAGGAGGCCAGTATGGTTGCATTGGATGTAGGGTGGGGGTTGGATGGGTGATCAGTGAAGAATTTAATTCTTACAGAATTAGATTCTGTAAGACATTGTAAAATAAAGTAAGGACTTTGAATTTTATGGTTTGATGCAAAATGTTAAATTTTGCTATAATTCCATTTAGCTCTGTGCACCCCCCCCACCCAAACACACACTTTGTTGCTTGTGTTTTCGGTGTCATAAAGATTGCCCAATCTAAAGTCATGAGGATTTATGCCTGTGTTTTCTTCTAAGAGTTTAGTTTTAGCTCTTCCAATTAGGTCTTTGTATATGATGTGATTTAATTACTTCCTAAAAGCTCTGTGTCCAAAAACAGTCACATTGGTGGTTAGATCGTCAACATCTGAATTTTGGAGGTACAGAATTCAGCCTATAGCAATTACATCGATTGAGTTTGAGATGTTAAACCAATTTTTCAATCCTGGGATAAATGTCACTTGGTCATGGTATATAATCCTTTTTATATGTTGCCGGATTTGCTTTGTTGAAGATTTTTGCATCTATATTCATAAGGGAATTGTGTCAGAGCTAAAGTAATATAATGAAATTCTGGTTCTGCTAGAGCTAAACTGTTTCATCTCAGATGATGTCAAATACAGGTTTATAATATGTAAAAATTCCTCTGTTTAATGGTATTTGTTTTGTTTAATTATCTAATAGTAATCACTTAAATTCATGCTAAAGAATCTTTTTTATTGTGATTTCCACATCTCTAGTCCTTTAAAAAAGAACTACTTTTTAATGCTGGTTATAAACACGAGGAGGCAGATAATCTCAAAGCTCTCTTTAATATTTTATAAATTATTATCACTTGCCTGGGAGATTATTTGTTGAACCTTTGATAATGACAAAATATATTAATCTTTTAACTATAACTTCTGTTCAATAAGCTTTCATATAATTTTTTTGCTTAAGGTTTAAAACAGTAATTTTTGGACATTTGGATACTCCTGTACTAAACTGACATTTAAAAAGACTCTGTTGATGACAGCCAAGGTAATTTGTACTAATTATAAAAGATTGTGTGTATGTGTATATATATGTATATACACATATATATGTATGTGTGAGCATATATATATTTCAAGGCTTTGGGAACTGTTAAGGCAGTGAAGAAATATGTGGCTCAGATCTAGCTGAATATTCAGCGGAAACAATGAAGCCTAAAGAAAGAAAACAACTACTAACTGAGAATTCTCTATTCAATAAGTACATCCTTTAAAAAAAGAAGATGAAAAGAGAGACATTTTCAGAAAACAAAAATTAAGAGAATTTGTCACCAGCTGACCCTTACTGAAGGAAATAGCAATAGGAGTTCTTCAGGTAGAAAGAAAATCATTCCAGGTGGAAGCTCAGAGACACGGGAAGGGATGCAGAGCAATGGAAAGGTAAATACATAGGCCATCTGGCTGAATAATACCTTGTGGGATTAACAACAATGGCGTATAAATTGGAAGGGGAGTAAACTGAGTTAATTCCTAAAGATCTTTTATTGTTCAAGAAGAGAGTAAAAGTAACGGGTAGTTTTAGACTTTGCTAGGTCAATGTTACTTGTTGTTATCTGTCAACACTAATGGACTAGGAAAAAAGTCTGTAATTGCTAAGATAACAGAAAGGGAAAAGTTGGAATAATAAAAAATAGTTCACAAGAAGGCAAGAAGGAGAAATAGGGACGTCGTATTGGCAAGAATAATAAAAACATTTAAAAATAAAAACAAAGATTAAATCCAAATATATTAAGTGAAAATAGACTTGATTCTTGAATTAAACTATATGCAATATTTTATCAGAGGTTCTAGCCAGGGAAATAAGAAATAAAAATGATAAAGATTATGTAAGAATAAATAAAACTATTGTTTGTGTACAATGTGATTGTGGAATAGACAGTTCTAGAGATATCTAAATAAACTGTTTGAATTGATAAGTGAGTTTAAAAAGCTTGTTCAGCCAGCATAAAAAATTGTATTTTTATACACAAATACCACACAGAAAATGAGATTTAAAAAATATAAAATAGCTTCAAAGAACCCAACTTTTAGGAAATAAATATAATACAATATCTTTATAAAGAAAACTATACACATTTAGAGAAATTTAAGAAAAATTACATAATTGATGTGATAGATCATGTTCCTGGATTGGAAAAATAAATATTGTAAACATGTCAGTTTTATCCAAACTGACACAGTGATTCAGTGACATTCCAATAAAAATTCCAGCAGATTTTAAAAAATAAGCCAATTCTAAAAATGTGTATGGACATGGAAAATGCTGAAAAGAACCAGAATAATCTTAAAGATGAACAAAGAGGACTTATTGTACCAGCTACAAAACTTATTATTAAATTATAGTTCTTAAGACAATGGTACCAAGTTAGAAAGGCCATGGAAATAAATCAGAAACTCCAGAAATAAATATGTGGATATTTGATTTGTGTGACAAAGGTGGCACTAAAGAGAAGTGATGACAACACTTCTTTCAATAAATGATATTGGGTCAGTTGAATATTCATATAGGGGAAAAATGAAACTTAATCCTTCTGGATATAAATATCAATTCCAAGTACATTGTCGATGTAAATATTGTAGGCAGAACAACACTTCTAGAAACAAATAGAAAATCTTCATGACTTGAGATAGAGATTTCTTAAACTGGTCACAAGAAGAATTGACAAAAAAATTGGTAAACTGGACTACAATTAAGAAACAATGGAAGATGATTAAGAAAGCGAAAAGGTACCCTGCAACTATTCTTGGAAAAGATATTGAATGTACTTTGTGTGTGTGTGTGTACACTGGTAAAATTGTATTTATGAACACATAAACATATATACACATAATACACATATACATGAAGTGTAAAGGCAAGCCATAGAGGAAGATAATACTTGAAACACATAATTCAACAAAAGAGCTCATGTTCACAAATAATTCCTATAATTCATTAAAAAAAAATCTATTTGAAAAACAGGAAGAGACTTTAAGCACATCATAAAAGGGGATACGTACAGACGAAAAAGTGGCCAGTACGTACAAAAAACTATCACAAAAATTGCACATTAAAGCCACAGTGATATAACATTAAACCCCCTCTACAGTTGCTAAAATGAAAGAGACTGAGTATCAAGTGTTGATGAGCAAGCAGAGCAGTGGGGACTATGATTCACTGCTGGTGGGGGTATAAAATGGAACAACCACTTTGGGGGACTAGTTAGCAGTGAGTACTAAAGCTGAACATATGCAAACCTTATGGCCCCGAAGTTCCACTCCTAGTAATAGACTCAACAAAGTGTGTGCACATGAGCACCAAAATACATAGAAGAAAGTTTTTGCAACATTATTGGTCATAGCCAAAAGCTGCAAACAAGCACAAATGTCAATCAAGAGCAGAGTAAATAAAATATGGTATAATCATACAATAAAATACTACACAGAAATGAAAATAAACAGACTACAACTAATTGGATAAGTATCACAAGTAAAATGTTGAGTGAAAGACCTGAATGCAAAAAAAAGTATGATTCCATTTATATAAATTCAGAAACTTTTAAAACTATAGTATTAAAACTTAGGGTAATAGTTACTTTTGGAGCAGAGGGAATATTAGATTGGGGCATTATGGGGTTCTGGGTGCTTATTAGTTTTTCATGATTAGGTGGTTATGGATATGTTTACTTTGTGTTTTGTAGACTATGTAAGTTATATATCAGTTCAGAAAATTTAAAGACACTGACACCATGGGATATATAGTGTGGTGTTTACTGTGGTTTATGTAAGTGTGCTTTTCCATTCACATTGCTTTTTAACCTTTTATCTAGGCAGAGGGAGGACAAGATTGCATTTGTTTCCTTGTGCATTTGTTCCATTCATCACCAGGCAGTCTAGCTCTGGTCATGGGTACTGGATGGTGGGGAGTTTTGTAGCCAGAGAATCTTGGGATTATAATTTAGGTTGTTACTGGGGCTAAGGCAGCACCAGAGTAGACTCCTGAAATCAGGATGGAAGGAAATAATTCTAAGTTGTAATAGTGGTCAGGAGCTAACACCCAGTTTTAAGTTCTTTTGACACATTTACAGTAGTATTTAAAACATGACTTTCCCCAAGTATTGTTCAAACATGTAATTAAATGGTTTAACTTAATGCTCACTTCTGTAGCACATATACTAAATTGTCTAAATTATGTTAGAAATATGGCATTAGTATTAGCATTAACATGATATGGTGAAAAGAGAATAAGCTTTAACACAGATTCAAATCCTGGTTTTTTTTACTTGCTAGGTACACAGTGTTGGTCAATTTAAAAATTTGTGCTTTAATCCCTTCATATCAAAATGGGGACAAGATTTATACTCAGTGAAAATTCAATGAGATTACTGTGTAAATGTAATAACACTCTGATATGTTATATGTGTTCTGTAGATGTCAGACTTCTTTTCCTTCCCTCTTGGTAATTTACTAGTAAAGGCAGATTCTTTCTTCCTTTCTTTTCTTTCCTTTCCATTTTTTTTTTAATTATGGTGACATTGGTTAACAAAATCCAGTAAGTTTCAAGTGTGCAGTTCAACAGTATGTCATATATATTTTGCATTGTATGTTCACTGCCCATAGTTAAATTTCTTTCTGTTACCAAAGAATCTTTCTAACTGGAAAGAATTATAAAACTGAAAAACATAGGTACATACTTGATTATTCATTTTAAGGAAGGATTTTTAATCTCTGAAAGAAAATGATGGCCTTTTTGTGAATTAATCTTCGACTTTTTACAAATACAGCAATCCTCTTCTTTAAACAAATTTTTATTAAAAGTATTTACTCATTGAAAACTATGAGACTTTATAAGAGAAAATTTTAAATTTCCTCTAATCATACCACACAGATATAAATACTTTGTAAGATTCTGGTATATTTTCTTCCATTGTCTGTACATTTTTAAATTAATTGAAATAAAAGCATACATATGATATTTGTATCCCCCATTTTCCCTTTAATATGTAACAGTTCTCCATGTCGTTAAAAATTTTTTATATTATTTTAGATAGCTGCATAGTATTACATCTTAAGATATATTATAATTTAAGGATTCGAGATTGCCAGTTTTTTGTTATGCTTTGATAAGCATATTTTTCTTTTTGCATAAATCATCCACATTTAAGATGATTCCCTTAGAAGAGATTTAGAGAAATGTAATATTATATCTAATGGAAAGATACTTTCATGGATTTTAGATGCACATTTTAGAATTGCTTTATAGAAAGAGTATGTCAATTTATACTTCTGCTAGGAATATGTAAATGAACCTGTTTCATAAAACTCATTGCTAGTATTATCCATTTTAAAATGTTCAGTTTCTTTTTTCTTTATAGCATATGTCCAGTGCTCAGCACAGATACTTGACCACACAGAATAGACAGCGGATGGGTACCAGTAGTCTGATGGAACGTTTCTTGCAGGATGTACTGCGACACCACCCGTACCATTATCAGGAGAGCAGGTAAAGTAACTGAGTAGAATAATATTAGTACATAGTTATATGTTACAGTGGATATATTTGTTAACAGTTCAGTACTTCTTAAAGTGAATATTTGTTTTTTTCATTTTATTTTCAATTACAGTTGACATTTAACATTATATTAGTTTCAGGTATAGAGTGTAGTGGTTAGACGTTTACATAATTTGTGAAGTGATCCCTCCGGTAAGCCTAGTACCCACGTGGCACCATACATAATTATTATAATATTATTGGCTATATTCTCTATGCTGTACTTCACATCCCATGACTATTTTGTAACTGCCATTTTGTATTTCTTAATCCCTTCACCTTTTTTCACCCGTCTTCCATTTGGCAGTCATCAGTTTGTATCTGTGAGTCTTTTTGTTTTGTTCACTTATTTTGTTCTTTAGATTCCACATATAAGTAAAATCATATGATATTTGTTTTTCTCTTTCTGACTTATTTTAAAATGAATCTTTGAATCACAATATAAAATGAAGTTTTCTGTAGTAACTTCCCTTTGCAATTACTTTAAAAAAATTTTTCCTAGCTTAAGAAGTTTTGCTATGAAAGATATGGACTACATAATGCTTTTTTTCAATTGAAATTTTTAGGCCAATAAATAATTATATGTCATTAAGATGTTTTATAAGTATGTCATAGGATTAAGCAGGGGAAAAAGGTGAGAGCAAAAAGAGCTTTTAAAAGATTATTAACAGAAAAGCTGGTGACAGTAGCAGAGTAAGTGTGGTCAAAGTAAACACTGAGTTCCACATTAATGAAACTATTTGCTAACACTAAGGTATCAAATAGAGTTGGCTCTTTTTATAATCTGTCAGTATCTTGATAGCTTTCTCTTGTATCAGTTTATTTTTGTTATTTTCATAAAAAATATTATTGCAACATTTAGAAGTTAATGTCCTATGTTAAAGAAAAACATTGGTAGAAAATAGGATTAAGTGCTGTGGTGAGTTTGTAGCTGCAGCTGCACGAGATAAGGCAAAATAGATCATTAACACATCTGTGTAGAATTAGTTGAGTTAAGCGCCAACAGTAGAAAAAAAGGACGAACTTTCTTACCTTGCCTTGCAAGTATGCTTTGCAAGTCACCAAACTAGAATTTAGCAAATGGAGAAAAGGCTTTAATGGGAAAAGTAAGAAAAAAATGTGTTTTTTTTTTTTTTTTAGCTGATGGAAAGATAGAATTAGTCTATCTTAGGGTTAGTATAAATTTCCAGTTTATAGCTTATATAAGCAATGCTTCAGCAAACGTATTTATACATGTAACTATTTTTGTGGTGTAGATTTCTGTAGTTGAATTTTTGGGCTAAAGTTTACGGACATTAAAAATGTTTTTTTGTTTTTTACCATTTCATTTTGGAATAATTTCAGGTTTACACAAAAGTTGCAAAACTGGCGCAAGGAATTCTTGTATAACTTTAATACATCTGGCTTCCCCAGATGTTAAATCTAAAATAACCACAAATCCATGAAATTACATTGATACCATACTATTTATAGAGTTTATTCAAATTTTGTCAGTTGTCTTACTGATGTCCTTTTTTTTGTCCAATGATTTAGTCCAGGACCACACATTGCATTTAGTTGTCATATCTCTTTTAGACTCCCTTAATCATGAACAGTTCCTCAGTCTGTTTTTGCTTTCAAGACCTTGACACTTTTAAAAGAATACTGGCTAGTTATTATGTAGGATATCCCTAAATTTGGGTATGCCTGGTTATGCTTTCTCATGATTAAACT
The DNA here is from genome assembly GCA_028627145.1 of Eidolon dupreanum. Lineage (NCBI taxonomy): Eukaryota > Metazoa > Chordata > Mammalia > Chiroptera > Pteropodidae > Eidolon > Eidolon dupreanum. The sequence goes on from CM053503.1 coordinate 148,048,878, forward strand.
TAGATTATACATTAGGGGCAAAAATTAATTATAATTGATAATAAGTGATGTCGTGCCCTCCTCAGTGTATCGAATCAGGAGACCCATGATGTTGCCATGCCTCATTCACATTGTAATTAGTAAGACTCATAGGAAAGTACTTTGAGACTATGTAAATATCCTGTTTCTCTTCTTATTTTCACCCACTTAATTTAATTTAAGCATTCATTAATGATACTTTCTTGAAACAGTTATGACATATATTAATCAGAATTCTACTATAAAGAGCTTTCTCATTTCCTCATTTATTCAGTTATTTATTTATATTATCATAAAATCATGGATATGTCTCTTGCTCTGTGGGTTTTAATGCATTACTATTATTTATTTTGTTGCTCAAATTGTGTATGGAAATTTAAAATTCTTGATAGACATTTCCTAGAAGACTATACCAATTTATATACAATGTATACAATACAATTGGTGTAGATACATACACACCAACAGTATATGAGAGTGCTCATTTTGCAGTCACTCTTGCCAACACTGGGATTATCAACCTCTTTTTTTCTTCCTAACATAATAGTCCAAAAAAGTATATTTCTTAATCAGTCTTTATTTATTTATGGGTAAAATAGAACTTCTCCCTTTCTATGTATTTTAGCCATGTATTTATTCTATGAATATACTTTGTCTACTTTTCTATTGAATTATTTGTATATTTTGGATTCGTATGCAGTATTTATGAATAATAGTCCTTTGTATTTTAAGTATGTTATAAATATTTTCTCAGAATCTGTTATGTCTTTTAATTGTGTGGGTTATTTTTTATGATACAGAAATTAAACATTTTGATATCATCAGCTGTAAGGGGAATTTCCTTTTATGCTTTTTTCATGTCTTTATGCCTTGGTTTCTTCTTTTAAATATTTATAATCTTCCTGGAATTTTTTTAATATGTGGTGTGAGGCAAACTTCTTATTTTTTACAAATGTATATTAATTATCTCCACTAATATAAAATTATCTATCACCTGTAACATAAACTAAATTTCTACATTTGAGTGTATTGATCTCTGTTTATATCTACATATTTGATTTTGAATACAATTTTCTTTCCTTGAGTTTTTTAATCCCATGCCAATACCACATTATTTATAAGCTTTCTAAATTATAGTTTTTTAAAAAAAATTTCTTTTCTCCTCCCTCCTTGTTTAGACATTGTAGGTTTTTCTATTATTTTAGCCTGAAAAAGCAGCTCTTGCTTTATTTTTGTTTCCTACTTAGTGGTTTTTTTCTTAATTTATTTCTTCCACTTTCTTGGGAGAGGAATTTAGTTATTTTTCCTCTTGAATTAGGTGCTCATTTAGTTCATTTGTCTTTACTGATTCTTTTTTAATGGAAGGTTTAAACGTGAAGTTTTCATTTTGATCACATCTCATAGATTTTAATATATAGTTGTATTTATAGGTGGTTTAAAATGTTCACTTTTTAGCACAAATGGGATAAAATGAGTAGAAATACGGGTTGTGATTTATTTGTTAACTTTAAACACACACACATACACACATAAACACACACAATACCAATGCAAATCAAGCATGTGTATTGATGATTCCTAACCTTTTGAGGATTTTGCCAGCTTGTTGATTTTTGTGATTCTCCTTGTCTTTCTTTTCTTCCTTTCTTAGCCAAATACTACAAAATTGATATTAGTTTTAGGATGTTGTGATAGTCTTTAAGATAAATGGAGATATTCTTCTTGGGTTCTGAAAAACTATGATAAAGTGATTATTGGACTGCAATTTTACTAATTAGAATTTAGAAGTATGAAAAATTATGGAAATTTTTGCCCCATCATGATACTACTTTGATACTGGGTTAACTTTTTTAGTTTACAAATACCAACAAACATTATCTTGGTATTAATTATGATAATAAATTTTTATGGGAAAGAGAACAATAGTAATATGACATGTTAAAAGAAGTTACATGTAGTCAACACATGTATGCAATATTCTCTTAGACAACTGTGCTATCTCTAATTGAAAAATATTTAATGAAAGTATTTTTTAGGTGTTAATCTATTTAAATATTTTTAATTTTTTTAAATAGACTTCTTTTTTTTTTTTTAGGACAGATTTAGATTTATAGAAAAATTGTTAAGATAGTAGAGAGACTTCCTATAGACTCCCTATTACTAACATCTTACATTAGTATGGTATAATTGTTATAATTAATGAACCGTTATACTAAATTAACTGAATTGTATAGCTTATTTAAATTTCCATCCTTTTACCTCATGTCTTTTTCTGTTTCAGGAATCCTCCAGGATAACCATGTTATATTAACTTTTTATGTTTCCTTAGACTCTTCTTTACATTTTTAATTATAATAGACGTTGCCAAATTATTCTTCATAGAGATTAAACTAAGTTACACTCCTACCAACAATGTATTAAAAGTGCCTGTCATTGCACCATTGCTAAAACAGTGTGTTGAAATAATAATATTTAACATCTGTGAGCAATTACTATTTTCCAGGTTTTTTTCAAAAAATGCTGTTTACATATAACATCTTATAACTTAGAAGTAAGTTATAACAACATATAACTTACTTCTCAAAACAATTTCATGAGGGAAAATAATATTATTTCCTTTTTTTGGAGGAGGAAACTAAAGCCTGGTAGGTTAAATAACTTGTGTTAAACTTTTTGCTATTTCCTGCTCTGATAACTGAAAATTGATATGTGGCTTTATTTACGTTTTTGTCATGAAATACATTATACAACCTGATGTGATTACCTTGATCTTTGTTCTCCAAGAATCTGGCCCAGGAGAAAAAGAAAATAATGTTTATTATGCCTTTATTTTAACATTTTAAACAGATATTAGAATATTTTTGTGATTTTTCCCCCTCCCTTTATAGATCAAGGCAAAATGAGAGACTTCTTAGGAATACTGCACCATCTTCTGAAGTGGTTCCTATTGATGATTCTGTTCCTGAAGAAATGGCCGATGATGCTACTGGAGTCAGAGGAGAGATAGCCACCAAAAGTTTTGAATCTCTTGAAGAGTTATATTCTAGACCTAGTAAATCTCAAGAATATATGCAGGGTGTTCCAGTTAGACCGTCAGTTATTCAAAAATTGGAGAAGGGGCAGCAGCAGCCCTTGGAGTTTGTTTATAAAATTGGGAGTGGCTTGAAAGAATTTAATCCAGTAGGTATTGGTCAAACTACAAATAACAGACAAAACTTATATCCCTCAGTGATTTCTACTGCTCCTGCTAGTCGTTTAGCTGAAAGTTCTTATGATCGACCAGTTACAACTAATAGTACTAGGTTACCACTAGCAGCCCATTCGGATTCAGTTATCAAATGTGACCCAAACAAAGTTGACAGATATCTTGAACAGCGAGACAGGGGCTCTAGAAAGCCTATGTTCTCATCCCATCTAGCAGCTTCTTCAGTTATATATCAGAAACCTAAAGAATCAAATAGGAAATCTGTATTTATAAAGTCGGATAAATTGAGTATTCAGGAAGATGTAAAATCTCGGGGTAAAACTTTGTCAACTGGCTTTAAACCTCGTGAATGTGAGGGTACTGCAGGCTCCTTAAAATTTGAATCTCTTTCCAAATCCGCAGTAAACCCAGCAGCCAACCTAAATAAAACTGATACGCCTTCTAATAAAAGAATCTTTGAAGATGCCATTCCAAAGCATCATGAGAAATTCTTTAATATGGATCGTAACCAAGAAGTAAAGCATTTGGTTTTTAAGAAGTCAGCCTTTTTGGGACAGAAGAGCTCAGTGAGTTCCAAAATGGAGTTTGCTTGTAGCTCTCCTCAGTCAGTGTCTGACCAACCAGACGAGGCTGTACGAGACCTTTGGAGTGAGGAGCAAATTGACCAAGAAAATAAGAACTATGAATCAAGAGGTTCTGAAATGAGTTTTGATTGCGGTTCCTCTTTTCACTCACTAACTGGCCAATCTAAAGTGACTGCCAAAGGAATAAACCTTTCAAAGGAAGTACATGCTGCTTTGCAGCCTAAGAGTAATAAATCTTACATTTCTGAAGTAAGTTCTGATTGTGACGGCCCGCTTCAGCTGGCTACCAACCGAACTCAAGTAATCGTTAAAGGCATTAGTGTTCAGAAGGCAGTACCTATTAGCCTGGTTGATGAATGCTATGATTCTAGTGATTCTGAGATGAATTTTGATTGTGATACCTCACTTCAGTCAACTGATGACTACCCCCAACAGCCCACAAAAGAAGTAGACCTTCCTAATGGGGCACACATTGACTTGGTTGATAAGAACTATGGGTCTAGTGGTTCTGAAATAAGTACTGATTCTATTTTTCCACTTCAGTCAGTTGACCAACTCCCTGTGGCTATCACAGAAAGAGAACTTCAGAAGAATGTTCACATTGGCTTGGTTGATATGAATTATGGATCGAGTTGTTCTGAAACAAGTTTTGATTCTGATGTTTCTCTCCAGTCAGTAGTTGTCCAACCCCAGCGGGATGGCAAAGAGTCAGTAGTTGTCTATCCCCAACTGGCTGGCAAAGAAAGAAACCTAAAAGATAGGCATGTCTACCTGAAAGATGAGACCCACAGATCCAGTAGTGCTAGAGCACATTTTGATTGTGAGCTCTCTATTGAGGCAGTGACTCATGAACCTCAGAGGGCTGTTGGAGAAATAAATCTTCTGAAAGAGAAGAATGACCATGTGGATATGAACTGTGAATATTATGGTTCTGAAATGAGTTTTCACACTGATGCTCAATTAGTGGCTGACCAACCCCAAGTAGCAGTTCAGGAAGTAAAACCTCAAGAAGTAGCTACTGACCTACAGAATAAGAGTGCTAACTCTAGTGTTTCTGATTTAAGTTTTGATTCTCATGCTTCTCTTTATCAGTCATCTAAGGAACCTCTTGGAACTCTGAGTGATATAAATCTGAAGGAGTTAAGTGTTGACATGGAAGTTAGGAGCAATGGATGCTCCAGTTCTGAGTTGACTTTTGATTCTGATCCCCCTGTTCTGTCAGTTACTAAACATTCTGAGCTGGATGTTGAAGAAATAAGAAAAAAGCACACTAACCTGGAAGATGAAAGTTATGGGTCAAATAGTTCTGAAATAACTTTTGATTCTGATATTCCTCATTGCTCAGTAGTTGATCAGTCTCGAGCAGCTATTTATGGGGAGGAGCCTGCTGGTTTGCGATATAAAGGTAATGAATCTTGTGTTTCTGAAATAACTTTTGATTCTAATAAACCTCTTCATTCAGGTACTGATCACCCTGGAGTAGTTAGAGAAATAATCATTCAGAAAGAAAACTATGTCAACTTAGGGAGGACAAATAATGAACCTATTGGTTCTGAAATAAGTTTGGATTCTTATGTCCCTCCTCATTCAGTGACAAATCCTCCTGAAGTAGCAGTTAAAAGGCTAAATCTTCAAAAAGAAGAACAGGTATACTGTGAAAGGAAGGAAAATGAACCTACTGGTTCTGAGTTAAGTTTGAACTATAATATTTTTCATTCAGTAATTGGACATTCTGCAGATCTCATTAAAGAAAGAAACCTTCAGAAAGAAGAACATGTACACTTAGAAAACAAAGGTAGTGGATCTCGTGTTTCTGAAATGAATTTGAAATCTTATGCTTCTCATCTAGTGACTGATCGTCCTGACATAGCTGTGAAGGAAATAAACCATCAAAAAGAAGACCACACAAAAGTAGAACATAAGGGGAATGAATTAAGTGTTTCTGAAAGAGGTTTGAATTTTCGTATCCCTTTTCAGTCAGTGATTCACAAAACTGCAGCAGCTGTTAAAGAAATGTGGCTTCAGAAAGAAAAGCAACTTAAATTCAAAGACAAAAGTGTTAAATATAGTGGTTCTGAAATAACTGTAGGTTCTGATGGCCCTCATTATTCAGTGACTGAACCTCAAGTAGCTGTTAAAGAAAGAAATGTTCAGAAGGCAGAACATGTTTTAGAAAACAGCAGTAATAAAAGTAGTGGTTCTGAAATAAATTTGAATTCTCATGTCCTTCCTCAGTCAATGACTGGAAAGTCTCAAATAGCTGTTTTGAAGGAGGACCATGTTGACACAGAAGATGAAAGTACTGAATCTAGAGGTTTTGAAATAAATTTTCATATTGATACCCCTCGTCCTTCAGTCATTGACCAATCTTGCCTAGCTCTTTCAAAGGAAAAACATGTTGATCTGGAAGGCACAAACAGAGAATCCAGTGTTTATAAAGTACATTTTGATTCTAATGACCTTCAGCCATTGACTGAACAATTTCAGGAAGTGGTTAAACAAACGAACATGTGGAAAGTAGAGGATATTGGCTTGGAAAATAAAATTGAACCTAATGGTTCCAAATTAATACGGGATTCTGATGTTTCTCTTCGGTCTTTGCTTGATCAACCTGAAGCAGCTGCTAAACAGATAAACCTTGAGAATGAAGGTCGTGTGTATTTCGAAGATAATAACAGCCGATATAGTAGTTCTGAAATGAGTTTGGATTCTGATTACTTGGCTCAGTCAGCAGTTGATCAATCTCAAGTAACTATTTTGGAGAAGCAGCACATTGAGCTAGAAGATAAGCATAATCAAACTTGTGGTTCTGAAATAAGTTTTGATTCTGATGACCCTCTTCAGTCAGTGGCTGACCAGCTTAGAGAAACTGTTAAAGAAATAAGCCTTTGGAAGGATGAAGATGTGGAAGATAGGGGAGATAAATCTCAGAGCTTTGAAATTATGTATGATTCTAATGTCCCTTTTCAGTCAGTGGCTGGCCAAACTGAGGAAGTCATTAAGGAGATCAACCTTTGGAAGAAGCACGTAGACTTGGAAGGTAAGATTGTCAAACTCGGTGATTCTAAAATAAATTTTGTTTCTGATGGACCTCTTCAGCCTGTGACCAATGAAATTCAAGAGGCTACTACACAAATAAATCTCGTAAGGGAGGGACATATTTGTCTGGATGATAAAGGCTATGAACCCAGTGATTCCGAGGTAATTTATGTTTCAGATGTCCCTCTTCAGTCAGTGGTTGAGCACTCACATGTTTTGCAAGATGATCATGTCAATTTGGGAGATAAGAGCAATGACCCTTGTGGTCCTGAGGTAAGCTTTGCTTCCGATGGCCCTCTTCAGTCTGTGGCTGACCCGCTCCAAAAAGCCGTTAAAGTAAGCCTTTGGAAGGAAGACCGCATTTACCTGGGAGACAAGAGCTATAAACTAGGTGATTTTGAAGTAAGTTATGATTCTGATGTCCCCTTAGTGGCGGATCAATCTCCCGTAGTTGTTAAACAAACAGACTCGCAAAAGAAGGATCATAATGACCTAGAAAATAAGAACTGTGAAGCTAGTGTTTCTGAAATTAAATGTGATTCTGGTATTCATCTTCAGTTGGAAGTCGATCAACCTCAAATGGTTTGCAAAGAAATAAACCTTCAGAGGATAGCGCATCTTGGCATGGAAGAAAAGACTAGTGATTCTGAAGTAATGTCTGATTCTGATGTCCCTCTTCAAATCGTCGTTAATGAATTTCAAGTGTCGGTCAAAGAGGCGAATCTTCAAAAGATGCTGTTTGTGGACCTGGTGACCAGTGATAGTGATTGTGAAATGATTTCTGATTCTGGCATCCCTTTTCAGCCAGTGATTGACTCATCTCAAATGACTGTTGAAGGAATTGACTGTATAAATGCAAAAAGTTTTGATCTAGAAGGTGAGTGCTATGACTGTTGTGATTCTGAATTAGGGTATGTTTGTGAAGCGTCTCCTCAATCAGTGTCAAACCAATCCAAAAAGACTTTTAAAGTAATAAACCAGAAGAAAGACTATATTATTCTGGAAGAGTCAGGCTGTGAATCTTATGGTTCTGAAATAAATTTTCAAATTGATGCCTCTCATCAGTCCTTGGCTTGCCAATCACCAGGGTCTGATAAAAAAGTGATTGGCTATATTGACCCAGAAGATAAAAGCTGTGAACCTAGTAGTCCTAAAAGAAATTTTAAATGGGAAGATACTTCTCAGCCAGTGACTCATCATCCAGAAGAAGTCAACTTTTGGAAAGATCTAGAACCCACTGGCCCAAAAGATAAGAACTGTGAATGTAGTGTTTCTGCAGTGGATTGTAATGCTTCTCCCGAGTCAGCAATCCTTCAAATGGCTGATGAAGATAACCTTTTGAAGTTAAAATGTACAGAAAGTATGAGCTGTGAACCTTGTGGTTCTAGGATGAATTTTCAGTGTGATCCCTCTTTTCAGTCTGACACTGGCCAGCCTCAGGAAGCTATTAATAAAGTAGACCTATTTAAGAAAATATCTGATGTGAAAGAAAAGAAGCATGATTCCCATTCAAGCTCAGTTCCCAAGGCTGATCCTATAAAGAACAGGAAGAAAGCAAAGGGGGTCATAGAAGATAATACTGATGAACCCGTTCTTGAAGCCTTGCCTCATGTTCCTCCTTCATTTGTGGGGAAAACGTGGTCTCAGATAATGAAAGAAGATGACATGAAAATTAATGCTCTCGTGAAGGAGTTTAAGGAAGGTCGTTTCCACTGTTACTTTGATGATGACTGTGAGACCAGGAAAGTAAAAAAAAAAAATTTGAATGAAGAAAAAAAGATTACCTCGGCTGACCTTAATGACACTGCATTAATTCAAGTTCTATTAGACTGTGATGATATTATTGATGACTTTTCAGTAGCCTTAGATAAACCTAGCCATCATCCCACAGAAAAGAGGCCTTATGAACAAACATGGCGAGTGGCTTCTCGATGTCAGGCTGTGAAAGTTAGCCATGGAACTCAAACCAATCTCATGAGTTACCTAGTGACGAAAGGAATAAATGGACAAGAAGACGACTCGCCAACAAGGAAGCGTTTACTTTTACACAATGACAGAAAACCAAAAAAAATCAAAATTGGAACAGTCGAATTTCTTGAATCATGTACTAACATTTTGAAGCCTTTGCACCCCAATGCCTTAGTCTACGTTCTTTCTTCAAATATTAAGCTGAAGGAAGGAGATTCCTTCAACTTCTCTAAAATGAGGCACTGCAGTGATAAAAATCAGGATTTTAGCATACAGTGCAAATATAAACAGAGTTCCTTTAATTACGACCCATTGAGTAAACAAATTGTAATTAATCCTCCTCTGAATATAGACGTACCAGAGTCTGACAGGAACAACTGGGTTCAAATTCATTTTAGTGACCTAAACTCCAGTGCAGGAGACGACGATGCTCATGTACAAAGCTCTACTACAATACCTTTTATGACACTGTCAGTAAGACATGAATTAATGTCACACCAGGGGGCCAGTGGCTCTTGTGTGTTTCTCGAAAAAGCAGAGATCTTGAATTCTAGTGATACACAGGAAGGTAAATTCCAGTTAACTCTTTTGAATGGTGACGTCAAGATCTCGCCAAAATCGAATAAGTCTTTAGAAAATAAAAAGAAAATTCAGAGAAGGAAGGTGACAAATAATAAACCAGGATTTCTCAAAAAAGTTCACAGACCAATTATTCTCCAGCAAAAAACCAGAATCACTTCAGAAAAACAGTCAATTTGGATTCAGACCAAACCAAATGATATAATCAGAAAGTATCTTTCAAAATACTCCATGTTTTTGCGTCGTAAATATCAATCCAGGAACGCTTTTATTAGTATGCATTGTAAGAAAGAAAAACCTGATGTCAGTAGGTTAAAGGAGGTGCAGAGACAAGTCAAAATGCTTTCAAACTCAGTTCCATCAGCTGGTGGTGAAGAGCAGTTAAGAGCTGTAGCGAACTCTTCTCCCAAGCAACCTGTGCAGGATTCTTCCAGCAAGGCAGGAAATAAGAAGAAGAGTGGTAATAAAAAGAAACCTAGAAAGAAAAAGAGGCGTCCTAAACCTGTTAAAATATATGATTTGAGAAGTTTATATTCTCAGGTGCCATATTCGGATAGAATGATGACTCGGCTATTACACAAATTGTTACTTAGTAAGGCACACTAGAAGTGTTTGTGTTAAAGCTAGATGAGGATTCAGAACTTTAATTGAAAAATATTTGGTACTTAGTGCTCATGGCTCTCCCAACTTTGGCAAAAAAATTAACCTTCAACTATTTTGCTATAGACATCATTTTCAGAACTTTTATATTTTAAAATTAATGTTTAAGGTCTTTTTTTTTAAGATTCAAAAGACCCTTTGTCCATTTGCTACAGAAGAGTTTCATCTTAATTTTTCACCTAATTTATCAATATATATGCTTTTCTCCCTCAAGTCATGTCCCTTTTTATTTTTTATGGTTGTATCATGTCAGCAGGTTATAATATTACAAGAATGGATATGGCAAACATTGCTATCTTATTTTTACTTTTTAGAAATTGGAACAATGAACGTGTACTTATTTTCGGTGTGTTTCAGAGTGGCATTGTCAATATTTGTGTTCTAACTAGATAATTAAAAAGAAACTATAATTAGCTCAACTTTTAAGTTGAGATGACTTAATACCAAACAAAATATAATTTACCTGTCTTTTAAAAGCATTCCAGAGAATGAGATTCCATAATCTTTAATCCAGTTTTTTAAAACTGCCTGTTGATTTTATATACATAACACAAACTTCTCCTGCTTTATTTAAAATGGATCTGCAAGTGTCTGACTTTCCACATTTGGACACATGCACATATACAATCTCTGTAATATACAATCTCTGTTTTTCTTTAGCATTATTATATCTTAAGGGGAAAATGATCTTGCCAGTGTGACCGTACTTTTGTACCACCTTTATTCCCTTCTACCACAAGGGTTGGTGGTTTAATATGAAAATCCAGGTTATCTTATGGCCTCATCTCTTAAAAATATTCTAGACACTACCGTATTTTTCCATTGCTTGAGCTGAAATTATTGGTTTGGTAATTTGGACAGATGATTGTCATTAATGAATTACTTATAATCTTTATATTTGAAAAGATCTAATAAAGCTGACAACCTAAGTGGAGGTCTGTTTTACAGATGAAAAACTATGTACATTAGTTTGACTTTGCTTAAACTTGCTAACTATTTTAACAGTTCAAATAAAAGATGTTAAGATACACAGTTTAGGTCTGAGGTTCTCAGAATATGTTTAGATGCTTTGTTCAGGGACACTGGTTGGGCTGATACAGATGTGTGCAGTTACTCTGCTAAACCAAGGATTGTGGATCGTTTTCTATCAATAATGTTAAAGGAAAACATGAATTTCAACTATTGTATAAACCATGTTTGAAACTTTATCAGTGTGCCATGACTTCAGAGATAAAAATGTGTTACCTTAGAATTAATGAATATAGTGTTGTAACAGTTGATTTCTAAATGTAGTTTTATTTCAGGGGCCATTATTTAACCTGTGGGTATGTTGTGATGGTGTTATGTTCTAATTACTTCTAAACTTAAAACAGAAATTATATTGAAAAAATGGACAAATGTTTATATACTTTTAATTGTGAGGCAACTTTAACCTTGCCTCAGATACAAACATTTTAATTTCCTTTCTTAAAATATCACTGCAGGTCACTAGTTTAAAACAATTCTCCAATTTTAATTTAGGAAGAATACTGCCATACTGATTGAGAAGTAAACAAGTCGCTAATATATAAAAATATTCTATTTGCAGGTATTGGTGTCTTTTCTTTTTATGAAATAGACATACAATTCCCTTAAGTTACTATTAGGCATTCTTCATACTTTTAGTGTAAGTTTAAAAGCAAGAGGTCTTATGGAAATAATGTACTATGTAATTATGATATGTCTGTTGTTATTACATCATACAAAGAGGACAGTTCTTATAATTCAGGTGATCAAAAACTTAAATTTACTGCCTTTTTCACATTGGAAACTTCTAGGTTCCATTTTTTTTGAGAGAAAAAGGTTTATATTTAAAATTTATATTACTAAAAATATAAAAGTATACAGTCCTGATGTTTTAAAAAACATTTTGGGAATGTTTACTAAATTTCTGTAATCATTATTTTAGACAAGCTTGAAAACTTGAAATTGTAAAAATTAAATTACGTTAAATTAGAAACGAATTACTTTCAGAATTTGATAGGTTATAAGATGTGCCCCTTTGTCAAAATACATTTTGGCTTAATTTGCAGATTATATTAAACAGTTGGATGTTTTTTGTGTATTCAAGAGTGCATTAATTTCCTTTAATAGTGGAAAATTGAATTTATAGCCACAATGAATATTTTAATAGTCTTGTACTTGTTCAGTATCTTGCATAGATTTTTATTAATGATTGTCCAAAGTTATACAGTATGTGGACAATATTGTGTAAAGTGTGTTTTGCATTTGTGTATTTAAATTATTTGTGTAAGTAGGGCTTTGAGTGACACTTTTTTGGTAAAGAGAAACTATATTTAAATATTCAAACAATTATATATTTCCATGTAAAACTAATGTGAAGACTAATGTATTTTTTATAATGCAATTTAAAGAGTAAATTTGTTTTCGAAGTTATCAAGATAAAATTTATCAAATAATGAAATTTGTCTCTACTTTCTCAAGTTAGGAACTTTTTCTGGAATACTTAAGGAATTAGAGAATAATGAAAACAGAAGTTCATTTTATAAATGGTCTTAGAGATAATAAGAGAATATAAATGTTGATGCTGGTGAGAAAATACTGTTTAACCAAAGATATACAGGTTATGTTCAATGGAGTAGCTATTTCAAAGATTAAAATTAAACGACTATTTATTTGTATGATGGAGTGGTGGGGTTAGCAACTTTTCACTTTGTATACCTGTATTGAAAGTTAGTGAACAGGACTGAGTTCAGGAGGCAGTATCTGTATCATCATTTGACACCTGCTGGGAAGAGAACTTTGATGCCTCCAGTACCATTACCATATGTCATAAAGGACGAGAAAACATGGAGGAGGGTATGTATGTTGGTGAGGTAGGTGCCTTTGGCCTCGGTAGTAGTGACTTCTGGGGTTTTTTGGTGCAGGATTATATTGTTAAGATGAACAGCAGCCTACTCTTTATAATAAAAAATTACTAGGGTAAAAATATAAAATGGAAGTTCTTTTCCCATAAAGGAAATGTGGAAAGAAATAAAGAAAATGTGGAAAATACTGAAAAATCATGTAATTAGGGAATTACACATCAAAATGTCAGTTTACGAAGATGAGGGGCTGAGGAAGAATCTCAACATCTCCTTATACTTCTTTAGGCCCTAAATATTAGGGAAATAACACATGTAATATGTTTTCTTTGTTCTTTTTACTCTTTATATGTATATTTAAAAATTTCTCTCTATGTAATTTGAACTATTTCCCTTGATTAAGAAATAGGTCTAGGATCAACTATAGTTTCTTGTAGAATCTTTAAATAAGTATGAATTTACTTTTTTTCTGTGTTTATAATTTATTACATGCATGTTGTTTTTTTACATGCCTTTTATTTTTAAATTTGTAAGCTGGACACCTATGTGTGTGTATGTGTACATCTTGAGCCCTTATTAAGTGCCAAGCATTGTTCTAAGCTTTTAACCTGTATTATCTCATTTGATCTTCAGAGAGCCCTTATGAGTTAGGTACTATGATTGTTGCTAAAAAGCAGATGAGAAAATTGAGGCATAGAGCCTCAATTTTGGGATTAAAAATGAGTTGTTATTTACTATAATCAAATAAGGATCACAGTTAATCCCCATTCCCATCCCCAGCCCCAGGTCACCAGTTACCTTCCGTTTCTCTTTACAGTTTAGCCTTTTCTGGACGTTCCATGTAAATGGCATCGTACAACATGTGGTGTTTTGTGTCTGGCTTCTTTCGTTTACTGTAACGTTTTTGAGGGTCTTTCAGGTTGTGGTTTGTATCAGTATTTTGTTCTTTTTGATTGCTTAATAGTATTTATAATTAGTTTTTAATGAAGCTGGTAACAGATTGCTGTCTCCTGATAACAAATATGATAAAAGCTATTAGGCTTGAGGCTGGCTGTTTTTGCCTCATACCTGTTATCCTTGATTACTACCCCAGTTCCAAGACCAACAAGCTATCTGCCTTTTTGAGTGCTCTTACCTGATACTTGAATGCTTTATGCTTCCTCTGTCTTTGACTCATTCCCTTTACTGCCCATCTTGGGGTTCGTTTTAGTGTGCTTTGTGAATTCTCATTTTCAGTGGCAACACATTAGTGTTCTCAGTTCTTTTGCAACAGATTGCCTTCAGGTAATCGAACTGAGAATCATATTCAAGTTGCCCGTTATGCTAAGCTACACGTGCTGTAGAGACAGGAAGTGTCGATGATGGTACTTGTCATAGTGAACATTCTTTTTAAAAATTACTCTCCTACATAACCACTGTCACATTGTCAAAACTGTTGATATGATATAATTAACACTGATATAACCCTCTACTCCACATACCTTATTCAGATTTTACAGATTGTCCCAAAATGTGCTCTGTAGGTTCAGCCTTTGCTCCAGCATCGCACACTGTCATGACTCTGGTTTCCTTCAGTATGGAGCAGTTCCTCAGCCTTTCTTTGTATTTAATAACTTGACATTTTGAAGTGTACAAACCAGTTTCTTTGTGGAATGTCCCTCAATTTGAGTTTGTCTGATGTTTCTTTATAGTTAATGCTTTTTGTGTGTGTATGTGGCGGGGGGCGGGGGGAAATTCTGTGGACTTCTCAGTGTATCATAACAGCAACCATGTGATGTCTGTTTGAATAAAAGTGGTGATTAAAGATATCCAGTCTTTGTCCTTATCTTAGAAAAAAAACTTTTCATAATCTGAAATGGGGGCTGTCATAGAGGGTGAGTTACCAATAAAAAGTTACATTTTTTTGCAACTGAATTTCGAGATGATTATGATTGAAAATTCTATCATCTAACTCATTATAGATAAGACAGTAGTTTATTCATACATTTAACAAATGTTATTTATAGCCCTACTATGTGCCTGGCCCTCTGATGGGTGCCAAGGATATAAGTATCAACCAAAGAGGTCTCTTGCTTCCTTTCATTAACTGATAATGAGTGAAAAAGAATTTTAATAGTATTAAGTTAGTGGACTTGTAACAATTCTGCTTTCAAAAGATCATCAATAAACCTATAACACAAATACTGATATTGAACATAGAACAATTCCTCAACTTAATGCACGGAGGCTCATTGCAAGGCATCTCTCAACACTATCTAGAACGATTGTTTTCCTGTGTTTGATTATTAAGAATTGTCTCTTTTTGTTGGTTTGATGCACCAAGATGGAGTGTTACATAGACTCACTTTGTTACCCATCTTATCACAGCATGGAAGTGGCTTCCTAAGGACAAGTTGGTATATCCGTCAGATGTTTAGTTTTTGAGATATTGTCAGCTCTTTCGAACTGGAAAATTAGGGGGTTTATTTTCATTTGGAGAGTTATTACTAGTCATATAATGAAATAAATGATATTTATCATCCATCAAGTTAAAACTTTTACTAGGTGAATGACTACTTGAAAATATGTGTTCCAACATGATTATTTCATTGTACCAAATGATAGCCCCTTACTGCAGTTTTACATAGTGGCCTTCTTACATCTAAGATGTAGTTAAGTGAGTATTTGAGGTAGCATTGATGTCTATAAAATTAGAGAAACCACTTGACCCTTATAACTGATCTCCTTTAGGTTTTCTTACTGGGCGAACTAGCACATTTGTAACCTAGCAGTTACACAATTTCTTTTCTGTTTCTACAGAGAAAGAATCTCAAGTCTAACGTAAAATGTGTCATGATGATGTGTGACAGTCTTGAGAAACATCACAGTAACCCTGAATTTCTCAGTATAACCAGTAGCAACTGCCAGATGGCATTCAGAGGCAGGACATTTCTTCAACTACATTATCGTTTTGAACATGAAAATAGTTATGATGGCAGAATAAAAACAAAACTAAATTTCACTATTATAATCAAGTGGTCCTTTCAAAATTGATGATAGCTGGGCCATTTTTAGTCTATTTAGATTACCCATTTAAATCAGCACTTAAAATTTTATTTTCTATGTAACAGCTTTATTGAGATAGAATTCACCCATTTAAAGAGGACCATTCATGGTTTTAGTATATTTACAGTGTTGTGCAACCACTACCTCAGTCAATTTTAGAACATTTTCATCAATGAGACTTGACGCACATTAGCAGTCAATACACAGTTAAGTTTATTTGGTTCATTATGCATTTGAAACCAAAAAGAAACAAGTCCTGTCCATTAGCAGTTGGCCCCACCCCCTCACCCAACCATACTTCCCCAACCTACCTCCATCCCAGTCCCTGGCAGTCCCTGATCTACTTTCCGTCTATAGATTTGTCCTGGCCATTTTATAAAAATGGAATCATACAATGTGTGGCCTTTTGTGACTGGCTTCTTTCAGTTAGCATAATGTTATTAAGGTTCATCTATGTTGTAGCATGTATCAGTACTTTTTTACTTTTTATTGCCAAGTAATGTTCCACTGTATGGCTTCATAACATTTTATTTATCTGTTCATCAGTTCGTGGGTCCCAGACCTTATTCTTAATGACAGTTCTGGTGTCACCCCCCAGGAGGCCATTTCTGGCTCACCACTATCACAGAGTTGTGAAAATTTTCTTTTCTTTGTCTACCACTTGAATATAATAACTGTGATGGTAGGGACGTGCCTTTTATTTTTGCATCCCTAAAACTTGGCAAGTGGCATACTTTAGTGTTGCCCACCTTCAGCTGTCCCTTCTGGATGTTCCCTTTTGCACATCTGCATGCCATCTGTATCATTTATTGAGAGGTTTATAAAATAAAAAAGTATTTAGTAAATATCCATGTTTCCATCCAGATTGCTAACAGTGTTATATTTCCTTCAAGTCACTTCCTCTCTTTTTTACAAAAAAATTAAAATTTTTAATAATTTCTGTTCTTTTTGATCATCAATCTTAGGCATATTTCTTCCCCTCTTTCCTTCATTTTTTGAGGGAGAATTTTTTTAAGGAAAGTGGCAAGAATGTGTTATGTGATTATTTTTAAGAAACCATGTCTGAAGGCTTCTAAACAAAAGCACAAAGCCCACAGAGGACAGCCAAGGATGGGTCCCCACAGGGCACTTTCTCTGATTCAGATAAACATTCCTATATTTGGAGATAATTTTTCTCAAATAGAAAATGTATAAGGTTTCTGCTGAATTAAAGATGTTGATGAGAATTGTTTTGAAGAAAAATGGCTACTTCATTTTAAGTGTTAATCAAGGATGACTAGCTTCTCAGATAATGTTGATTATACCATTTCCAAATGATATGGCTTAAGTTATGTAAATTTAAACTCTGAAATAGGCATATTCTTTTTTTCTATGTCCTTTTCAATTATGAAAATGGCTAATTTTACTTCCCAAAGGTGAGATTATGGACAAAAATTCCTTTTAGTTATATGCAGGTATATTGTGGCAATGAATCTTTTATATAACAGGGTAAGTGCTTGAAGTATTTTTAGTATAGATTCTGTGAATCGATCATGAAATGATCATGAAGGCTGATATCTTTCCTCAACCCCTGTCCAATGGAAAAACTTCTGATTTAGTTTTCAATACATGACCTATCTTTCTCTTGGACATACAGAGGATTTACATTATATAGTACTTAAGGCTTAGCATTTACGCCAAAGCCATTTTCTTTTCCTTCTGAACCACAATAAGACTGTATGGAAATCATTCAAATATATGCTTGAAATGCAAGTGCATGATCTTAAGCGAAGGCATTGAGAGCTCATCCTAAGTAAAGGACTAGGGTCCATTTCTTAAGCAGAGTCCTGTCTGGCTGTGAATTGCCCCAGTCTCTGAATAAACATAACAACCCTGCAATGGGGTTGGGGAAAATGACACAGTAGGCTCAGCATCATCTCTGTCTCCTCATTGCTTTCTTGGCCACTATAACTTTTTACAAAGTTGTATTAAATATTTACTTAAATTTTCTCCAACATTGGTCATCTCCACTCCTGTGGCCACTAACCTACTATAGAACTTGATCATCTCATGCCTAATTTATTCTAAAAGAGGTGAGGGTTTCTAGAATAATGGAATGAAGATCTCTGTAGATCTTCCATAAAAATGAGAAACCTGGCAAAAGTGATCAAAATCAACATTTTTAGAACTCTGGACGTTGATAAAATGAAGCTTGCAATAAAATGAGGAATGTTTATTAAAAAACAGTGGGTTTTGTGACTTTTTAACCTGTCCTGTTCCCATTACCCTCTCTCCAGCATCCCTGTAGCTGGGAAAACCAGCAACCATGTAGCTACTGGAGGGAGTAGATCATGGATGGAACTCCTCAGAAAGTCCTATCTCCAGATCATTGACACTATTTGGTTTGTCTTGCAGCTCCCTGGAAAAGCTCCATGAGAGTTGTTAATTTTGTCTTGACTGAATTTTAACTGTGGAAAAGCACCATCATTAGGGCATTTATTGAAAACAATCAGTGACAGTTGTTTAACATCATAGCTGTAATACCAGTTGGGACAAACAAGAGCCTAGCCAAAACTTGAAAGGCAGATCTTGGGAATGAGAGGTCCACAGATGAGTTTGAAAAGCTCTTATATATTACTGGGGATCTAAAAAACTTTACAAATGTGCAAGGCTGTGTGCATTCCTGGGCAAAACTAGAGAGGACCCTAGCCTCTCACATTTGGCTGACTGGAGGCCCTGCACAATCAGGAAGTGATGGCTAAGGCAGAATTGTAAACTGCCTGAGTGTCAAGTTCATGCCATAACATACTTACACATAGAGCTTCTCAGAAAAGAATAGAATATATATTAGTTCAAGGCATTTAAGAAAATCTCTGACCAATCACTAGCTGACCACTAAGCTAATTGAGCAGAGAATTCAATGGCAGTACAGTACAAAGAAAATTTATAGAATTAGTCCAGGAAGGTCACTAAAGTAACAAACAGTAGCAGCAACAACAATAAAACAGCAATGACAGATCCTAAGGGTGAGGAAAATTTGATTTCTAGAGTTGTCACATTAGATTATCTAAAATGTCCAGTTTTTAATAACAATTTTAAAAATATTTTCAAAGAAACAGGAAACTATGGCCTATACACAGGAAAAAACCAGTCTTAGAAACTGCCCCTGAGGAGTTCAAATGTTGCACTTACTAGATAAAGACCTTAGATCAGTCAAATACATAATATAGATAAAAATTTAAATATAGAAATTAATATTAATAAATATTAATATTATAAAGAACTAAAGGAAACCATGTCTAAAGAATTAAAGTATGAGAACAATGTTTCAATGAATAGAGACTATTAAAGAGAAATTGGAAAAAAGTACCAAATAGAAATTCTGGAGTTAAAAATGTTTTCATATATTTTTCTATAAAAGCTTATATATCTTGTCCTAGGTTATGTAGCCTCCTTTAAGATGTAATAGTTATTGTGTGCATTACATTTTGTGTCCCACAGTATGTATAGTGTCATATGTAATTTTCCTGCTTAGCACTTAGCAAATATAATTTAGGAATATATATTTATTGTATGCCCATCTCCCTACTACCTTGGAGACTTCATGAGAATGGGGTTTTGTCTACTTTATTCACTAATATCTATCCAGCATCTAACTTAATATCTGGCTGATAGTAAGTTTTCAAGCAGTATATGTTAAATTAAATCATAAATTAATGAATGAAGGGAACTATCATTTGATGAGCATCTGCTACATGTTATGCACTATATATGATCTAATTTAGTTTTCACAACTTCTCTAGGATGGGTTTCATTATTCCTATAATCCAGTCACTGACTTTCTTATCTCGGAGGTGAGAAAAACCATTAGTAAAATTGATTTTGTTAGCATACTGTTAATATTCAGATGATACCTAGGCCAGGAGACTCTGGGCCTTCCTGGTTCCCCCTCCTGAATATGGTTAGTTGAGTGATTCATTTCCTCCTGCCCTTTGCAACTGGACATCCACGGAACTCCTAAACTTTATCTGAGTCTTTACATACGATTCACAATAATAGAATCCACATAAGACCTGTAGGAGAACAATCCCATTTGGCACCCTGGCAGCCTTATATAAACTGCATAGATTGTGCAGACAAAGGCCTTAACCACAGCTAATATGAGTCTTGGCAGAATGCCTTATTATTCTCCCATAACACAAGAAGATAAGAGGTCTGGTCCAAGGCCATCACCCTTGAGTTTCTCATGGCCTTGGGGTACCACTAAGGTATGAAGTTTTCTGCTTTGCCCCCTTGGAATATGGCTTCAGACTATAAAATACACCTAGCTATAGTCTAGAGTTAGCTCTGCAGCAATGGGATGTCCCACAGCTTGTGTTGCAATATTCTGGTTCCTATTGTTTGGGAGTCATGGATAACAGGGAGCTAGAGTTCTAGCTACTCTTTTGCTGTTAATGTAAATAATAAACTGTCTAAAATCTAAAAAGACTTTGTGTGTTTTCACTTGTTGAATCTGTTAGCTGGTCTTGGCCCTGGCCTTCTTTCTGCTGTGTGCTTTACAGGGCCCTGATTCCCCTGGCTTTGCCCCCTCTCCTCTGTAGGACTCAGCCCATAGACTTTGAACTCCAGATCTTAGTTATTTCTTCTTGATACTCATTAATTTTCAAGACTTCGGTGTGGGGTGTGAGTCACTTTCTTTTTCAATTTTGAAAGTGGAGTAGAAAAAGTCCTGAGGAAACTTCACTGAGGGGTATACACTTGAAGTGGCAGCTTGTTTTTTCTTCTTTTTTTATTATTAACACCTCGAAAAAATTATACATATATGTAAATTATATATATAACTCATATACTATGATATAAATTATTACTTATAATTGTGTATAAAAAATTATATATAAGTGATTTGTTTAAATTATTATATATAAAATTTATATTTAATGAATAGTAGAGGTTATATAATTTAACAAATTATATATTATGAAAATTATAATTTATTACATATTAATTATATTTCTATGTAATATTATAAAAATACATACAATATATACTTACAAAATATATATTAACATTCAAATCCTAGCACTGAGATTCTGGAGGAGTTATTCTCTTGTCAATTCCCATGCAGCTTTAGTCTTCTCATGAAAAAGATGTTTTTTTTTCTTTCTTCCTTGAATTTCATTAAAAATTCCTCTCTAATAAATTGCCATTGCAGAAGTCTGTGAGGGTGTGTGTGTATATGTGTTCACATGTCTATTTCCTTAACTAAGAGAAGTAGCGGAGAGGGAAAGACCTCTTATATGGGAGAAAATTGTGATATAGAGAAGTTAGATCAATTATACTTAATCAATAATCAATAAATGTTGAAGGAACATTGTATTTCTCAGCAGCATTTCTGATGTGCCTATTCTGCACCTGTGCATCTGTATCATGGGCTTCTGAGGACACTGTTTTTGGGGACTAGTTTTCATTTAGGCTAGTTATTAGGGTGCACAGGACACTTTTAACCCCCTTCCAGCTAAAGTTCTGTGAGCGGGGAGTGCTATGGCCATCAGAATATTTATTTCTAGAACACCTCCAACTACTTGAAAGTCATTTGAAAAATTTGCTTATTGATATTCAAGTCAGAGATATTGAGTGACTTTTTATTTTTACCAAAAACAAAAATGAAAACACAACTTTTTAGAAATTGAAGGTAGCAGATAAAATTAATTTACCTGCTTATTGTAGAATATTTTGAAACCATAGACAAGCAAACTGAGAAAATCAAAATTATCCATAATTCTACCAGCCAGAAATAAAATAGTTGGTATTTTTGTGTTTTTTTCTTCCAGATACCCATTTTAATGAGATTATCCTGTAAATGGTATATGTGGTATTGTTTTGTAACTAGCTTTTCCTCCTACTGAATATACTATGAACATCTTTCCTTGCCATATTTTTTTACAATATTCTTTTTACTGGCTGTGCAGTATTCCATTGCATGGATGATAAAATGCTTATTTAAATGGTCCTGGATTGTTGTTTTCAGTTTATTTTTTACAAGTATAAAAACGCTGCAACTACTATACCTGTGTATAAAGCTTGTTGAATATTCATAATTATTTTCTTGAGATAAATTCCTAGAAATGAAATAGTTAGAACAAAGCCTATGTGCATTTTTAAGATGTGCTTTTTCTAATATAGACCAAATTGGTTTTATGATTAGTTGTTCTACCAAAAAAACTCAGCAGATATTTTACATATTGCTCTTTCTTATACTAGTTCATAAAAAAATTCTGAGGCTAACTTTTGTGCTGTCATATTGTGAAAGGCAGTTCCACTGAGGGAAAAAAAAGGCAATATAGTACAGATATGCATTTTTCTGGTGGTCTATCTTTTTTGTCTGTTTGCCCCATTAGAAAGTTCTGTGAACAGAAGGACTTTTTTTCTTGTTTCTCTATTACTGTGTTTTCAGTACCTATATCTAGCACAGAGTAGATACTAAATAAATAATTGTTGAAGTGATGAATGAATGACTCTAGGCTTTTGTATTATGATAACTAACACTACAAATTGAAGTCATTAATGAGTGCTTGAATTTCATGGTGTTAAGTAGATGGAATAGTGGTGAGGCAGGAAATGTAAGTTAATTTTATTATATTGATTGGTAAGAAGAACTTATGTCCTGTAACAGTTCGGGTCCTTCAGGAAGAAACACTGGAATTGAATTAGAAACGCAAGAGACTTATTGTGAAACATAGCTGTCCAAAACATAAAGAGAGGGGTAAGCAGGAGTAGGCAGAGTCTTCAGATGCAGTGTATGTCTGACACTTGTGAAAGGAGAGAGAGGAAGAAGGAGTTTTGGGTAGGAAGAGTCACAGACCGTGGTGCAGTATTATAAAATCTGGGCCAGCCCAAAATGGAACTCCAGTATAAAGATGACTAATGTAAGAGTTCCACACTGGGCAGTGATGGTTCAGTCATTGGCTAGGGGTTGTCCAGGAGGCTCTTGGGCTCAGCTTAAACACATAGTGGATCCTGACGATGTTGTAGCTAGAGGTTGGACATGTTCTCTATTGTTTGCAGGTTAGAGGTAATAGTACATAGATTGGCTTTGGTAAACAACAGGCCCCTGTGCAGCATCCATCTCTGACATGGTGGCTGCTCTATTTGCATGCCTGTCTTTCAGATCTCAAGTGATTGATGGTGAAGGCTGGTTAATATCTACTGCCTGAGACATTTTATCTCCTTTTTTTAAAAAATTATTTTAATTAGTTTCAAGTATATAGTACATTGGTTAGACATCTATATATTCATAAAATGACCCCCCCAATTGCTCCCTCCCTCCCCTGGCCCTCCACCTAGCCAACATATTAATGCTAATTGCATTCCCTGTGCTGTGCTCCCTATCCCCATGACCATCCATCAGCTACCAATTTGTACTTCTTTAACCCTTCATCCCATTCTCCCAGCCTCCCAGCCCCCCTCCCCTCTGTCCATCACCAAATTGTCCGCTATATTTGTGAGGCTGTTTTTGATTAGTTTGTTCTTTTTCTTCCCTAGATTCCGCATAAGTGAAATCATATAGTATTTATCTTTTTCTGTCTGACTTAAATATTTTCTAGGTCCATCAAGGCAATATCTTTTTTCATCCCCTTCCTTTTAGTTTGTCTTTTAATTGGAAGTGAGTCTCTCATAGGCAGCATGTAGGGGTCTTGTTTTCTTAACCATTCATCCACTCTATCTTTTAGTTGGAGCACTTAATTCTTTTCTCTTTGAGGTACTACTTATTGATTGGAATGTAGTTGTTACCATTCTTTATTCCTGTTTTTAATACATGTTTTTTTTCTTAAAGAAGTCCCTCCAACATTTCCTGTAATACTAGCTTGGTGGTAATAAATTCCTTTAGCTTATTTTTGACCGAGAAGCTCTTTGTCTGTCCTTCAACTCTAAATGATAGCTTTGCTGGGTAAAATATTCTTGGATGTAGACCCTGGGTCTTCATCACTTTGAGTATTTTGTGCCAAGCCCTTCTGTCCTGCATAGTTTCTTCTGAGAAATGAGCTGTAAATCTTATGGGTGCTCCCTTGTAGGTAACTATCCACTTTTCTCTAGCTGTTTTTAAGATTCTCTCTTTGTATTTAACCTTTGGCATTTTAATTATGATGTGCCTGGGTGTGGGCCTCTTTGGGTTTCTGTATTTGGGGACCCTCTGAGCATCTTGGGTTTTATGTTTATTTCCTTCACCAGGTTAGGGAAAATTTCCATCATTATTTTTTCAAATAGCTGTTCAACATCTTGTTTTCCTTCGGGTACCCCGATGACTGGGATATGTTGACCTTTAATAGTATTCCATAGGCTCCTTAAATTATTATTATAGTCTTGGCTTCTTTTTTCTTGCCATTCTGATTGAGTGTCCTTGGCTTTCGCATCCTCTATATAGGTCATTTGATCCTCTTCTTTATTCACTTTGTTTATTCCATTTAATATACTTCTCATCTCAGATAATGTGTTCTTCATTTCTGATTGGTTCTCTTTTATAATTTCCATTTCCATTTTTATGTTTTAATCTCTTTGTTGAAGTTCTCAATGAATTTATCTACACTTCCCATAAGTTCACTGAGCATCTTTATAACCAGTGTTTTGACTCTGCATCTGTTAGCATGCTTGACTCCGTTGTTTTTAGATCTCTGTTCTGTTCTCTCATATGGTTTCTGATTCTTTGTCTTCCCATTTTGGCTGCTTTTCTGTGTCTGTTTCTATGTACTAAGCAAAGCTCCTGAGTCTTCCAGTCTTATGTGGCTTTTTGTAGTAGGTGTCCAGTGGCACAGTCCGGAGAGTGGTTCAGCTGCAGGCCAAATTTAGCCCAAGCCTCTACCCCTCCAGGGCCACCTGTCAAGATTCAACAAGCAATCCACAGATGCTGTGCTTATAGTTGCCTCAAAAGGCCACACCAGAAACCGAGCCCAGTTGCCACCAGTGTGAGTCTAAGTGCTGCTCAGCAAGGAGCACCTGACTCACTGAGTATACACCTGAACATGGCTTGAGTGGAACCGCGAGTTGGGGGAGGTGGAGTTTCAGGAACTCCTCCTAGATGTATGGCTCTAGGCAGAGCGACCTCTGTTATCCAGTTTGATGACGCCTGGGCTATGGTGGCGCTGCGTCCACCACTGGGAGTTGGGAGGGCTCAACAGAAGAACAATGGATACCGCCGGCACTTCTGTGGGATGGGGGGAAAGTGGGGAGACTCACCCTGGCCCTCACTCTGACAACTCATTGTCACTCTACAAGTCCCTGTGCAGCCAAATTGGCACTGGTGCTCAGAGTGAGCAGGTCCATCACTGCTAAAGTCTGCTCATGTCCCTTTAAGAGATATCTGTTGCTGCCTCTGTCCCACTCAGCTGCTCGGGATCAGGCAGCCTTGCGTCCTTGCCTTGTCACATCTTCTGCCATTGCAGGGTGATTACTTAGATTTCTCAGATTTCTCTCTAGTTGTATGGCTTGTTCATCTAGATCCTAGGTGATTTTTCCTTGCTGTTTGCTCTTCGCTTCCATCACAACTTTGATTCGGTCACCAGAGTGGTGAACACAGCCTCTATCGTCTATGCCATTTTATTTCCCCCCCCTTGGTTGTTTTTTATGTCCTCTGTGGTGGATGTTTCTGGGAGGGCATTAACATGTGATACAAAAATCTTTGTACTTTGTACTCTTTCCCATATGTCTATCCACTTACCTCTACTCTGGAACTTTTTGCTTCTAACTCCCAGAATCTTCCTTCTGGGCCTTTGACCAGCTTATCAGGCCATTTATTACCATTGCGACTCTATGTATATTCTCACCTTGGACCATTTCTCTTTCCACACAAAGTGAATGGTCATGTGTACCAGTCAAAATCTCTGGCCATTGTAAAGATTTTCTCCCACTGCTGTCTTTCAATGTCACCTCCATTTATTTGGGACTGTAATGTAGTATCCACTTATTTTCAGCTTTCACCCACATTCAGAGTCAATCTATTTGTAAATCAAACTCAGGTTTTCTCCTCTCGCTTCAGCTGGTCATGTGGGGTCACCTAGATAAGGATGACGTATAGCTACAGGAGAAGCATTGGTGCCACCATGGAAGGAAAATGGCAGTCTAGACTACTTCCTCATACAGGTTACACATTCTCTCTTGTCCTGTTTGAGCTTGATCCCAGGTGTATCTTTTCCATTTTATAAGGGGCTTCTGCTGGGCAGTTACATGTCAATGCTACTACCTGGTCCTACTATTTCAGAGGCCCATTATCACCATTGCTATTAACTGGCCACTCTCTGCGACTGCCTCTTCTCTAATCAGCCCTAAACTGCACAGGAGGATTACCACTGAATTTCTTAGTGATGTTAGTGTCCTACTCATCACTGTATTTTTTGGTGGCCTTTGTGAATAGTATGTGTTCTAGGTTTTCCTGTGGAACATAATCCTTAGATTGGTCTTCTGGCCCCACATAATATATGCATCCCAGCATATCCAATTCCCCGAGGCTTTTAATTACGTTCTCCACTGCCTGCCATGGCAACTCATGCATTCTAATTCACTTAGCATGGGCCATTTACTTTCTCCAGGTTTTTTAATCCACCCTAGCATTGACTTTGTCTCACGCTTTTGGGTCCTTGCCAGGGCATTAAATCCTGTGTTCTGCGATAGTGACTTATGTCAATAAACTCTTGCTTGTATAGGAGTTGGTCAAATACACTCAAGATCCAATCCTATGGCTTTTGCTAGTACATCCTAGGGAATCCTTGCAGGTCCTTTAGGGTGTACTCTCTTCTTCCCTTCATTTTCAGCACATGCTCAGTTGTATTATTCTTGGATTTCACTCTAGTTGTTGATCTGGCAGTCGGGTGAGGTGGTGTGGACAGCTTCTGAGGGGGGACCAGCTGTCTTGTAAGAGGTCACTGCAGTGTCTTTCTGCACTGGGGAAGTCCTAACTCAGAATAAGGCCTCATGGAGGAGATGCTAACTCCTAATAGGGAGGAGAAGGTGGCCTCTGAAGTCTCTGAGAGTTCAGAGTCATCTACAGAGCCAAAGATTTTTAGGGAGCCACCTCTATCTCATGTTTCATGGTCCTGCATTTTCTAGCTAGAGCCTTGATCTTAGCATAACAGACTTGTCTTGCCTGAGCATTCAGTGGTCTTTGAAGTTTGGCTACCCTGAATTTGTTCCACAGCTGAGTCTGTTCTCTCACTGGAGGAGATAAGTCTCTTTGTAAGTTGTTAGAGAGGTCTTTGGCTTGCATGCTTTGTTTTTAAATGTTAACTGCCTTCAGTTTCTCATTATCTCTTGATATCCCCTTAAGAATAACCAGCAAATTTCATTGTCTTTATATGCATTGCTCACTCTCAAATGCCTGAATTATTATTGCACTGGCCAGAACCCTCTCCTGAGTCACCACTGGTAAACGTTTAGTGAATAGGCTGCTACTCTGTGCCAGGGATCATCAGTGCCTCTAGGGTGAGATAATCATTTGCAGCTGATCAGAGAGTAATATAGCCCCAATAATCCATCTTGCTGTCTGCTGTCTTGGACCGCTCTCAGTATCAACTGAGTTTGGATTCTCTGAGAAGAAGATGTCAAGCCTAAATCAGCAAAGCAAGAGTAAACCTGTGAAATATAAAAAAAAAGAGGGCTAGGAATAGGTAGGTAAAGAGAGGTAAAAGGAAGATCAATTAAGTAGGAAGAGCCAAGGTTCAATCAACTCAGTGGGGAACTCTAGCATAAAGACTGCTGGCAGAGGGTCTCATGTTGTGCAGATGACCAGCCCCTTGTACACCTGCTATGCTCAGTTATTGGCTTGGGGCTGCCAGAAAGAGTGTAGCACATCCTGAAGGCACATCCTGGAGGCTGTCAGCTAACTGCACTCCTTTTGCTGACTCATAAGTTCTTTTTCAAAGGCAGATCCAAGTGGCATGCATCTGTGGCTGCCATACCATGTCAGTTATTTACGTGTAAACCCGGGTGTGGTAGGTTGATAATGACGCTCTTAGAGGGTTCACCTCATAACCCCTGGAACTTGTGAAATACCTGTTTTGTAAAAAGTTCTTTGCAGATATAATTAAGGACCTTGAGATAATATTATCTGGGTGGACCCTAAGTGCCATCGCAAGTGTCCTTATTAGAAGAATGCAGCCCTACTGACACCTTGATTTCAGATTTTGGCCTCCAGAACTGTGAGAGAATAAATTTCTGTTATTTTAAGCCACACATTTGTGGTTGTTTGTTATAGCAGCTGCAGGATACTGATATGCCAAGTTTATAATTTATTTTATGTAATTTTTTAATTGAAATATAATTCACATACCATAAAATTCACCCTTTAAAAATGTATAATTAAGTGATTTTCCAGTATAGTCACAAGACTGTACAGCTTTTACCACCATCTAATTCCAGAACATTTTCATAACCCCCATGACATTATCAGCAACTCCCCCTTTCTCCTTACCCCAGTTCCTAGCAATCACTAACTTATTTTATATCTTTATGGTTTACCTTTTCTGAAACTTTCATGTAAATGAAGTCATACAAATGTGGCCTTTTGGTCTGGCTTCTTTCGCTTAGCCTAATGTTTTCAAGTTTCATCCATGTTTTAACATGAGTTACTACTTCATTTCTTTTTATGGCCAAATAATAGTCCATTTTATGGATATTCCACATTTTGTTTACCCATTCATCAGTGATGGACATTGGGTATAAATACTTGAAATCAAATTTTTATGAGGGAAGTTTTTTTTTATTAGAACCTTATGTTACCTAGATGTCAGTTTGACTCAACCTTTGTATTAATATTTTGAATAAATCCCAATTCCAAATCTATGTATCCCCTATAGATTCTTAAGTAGGGGAGTGAGGGAAGCTTAAATTTTCACAGTCACCTCTGGTTCTTACATCTTGAATTGACTGAATTACTGTTTTTTGTTCTGAATATTGGGGCTGATTCTTTATATCTGTACTGATGTGATGTTCAACTTGGAACTCAACTCCTTTCCTTTTCCTCTATTTCATTGCCAACTTTTGTTGCAAGAGATAAAAAACAAACTCAACTGGCTTAAGTAAAGTAAGGATTTTAGCATTTTGGGCAGTGATTCTCAAGCATTTTAGACCTAGAACCTCTTTATACTCTTAAAAATTATTGAGGATCCCGAAAAGATTTTGTTTACATGGGTTGTATCTATTGAGATTTATTGCATTAAAAATTAAAACTCAGAAATTTTAAAATATTTATTAATTCAATTAATAATAGCAATAATAATCCCACTACATGCTAACATAAACAACACATTTTTAATGACATATAACTATATTTTACAAAATAAAAACATTAGTGAGAAGAGTGACATTGTTTTACAATTTTTCAAATCTTTTTAGTGTTTACTAAAAGACAGTTGGGTTTTCATATGTCCTCCTGCTTTCAATCTGTGGTTTTCACTGAATTCTGAAAAAAATTTGGTCTCACAGAGATGTGAATTGAAACAAAAGAGGAGTATTTTAACAGCCTTGTCAGGTAGTTGTCAATATTTGTCTTTGAAATTATACCAAAAGTTGAAAAGCAGTGGTTTCTTAAAGGAATAGTTGGAATGTAGGATCTACAACCATACCAATAATCTTTTTATACTTTATTACACTAAAATCTATTGGGATATCTTGCACTTTGAATGGATCTTTGATCTGTGCATGATTTTGTAACATCATTCATTGGTCATTTGGAAAATACCACGTCACTTTGTTATGCAGATCTTCCAAATGTTCACACATTTTATTATACAATATTAAAACATCACATTTGTTTATACTGCTACCAATTTCATCAGAAAAGCCTTGAAGTATTGGTAACCTGTTAAGCTCACAGTGTAGGATACAGATTTCTAAAATCCCAATTTTCACTTGAAAGCTTGCATTTTATCCTTGGCAACAATATTGTCAGTTGTTTTCCTTGAAGCTAACGTTGCACTTTATTTTCAATAAAATGTCTGCCAAAGATCCCAATCTCAATAAGCACGCTTTGCCTGCCAGCTGTTCTTTTAAATAAAACAGTATTACATGAGAAAGCAGCTAGTCTAGTTCATAAATCAATGCACAATCACTCTTCCTGTAGACAACTATTTTACTTTAATATACAGTAGTTCTTTATGTGTACTTCCCATTTCATAAAGTTTAATAAAATGAATTATTTTTACTGATTCATCAGGGATATTCTTTTTTTTAAAAATTTTTTATTTTAGGGACATTCTTAAGTGAAATTTTTTTTCCAGTAAGTACATTTCAGTAAAGAATATAATGACCCCTAACACAATTTGGTGCCACTGTCATGACATGTACTTAGGGACCAGCAGTTTCATTCACTATTGTTTTGTGCTATTAATAGAAATGTGAACATAGTAGGGCAAAAACCTCAAATAATGTCTTAGTAATATTACGAAATTGCTTTTTCATCTCATGGACCCCACAAAAGGGTCTCCCAGATCCCAGTGGCCCATGGATCATGTTCTGAGAACTGCTGCCTTAGAGTATCTTTTTTCCCAAATGCAATCAATACTCCTCAGAGCTTTAAGCCCTCATCATCTCAGCCAAGGAGCCCTGATAGTGCAGGTAGGGGGCTGTAAATGTTACAATTTTGCATTGAAGTTAGGCATGAGACAAAAAAGCTTTAGTCTGTTTAATCTACCAACTATCTATTTATCATCTGGCTTGTTTGCTATTTATTTATAATCCCTTGGTTTACATGGTTTATATTGCAAGCTACAGCAATGAACTCATCAATAAGTTTTACAAATATTTTATAGTTGATATGAAATAGATTGATGAGATAAAGATAATCTTTCAGCTTGATAATTGAAGCTGTTCAGTATCTATAGAACTGTAAGTAATTCAGGGATAAAAGTCACGTATAAAAGCATAGAACAAGGGCAGAAATCATTTCTGGTATCACGCTGGCAAAATGCATGTTCATGTTTCAAAAGCAATTTTATAACAATCTAAGGATGACATTTTCCACATGAATTCTGTTTCTATGAATTGCTGTTCAAAATGGGTAACATTTACTATTAATAATTAACTTTGCGAGACAGAAATTCCTGTATTTTTTAAAGCATATGTTTCAATTTATTTAGGCCAGTTCCAGTTTAAGCATCAACAAGATCAAAAAGCTGTTATGTGGGTGGGGACTTATACTATAAAGATTTTTATTATGGTCCTGAGGATATACAAAAATGGAATTTCAATGTGTTTTTAAGCGATATAAAAGGACTTGCTTTATTCCAGTAGTAGCCAGTGAGAAAGAAATAGAAACTTTGTTCTCACTTAAGGGGAACAAAGATGTCATATGCAGTTGCCTTAAGAGAGAAATGGGAAGGTTTGATAAAATCCCTGCTAGAGTTTCTCCCAGATAAAGTGCTCTTATCCTAAAAATTTAAAATCTTGTCAGGGAACTGATCTGAAACAGGGATCCTGAAAATGATGACACAGCTCATTCATTCAGATACCTATTGTTTTGTTATGTTTAGTTTTCTTTTCAATTGAGGGCCTTCTATATTCCAGGCGCAATGTACTTGATCTGATAAAAATTATAAATAGGCGTCAAATCTAGGTGTCAGAATTAACCAAACATTTAACAATGGTTCAGCAATATAGTGATATGATACAGGAAATAGACACATACTACAAGGTCAAAGGCACATATACAGTCCTCCACTCCTTGTTTGTTTTCTTTCATGATGTCCAACCTACACTTTACCCTCTTCTTAGTCTTTCACCTTCTGCCTGGGTCCCAGATATTACCCGTCTCCTTCCTTCCCACGTCATTCGTTTATTTAACAAACATTCACTGGTCAGTGCTTGCGTGCTAGCTTTCTGCTAGGCACTAAGGATAGAACCATAAACAAGGCAAATAGGTCCATTGGGCACTTGCAGTCTACTTGAGAAAAAAATTAGACAAATAATTGCATTGCTATCTATAGTTCTGAATAGTCTTACGAAGGAAAGAGAAAAAAGCCATGGAAGTGTCCAGCAGGAGGTATGACCTAGTCTTGTGGGTTGGGACTTACATTCTACTTTGTGTACAGGTCAGGCAGCTAGACCAAAATGATGACTAATCATGCAAGTCCAAGGACCAGGGCATGTATGTAGCCACATTAGGGTGACCAACTGTTCAGGTTTGCTTGGGGCTGAGGGGCTTCCTGGGACTTGTAAATATTAGTGCTAAAACTGGGGAAGTCCTCAGTAAACCTAGATGAATTGATCATGCTAAGCAACCCCCATCCCAGGATATTTCCTCTCCAGAAAAAGGCCATAAGCTCTTTTGGAATTGATGAACCTCAAATAGGAACCTCATAGTGACACTGAATCTCCCCTCCTTGCCATTTAAAGAGGGTGGAATACAAAGGGATAGGTTGTAAAATGTATGAAATTGGTCACAGCAGTCCTGAGGACAGGGTTCTGCCACTGCAGAACATTGTTCGGTGTGGTACTGAAGATTTCTAACGGCCCCAAGCCCAGTGAGACTTGTTCAGTTACAGAGGGTGGCATGATTAAGTGACTTTGCTATGGTTACAGAGCTGGTTGAGAGAATAGGTGATGTAGGTCTGGTTTCCATGGAAACAGACTGCAACGAAGATTCTGTTGCCAAGGATTTATTAGTGCTAGCTCTTTGGGCTTAGGAAAGCGGTGCTGGGCAGAGAGAGGTTGAAATGTGATGCAGCTGTGTCATAGGCAAACCTCCAAACTGTGGCAATGGACCTGCAGAGATGTGAGAATTGAGGCAAGAGGTCTGGGTCCATCAGTAGTTGTCTGTGGCCGGACACCGAGAGGAAGCATAACCTTTTGGCTAAGGGCACTTTCTTTCATTTAGCCAAGACTATGAGTGCTTAGTCCTGAAGACGGGCTCTGGGTGGCACACGGTTTAGCGTACCAGGTCTTTGGATTTCAGTTCAGTTTCTATGATACCATGTTTCACTACTTATCAAGAGTTGCCCATAGACATCTTTAAGGTTTTGATTTAGCATGTAATTAAATAAATTTTCTAGCTCCAAAAAGATGCTGGTCAATAATGTAAGATCACAAAGTTAATAATGAATGAATTTGTAGATGCAAATGGGATATAATTACTGCGTAGTGCTTTCATTGAAAAGACATTGATTATTTCAGGTGGATGCTGACTTTTAAAATATAAGTTGTGATGTGCCCATGAGTAAAGAATCAGACATTTTTATAAACACCAGCATTTGCCAAGACAAAATGTGAGATGACATTTCCCTGCTGCCTAGGAAGTATTCTGTGGACATCTAAGAAATTTCAACACAAAGTTAACAAAATGAGTTGAGAAAATATGTTTAAAAACTTAATTTTAAAAGATTCATTTGGCATGTCATTTTTTTTTATTAAAAAATGTCTGTGAAGCCAACGTTTCAAACTTTGATTTATTTGATTTGGGGCTTTTCTTGAATATTGATATAGCATTATGTAAAAAAACCACAAAAAACCTCTTTCGTTATATAAAATTAGTATACTAAGAGTTGAGTCTGTTATGAACAAAAGATAATCTCTTTTTTTGCCTCTAAATCTGATATGGTGACATTGCAGAATAGCTGTCTTACACACGGCTGCACCTTAGAATCTCCTGGGGAACAGAAAAAAATGTTCAGGCCCCACCCAGGATATTAGAAGTTAGAATCTTGATGTGGGCCCAAACTCCTAAAGTAATTCTTATGTGACTAGCCAGGTACTAGTCTAGTGTCCTGATTTATTTTGAGGAAGTGCTGGCATAGAGGACAGCTCAGTTGCAGGCCATGTTTTGTTGTAGTATTTTTTTCTTCTTTGTTGTATTTTTTTCTTCTTGATTGTAGTGATCATCTTAATGATCACTACAATCAAGCTAAATATAAAATGTGCCTTTTGAACCAAAGTTAAATGTACAGTTCAGGAACATTAAGGACATTCACGATGTTGTGCAGACATTACCACCGCCAATCTCCAGAGCTTTTTCACTTTCCCCAACTGAAACTTTGCACCCACTAAACAATAACCCACCATTCTCTCCTATCCTCAGCACCTGTCAACCGCAATTCTATTTTCTGTGTCTGTGAATTTGACTATTCTAGGTTCCTCTTATAACTGGATCATACATATTTATCCTTTTGTGATTGGATTATTTCACTTAGCATAATGTTTTCAGTGTTCATCCACATCGTAGCATGTTTCAGAGTTTCCTTTCTTTTTAAGACTAAATAATAGTCCATTGCAAATATGTACCACATCTCAGGTAGACACTTGGGATTTCTTCTACTTTTTTTTTTTTTCTTCTACCTTTTGGCTTTGTGAATAATGCTGCTCGAAAATGGGTGTACATATATATGCTTGAGTCCCTGCTTTTAGTTCTTTTGGGTACATACCAGAAGTAGAATTGCTTGATCATATAGAATTCTAGTTTTAATTTGTTGAGGAATCACCATAACATTTTCCACAGCAGTTGCATTATTTTACATTCATACCAGTAATGGGAAAGTGTTCTAATTTTTCCACATTCTCACCAACATTATTATTTTCTGTTATTTTTTAAAAAATAATAGCCATACTAATGGGTATGAAGTAATATCTCATTGTGATTTTGATTTGTATTTCTATAATTTGTGATATAAAGCATCTTTTTGTGTGCTTATTGGCCATTTGTATTATTTTCTTTAGAGAAATGTCTGTTCAAGTCATTTACCTATTTTTTCCAGGTTTATTAAAGTATGATTCACATATTAAAGTATATAAATGTAAGGTGTACAACATGGTTTAAAATACATACACATTATGAAATGATCACTACAATCAAGCTAATTAACATATCCACCTCTTCACCTAATAAATGATAGTTATTATTTTTATGTATGTCTAGTGAGAACACTTGAGAGTAATCTCTTAACAAAATTTAATTATATAACACATCATTATTAACGATAGTCACAATGCTGTACATTAGATTTCCAGAACATATCCATCTTATAATAGAAACTTTGTACCCTTTGACCAACATCTCTCCATCTCCCTCACCCCTCAGCCCCTGTCAACCACCATTCTATTCTGTTACTATAAGTTTGACTTTTTCAGATTCTGCATATAAGTAAGATGGTGCAGTATTTGTCTTTCTGAGTCTGGCTTATTTCACTTAGCATAATGTCCTTCGAGTTCATCCATGTTGTAGCAAATGGCAGGATTCTTTCTTCTGTGTGGTCGACTCTGCTGTCGAAGAAGTTCACTAAACTTCTTTAAGAGGATTATTCTGAATTCTTTGTCAGAAAACTCATAGATCTCTATTTCTTTTGGGTCAGTTATAGGAGCTTTATTAGTTTCCTTTGGTGGTGTTATATGTTCACCTGATTTTTTGTGATCCTTAACTCTCTATATTGGTATCTGTGCATTTGAGTAAACAGTTCCCTCTTCCAGACTTTATAGTTTGTTTTAGCAGAGAAGTTCCTTCACTAGTCAGCCTGAGGTTTTGGACAGGTCAGCTGGTAGTGTCCTTGGGCCGGTAGGGCTTGCTATGGGGTCTATTTTGGGGCAAAGCCACTGCCGGAGCTCTGAGGAGAGGGGGTGTGTGTCTGGCTAGGAATAGTTGGATGGGAATGCTGGCTTGGTTTTCTGCCCAACTGCAGCTATAGGGTGGGCTCTGCAGTTTCCCAGATTCCCTGGTCAGGCTTTTCAATTGGTAGGACCAGGGTGGTGTGGGGGACCCTCAGCAGTAGGCAAGGCTATGAAAAAGCATTTTTTCCCTAGGTGGGGCAACAGAACAGGCTTCAAGGCCAGCAAGGCTTGTTGTTTGGGGTCTGGAATCGGGCAGAGCTGTTCACCAAGTTTCCTAGCCAGATGTGGCCACTGTCTTGTCCTTGCACATGAGAAAATCTTGTGGTTGGGATTTCTACTTGGGCTAAGATGCAAGTAGGAACTTGATCTGCCAAGGTCCAAGTGCTGGTTGCTGTAAGTTTTGTTCCTTTTGCCATCACAATCTGATCTCCAGTACTCAAGTCCCACAGATTCCCCTCAAGATCTCTGTGAGGCGAGACCTGGGTGGGCCTCCCAGAAAGTGACCCACAATGCTGGGAGAGCTGGATGTCAACTTTGAGGTCTCTTTTCCCCATTGGGGAAACCATAGGCCAGGGGTCCTTCTTGGTGTGGTGCTGTGCCAGCCTGGCAGAGGGGCAATGTGGTCAGAGTGAGGCCCCTCTTACCCTCCTGATGTGATCTTTCTCAGTCTCTGTGGTTCAAGGGGGTGCTTCACTCTCATCCCTGTGTTTGGGGATTTTCACAATGGTATCTTGTCTATGGATAGTTGTTAGTTGTTTTTCTTGTAAGGTGGACTGAAGTCAGGAACAAACTATGTCACCACCTTTGTGATTATATTTTTTATTTAATTTATTGTATCCTTCAGCTCCAGAATTTTTATTTGGTACTTTTTAAATGCTTTCTGTCTCTGTTGAACTTCTCATTTTGTTCATGTATTACTTACTGATTCCATTGGGTTGTCTATCTGTGTTCTCCTGTAGCTCACTGAGCTTCCTTAAAACAGTTAGTTGGAATTACTTGACAGGCAATTTGTAGATATCCATTTCTTTGAAGTTGGGGACTGGAAAATTATTGTATTCCTTTGGTGGTGTCATTCATTCTTGATATTTCATGTTCCCTGAAAGTGTGCATTGCTGTCTTCATGTTTGAAGAAGCAGTCACCATCTCTAGTATTACTGACTGGCTTCGCCAGAGAAATACTTTCACCGGTCAGCCCAGCTAGGGAGTCTGAGGCTCTCTCAGATCTTTTCTAGGGATGTGCTCATTTTATACCTCTCATTCCCTCTTGAGGGGGAATTCTTAAAACTGTATGCTTTCTCTCAGTCCCACAAAGCCAGGCTTGGTGCTGAGAGCCTCTCACTTATTTTCTCTAGGACAGTACCCTGAGTTGCTAAAGTTTGGGTGCCTTCTTCCAATCCCAGTCCAGCAGATTTGGGCTGGTTTTCTTCACAGGCTTGTATACTATCTGTAAAGACTCGCTCTTGCCATCCTGAGGGTGCACACGGGGAGCATATCATGGCAAGGCGTGTGGTATGGATGAGGCACTTGGAACACTGGGGGTGCCCATGTGTCGGTTGAGGAAGTCTACAGTCAAAGTGTCATAAGTGGTGGATGGGCAGGTTTCTTGATGGGATTCATGAAGAGGTTAGTAGAATCTGTGTTCCTCTGATGAATTCTGAGCCCTGCTTGCTGTGCTCCCAGCTTTTTCTAATCTTTCAGTTGTGCTGATCGCCTCAGTATTCTTGGTGCAGCTACAAAGAAGTGGGCCTTTTGGTCAGTGTCCTACATGGCTAAGGAACTCATTGTGCTCACATACTACTCTCTCACTTTCTCTTTTAGGAAAAAATTGCAGACTGAGAGGGTCTCTTTTGGTACTGTGTTGCGCTGCCTTGGGGTAGAGGTGACATGGGTCAAATGAAATTATTTTTCTTACCCTCTTCAATGCATTCATTTTTGGATTTTTACTCCAGTGGTGTGCTGGAACTACACCTTTGGACTCCTGAACTCTCACGAAGGTGTTTTCATCCGTGGTTGGTTGTCAAAAATCAATATTCCGTGAGGGAATGATGGTAGAAAACTATTCCATCATCTGCTGACGTCACTTGGTCCTTGCCCATTTTAAAAATCAGATTGCTTGGGTTTCGGTGTTGTTGTTGTTGTTGAGATCTTTATATATTCTGGATATCAATCCCTTGTCAGATTTATCATTTGCAAATATTTTCTCTCATTCTCTTTTTCAAATAAAATTTTTTATTTTTCAATTATAGTTGGCATACAATATCATATTAGTTTCAGGTGTACAACATAGTGATTAGACATTTATATAATTTACAAAGTGATCACCTTGATAAATCTAGGACCTATCTGATGCCATACATAGTTATTACAATATTATTAACTATATTTCTTATGCTATACTTGACATCTTCATGACTATTTTGTAACTACCAATTTGTACTTCTTAATCCTGCCCCCCTTTTTTACCCATCCTCCCAACTCCCTCCCATCTGATAACCCTCAAAATGTTCTCTGTATCTATGAATTTGTTTCTGTTTTATTTATTTTGTTGTTTAGATTCCACATGTAAGTGAAATCATATGGCATTTATCTTTCTCTATATGGCTTACTCCACTTAGCACAATACCCTCTAGGTCCATCTGGTTGCTGCAGATGTAAAGACTTTATTTATTTATTTATTTGTTTGTTTTTATGGCTGAGTAATATTCCATTGTATATTGTTACCACTTCTTTATCCATTCATCCATTGACGGACACCCAGGTTGCCTACATATTTTGGCTATTGTAAATAATGCTGCAATGAACATATAGATGTATATGTACCTTCAAAACAGTATTTTGGGTTTCTTTGAGTAAATACCCAGAAATGGGATTACTGGGTCCTTCTTTGTCTCTTGATATAGACTTTGTTTTAAAGTCCATTTTATCTGGTATAAGTATTGCTACCCCAGAATTTTTTCTTTTCTATTTTTATGAAATATCTCTTTCCATCTTTTTACTTTCAGTCTGTGTGTGTTGTTTGATCTGAAGTGAGTCTCTTGTAGGCAGCATATGCAAGGTCTTGTTTTCTTATCCATTCAGCCACCTTATCTTTTTACTAGAGAATTTAATCCTTTTTCATTTGAAGTATTTGTTGATAGATATGTAATTATTGCTATTGGATTATTCATAGTTTTGATACATATTTCTTTCTTAAATAAGTCCCTTCAACATTTGTTGTAATACTGGCTTGGTGGTGATGAACTCCTTTGGATTTTCCTTGTCTGGGAAGCTCTTTATCTGCCCTTTGAGTCTAAATAATAGTTTTGCTGGGTAGAGTAATCTTGGATTTAGGTCCTTACTTTTCATGCCTATGCCTTCTGGTCTACAAAGTTTCTGTTGAGAAATCAGTCGACAGTCTTATGGGAGTTTCCTTATAGATAACTAACTGCTTTTCTTTTGCTGCTTTTAAGATTCTCTGTCTTTAACCTTTGGTATTTTAATTATGATGTGTCTTGATGTGGGCTCCTTTGGGTTTATCTTGTTTGGAACTCGCTGAGCTTCCTGGGCTTATATGTCTATTTCCTTCACCAGGTTAGGGAAGTTTTCTGTCATTATTTCTTCTATTAAGTTTTCAATTTCTTGCTTTCTTCCTTCTCCTTCTGGTACCCCTAGGATGCAAATGTTACTTTTGATGTTGTTCCAGAGGCCCCTTAAACTATCCTCATTTTATTGGATCCTTATTTCTTGTTGCTGTTCTGATTGGGCATCCTCTGCTACCTCAACCTCTAAATTGCAGATTCGATCCTCCGCTTTGTCCAATCTGTTGATTCCCTCTAATGTACTCTTCATCTCACATATTGTATTCTTCATCTCTGACTGGTTCCTTTTTATGTATTCCATCTCAATTTTTATGTTTTTTTTTTTTAATCTCTTTGTTAAAGTTCTCACTGAGTACATCTACTCTTCCTTTAAATTCATTGAGCATCCTTATAACCAGTGCTTTGAACTCTGTGTATAGTGTATTGATTTTCTCCATTTTGGTGAATTCTTTTTCTGGAGCTTTGTTCTGTTCCTTTATGTGGGACATTTTTCTTTGTCTCCCTATTTTTGCTGTTCCCTATGTTTGCTTCTATGTATTAAGTAGGGCTGCTAAGTCTCCCAGTCCAAGTAGAGCGGCTTTATGTAGTAGGTGTCCTGTGGACCCCAGTGGCGCAGTCTTCCTTGGTCACCTGAGTGAGGTGCTCAAGGTGTGTCTTTTTGTTGGGTTGTGTAGTTGAGCCTTGGTTGCTGTTCGCACATTGATGGGAAGGACTGACTCTTGGGCTGATTGGTTGTGAGGACTGGCTGGTAAGGGGCTGACCCCCTGAAGCAGGATTCACTTTAGCAGAACTCTGGTGCCTGCCAAGTCAGGCCTTTGGGTGTCCTTCTCAGATTCAGCCCTTGGTGATGCTCCAGCTCTGGTCGAAGCAAGCCATCAGGTGTGCCGGTCCAAGGGCTTCCTGGGAGAGGCCCAACTGCATACCATGTTCAGCTGCAGCCTGTGCATTTCCAGGGCCACTTGGTAAGAGTTATCAGGAGATCCTCAATTGGCTGCCACCTGGCCTGGGCTTATTGGTACCATGAGAGGTCAAGCCAGGAACTGAGGTTGGCTGCCACTAATGCCAGGTTTGGGGCTGCTCAGCAAGAGGTATGGGGCACGCTGAGGCCAGATGCCTCTTCTTAGGGTTTTGTGAGCCTTTGAGAGGTTTTAGTTAAGTCTACATCATGAGCCAAGACAGGCCATTTGTACGGAAAAAAAACCACTGGACGCAGCTTGGGTTGGCCACAAGTTGGGAGAGTTAGGGTCTCAGGGAATCACCTGGGTAGAGCGACCTGTGTTAACCAGGTTGATAGAGACTCAGATATGGCGGCTGCGTGTGTCCACATGCTGGGAGTGAGGGAGGGCTCGACAAAGGAACAGTGGATATTGCTCACACTTCTGTCTGAGAGAAAGACAGCCCTCTAGCCTTTGCCTGAAGCCAGACAATTCAGTTCCTCCCCATGTGTCCCTGGTGCTTTTCAAGCAGCTTCCCCAGTGTCGGAGCTCAGGAAGTGATTGTGTCAGCAGTAAGTTCATGCACGGGCCCTTTAAGAGGAATGTCTGCAACTCCCACAGCCCTCCATCTCACTCAGCCATAATCTCTGCTGGTTTTCACAGTCAGAGTTTGTGGAGACATCTCTTCTCCGGCACTAGAACCCTGGGATAGGGAACCCAGTATGAAGCTGGGACACCTTGCTCCACTGAGGGGAGACTCTGCAGCCAAGTTAACCCTCCCACACAGTTGTGGGACTAGCTCGTTGCATGTCGTCACTCGTCCTAACTGCCTCAAGGTGACCTTTTATGTATGTCCTCAGCTGCAGGACTTTTGTTCAGCTAGACCTCAGGTGATTCTCAATGATGGTTGTTCCATAGATTCATTGTAATTTTGATGTGGTTGTGAGAGGAGGCTAGCACAACATCTACCTTCTACACTATCTTGACCAGCTCCTCGCCTTTTCACTCTTTTGATAATGTCCCTTGATGCACAAGTTTTTAATTTTGATAAAGTCCAACTTGTCTGTTTTTTCTTTTGTTGCCTGTGCTTTTGGTCCAAGAAATCATTTCCAAGTTCAGTGTCATGAAGTTTTTTCCATTTTCTTCTTTCTCTTAGTTTTATAGTTTAGCTCTTATGTTTAGTTAGGTCCTTGATCTATTTCAAGTTAATTTTTGTATATGGTCTAAGGTAAGAGTCCAACTTCATTTTTTTTGCATGTGGTTATCCAGTTTCCCCATACTATTTTGTTAAAAGATAGTCTTTTTTCCCATTGAGTGTTTTTGGCACCCTTATTGAAAATCCTGTGATCAAATACATGAAGGTTTATTTCTGGGCTTTCTATTCTATTCCTGTCATCTCTATATTTGTCTTTATTTCAGCACCAAACTGTTTTGATTACTGTAGCTTTGTAGGAAATGTGAGACTTTCAATTTTATTTTCTTTTCAAGATTGCTTTGGCTATTTGAGGCCCTTTGAGATTCTATATATGCAGTTCACTTTTTAACTTAAACATTTTAAATTGAATTAAATTATATAACAAAAAAGTACATGAAACAAATGAATTATCAAGAAATATCGCAAAGTATATACATGGGAAAAATCACTTGGTTCAAGAAATAGAACATTGCCAGCACCCTAGAAGACCCCTTTTTGTCCCCTCCTAATTGCCATTTCTTCATCTCTCCAAAGGTCATGACTATCCTCATGCTCTCTAATACTATATTTCTACCAATTTTTGAACTTTATATTAATGAAATTGTACAATATGTACTTTTTATGTCTGACTTCTTTTGCTCAACATTTGTCTGTGGGAGTCACCCACATTTATATATGTAGTTGTAGTTCCTTTATTTTTATTGCTGCAAGACTTGATTACTCATAAGCAGTCTTTCTTTTAATTTTTAAAAGTGATGGAAATGTGCTTTACTTATAACTCTTAGGGAGCCACATATTTATCAATATGCATACACTTTTGACTTAGTCAGTTGTAGATCAGCCAGAATCTATAGGCCTCACATATTCACAGAATTATGTGAACAGAATTATGGCAACTCGAAAGCCTCAGCCCTGCTCAATAGAAGCCTATCTAGGCAAGAAGATAATAGAATGGTCTGGCAGTAGCTGTCAGGCATAAGTACTAATATTTGCATTTTCCATGAGACCTTCCAGAGGACAACGTAATTTAATGGAAGGGTTATAATAGTGAGGATTTCAGGTCCTATGTCAAGTTGGAAGTGCAAAAATTTGGAGACAAATGGACCTTTCAATATCTCTCAAATTACATCATATAGGTAGATGACTGCTAGTTTTGAATTTATGAACAATTGGTTTCAAATCTAAATAAGCAATGTCTTACTGGGAGTTAGAATACACTTTACTTTATGAGGCACATTGAATTGAGCCTATATTGAAAAGTTCATTGTGCTGAAGTAAAGCCAGTGAATTGACATGAGAATAGAATTGTTTCATATTCAAGGCCCACCTTTCTCCTAACTAATCTCCCTGCCCCTCCCCTTTCTCTCTGCCTTCCTTCTCACTTGCTCTCACATCTGCTGGAATTAGTTTTCAGAATTCATTGTTCAGATCAACTCATTTTGACATAACTGGCAGGTTGACTCATGTGACTGGTTAAATTAATCATGGGTTAGAAGTCTGTCATTATGGCACCACATTAAAGCTATCATAACTGAAATATTGTCTTTTGAACAAATTTTCTTCCCCTTGTCCTCAGCTTAACATCTCATTTCCATTTTAAATGAGAGGTTCCTGAAACTGTCTTTTCTGTCTTGCTCACTATTCTGGCTTAATTTAATATCTTCATTGCTGAGCTAATTGGAGTTACTTCCAATTGGAATATTACTTCTTCTATTTTGGAAGAGATATAAAATGCTTGGAATATAATTAGAAATAATATATTTTCTGCAGGATGTACATATTTTACAGTAAACACAATTATCATAATCATCTTTGGAGCATATAAACTTCTCAGATCATGGTTGGGTCATAGATTTTTGGAGCTCAAAGGAGCTCAGTTATATATTAGCTAAGAGACCAGCCTGTTCTAGAGCATAGTAATTTGGTCACAATGGAGAGCTTTTCAGCAGCTATTTAGCAGCTATACTCTCCCATGGGAATAAAAAAATGAAAATATGATAGATATATAATGTGAGATTCTTGAAACTAGAACCTATGTTTACTAGTCGCTGAATGCCTGATATATAAGTATTTGCTAAAGAAGTTCTTCTTATTTATCTCTCCTTAATTATCAGTCACCTATGCATAAG
The DNA here is from genome assembly GCA_028627145.1 of Eidolon dupreanum. Classification (NCBI taxonomy): domain Eukaryota; kingdom Metazoa; phylum Chordata; class Mammalia; order Chiroptera; family Pteropodidae; genus Eidolon; species Eidolon dupreanum. The sequence goes on from CM053503.1 coordinate 148,092,231, forward strand.
GTGTGATTTAACAGATACCAAAATGTCCACTTGCCCCCCAATTTTTGCCATTTCAGTTTGACATTGTACCTAAAATCCTTATCATGATAGCCATTACATTATGTCATTCTCTGGAAGGTCTCTGGAAACACATAAATATTAGTACTACTGATTGGTACCTACTGCCATTTATTGCCTTAGTAAAATTGCTCACTATTCTTGATGTTACTTTTACTTTATCCATACAAACCTTTCATATCTCCTTCCTCAGAATTTCCATAGCACATTGTATATTTAATCAGGTAGTGGTTGTCTCTCCTTCTGTTATGGCCCCACCAACCTTGAAGCAAGATTTAGTTATTCTTCACATTTCTTCAAAGAATCTCTACTCCACAAAGATAAGGGATTTTATTCAGAATTTCACAGGATAGACCAAACAATTAAAAGAGAGATTCACAGGGAGATTCACAGACTTTGAGACTTCTAATGTCTAATCAGAGAGGTAAAAATTGTGAGGCATACTTTCTCATAAAACATCCAATATTGTCAGACTATGATTTTTTTGAGATAATTTAAATGGGTTTTAAGATGTATAACTATCAAATCTTAAATGAAAATATTTTTTCTATTCTCTGCCCACATTCATATCAAGTTTGCCTCTATCATGTTTCTGAATACTCCAGAAGTTCCATTGTTTGAAAAAAAAAGTTAGTTAAAAAGTCTCACTTCCTCATCACAGAATGCTTGTAGAGAGTTCAAAATGTTTCAATGGATATGAAAATGAGACAGTGATATTCAAAGAAGTTGGATTACAATTACAATACTTTTATTAAGTACCTCTCTATCCCAAATATTTTTATCTATTATAGACTTCTCAGAATGTTCTTGGGTTCTTAAAAATTATCATTTCTTGTTGCTTTTCATTTTTTTACATTTATCTCCACAAGTCTGTTATTCTTAAAAATGCCAACATGGACCTCATCTGCCTGTCTCGAAGGTACTCTTTCATTTGTCACTGTGTCATAATTTAAGACAACCATGGAGTTTCCTTCTCAGTCATCTTTGATACTTTCATTATAAACAGGTTGTAAACACAGTGAGGATATTTCTGAGGATAAAGGGGAGAACTGTAATCTGTAATAATAATGAGGTAGATGTCGTTATTTCATAAAAAGCCTCCAGCATGTCTATTCTCATGAAGACTCATTAGGCATTTTGGGATTAATTGTTAAGATTTAGGGTTTGTAGGGAGGGAGGTATCACATGATGTCATGTGAAAGTGTTCTGATCCAACCTTAGGGACATGTTTCACTATTTCTTTGAGATAATAACTTGTAAAAGAGGAATCAGACTACACTTCAATGAGCCACGTAAAATGGCCATAATCCGGTGATGGATCACCTTTGGCCATCTTGATAGAAGTGGCAAAGGTCATAGCAACAGCAACAGATGAGAATGGCAGCTCTTGTGGAAGTTGTGCCTACTAGTTGTGCCCACACTGTGGTAGAGCAGAGAGCCAGTGGTGCCAGTGTTACAGAAGCAGCAAGAAAGCTGTAACAGCCTCTCATGAGAAAACCACCAGAAGCTCTGACTTGTCAATGGAGAAGATTAGAGGCACTTAAGAACAATGACATCTACTTGAGATGAAACACTCTGGGGTCTCCTCCACTGGCCCACAATTTCCAGAATGTCCCAGTGTTACTGAGAAGAGATGAGACTTATCCAGTATTTTCTGTTAATAAGAAGGCCAACATTAATAATCCTGATGATGAGAGTAGCTAAAACGCTGTGCTTACTGTGTGCCAGGTACTGTACTAAGGGCTTCTTCGCTCATCTCTACTACCACTCCCAACCTCCAAAGGTATCTATTGGCCACTGCTAACCGCTCAAGACTTGGAAGACAATGAAGATTGTGTGGGGAACAGAGACCTATGGATTAGGAGCAAGCTTGTGGATTAGGTCTTTCTTCCTCTGAATCTACTCTTCATGTTAAATTTTGAAAATTGCTAAGAAAATTGTTTTTGTTCAATTTTTTCTCTTTATCTTAAATTAGGAAGTAATTTTCATTTGGGAACAGCATTTCTGGGTCGCAGTGGGGAGCAACTAGGATAACAGAGTAGTGCTGGGCAGTTAAGGCCTGTATGACACATGATTTATGCATCAGTGGCTTTCAACAAAAACAACAGAGTTAGGCGAGGTCCACAAAAGGAAGCTGACTAATTATGCTTCTGGGACTATAGGTAGAGATTTCAATAGTAGCTGACCATTTCTGCTTCTATTCCTATCTTGGGAAAAACTTTTTTTTTTTTTAAGTGAAAATTTCCCCCACAGGCTCCTGGGCAATTATCCACTGCTATCTGATAAACTGTGACCCTTAGTATATTTGGCAAGAAAAGCAATTTTTGTATTTCACAGTATACTCACTGTGACATACTATACTTACTTATGACACAGTATACTTACGTTGCCTCCTTGGTAGTTGATAGTCAAAAGAATGGTCAAAAAAAAAAAAAACAACCCTTATTCTTCAGTATAATACAAACGAGTTGGTATTAGAGGAAACTCAAGTTATGGTCTGTGGAAAATTAGCTGAAGAAGATGGTTGCGTTCTTGAAGGTGCCCAACACTCCATAGCTTTTGGTGTATCTTTAAATGAGACTGAACATTTGAAGGCTATAAAGCAGATTCTGTAGCAGTGGGGCAAAGCAAAAATGAGGTAGCTAGTTGTAAAAATAATCATTTGAATTTTTACAAAAAGCACCGCATTTATAAGAAGCAATTTAGACAAGTACATAAGACATGATAAATGGAATAATACCTAAGATTTATCCTAAGAAATGTTGTTGCATGTCTTCCCTATAGACAACTTTTTTTTTTTAATTTTAAGCAAGTTTCCATAGTGTGAAAGATAAACCAAATTCAGTAAAACTACATAAAATAAGCATTCTTCTTCTTTTGATGCTTATTATCATTTTGATGATTTTTAGATGGTTATTATTTTCTTTGGTTCAAATTATTGCTGTAGAGTTAATATATCCAAGATTCAAGGTTTGGGCCAGTATATGTCATGTATTTGAATTTAAAGAACAAGTTTTAATGACTTTAAAATAGAGATATAAGTTCTAGTTAGTTGTAAATGGACAATTTAAAATGATTTATAAAGGTTACATTTTTTACTCAAGTGGAAGACAACTCTAGTGCTATAGCTACTATTTTTAGGTTCTGAAATGCTCTTGAGGGAAATTTATTCTGAAATTGTATGGACTATCAAAAAGACATTACAGCTCTCTAGAAAATGGTAGAATTAACACAATTAGAAGTAGGAGAGTGAGCATGGCATATTTTTGCAATCAGAAAAGAAGTAAGGAAAAAAATTTTTTTTTAAACCAAAAGCTTGACTATAAAAAATATCTGACTCTTTGTATGCTTCTTACTACTCTGATATCCATGGACATCACATATCTGCATAATGTAACTTTATGTGGACAGAAAACATCCTCAAGGGTCTTTATGTGCTTTAGTAATCTCTAACCAATGACAGCAGACACTGTATGATGTCTCGATTGTGGCAGAAAGGGAGATAACTCTTCAGGTTCCCTTTAACATTATGATTTATTCATGGTGATTTTAAGGCCAATAGGGGCCTCACTTTTTTCCTTGTCTGGTGGCCAAGTCATTTAATGTAGCCTTTTCTCTAGTCTTTTTTTTTTTTTTTTTTTCACTAAGCCTCTACCATCTATACTTGGACTGCTATAACTCCACCAAACCAGGGGCCTGGATATGAAGCCAGACTTATATTTCTAAGCTTGATTTGTTTTTTTTTTTTTTTTTTGTTAAACCAGACTAATTTTTCTAAAATGAAGATCTGATCTTGTCATTTCCTCATTTAAAAATTATTCACATTCAATGTCCTGGTGAAGGTGCAAGTTTGTATATGTCTTTTGAAAAGTGTTTGCCAATATTTATCAAAAATTAAAAAAAGATACCTGTGACAGCATTTTTCTTTCTCAGCCTCCATCCTCAGCAAGTAGTCCTCAGCAACGTGCTTTATATACAGAGAATTTAATGCAGAATTGTTTAGAATAATGAAAAGTTGGAAACAAAATTAATAAACATACACATATGGGCATAGTTAAGTAGCTGTGGAATATACAATAAAATACTTTTTTAGCATCTGAAAATAATGTCACTGTTTTATAGCATAGAAAGGGCTATGCAATAATGTCCAGTAAACATATTGCAGAACTCTATTAAAAATCCAAAAACATAAAATACAGAAAAAGAGTTAAAACCTTCCCTTTTCTACTTCCATCTCCACCACCCTACCCTGAGGTGAGGTAGGGAACTGGTCTCCATGGGAGAAAAATAAACCTCATGTTGCCTTTACCACTGATAAAAGCTAGTTTTGGAAATGCTCTAAGAAAATGATTTGATGTAATAAGAAATAAAGAGGTATTTTCAAGGCTTTGTTCTTTCTTCGTGGAAATAGAGTGTGGTCATCATAGGCAGGTGACTCTGATGCTTGAAAAAAGCACAGAAATGGTCCAGTTAAGTACCAGCAGACCTCTGGGAAAGTTTTGTAAGCAGGTGTATGAGAAACTGTTGTGGGGTGGTGAGGTTGATGTTGCTTTGCAGACTAGGATAAATATTATCTTCAGTTTATGTGGGAACCATGTTAACTCTTTTAGGAGAATGTTTCTCTAAACCCTTGGTATGAACTGAGACTACTCTACCTGAGGATTTGTGTGTGTGTGTGTGTGTGTGTGTGTGTGTGTGTGTGTGTGAGTGCGTGCATGTGCCTTTAATTCAATGGTTACCTGCTGAATCCATCAGGAAGAAAGAAGAGGCATATTTTTACCTCACAAGGATAGACAGACCCCTTTCCATCTTTCATGGGGTATTATTATAGACTGAAGAACTCAGACTTTGAGACGTGTTCTCTTGTGGGTGTGCCCTATGGCCTGCCTATGGGAGGAAGTCAGGGATCTGGGTCTACATGCAGATTCATTTGGTGATGATGGTTCTTTTTCTGGACTATTGGAGGAATCATATCTGGCACATGGTTTGCATCTTTTCTTTTGCTTTACAATTCCCTTTCACTAACTCCAGTCTTCCAGAAAGCTCCTATTCTCTTCCAGCCTGTGTGGTACCATGAAGGGAGATTAAGGGGCTGTTCAGCAAAGGAGCTATGGGGCTTTTCTCACCTCACCCCTCCACCAAGGTCAGCAGCACAAGTAGTAGCATTGGGAAAGACATGAGGTCTGAGTTCCAAGCACTGACAGGTGGAGAAATGAGGCATGGCCAGTGCTGAGCAGGGAATGGGCAGTAGTCCTTCAAAGGGAGTGAGAACTGCTAACTGGCTGCCTCCAAAGTGCAGTGAGACCATTAGTTTCTTCTCCAAAAAGATTAAACAGAGGTTGCACCCCAGGTTGTTTCCTGAAACCACCTGGGAGCTTTAAAAAGCTACCGATACCTGGGTCCCACCTTGTAACAATTGAATCAGGATCTCTGGGGATGTGGTCTGAGCATCAGTGTTTTGTGAGAGTTCCCCAGATAATTCCAATGTGCAGCCTGCTTGAAACCACTGCCTTAGAGAAGGTAATCAGGAGAGGAAGAAGCTGACCTTGGGTAATAAATATATAATATAAATCTCGACAAAAACATCGCAAAAATTTTTGTATATTAAAAAGTCTGGAAGGAAACACAATCAGTTGTCACTATGGTGGTTATGTTCCATAAAGTCTGGGAACCACTGACTTAGTGGATACTGATTCATGGCTCCTAGGGGAACTGTGTACCATGTATACATATCTCACATAGATTATACTCTTAAATCCTAAAAACACATCATCTTGCTAGATGTATTTTCTTTATTTTACAAAAGAGAAACGCAAGGTTCAGAGTTGTTAAGTGATTTGCTTGAGACCATCTCAATGACAGGTGTCAGGGTTAAGTTTCAAACTCTGTCCAGCTGACCCCAGAGCTGGTCCTTCTTGCACTGTACTGCCCACTACCGACTCTATCCTCTCACCGCTTGTGCATGAGAGCTGGAAACAAGTTTAGGTCCACTAGGCCGCTCAAAGTTTTTACCACTGTTCACATGTCTATAGGTTTTGATTGAGTTACAAAGAAATTTTAGGGAGTAGTTGAATTTGCAAATACTTACTAATAAGGAAGATCAACTATATATAATAATGAGAGTAATTGTTTTTGGTTAGAATTAAGTGACTTTTATTCCACATTTCTCTATTCTTCTAAAACACCTTTAATGAGTATGTGTTACTTTTCTGTGGAAAAAAATGTAAAAAATAAACTAGAAATCTTTTCCATGGCATCTCTCTGTCTATAGCCCTATTTTTTCCTCAAAGTGTGGCTTTGATATATTTACATCAGAATCCCTTTAAGTGATAACTGAAAAGTTATATTTCTGTCTCATCCCTTCCAAAACTACTAAAAAAAGAATTTCTAAGTAAACCAAGAACCTGCAATTGACAGATTTTCCCAGATTATTCTTATGCATACTAATGTTTGAAAAACATTTGGATTGCAGTCTCTCAAGAATGAGGGTAAAATAAGGGAATTTCAAACAAAGTGGCTGAAAGAATTTACTACTCATAAATCATTACTGGAAAAGTACTGAAAGATATACTTCACCATAAGAAAGGAATTAAACCTAGAAGAAAGGACTGGGATGCAAAAAGCAGTGGTGAGCAAAACAATTGGTAAGCATATGGTAAATCTGAATAATTGCCTATAGCAAATAAAACACAAAACAAATAAAATGGGAAGGAAATTAAAATGAAATGAAATGAAAGTAAAATAAAAGACAACCATTGCATGGAAAAAGAGAAGGTATGTTTGGAGTTAAACCATTTTGAAATCTTCATAGAATTTGGGAGAAGAAAGGAGATACTGTTTAAAATTTTTTTGGCAAGCCGTAAGCATGACTTAAAGATAACTAATAAACTAATAAAAATAATATATAATTTTGAAATTGATAGGATAAAAAGGCATTAAAAAGATAGGATAACCATAAAAGAAAGTAAAAGAGAAGAAACAAGCAAAGATAGGAGGAAAGAATATTTCAAGCAAAGAGAACATGTGGGCAAGGGAACAGAAATGAAGAGGCTCCATTGTCAGGTCTAAAATTTGATTTTATTCTACTTACATGCTAATAACTTAGCCTGTTATGGTTTCATGGATATTGACAGAAGACAGTAGATTCCTGGGTAAGATACAAAAGACTATATTACTCACAGCCTGGCAAGTAGCATAAGCATCATCTAGCATCTTTGTGTCAGTTTCCTTGTTTCCTAAGCCCCATGACAGTGATACAGAGGGCCGAGATGAATATTTTCACATGCAGTGTGTTGTATTACAGGAGAGGAACACTAAGTTGAGAACCTGTTGCTTTATAGCAAGCAGTAAGCAAGTCTGCTGAAAGGGAGGGAGGGAGAGAGAGAGAGAGAGAGAGAGAGAGAGAGAGAGAGAGAATGAGATCATATTTTCATCTCCAAAAGTTGCTTGCTGTACAAATAACTCTAAGAAATAGTCCCCTAAGATCAGTCGGGGCCTCGAATTCTTGGAACACCCAGTAAGATATGTGGGAGCACAGGAGACCCACAGAAGAGTATCTTCCAACACACATAAGAGAGAATCTGTGAGGGCATTGGTTTGCTGGGCCATATGGTACATTGGGTTGGGGAGGAGGAGAAGGAGTGGAGTAGGAGTAGAGAGAAGTAATTTAAAGACCCATTGCTGTGTAAGGTTGTTGTATGGTTATTAGGGCTGCTGTAACAAAAATACCATAGATTGAGTGGCTTAAACAACATTTGTTTCTCACAGTTCTAGAGGCTAGGAAGTACAAGATTAAGTGCCAACAGGGTTTATATAATATCTTAGTAAAGAGTAATAAAATTGTAGGGAAGTGAGAAGAAAAGGAAAAGGACTTTATGCTTCCAGGGAGTGGCAAATTGTGAGAAGGTAAGTATATGGGGGAAACCAACTCTAGATAAAGGTTGTTTCAGCAAGGTTTGTTATGTAGGCTTCTCTGGTGCCATCTCTGGGCTGATAAAGGTCTAGAATTGTCTCCAATGATTAAGAATTGTCCTTCCTGGTGGAGAGGTGGAAGGCAGAGAGTTTTTCTTGTGTCTATTTCTTCTCAATTGCTTTCAGCTCAAAATAATCCTGATACCAGAGAGGTGTACTCTGAACCAGCGGTCCCAAAACTCCAGGCCACAGACTGGTACTGGTCCGGTGTTTGGTCTGTTAGGAACCAGGCTGCACAGCAGGAGGTGAGTAGTGGGCCAGGGAGTGAGGCTTCATCTGTATTTGCAGCTGCTCCCCAGTGCTAGCATCACTGCCTCAGCTCCATCTCAGGTCATCAGGCATCAGATTCTTATGGGAGCACCGGTCGCTGGTGCCAAAAATGTTGGAGACAACTGCTCTGAACTCCTTCAACCACTACATTCATTTATTATATACATTTAAAAACATACATGAAAATTGACTTAAGAAGGATGAGATAAACTATGTATATTCAATATTAGTCTTAATATTTTCTTCCTATATTGCATTAGATTATTTTATGTACCCCTGGTGCATATAACTCAGTTGACAGACCATTGGAGTTTAGCATATATATCTTTGGAAATGTATTCATGACATCATAATTTATTTTCTATGATCTACTTACCAATAATTAGGTTTTCTTACCAAAAATACCGCAGTGAACATCCTTGGACAGATATCCTTGTCTAATTGTTTGACTATGTCTGAAGAGTAAATTTTTTTGTAGTAGTAATGTTGAGTCAAATGATATGTGATTTTATGTTTTGGTAAGTACTCTCAAATTGCCATGCAAAAAAGCTGCACCAATTAACATGCTAAATGTTAAACTATAAAAGTCCCTTTTCCCACACTTTCTGCAAAACTAGGTATCAATCTATTAAATGTTGTCCAATCTAATAGGAGAGAAGCCATATAGTGTGGTATCAAATAGCATTTCTTTAATTATGATTAAGTTTAAACATTTTAAATTAGATTTAAGCCTTTGATTTGCCTGTTTATATACCATGCTAACTTTTCCTGTTTTGAGGGTAAATATCTCTAAGACCTCTATGTAAATTAAGAAAATTAGCCCTTTGTCACATATGTTATAAATACTTTCCTGGGATGCTCTTTTTTGTTGAATTGTTTGTGGCTGTACAGAAATGTTTAACTTTTTAAAAAATGTAGTCAAATCAGTAGATTTTTCTAAAGATACTAATGCCTGGAGCTTCATGAGGAAGGTATAGCCTCAGCATTCACTTCCTTGAATGACAAATTAGAAGCCAGAATGGGGAGGAGAGACCTTAGGGTTTGTGATGTGAGGGTTTGGAATAGAGAAAGTCTAGCAAAGGGGAGGAAAGTTAGGAAACTCTTAGGATAGCTGAATGGTTGAATCACATGGAAAAGATGAGTAAGGGCTCTGGAATCAGTCTTTTTGGGTTCAAATCTCAGGAATAATATTTACAAAATGATTTTGGGGGGTGAGTAGGTAATAGGCCTTCCTTTGCCTCAGTTTCTTCATGTAGAAATTATTAGTATTTTATCTCAGACTTAAGAGAGATAAGGTAGTGATACAGTGCCTGGCAGACAGTGAATGCTTCTTAGAAAAGAAATAAAGAGAACTTGGGCTAGGTTGTAGGAGGGATGAAAGGAATAGACATATTGAGAGACTTGTAGAATGAAAGCAAGAAAGATTGAGAGGAATGAATGGCCTGCTTTCTGTGAGTAAAATCATGACCCTGTTAATGAAAGCAAGAATCAGTGATGCTGTGGCATGGAGGTTCAACAAAGAGACCCTAGAACCAGACAACTTGTTCCATATTCCAGCTCTACCCCCTAGCTAGCTTTGTAACATTGCGCAAATCACCTAATGTCTCTCTGCCTTGGTTTCTTCAACTGAATAATAATTATACCTATCTTATAGATGAAGAAATGAAAAGTGAGCTAATATATGTGAAGCACATGGAACAGAATCTGGCACAGATATATACTTAAAGATATTAGCTATTATTATTAATCTTTTTTGTGCTGTACCAGGTGCTTTTTTACTGTCATCTCATTTGGGTTTTCTACAATCCTTTCTCTTTCAATATGCATCCATCAATTGCCAAGATGCTCTTCCTGATTTCACCAATTCTAAATAGGGGGGCTGATTTAAGTCTGCCCTTCCATATTCTGGATCATTTTTTATTCCTTGTTAAACTAATATATTCTATGTTATTAATAGGCATTGATAACTTCATGTTGTCCCTCTCAGATGACATTTGCATTTTAACAAGAATTTTCAAGGCCTTGACTCAAAGGAGTGAGTAATGTGGTTATTTTAGGTATCCTGGCAGAGAGAAACAGTCCTTGAGCTGGGAGAGCTTTCCTAAACTCTAAATTTATATCAAGCCAGCAGCTGCCTACACTGCTCACTCAGAATATAGTGTGGGGGTTGTATTGATGATCAGGGAGTGATTTAAATCAATTAACCAATATTTTTGTCCCTTGTTATGTGCCAGAAACTGTATTAGGTAGTGTGAGGAAGAATATAAAGATGAATAATCCTTGTTTCAAGAAATCTATAATCTAGTTGAATAGATCAAGATGTAGAAAAATAAAAGAATTATTCTCACTGCTGAAGTCAGAACAGATCTGAGAATATTGCCTACTGGTCAATATATGAGGTCTTCAAGGCCATGTCAAACCAAGAGGAAGATTACCTAGAAAGCTGCTCATAAGATCATTTACCACAGAGCCAAAGCCTGAGCAATTGCTTAGAAATGGAGCTGGCTCTGCAGTCAGAACCACTGAAGGAGAAGATACTGCACTGAGTTATGCATCAGATGGAGTCTGGATGAAGCATTAACAGAGACTGAGAGCCTGGGGCGAGAACTGGAGTGCAGGGCAAGTGAAGGTGGGGGATCCATTAACCTAGTGGAGGAATTCTTTCACATGAATTATGGCATGCCTTGCTGGGGTGGGGATTCGTCTTAAAGGAATTAAACTGGGAAGAAACAATAATGTGATCTGTTTCTTCATTTGCAGAATGAGAAAGTTTAAAACACATGAGCAATAAAATTTCTCAGCTCTGGTAGACTATAAACCAATCATTCTAAGACCAAAGGCAATAGTAAGTGATATTCAAATGAGACATTATGACCTGTGTTTCCAATCAGAGTTCTTTCATTCATTTTCTGTGAAATCATTCAATTTTCTTACACTATCACTTGAATATATTAAGAAAATATAGATTCCATAGTTTTTCAAAACTGAAGTGGTCTTCTTTACAAATTCCTATAAGGTAGGAGAAAGAAGAAAAAACAAATTTAGCCCAATAATGATTCAAATAGTCTTTTTGATCTTTGGTCTTTTAGTTTTTATTCCTGGCCAATCAGTTTTGAGAGCACAGATTTCTGAAATTTGGTGCATGGGGTCCTTTTTACCCATCCTGGCTCCCACGGCTTGTATGCAAGTTGCTCTTAGAAAACATCCATAGCTTCCTGCCATGGGGCTCTGGGCTGGGGGCTGGGTAACTGCTACTGTGTCAGGAGATGAAATTGACTGAAATTAATTACAAATTACTGTCTAAGCATCCCCTGGAAGTTACGAACCTTTAGTAGACTCCAGAGTTCCAAAATATTATATCAGACAGATTTTGCCATTGCAATAGTTGTCTAGGTGAGGAAACTGACTCTTGATGTTTCTTACTCTGCTACATTCCCAGAATCCTCTATCCTCTAAGAATGACTAAAATTTGGAATTTATAAAAGGGAATGATTGGAATGCCCATAATGCTTGGAAGAGCTGATTATTATGAGTGCACCATCAGTATTTACTTGAGTTGATAATGGCTTTCTATTGTTATACTTATTTATTTAATAAATATTTATTAATATACATAAAAATTACCATTAAGTTTTCCTTCGAAATTAAGAATGAATGGAGTAAATGGGCTGTCATTAAAGAAAGTTTGAGATGCACCAATATAGCCCATAAATCAATGGCTGAAAAATTGGTTTGGAAAAGCTTTATGTGATTACAGTAGAGAGATAGTATAGAGATTTAAGCTGCTATCTGCTTGGGAGAAGAATGAGCTGGCCAGGGCCATGGTCAATAGTGCTGAGAGATAGAATGAGGACTCCCAACTTAAATCTGTGGTGAATCCCAAGTCAGAGAAGTAAATAAAGTTGAAAATAGCTGTGCAGATTAAAGGTGGGTGTGGGGGATAGGGGATCATAAGGTAAGCTTTGGAGTCAGCTAGGGTAGCCAGTGTTTGAAACCAGAGTCATGACTTCTGTGATCTCACATCCTCTGGGTAGCAGTCGGAAGATATGACCAAACTGGGTGCTGTGAGTATGTTAAGAGTAGAGCCAGATAGTATCACCCACTTCAAAATCAGCCTCCTTCAAAATCGTCTCAGTTATTACATTCTCTTGCTCTGTCTTCATGACTTTGCTCAATTGTACTAAGAAAGTCAAGTTATTGCAATCGGGCTAGCTATAGAAAGGGCAGGTAGATCTCCTGATGTATCCTTTACCAACCTTATCATCTGACAGTCAGCTCACTGCTGACTCCTTGTTTTCTATAATCTTGAACTACTTTCACTGAGTAATCAGAAATCCTGAAGTACTCCCATAGAGGAAGGAAGACCTTGGATATCAGTGGGTCAACTTTTGGGAGAAGCAAGACTCAGGAAGACCACTCCCTTGGTCCTGAGTGTCCATTTGTAACTATAGTTGACCTAGAAAGCCTGGGAGTTTGACAGCGTTCTCCTGGAAACACAGCTGCAGTCCCTGCACCCTTGATTTTGAATGTTATGCTGAGAGTAAGGCCACCTGTCCCTATATCTATATTTTTTTTCTCAAAGAGCTGAGTGATTGCCTAGAACAGCTGTGGGTATTTGTGTTTTATTTTTACAAGCCCTAAGCAACTGAGTGAAAAGCAAAGCCAATTATGTTGTTGAGTCCTTTAATATGTATGAACAGAATAGCAGAAAACTGAGTTAGCCATGGCAAATACATGGTTTCGTAGAGGAAGAAACACGGAATTTTACTGAGGAATCAGTGAACAAAAGAGGCAAAATATTTGCTTTTTTTGTGGAAAGACTATTTTTGTTTTGTTTATGTTCATTTAGATAAACTATATTTACAAAAAAATCTCTTTAAAGCGTACAAACATTGAATTTATTAATACATGATGGCAGAGGAAGAGGGATGGAGTACACACTACAGACAAATCTAGCAAAGATTTTTATGTGCAGTAATCCCTACAGATTTGTTTGCTCTTTGGGCTGTTTAAAGTGACTTTCCCTTTTTCTTTGAATTCTATGGCTTTTAAATATTGCTGTAAAGTTCTACATCCACTTTGAAAACTTACTTGTAGCATCATAGCATTAAATCAAGAATTTAGATAGTGGGAGCCAGATTTCTGGCATTCACATCAAAAGCCAGCAGGCTTTAGGCCACTGGATATCCTCAGAGAGTCTTCATGTCGGTGTAAGTGAGAAAGCAGTCTTATTTAGTATGTGTAGCATCTTAGTTGGAACTACAAGTCTTTTGGATCCTTGGGTCCACCACTGCATTTTTTAATGGTGGTGGTGATGGTGGGTGGTGACATTTTGGGACATTAGGTAGAATTTCTAATCTTAATATGAAAACTCATAGAATCCTTCTAACTAAAAAAATTGTCACAAAATTTAGGGCATTTTGTTCTCTTTTACTTCTTTTATTTCTTATTTCAAGGTGAATACAGTTTGTCTCAGTTATGCTTTTTCTTCTCTATTACAAAAATGCTAATTAATTATTGTTTATACAACTTTGGAAAATACAGAAAAACTAAAAATAAGAAAAATTTTATTCCAAAGGGCAAGTGTTTTTAGTATCTCTATTAATCGTGGCCCAGGTAGGTAGGTGTGTATGTGCGTGTACATGCATGTGCGTATGCGTGTGTGTTTCATAATTGAAACTATATTGTATGTACAATTTTATATTCCTAAAAAAATCAACAGTCATATTTTCCCCAATATTATTAATAATTCTGTAAGCAATTCTTCCTCTTCCTCTTTTACTTCTCCTTCTCTTTCTTTCCATTCTCTTCGTTAGAAAGTACTTGTTGTCTCATTTTTTTCTTCTTTTATCAAAATTCCATTAAGGAAAACTTTACTTTTGAACAAGATAGAAAATAATAGGTACTGAATTTTCCCTGTAGCCTATGAGGAAATGGCAGCCAAAGAGTTAGTTTATTGAGGAAATGGAGAGGTATTGGTCAAAGCATACAAACTTCCGGTTATAAGAAATGGAGAGATGTTGCTCAAAGTGTATAAACTTCCGATTATAAGATGAATAAGATCTGAGGACACAATATTCTGCATGGTGGCTATAAGTTAATACTGTATTATATATTTGAAAGTGGCTAAGAGAGTAGATCTTACATGTTCTTATCACCCAATACACAAAACTGTAATTGTGTGAAGTAATAGAGGTATTAACTAAACTCATTATAATAATCATTTTTCAATGTGTATCAAATCATCACTTATACACCATAAACTTTTACAGTGTTGTGTAAAATATACCTCAGTAAAGCTGGAATAAATAAATAAATAAAGTGATAGATATAGGTAGGTATGTTGGTAAGTAGATAGATAGATAGATAGATAGATAGATAGATAGATAATAGGAAGGCTGGAGAACTCTTCCTTAGAGTAGAAAACCAATTACTAAATATGGAAGAACCAATGATATTAGAAGTCTCCATTTAGCAAAAATAATTAACATTAATGGATGTCACAACTAGTGGGTGAAAGTGAGGTGAAGAATGAGATTTTACATAATTAAATCGTCTCTCCACCAAATGCTTATTGATTATGAAAGGGGAAAAACTTAGCTTTACACTTTTAGGGGCCTAGAAAACACTGTCTTAACCATGTGAAAGTAACATCACTGGTTACAGGACTTTTGTAGAGGTGAAATAGACCACCTACCCAAAGTTGGTTCAGGTCTTGAGACTGATGGTCTCTCTTACACACACAAAGCCTGAGGAGGTTTTTATTACTCATATTTTGAGACTTTTCAGGGAAGAGAAGGGTAGACTCACAGGCATGTCTTGAGAGAGCAAGGGTGACTGGTTTGGGCTTTTATCTTATTTAAAGGGTGGGGCTACTGATGAGGATTCCCGGGCAGGGGCCCTGGGCTTGTGTGATTTGAACTTCTTACCTAGACTGAAGGAAGGATCGTCTGGGGGTATTCTTATTAGCTTGCCCAGATGTGAGGAATAGAGAAGGATGACAATCTAACATCAAAAATAGAATCTCATTCTTTATTACATGGGCCAATTGATGCCATATCCCACCCAATAAGTGCAATGAGAAGAATATGTCTGTGATATTCTAGCCAAAAATACATGACCTGGGTCTAATCTGGAGAAACATTGGACAAATTTGCTGTGTAGAAAATAGTTAACACAGCAGGCCTTTCCTCAGAAAGCCCTGCTTGCAAGATTGGCCTTTGGTTGACCTTTGAGAACTTGGATTTCAGGAGTGTTTCCACCACACTGATAAGACTGGCTTATTGTGCCTAAACTGTACAAAGAATGTGTGTGTGTGTGTGTGTGTGCGTGTGTGTGTGTGTGTGTTTAAAGCCTACAGCATCTGGTCTTCCTAGGTGGTCTCCCATCCAAGTACTAACCAGGACCAACCCTACTTAGCTTCGGAGATCAGAAAAGATTGGGCGTGTTCAGGGTGGCATGGCCGTAGACCAAAGAATGTGGTTTATACTGAAACTCTGTTTTTCTTCTGGAAGTCTGGAATTTTGGTACCTGCTATGCAGAAGGTGCCTAATGTGACCAGCCTCCTATAAAAACCTTGGGCACAGAGTCTCTAATAAGCTCTTCTGGTAGACAACATTTCACAAGTATTATTACAACTTATTGTTGGGGGAGTAAAGCATGTCCTGTGTGGCTCCTCTGGGAGAAGACTCTTGGAAGCTTGCATGTGGTTTTCCCTGGACTCGGTTCATTTAGCCTTTTTCCTTTGCTGGTTTTGCTTAGTGTCCTTGGCTGTAATAAATCATAGCTGTAAGTACAACAATATGTTGAGCCCTATGATTTCTCCTAACAAATCACTGAAACTAGGAGTGACCCTGGGTGCTCCTGAAACATCCATATCGAAAGATATTCTATAAAATGATTGTCTTATAATTTAAAAAAAAATGTCAGAGTGATGGAAGTCAAGAAAGTTATACCAACAGGAAATAGTGTGAGATCCTAGATTGGATCCTTCACTGAAAAGGATATTTTGGGGATACAGAAAGAAATATATATAGTGGACTCGTATGTCTATAACCGGCCAAACTTCCATGGGATCTCTGGATAATGGATCTATAGGAGTTCAATTTTGCAATTTTTTGGTAAGTTTACAACTGTTTCAAAAGAAAACATTTAAAAAAATTCTGAAAGCATATTTTTAATACTACATAATATTCTACTTAACAGTTTCTAGTTTCCTTAGCCTAGTGGTTCTCAATCCTGAACATGAGACTTACCTGGAGAGTTAAAAAAATGTACATGCCCAGATCTCACCCCTTAGAGATTTTGATTCAGTTGTTTTGAATGAGATCAAAACATCATTCTTGTAAAAATAAAATTTCCCAAGTGATTGTAATATGGGACCAGAAATAAGAACTGCAACAGTAGAAAAATTATGGTAGTAACCAATTCTTTAATGTTGTCTATTTAGGTTGTTTCTATCTATAATATTTCAATAAGAATCTGTGCATAAAGCTTACTCCTTATTTTGTATTTTACTCTTAGCAATCTCAGAAGTCAAAGGGTATGAATATTTTAAAGTCTCCTACTGATATTTTTTCAAACTGTTTAAAAAGCAAATTATACAATGTCTATTTAGCCTTTTTGTATGTAAATACATCATTTCAACATTTTAAACATCTTTGTTAACATGATATACAAAAGGTGTTATTTTGTTTTAATCTTTATTTCTTTGATTTCTTTAGAGAATGAAGTATTTCTAATTTTTGTTGCTCATTAGTGTTTTCTCTTTTGGAAATAATCTGTATATCCTTTTATCTATTGGGATAATAGTCTTTCTCTGATAATTTTCATAAGTGCTTTATCACAGTTGTTGCAGTATTTCCCCAATTTGTGGTTTGCCTTTCGATTTTTGTTTTTTTACTCTATAAGAGAAAGAACATTTTCTTGGGAATCAGAAAATATGCTGTGGCAGCAAGAAGAATTGGCAAATTCAAGACTTGTTCTATATCTGGAAGGAGTTCCTAAAACAGAGGAAGAAGAAAATACTGCAAGCTTGGGCGGAGAGGCTCTGTGTTTTGTGTTCCTGGGGTATTTTTGAGGTAAGGAACATATATCAAACCAACATTTGTTTGTTTTGATTTGTTTTGTTCTTAATCATACGACTTACTGCTTTGTTTTGAGGACTACAGTAGAGTAAATGACACATACTAGAGCTATTTTTCCCCCTGGTCATAGAATATTTGAAAAAATCAGATACTAAACTAATTATAACACAGTCCTTAAAATAAAAACTTGCTAAAAAAATTAATTCACATAAGAAGTGCTGCGTGGGTTGGCAAAAACAGATAGGAATAAGCAGATTGTACTGTCTGTTATTGAGAAGAATATTCTGGTCTAACCCCAGTCATAAACACTGCAGTATTCGGTGTCTCAGAATAAGAACCCAACAAATAATGATGTTATTTCAGAAAACTCTATAAGAACACATTAAAAGAAAATAAGGATTTTACACAGACCCGAAAAATCTGGGATAGCCTGCAAAAACCTATTCGCCCCACAGGTTAGTAGAAAGCTTCAGCCACGTGGGGGAGCTCAACTCTCATTTCCCTCATCTATTACTCCCCCCCTGAAGAGGTTGACTGCTGACTTTGGATTGATTGGTCAAGTCCAAGAACACAGCTTAAGGCACCTTGCTAGAGCTTGGAAATTTCTACGTGCTGAAAGAGAGGTTAAACCTAGTGGCAAAGTTTCTTTTTGGTTCCTCATTTTGTAGGATTTATTCTCTTTGATTGGCTTTTAAGGAAAACTAGTTTCCTGTACAGTTGGGGTCATAAAAGAGAGCTCTGCTTAGAGAGAGGGGCCTGCTGCCCCCCTCTTTCCCAGATGGCTATGAAGGGATGGAATGGGTAGTTTCTAGAAACTAAGAAAAAATTTTCTTTCTTTCCTTGCTTTAATTGCAATTTGATTGGAATTGTCTTGTCTCTCCATCAGAGCCAGACAATGAGGATGACTGCAGGCCAGGCAACATCCTTTGGGTAATGAGACAGAACTGATTGTAATGGGTTAGGAATTAGTTTCAAGGGGAAAGAAAGGCTCATCTCAAAACAGACAGAGCCTCTCTGTAGTGAACTTTGGACTGGTGGTGCTGGCATTTGTGGACGAGTGTATTCACAATCCAAAGATTTTGTTTTCCTTTTTATCTCCTGTTTCTCAGCCTGGGTTGAGATAAGTCCTGATAATGACATGGATTTTGGAGCTGCGTCCAATAAACCAGAGCTATGAAATTCATCACTAAACAGATGAAGAGGGTTAGAGTCCTTTCTCCTTATCTTTCTCCCTCTCTCTCCCTCCCCTCATGCTTAGGAAGTACATGGGAGAAGACTTCTTTCCTTTCTTCCTTTCTTTCTTCCCTCTTCCCCTCCTTCCTTCCTTTCATTCATTCATTCATTCATTCTATTTTCCTTTTGGATTTGGTTTCATGTGTGATATGTCAATAATTGATTTTCCTATTTAAAATTACTTTTTAACTATATAAGTGATTTTTGAATACCTTCTTCTTCCAAAAAATAAAAAATAAATAAAAAACAGACACCTACAGCTTAAGCTGCTGTGAAGTCCTCTTGGAGCACTACCCCACTACCCAACTACTTCACTGCCCCAATGCTGTATTCCAGGCATTGTCACAGAGTAATTAAAGGAGAGGCTGAAGCCAGATTGCCTAGGCTTAAATTTCACTCTACCACTTAACTTCCTGTGCACCTTTAGGCAAGTTACTTAACCTGTCTGTGCCTAAATTTCCTTATCTGGGGAATGGAAATATAATTAATACCTACCTCATTTTTAAGGATTAAATGTAATAATATATGTAAAACACTTAAACACCATATCACATTTAGTCAGCGTTTAATAAAATGTTAACTACTATTATCCCACTTTTCACTTGTGACATGTACTTCTCCCCAGTTCCCAGAGGTAACCACTATTATGAGTTTTCAGAATACCATTTTTGTATTGTTTATGTGTGAGTATGTGTGTGTGTGAATGTGTATGTGTTTGACAAAATGATGTAATATTATACATATTATTCTTCACCTTGCCTATTTCAATTAGCAATGAAGTTTAACGATTTATCCATGTTAACACAAATAGTCTAGCAAATTCCTTTTAACTGCTGTAAAACACACAATACGAATCTATAATTCCTTTAATTATTTCCTTACTGGTGAATGGTTAAAATGTTGGTAATTTTTGTCTATTATATACAGTGTTAACAGTGCTGCACAAACCTTCACATACTGATCTGTGCCATATTGTGCACATGTGCCAGAGTTTCTTTCAGATGGAAATCTATATGTGGAACTGCTGGGTGGTAGGGAATGTGCGAATTGGTTGAACCAACTTATATTCCCACTAGCAGTATCTGAGAGTACTCACTTTGTCAAACCCTTGCAAATAACTAAAATCGAACAGTTGTGCCAGTCTAATGGAAAGAATCATTATGTCGTTATCATTTTAATTTGTATTTCCATGCTTTCTGGTGAGATTGATGAACATCTTTTCATACTTGTATTGGCTATTTGTATTTTTTCTTCTGTAAATCATCTGTTCATAACCTCTGTTCCCATTTCTATTATATTGTTAGTCTTTTTCTTATTACTCTGTAAAATAATTCTTTGTTAAATATTCGACAAATATTTATCTTAATCAGTTTTGCTTATCTTTTAGCTTTGTTCACAGTCTTGAAGCACACAGGTCTAAATTTGAATGTAACCAAGTTGAAGAATCTTTTTTTGTTTGTCATTTTGCTTTTAGCATCTTATTTAAGAAAGACTTTATCACAATTTTGTATAGATATCCATATATATATAAGGATACCTATATACATATATCTTTATATCTATCATCTATATTTATCTCTATCTCTATCATCTATATTTATCTCTCTATCTCTATCTCTATCTCTATCTCTATCTCTATCTCTATCTCTATCTCTATCTCTATCTATACCTATACCATCATATATCTTTCCTAATGGACCCTTTCTATACAGGGATATGTTGTCTTCTTAGAAAATATAAAGTCCTATGGTACCAGAACATTCTGCTTCTAGAAATCATGTTGTGTTGAGAAGCCAGGGCTGATGTATTAAAGTAAGAAAATGCAGATTATTGCTTGCTGAATGAGGGGGCACAAGCCACCCACACGGGGGTGGCAGGTGGATCCCTCAGCTCATCCAAGCTC
The DNA here is from genome assembly GCA_028627145.1 of Eidolon dupreanum. Classification (NCBI taxonomy): domain Eukaryota; kingdom Metazoa; phylum Chordata; class Mammalia; order Chiroptera; family Pteropodidae; genus Eidolon; species Eidolon dupreanum. The sequence continues at coordinate 148,112,751 of CM053503.1, forward strand.
CCACTTTGAGCAAGTGAGACCATGGAGTCATTTTGATTGAAGGGACAGTTTCAGTATACCCACACAAAGGAAGTAGTCATAGGATTTATTGCTTACAGATGCTATAAGCAGGGTGCCCTCAACTCCTGCAATGAGCCGGGAGAAGGGCAGTCCTTCACCCCAGGAATAGAAGGCAGGGTAGGAAGGTGGTTGGGGTGGATGTCACCAACTTTTTACAGGCTTAACTCTAAGTGGTTGTTTTGAAAAGTGTCTAAGGAGAAGCAAGGGGGGAAATTTATGGCAGGAATCTTAAACACAAGCCAAAGCTGGTACATTAAATTAAAGTCTTTATTAAACCAAAGTCTTTATCAAAATGTTCAGACTTTCAGTATAAGCAGGGTTATCATACTGTAAAGTTCCTATGCAGCAACTCAGAAAAACAAAAGTTGTTTTTCTTATCACACATGTTTGCTCAGGGGCAGAGGAAAACTGCAGATAAAGAAGAAGGATTCAAAATCTGATATGGGATCAAAAAAGTATTGCTTGAGCTCTGGAACCAGCAAATCTGGAATGTGGAGAGGAACAGGACTACTTTTAAAATTAAATTTTTGTCTTGAGATCAAGTAGAAAGTGAACATAATAGGAAGGATGATATAGATTAGACAAACAGTGTAGGCCTACATGTTGTAGAGGAAGAATGGGACTAACTTAGGAACAGGTAGAAGTTTGGAAAGAAATATCTGACTCTAACTGAAAGAAATAAGGATTTCTTACAGGACATGGAAATAAACACAACCATAAGGTCATGATGTTGTAGAAAAAGAGGTAGAGAAAGCAGTTTTTTTGTTGGCTGAAAGAAAGCGAAAAAACACATAGAAGAAGACATACTGCTTTTTCTTGCACCACTAAAGTCTTGAAAAATGTCACCAACTCTAGCTCAAAAATACATTGATGGAAGGATTCTCCAGCTGATACAAATGTGGAGGCAGAAGGAAATCTAACCTAGGAATGAGGGTTCTTAGGACTAAGAAACTTCAGTGTCTAAAACAGCTGCATCTTCAGCATAAAGAACATCACAGGACTTAAACAAACAAACACACACACAGACAACAAATGACATTTGGTGAGAGATAGAAAAATAGAATTGAGCAGGAAATATAAGACTAGGAACATTGGGTGCTTTGAGATGTCTTTTGTAAATGGCCGAGCACTGATATGAGAGCGTAACACTGTACTCTTAGATGGGGTTCAAACTCAGTTCAACATTTGGGCACTGGGACTACAGCAACGAATATGAAAACAAATTAAGAAAATTTTAATGGGCAGAATAAACACCAATAAGTAGAAAATGACCTTATAAAGCCTTGGGGATTGGTGAGACCCTCAGTGCAAAGTTCTTAGTCAGGCAAGAAGAGGGACAGTCTACTGCAGTGAATGTTTCAATAAAATTTGGAATTTATATTTTAATTTCTTCATCGTTTCTTCTGAATTTAAGGTCATGGGGGCTGAAGGGATGGACTCGGGAGAACCATATAGGTTATCCTGGCAATGTTTTTATGTCTTTTCCTTCTTCCTCTTTAGAATGTGTATTAGTCTTATAGCAAATATGCATTTAAACATTATTCATTCCTCAGCTGACACACCTGCTACCTTTGGTTAGAGTATTTTTGTGTCTTTGGAAGCAGGGTCACACTGAGGCAAAACTCTGATGTTCAACTTCTGACACCTGATCTACGGATCTATCTATAGCTACACCATACTTTATTTTCTTTCCAGACTTCTCCATTAAGTGATACTGTGAGTGTAGCCTTAAAAATTTCCCCTCTGCTCCAAATTTAAAAGACATAGCTATGGAAAACAAAACAAAACAAAACAAAACAAGCAATAACAAAACATTTTATGGGCCAGAAATGGAAACGCTCAGCAATAAGCTGGGTCTGCAGCATAGGCCTATTGGGCTATAGGTCCAGAAATAGGCAGAGTTAAGAGTGTGCCACCTGCAAGGGAATGAAAACCAAAGTGGCCCACATGTGGTGGGGCACCAGGGCCAGCATCACAGTGTAAAAGCAAAGGCTGGATGGGCCTGCCCTGACCTTGGAAGGAGGTTGAAACAGCTCTGATCTTTGCTTGAAGTTGTGATTTTATAAAGCTGAGCCCCACAGGGTACAGGAGGAAGTAGAGCAAGCTCAGCAGCGGGACCTGTTTGCCTCTGTTACTAGATCTAAAATAGCCCCATCTTTCTGCTGTTGGAGCTGGCCCTCCAGTGTAAGACCTGGTTCTGGACTTCGGAGATGGGTCTCTTTGGAGGTTGAGTGTGGGCAACTGTAGAACTTAGATGTGTAGAGGAGCGATCACAGAGAAAGAAAACAAAAAAAGACAAAATGACGACAAAGACCAATTTCACTCAATATCAGCCTACCAACCCAAATATAAATTCATCAGTAAGAAAACTACCAGTAAAAAGTATAATCCACAAAATAATCAGTCAGATGGATTCACTTCTAATGAAATGCAAAATAACAGAAGCATATCAAATGATTTTTAAAAATTATGTTCTAGTTCTTCAGAGATAAAGAACATGAAACTATAAAATAGAAGTAGGCAGATCTGATAGACTACATGAAAATAGTAATTATGAGAATGAAAATACAGTAAATAAAATAAAAAACTTAATAAGGTAAACATTATATTGGACACAGTAAAAAAAACACTAGTGAACTGGAACTAAATAATATTACAAATAATATTACATTTTTTCTCTTTCTCTGACAATCTTGTACACGAAGGTGCTCTTTAGATCAATTCCTGTTTCTCACCTTTCTCCTTTCTCATCCTATGTGATATTCCTCTACTACTTGCTTTCTCCAACAGCATCATTTTCCTCCTACAGACTAACGACATGAAAATATTAGTTTCAAGAATAATTGTGCAATTATGTATAACTACGAACATGGTAGATGATACATGGACCACTGTAGCTTTTATTATTGGATAGTGTACTAGAATAATAAAGCTGTTTTTCAGCCAATATAATGTTTTATACTTGGCAGGAATTGGCTTCCAGTGTCTTTCCTGACTTTCTGCAATGTACACTCTAATGAATAAGCTTCAGAGGCTCCAAGTATTCATACAATATGTAAGTTATACGATTATTCTGACAAGCTCACCTCTTTACCAGTGTATTCCCTTCAGAAAATTGATTTTAAATTTTGAAAATTGCATATAAGACTCTGGCCTTAGCTGACATGCACCCACTTTGAGATCATTTCATCTTCAGCATTCAGTCAAGGAGATAGACCCAACTTCAAAGAGCTAAAGTTTCTGAATAACTAGAAAACAATTTCAAGTGCCAGTAGAATGGGCCTTAATGATTTACTGGATCAGTATTCACATGGAGCTGACTAAGAAAAAGGAATTTTTTAATGGGTAGAATTTTACATCAAATTGAATGAATAGCTGTTCTTTGGACTGTAACCAATAGTCTGATGACTAGAACTGGGAATGCTTCTGGTGCCTTCTCAATCTTCCAACACCTTCCTCCTTTTCTAACAGAACCTCGATTTTGTTCAGGGTGGCAATGTCCTCAGTCTTAAGCAAGAATGATTCTCAAGTAAGACCTATGGTCTAAGAAGCCAATCGTGACAATCCTGTTCTCTGCTTTTCTAGTCTCTCTGACCCTTCCTTAGGGGTGGCTATGTGACACAGTTCTAATAAATAAGATGTAAACAAAAAACTACTATGGCTCTCTTCTTTCTCCATCATCATGGTGTGTGCAGTTGAATCTTACCCACCACGTCTTCTCACAAGACTTTCAGGATCAAGTGGTTCCTGGCCAAAAAAAACAAAAGCAGAATCAGCCTATTCCCCAATGGATTTGGATGAAAACTGATAATAAAATCAGGTACAATTCCAAGAAGAGACATTGGAGAAGAACCAAGCTGGGTCTGTAAGAAATCACACATATGGCACACATATTTCTGCTGTATCCGGGTTGTTTGGATCTTACTAAAGTACTGAGAAGATCACTACTATCTGGAGAGTTGGGCATGTTTCATTGAGAAATTATTGGAAAAATGGTTTTCTTCTTTGTGTAATATGCTTCTGCACTAGTAGACTGGTTCAGTAATAAATATGTGAGGCTTAAAAAAACCTACTAACGAAGAGGAGAGATATGGTTAGTGCTGCTCATACCTCTTTCCTCCTGTCTTGCACTCGATGTTTGAAAATGTGGCAGACATCTTATAACCACGAGGGAAAGACCAAGAGAATCAGAAATCTCAGTCCTGTCGTCACTGAACTAGGCAAATACCAACAGTAGCTTACCACTTGCCATTTTGTTAAGTGAGAAAAATAAGCTTTAATCAATATACTGTTATCTGTATACAGTTCTAACTAATATGGTGTGGAAATAAAATAGTTGGCTCCTTTAATCTGTATTTTAAAAGACTTAAAATGACTAGATCAATTGTAGGCTGGAATAAAAGAAGTTCATGTTAGCTCACCAGCACTAGAGAAGAACATATGCTCGTAGAAAACATTTGCCTTGGAACTATTTCTAGAAAAGTTTTTGAATGGATGTACAAATCAATGTAAACATTTGAACCCCAATGACACCTAGTGAGTTAAGTGAGTTTCTTAAGTGTTCAAACCACTATATTTTACAGAAAAATGTCTTTCAGAATAGGAGAAGCATATAATAATTAGAGAATTGAACTCGGTGTGAATGTGTTGGGACTGTCTTCCTAGCCACTCACTATTGTCATCTATTGGCTTGCTTATTATTTTTATTTTGAAATACTTTTAAGCTTATAGAAATGTTATAAGATTAGTACAAAGAACTCCCTTTTACTCAGTTTCACTAATTGTTACATTTTATCATTCTTTTTACATAGAAAGGTAGATATAAATGGAAATATTTTTTTCAGAACTCTTTGAGAATGAACTGTAGACCTGATATTCTATCATCCTTAAATTGTTCAGTTTGTATTTCTAAAGAAGATGGAAATTCTCTTACATAACCATAGTACAGGTATCAAAATTAGGAAATAACATTCATAGATTTATTATCTAAATCTATAGGTCTTATTTTCATTTTGACACATTCAGCAATGTGATAGATAGATGACAGATAGATAGATAGATAGATAGATAGATAGATAGATAGATAGTTTTTTTGGTCTAGGATCAATTCAGGATTGCATGCTGTATTTAGCTGTCATGAACCAGCTAATTTTGTAATTAAACACATGCTTATTTTCTTAGATAACTATACATAACAATACAATAAGAAATGTTTTATTGAATCATATCCACTGTCCATCCAGCTGATTATGTTGAAAATTGAGGGAGATAATTTGCAAGAGTATGAATATTGTCCTTAAAATAAGTTTTTAATTTACACTGATGTTTTATATACCTGTACTTTAAAGAGTCAAATAATTCCACGTTTCTTATTAAAAAATAGCCTCTACCTTGACTTTTTAAATCTTCATTTCTCTTTTCTCAAAAGCAAGTATTTAACTATTTTAGCTGATTTTCTTTCTTGTCTGTCTATCTGCCTATCTTTTCTAAGATATATACTATTGTTTATGTCTAGGTTTTTAATCAATTAATATTACATTAATAAAGAATGAAAAATTTAGGAATTAATAGACTTTAACCAATAAGTTTCAGCAGAGTTAGCCAAAAAACATTTTTACTAGGCACAAATGAAGTATCTTTCATTTATTAATACAGAACCACAGGGCATATTTAGACATCAGAGGTTCAATTATCTAAAAAGAGTCCCAGAGAAGCAAAAAACTTTCCATTTCATTCTGTAATTGCTCCTCAGTGATAGAAAGTATTTTCTTTTTTGGCATTCATTCTTTTCTCTCTACCTCAGGACATACTTACAGATGCACTGGCTGCTTTACAGACATGCTGAAAGTTCTTGCTGTGATTGATCAAAGTTGGAATCCCTGAGACAATTACTCAACTTAGACAGCCCAGAATTATATCTAGCCAAATAGTTACAGTGTTCTACTTTTCACATGTGGTAAAGTAATATTTTAGCTATCTCAGATGTAAATTCAGAGAACATTTGTTTATATCACATTTCATGAACACACTTGAGTCAAATATAGCATGTTGGATGCCAAGTTTTTTTAACTGTTCAATTACACAAAAAACAACATAGTTTATGTTAAAAACAGAAACACATAACAGTATATGTATTAAGAACTAAGATTTTTTATGTCTTGAAGCATCCAAGCTCTTCTGGAAATGTTGGAATAAATATGCCACAAATGTTGTTCATTAGAGCATTTGTTAATTTGACGTACAATAGTCTTTCAAGAATGGAACTGCATTTTTCTAATTTATTATTAGAATATTTTAATAAGAAAGCCCTACACATCTGTACTTACCTCTTTTTTTATTATCTGCCTAATTTTCAAATAAATATAAATAGTTGGGCAAGAAAATGACATCACAGAGTTTATTTTCATGTTTTTCTTAATTGAAAGCCACAGAATTATAGTACAAAGAGTTGTCAAATATAACACGAATCTCTAAAATAAAATATTGGCTTCAATAGACTTGTACATCTGAACTAGTTTAAACTTTTAGTTGGATTCTTTACAATGCGCAGGAAGAGGTTAGCACACACAGTACCTGAAATTGTCCTTTCTACATGCACTACAATAGAAAAGATAAATGTAGCCTTTTTTCCAGTAAAGCCAAATTTGGCAGCCACTTACACTTCCTTTCAACCTAAATAATTATACCTTTCACCCATGGTGACAATAATATGGAAATATTGCCCAAACAAAACAAAACAAAACAAAAAAAACAAAACAAAACACACAAACCCTAACAGACTATGAAATTAAAATAACTTAAACCATCCTTCCATCAAAAATGAGGTGAAGACATGGTCAGAATCGGGGAGGTAATACTAAGATAACTATGCTTCTTTTTACTAAAAAGACTTTCAACACACTTTAAAATGTTAACATCCGCACGTACTTCAAGAAAGAAAAATATAAATAAGTTCCTCACTGAGTTTTCTGAGAAACCTAGTGAGCATTAAAGTGTTGACGCTGTGTGTTACGGATATTGCACATCATGAACTGTCAGAAACATACACCGCACAGGAGGCTGGGCCCTGAGTGAGAACAACTGTCAGTAAAAACTCTTTGGCAGGGGGAGTGGCCAAAGAACTTTTGTCAACTGGGATGCCTAGGATTCAGTTTTAAGCTATTTGATCTGCTGTAGTGAGATGCAATTCTTCATTTTTCTAACACTTAAGTAAAGCATGCTACCCACAAAAAATTAGAATGTAGGTAGCAAGAATGAATGAAAACAAGTTAAGCAATGCTTTGTTCTGCTTTGGAGCAGGATTTAGGATATGATCTTGATGGGATTCCTAAAAATTATGTAACTTAACTTTCTTCCTTATTTCTTTCTAGATTCTAAATAAAGTAAGAGAGATGGATGAAAACTTAAAAATCAGAAGGCAGTCTTTCAGATTGACCTTCAGGATATCAGCCTGTAATTTTGTTGAACACAGAAAAGTCTTCTTAACTTAGCTTCCACACTACCAAAAGCAAAAAACAAAACAACAAGCAAAAAATCCCCACCATGATATAGATTCATACACACAATGCTATAAATTCAAGAGCCAACAAATCAAATATTTCTATTAATGTAGTACAGAAAGACATTTTATCCTCAGTTCAAAAGTCTATATTGCTTCTACATAGCCAAAATACAGGATTACCACCAATTCTACCAAATTAACAAATGTAGCTTTAAGTAGCTCAAAATTGAATTCTAAAATGCTATACATTCTTGGAGAATAACAACTCCTAGAACTAAATAAGGGCTCACATATAAAGCTACATGCTCCTCGGGAACTGCTAAGTGTGGTCTTGGACCATTTCTTCTGCCACATTTGACCAAGATGAATACATCCTTAGGTCCATGCAGCTCATCAAATGGCTAGAAAAGGATGAAAAAATTTTTATGTTCCCATCAATGCAAAGTAAAACATAACATGTTCTATATTTAAGTGTTTTGACTTGGTCAAAAACTAATACAGTACAACATTGCAATGCAGTATAAAATTAATCTAGGACATAATTGATTCAGTTTTCTTTTTATTCTAAAAAAATTAAAGGAAAAAAAACCCTATACCTTTCCATTAAGCAGGTACTTGTCAGAGTGCATGTTAAATTTCTAGGGTCTCAGAAAAACAACAGATGTACCCAATTTGTAAGCACAAACAGTAAGTTACAAGTCATCCCTTAGTATTTAAGACAAGAATCACTGTCAGTACTCAAAAAAGTGTTTTAAAAGAGAGTGTAGCTTACTTTTTCTGTTCCAGGTTTACTGGGCTCTGGCTGGTGCTTCTTTGTCTGCACATGGCTATCTAAGGCTTGTCTGATAATTAATTCAATGCTCTAGTACCTGAACAAGCAAATAAGTTGCCTCTCTTCGGTGTACAGCTCTTTAGGACACATTTCCCTTGGTCAGAGGTGAAAATTCTTGGGAGAGGTGATTTTCTCAGCCCCTCCCCTAGAGCATAGATACTTGGCTAGATGCAACTCCATGAAGTGTAACTGTGTATATGCCTCAAACAAAAAACAAAAAACAAAAAACAAAACAAAACAAAAATGCAGAGAAACAAAGACTCTACAAACAGCTGGAATATACAGAAATACTTAAGCAGTACTGGAAATACTGCTAAACAGGCAAATAGGGTCTTTGACTGAAATAATCAGTAATACCAACTTGAAAAAAAAATAAAAAGAACATCTAAAGTCAAAACTCAAATTTTATGCAATAAAAACATTTAAAGTACTACAAAGGAAACAAAGTAAAACTCCTTGCTTCGCATACATAAAACAGGACCTCCCCCTATTACAGAGAAGAAAAGATATTATCAATGGAAGAGAAAAACAAGACTTTCAAAGATACTAGGTCTAAAATTAGACTCATTAATCACATTATGGTTAATGACACTTGTGTATATGTGAGGTAAATGCATCAAGTTGTCTTTCCAATGTGTTCAGCCCCATGGGGGAGGGAAAGGAAGGGGAAGCAAGGAACCACCGTAATACTCAGCTACCCTCTGATTATGAAAAGATAATTTCTGCAAAACAAAAAATATGCAGAAGAATGGAGATGCTCATTTATTTCAATAATTTTTAATCTTCCAAAGAAACAAAAATGACTATAAAGCAGACATCCTTACTTTTTTTTTTTTACAATAAAAACTAAACACTGAAGTGGGGTAGGAAGCAGGGTGTAGTTAAGAGTCTATTCACAAAAAGAAACTCCACAAGTGAACTCGCTACAGGTTTTGTGAGGGAAAAGGGTTATATCAGCCCTTCCCAATGTTTCTTAAATATGCCTATATTCTTATATATGTGCATATTCCATCAGCAAGTCACACCATCTTCGTGATCACTATTAGCTGATCCTTTTGGTATTTACCTTCACATATCTAAATAACATGTTTATATTACTACATTTTAAAGGGAGTATTATACATAATCTGTTGATTTCCTGCTATGAAAGTTGCTATGGCAGGTGCAAACACACCTATATATCCAATCTCCCAATACAATTATATTGTAATTTGGGTTAGATTAATATTTGGAGTTTATATTATAATTGTTATAAAATGCTACTGGTAGCTGATATTATATAATGACTTTTCTTTTCCTGCCCATATTTGCTTTCCTTGGACTTAATAATAATCTTTTTTAAATGTGTGCTTATTTTTCTATGTATATTGTCACTATGTATATATCACTAATTCAAGGCAATATTTCCCTAGTTGTCTAAGTTTCTTTTTAGTATTTTCAGAGGTATTAGGTCTTTCATCAATTCATCTTCTTGACAAAAATCTCCTCTGGAGCCCTCTGACCTTCTCTGATCTAGACCAGTTGCTCCCCTCTAACTGGGGACCATTGTCATCCAGGCATCTCTAGATCTTAGTAAACATATTGAAGATGAAAAAGACAACAAAGAGACATTGTGTTTTTATTGTCTTTATGTCTGTTAAACAGTACTTATTTCTAGAAATGCTTTAGATTTAAAAATTGACTTAGCTGGAGTTGTTTGGGATGGAGAGAAAAGTCACTATCTGAAACGGTGCAGAAAATGTCAAAGTTTAACTGCTTTTCTCAAGTTAACAGTGACTGCAGACTAGATCATGAAAATGGAGTTGACTGATGTTCTTGCAAAAGATTTTTTTTCCTTGCATGCTAATTAGATCCTTCTCCAACTTAGCTTTACTTAATCTTCTACTTGGAAAAAATTCTACCAAGGATTGCCTAATAGTTGAATTTCGAATAAAAAATAAGTAATTTTATTGTTGTTATCAATATGAAATTAATAAATTTTCATTGTGTGAAGTTAGAAAATGTAGAAAATGCAGAAAAATAGAAAAGAGAATGTTAATTGCCCCAGTCTAATTACTCAGAGACAACCACATTTATCATTTTGGAAATTTCTTTTCTAAGTACAGATATACATTTTATTAAAATCAAATAGTTGTAATTATACTATGCATCTTGATTTTTTTACTTACTATTATATACATTTTAAATCTTACTATAGATTCCAAAAAGTGATTTTACCAAAATATTTTATAATTATGAAAATACATTAGTATTACTGTAGAAAATTTAGAAAATAAACATAAAGAAAACAAAAATTGCCTGAAATCCCATTTCCAATGGTCGTGTGGTCATTTAAGTATTGGTACGTGTGTGTATATATGTCTAAAACAATTGAAATTGTAATTCATATACTATTTTGTATTCTGTTTCTATCAATCACCTAATACTGCAATATAAGCATTTTCTTATGCCATCAAAACTCTTTGTAAATGAAATTTTAAAAGTTTTATAAAATTTCATCATATGATAATTTACTTAATCAATACCCTGTTGTACAAAATAATGCTATGATGAATATCTTTGTGCCTAAAATTTTGTTTGCATTTTTGAAATTTTCATTAGGAGAGATTCCTAAAAGTACAACGATGTGAAAATGTTAAGGCGTATTGTTCACATTTCCAGAATGGTGGCATTTATTTGCATTTCTATCAACAATGAATGTATACTTGCCTCACACTGCTAGCTGTATTTTGATTTTTATTTTGAAAACCTATGTAAATGATAGTTGAGAATGACTATCAGTTTCCCCTGATAGTTTACTCCATTCACTAAGGTCAGAAGGAGCCTGCATGTTCATGTCTACCATTCAATAATATTTGTGAGTACAGCAGCCCTCTGCTAGATTCTCAGGATGTAGAGATAAATAGGCCATAGTCTCTGAACTTAAGGTGGCATTTTCCAACTGAAATTCCTAGGCATAGAGCATGCTAAGATATTGACCTTTGAAGAACCTAGGTAGGGTCTGAGGTGACTAGAATCACTGGGATGGTTGCTTCTGGTAGACAGCAGACCCCTCTGTTTACCTCAGTGTGCCTTACAAATATTATAACTTTTATGTAGGCCCTAACATGACTAATGTTGGGAAACACTACTTTCCAGTCATCTTGATGTTCTTCTAGGTCTTTGTCTTCCTGAGAACTGCAGTCATGTACAAGAACAAATATTTTATGAGTCAACTAGTCATTCTTCATCGCCCCAATTGCACACACACCCCGTGCTGTTGATGCCAGTGTGGCACACCCACATTCTCTATGATCTAAAACACAACTTGCTAAAACTCAGTATTTCCTATTGTAGGCTGAAGCAAGCTCTTTGCAAGGCTTCGGGATTACCTTGGACAAGAAAAGTCTCCCTTTCCTGAAAGGTTAGAAAGTGTTTAAGCAAGACTGCATTACAATGGAAAAGATCACATTTTCAGACATCTTTAAGAACTTTCCTTTAGCTACACATTGTTCTGATATAAATGTAGCAGCAGTAAACGTTTTCTAATAAATCACTACAAAGCATCTGGGTAGAGGCACCTTCAGAATACTCAGGTGCTCCCAGATTTAACAGACACAGGACAAACACAAAGGAACAAACAGTTTTGGAGCCTTCACATTGCTCGATTCAATGAAATTTTCAGTTATCATCTTCCTTTTTCTATTGAGCACTGGCACAGTTGATCACTCCCTCTTTGAAACACATCCTTTATTTAGTTCCCAGACATTGCACTTCTCTGGTTCCTTGTATCTCACAGGCTAAGCCTTTCCAGTGTGTTTGCCCATCTTCCCCTCTTACATTTGGAGTGCTCTAGGTGTCAGTCCTTAGTTTTTCTATCTCATTTCCTTGATGCTCTCTACAGTGAGATGATTTCATGGCTTTAAATACCACCTACATTTTGACTCCCAATTTTATGTTTTTCCCTTGAACTCCATTCTCATATATTCAACTTTGGCTTATTATGATGGGAAAAGCCAAGAGGAAGCCACTAGATCTGCCTCTATGTAGGAAAATAGTAAACCAAAAGCAATATTATATTAATGAAGGGAATGCAGAGATTAGTGTCACCACCAAGGACTTAAAAGATGCAGGTGTGCCGATTCCTATTACATTTCCATTCAATTCTCCTATTCGGCCTATGCAGAGGCCGAGGGAATATCGTTTACATTAGCACTTCCCAAAATAAAATACTTAGGTATAAATCCAATAAAATATGTCTAATATCTATATGAAGAAATCTACAAAACTCTGATGAACAAAATAAAAAAAAAGATCTATTTTATATTCATGGATAAGCTCAATTTTGTTAAGATAGAAGTTCTTTCCAACTTGATCTATAGGTTCAATGCTATCCCTATCAAAATTTTAGCAGATTATTTTGTTGATATTGATAAACTGTATCTACAGTTTATACAAGAGAGATAAGGTGATATTGAAGAACATGAACAAAGTTGGAGGCCTGATGTCATCCTACTTTAAGATTTACTATAAAGCAAGACAGTGTGATGTTGATGAAAGAATGACAAATAGATGAGTGGAACAGAATAAAGAGCTCAGAAATAGACCTATATAAGTATAGTCAACTGATCTTTGACAAAGGAGAAAGGCAATACAATGGAGGAAAGGTAGTCTTTTCAACAAATAGAGGTAGAACAAGTAGATATTCACACAGACCTTACACTCTTCACAAAAATAAATTCAAAATTAATTATAGATCTAAATGTAAAATGGAAAATTATAAAACTCCTAGAAGATGACATAGAAGAAAACCTAGATGACCTTGGGGATGGTGATGACTTTTTAGATACAACGACAAATTTATAATCCATAAGAGAAGAAATTGATAAGCTGAACTTTATTAAAATTAAAACTTATACTCTGCAAAAGACAATGTCAAGAGAATGAAGAAAAAAGTAAAAACTGGGAGAAAATATTTGCAAAAGGCACATCTGATAAAGGACTGTTCTCCCAAGTGTACAAAGAACCATCAAAACTCAACAATAAGAAAGCAAAGAATTCAATTTAAAGGTGGACCAAAGACCTAAACAGATACCTCACTAAAGAAGATATACAGATGACAAATAAGCTTGGGAAAAGGTTCTCTACATCATATGTCATTAGGGAAATGCAAATTAAGAAAGATACCACTGTTAAATAAGATATCACTATACACCTATTAGAGTAGCCAAAATGCAGAAAACAGACAACACCAAATGATGGCAAGGGTGTGGAGCAACAGGAACTCTCATTCATGTTGGTGGGCATGAAAAATGAAACAGCAACTTTGGAATACAGTTTGATGGTTTCTTACAAAACTGAATATACTCTTACCATATGATTCAGTTGTTGTGCTCCTCGGAATTTGCCCAAAGGTAGAGAAAACTTATGTTCACACAAAACCTGCACATAGATATTTATAGCAGCTTTATTCATAATTGCCAAAACTCAGAAGTAGCCAAGCTGTCCTTTAGTAGGCGAATGGATAAATAGACTGGTACTGCCAGACAATGGTCTATTATTCAACACTAAAAAGAAATGAGCTTTCAAGCCATGGAAAACAAGAAGGAACCATAAAATATATTAGTAAGTGAAAGAAGCCAATCTGAAAAGGCTGCATACTATATGACTCCAACTATATGACATTTTGGAAAAAACAAAACTATGGAGACAGTAAAAATTCAGTGGTTGCCAAGGGTTGGGGTAAATAAATGGAGCACAGAAGATTTTTAGGACACTAAAAATACTTTGTATGATACTCTAATACCGACTATATATCATTAAACATCTGTTCAAACCACTAGAATGCATAACACCAAGAGTGATTGTTATGTAAACTATGGACTTTGAGTGCTTGTGAGTCAATGTAGGTTCATCAGTTGTAACATCCTGTGGGGGATGTTGATAATGGGGGAGGCAATGCATGTGTAGGAACAGAGGTATAGGGGAAATCTCTGTACAGTCCCCTCAATTTTGATGTGAACCTTATACTACTCTAAAAAATTAAGTCTTACTTTTAAAAAAGTCTCAAGTGAATACTTGGTTGATCACACTGAGCCAATCAAGTATTCCTGGAAGATGAGACACTGTGAGCAGTCCATCTTGAGTCAGGGCCCTGATTCTAAATGAACAAGCTATGGTTGGTTTGGGGAGGAACTGAAGGATCATGGCCATGAAGTATTGACAAAGTCATGAGGACCTACTTCCCAGAATGTTTTCAGAAATGGGGAGATCTTTGAACAGGGATGCTTCCCCAAGAAAGGGTTAACTACAAATGAATTCAACACAATATGTGTTATTACTTGTTATTTGCCCAAAGTTCATCTCTTAAGTTTCAGAAGCTACTCCTTCATTAAAATATTTTAGGACTTAGATTGTTATGTTCTCCTTATCTACACTATTCATGATTTTAAAGCCTTGGAAAATATCCTCTCTCATGCTTTATCTTACCAGATGGTATGGTTCTTATCTTTTTAGGTTGTTCTCATCTGGCAACAGCTTGCTCATTTAAAATGTTTTTTCTTGGACCACATCCAGTTCCCTCATAGGGCGTAATTTGGTATAATTTTGATCACATTTTCTATTTTGTCATCCATATTGTTTTGTTGCATTTTTAGATGAAATTGTTTTATTTAAAGAATAGTCAGGTCCATAGTCTGTTTTCCATATTGATGTTGAAGGAGTGTGTGTGTGTGTGTGTGTGTGTGTGTTGTTGTTGTTGCCAGTAGTAATTTGGATAATAATCTATGTGTGCTGTGAGGTTTGAAGGTGGGATATGTAGCTCTTTTGATATATAAATAATTTAGATTACTTTTTCCAAAACTTACTTTTGATATTGAAATTCTTTTATTAGTTTTTAGGCCCTATCACACAGCCTCAGGAAATTTGTTTATAGTTTATCTCAGTTCCCCCAAACATTTTATTACATGAAAGAACTCAATGTTTTCTGCAAGACAGGGCATTTCAGCATGCAATTTGTTCCTCAGATAATTTATCAGAATAGCGAATAAAACATCTTAGAACTGGACTCTGGAGAATCCTAGAGTTTATCTTTTCCTTCTGGAGAAATGATTGTCTGTCTCCATTATTTGTTTTCTATCTCTAAGCTATGTCTATATCCAGGACATAAGTAGTCTAGTCCCATGACAATCTAAAAGAAATAATACAGATAGTCAGCTTTAACTTAGGTGCTGCAATATATATAATAAATGACAAAAGGTGTACGAAAACATGTCATATGATCTAAGAAGCTATATAAAAGTTAGCTGGGTTTTTTTTTTTTTTTTGCCTTAGAACAACAGAATAAAAATATTTAATGACAACTGATCAGGGTTTAAGCTTCATAGTTACATCTCTAGAAATCTGAACATGTTAATATGTTGACCAAAGCTAATATTATTATTTGATAGCAGATTAATAAATGTTGCTAATTATAATATAATTAAACTAAATTTAATGGGTGGCTGTGTTGGTTAATTTAAAATTTGGAAAAAATTAAATTATCTGGTAAGTGAGGATCTTCTCTTATAGAGTGACACTTCAGTGTAAGAAACGAATATCTAGACCATAATTAGGTTTTGTTTGGGAATTATAAAGAATGGCTGTATTTAAAAATCTCTAATGTGAAGTTGGAAACATAATTCAAAACTATCCTGTGTGTGAATCAATGTGTTAGTGGTTTTAAATAGACAAAAATAAAATTTAAAATTATATTTATAGCCAAGTGCCATGATTTCAAAATATTATAGGTCCTTTGAAGAGACTGTGTCAGGTGATTTGTTTGGGGCAGTAGTCAAATAGATTATATGGCTTAAGTGTTTTTCATCTTCAGTTATAAACAAAATTAATTGTAATTCAATGTGGAATGGATAGAGGATTAAAATTTAATATTTTTTTTGCGAACTTTGTTATTATACTTGAAAGATTGATGCTGTTTTGTGAGTCATTATCGTGTGGTTAGAAGTTTATTCTTTGGAGTCAGGCAAACATGCTTCCTGACCCAGCCCTTCTTCTCAGCAGTTATTTGACCTGAGACAAGTTATTCAACTTCTCCAAGGCTCAGTTCCCTCATCAGTCAAAATGTGGGTAATAATAGAAGCTCCTTCATAGAATTTCATGAGGATTAAATGAGATCATGCAGATAAAGTGCTTAAATGGTATCTGGCACATAGTAGGTGCTGCATAATCCTCTTCTTCCTTCTCTTTGTCATTATTGCTATTATTTCCTGTGCTCTTTTCTGTTTCTCATCAAATGTGGTACTACCTAAAACAAGATTTAAGAAGCTGCAATTATTGAGTTCTTAAGGTACATTGAGGGTATTACAAGAAACTTATTGAATGAGAAAATTGTCCCTTGGACAATTTGAGACTCGAAAGACAAGAAAAGTGGGAGAATAGATATTTCATTTGGATAGATGACCTCAAAAAATGTGTGGGACCTCCCCCATAGTACTTTTCTTTCATATTGTACTACTTTCCTGCTGCAGCATAAGACTGTTTATGCTGCCAAACTATGGAACTGAGCTTGGAGGAACCGATGATCTGAGACCTAGCTATAACCTTCTTTATCTTTACAAATCATTGTCATGTGGGAGACCAGAGATGGATTACATTGTAGATTGACCAGAATTTTTGCAAGTCAATTTTAGCGTTTTAACAAACCATGTACAAAGCACAAAAGAAAGTACTGTAAAGCCTGGGAGAGGAAAACTCGAATCTAGTCCCAGCTCTGTCACAGATTGGTGTGACCTTGGGCAACAAGCTTAAATTCTGCATTTTGTTTCTACAATTGTACAACAATGAGTTTTAGTCTTGGATGATCTGAAAGGTAACTTGTCTCAAATGTTTTCTAATTCTATGTTTTCTTAGGTCCTGCAGCTGCTATACTAACTTCTTAGTCTTTTCTTGTTCAGGGTTAACTTGTTCTAAGAGCAGAAATAAAGACAATTTCAGTTCGATGTTGAGCAGCTGCCTGATCTTGGGGAATCCCTTTACCCAACATATCATAACCCTGGCTGTACATTCATTTATTCTGGGAGAATTTAAAAACACTGATGTTGGATCCTGCTCTTGGAGATTCTAAATACTCAGGCATCGATAGGTTCTTAAAACTCTTCAGGTGACTTAAATGTGCAGCCAGGATTAAGGATCACTGCAAACACCAGTGAGCCTGTGTCCTGGCATCCAAGATGGAGCTCCTAAAAGGAATGGTAACAACTGCCCCCTTTGTGTCAGAGAACTGAGAATCAATTGAGGATCAAATCAAATGAAACAGATAAAAGCTCTTTATGATGTGTAAATGCACAGTAATTATTAAAGCAGACATTATTAAAGGACTTAGTTATTGTTATTATGCAAATGGTAGAGATTAGCATTACTATATTAAGTCTGTCGCTGGGGTTCTAACCTTTTCAGATAAAATTCGCTTGCTGTCTCTAAAAGTAGCTGAGGTTCTCCCCACTCCCCAATTAGTACATGGCAAATTTATTTCCACAGAAACTCCTAGTGCTGCTCTGTGACCCGGTGAGAGCTTAATAATTGTGTGGTGATTCACTGATTATTCTTAATAAACATGATTCTTCCAAGTTTTTCGTAGCACATATGATCACCACAAATCATCATGACATACTTGTTTATCCCTTCGTGCCACAGCTTGTAAACGTAGCAAACTGTGGGATAAAATGTCCTAATGTTTGTGTAATGAGAAAGAGAAAATCAACTGTTTTTCAGATTTATCCTATATCAGGAATTCCTAATTAAACTTCATTTAACATAATATCTTTTAAGAACTTAGTTTTCCCCAGTGGTTATCTTTCTTCAGATATTTTCACACTTCGACACTTTGATGCATTTTTGTCTGTTCAACTCTTCCACTAGAAATATCTGTGACCATTGAAGTTTTGGTGATAAATATTCTTTTCCCAGTAGTGTTGGAATAAGTCATACCTTAACTTCTGAAATTGGCCCACTGTGGTCTGTCCTTCAGAATGAGCAAAGGTGTATTTGACATAGACTTGTAGACTTATTTTTTTGTGAACTTGAAGGTAGCCTGAGATGTCTCTGTGTCTGGAGAGTCTACTTGCTGCCTCACAGCAGCTCTTCAGAACTGAGTTTGAGGAACACAGGCAGATCACCGAGGGTGACAGGCTCCAGGAAGGGCTGTCATTGCATGTGTTGCTCCATCTTCTGACTTTTCATGGTTGTAGCATCCAGTCAGCATCTCTATGCTCACCAGAAAATACTTCTTGGCAAAAGAAAAGTCTGGAATTTTTTCAATATCTGTATTTTTTTGGTCACTGATTTCTGACATTTCTCTCCTTGTTTAAGTCTGAGAATTACATTTAAGCGGAGAAATGGTTCCTTCCTTAGGAATCCCTTCAAGTGATGACAGTCTATTAAGAATTAAGGAACTACCTGTTCATTAAATGAATAGTTAAATCTTAATAAAGAGCTAGGCTCTTTTGGAGTTAGAGCCATGTAGACTGTTGCACATACTTTTCTGCTCACAAGCATAGAAGATAATGCAGTTGAACAATTTTAAATATATATATATATATATATATATATATATATATATATATATATATACATACATATATATATAGTTTTAAATGGTAGGTTTATAAATGAAGGCCTGAGGCTGCATGATTTTTATATTTTTAAAGGGTTGTTTTAAAAAAAAACAACAACAACACTAAAGAATATGTGTCAGAGACCATACGGCACAGAAATCCTAAGATATTTACTATCTGGCCCTTTATAGAAAATGTCTGCTATAGAAAATGACCCCTGAACCATGTGGAAAGTACCAATAATAGAGCTCACTTACTTTTTACTTTTACCAAGAAGTAGTACAGTGTCATTTTTCCTTGGAGGTATTAATTTCCACTTGTAAAATCAGTCTTCACAGCCATCTTAAAAAGAGAATGAGATACCTCCGACAGCTGAATCTGTAAGAGAATTCTCTGCCCCCGCCAGCTCTGTTGTAGCTGCTCTTGAATCAGAGCTGTCGCTCTTGTCCTTGTGCTACTGCTCTCAGCCCCTACACCACTCCTCAGCATCATCGCCAGTCACCAATTTGCTGCATACCTTCTTTGACTTTGGCTTTTTGGCCAAATGATGATTCCATTCTAACTGCTCTTGTGAATCTGTTTTGCTACATTGCCCTAATTTCATTTGCTCTCGCCCTCTAAGCCCCTCTTCTGTGATCTTTTTGACCTTCTTCCCCAGAATTTCAGCCCTGTTGAGGTAAATGCCTTCCAAATCTAATATTCGTACCCCTACCCTTTACTTGCTCCTGTTCAGGCTCAGTTTTCTTGCTGATTTCAAAGTGGATCCAGTTCTGCCTCTGCAACAGATTTTAGCAAAAAGAGGATTTCTGGTGGCTTCTTTCACCCGATGAACTGAAGCATTTTTTTGTGAGCAGTACAGCTACCCCTTCTGGACACCGCTTGTACACACCTTTTCTTGTGTTTACGTAGTGTCCATATTGCTTGGTGTAATTTCCTTCCCATGGACCTCCTGGCTTTTTGCCTTCACCTAGGACGGCAGCAGTTTTTCCATGCCTATCACTTTGACCAGGCCATCCCAGTGGTCCCTATTGCCCTTGGGATCCAGTATGCATGTCTACTAGATCTATTACAGCACTCGAATTTCTGGTACCTTCCTTTCTTCAGTCCAGTCCAGCTTGAGGGATCCCTCCCTCTCCTACTTGTACCGTCCCCCTACTCCACACACATGTATTGAATGCCAACTCCATTCTAGGTACTCTACTAGGGTCTGGGACTCAGGGATGATTGAGATGCAGCCCAGCTCTCAGTCTTTTTTGACAAATGAAATGTAATATGCTCAGATGTGAATACAGAGCTAAGCAGTAGGTAGTGAGTAACAAGATTACTAAATATGATGAAAGCACCAAAGAGAATATTTAGAACTAAAATCTGTAACTATAAAAATTTCAAACTACCTAATGAGAATAATACTAGGTATAACAAATTTACCACTTAAAGAATATTTGACTTTGTGTTTAAACTTTCGTGAACTGTATGGTTTAAGGACCACACTTTCAGTATTTTTTTCTGAGTAATTTACTTTTTTTCCGACTCACTATCTCATTACCGGTACATTATCTTGCCTCCAGCCAGGCCTGTAAACACCAGGGTTCTGTAAATAAATGCAATCTTTTGATTATATTGCAAAAGACAACATCTTGTCTTTGTAAACACTCCTGCTCCTCTTTAGAAATTGAACTGAGTCCTCATTCTGTTTCTTAAGTACATGGAATGGTCGCTTATAACTGGTGGGTGATGAGCTGGTCTAGGTTGACTCATAACTTTAATATTTGGAATAGGGTTTGAGAGGTTGTCACTGGATTGCAAGAGATGCCTTTCAAATAACTTTGTATCTGGACATCTTTCGCCTTTCATTTCCTTCTCCCTTCTCATTCCTTGTACACTTCCTTTCTCCCAAGCCCTTTTTCAAAATTATATGATTATATCAAATATAAATTGGGAAAACTTAGTAGGACAGGCTTGTTTTGAGGGAGGCACCCCCAAGAACACTGACCAACTAGGAAACAGGGGGGCGCAGTGTTCACCAGCCTGCACCAGTGTGACTTGGCTGTGTGCACCATCGACTCATTTATTCATTCATGACATATTTTCTGACATCCTTCTCTGTGCCACAAACACCATGCTTGGTTCTAAGGAAATAAAATTGAGCCAAAGGAAAATTATTGCTTCCTTCATTTGGGAGAAGCAGCATCAATTATAAGTTTACATTAATAAATGTGTGATAATAAATTAATATCCTAGTTCTGATAGGAGAGGAAGAGCTAAAATGAGTGTTTAACTCCCTAACAGCTCTGGTCCCTGTGTGCGTCTTCCTCTTCCTCTCTCTCTCTCTCTCTCTCTCCCTCTCTCTCTCTTCCCTCTTTGACAAAATGGCTAACAAAACTGAGTCCTGTCATCGCTATGGTGCTTTACAGCCACATTCTTTCATTTAATTATGCAGTAAGAAAACATTGTTATTACTCAATCTGACACTGGGAGTGTGAATAAACGAATGTTTGCATTATGAGAGTTTGAGGGCAGAAATATGCCACAGGCCCTAATTTGAAACCATCAGATTTAGTGGCTGCTAACCGACCTAAAATCAGAGACTCTGGATTTCCTTTTTTCTTTCTCTTCTTTCTTTCTTTTTTCTTTTTAACAGCAGCGAGAGAAAAATCCTTCTCTTTTCTCTGCAGAAGTCAGGATTGGATCTCAGAATTGGAAATGCGTCCTCCCCCATGCATGCCCACCCACATGGTTAACAAACGATGGATTTCCCAAGATAGCTGCCAAACGCTCGGTTTCTAATCGCCGTAATTCTTCCCCGCCAGAATCTCCAAGTCCTTCCGAATAAGCCCAGTCAGTCACACTTTCTGAACTTTTGAGCAAATATCTTCCGGCTTCATCTGTTTTCTGCAAAACCCTCAGGCACAAGCCGGGGAGCAGAGGCCGGGGCGGAGCGCATTCGCGACCGGATCCCGGCGCAGCGAGTCTGGCTGGATGCGAGGCCACTGGGCGTCAGCGCCCTCCAGCCTGCAACGCCCGAACGTGCCTCCCAGCCCTGGTTCTACTCGCTGCCTGCGGGCTGAATGAATAGCCGCGCTATTTTTACCTCCCCCGCTGCAATTCTTTATATTTATTTGCAGGAAGGAAATAAAGGATTAAGAAGGAAATGGTTAGCCTTAGTTTTTCCAGAGGAGGAGTGGTTGGAATAGGAGAATAGTTGGAATCTGGTGTGGTGGAAAAGGCAGGTAGATTTCTCTGGCTGATTATTTCTTCTAGATTATCCTTGTCTCGGGCCTGGAAGGCCCCACACTCTTTCTTCCTTTCTGTCTAATACCCGACTGACAGCCTCTCCCTCCCCCACCTCTGGAGGTGCCACCATCCCTTCCGATGCTGCCTGGGTTGCTGCATCACTCTGCTGCTTCTCCAACCCCCCTTGTCCCCGCCCCCCTCCCCACAATAAAGCATGCGCAGTGCGTCCCGTGCCGGGTAACAGCATCAGCATCAGCACCCGAATTCGCTCTCGGGCGCGCTCTCGAGAGCGGGGAGCACGCCCGCGGCGCGCGCCTCCGCCTGGCTCGCTCCCGCGCGCCGCCTCAGCATCCTTAGCCCCACCAGCAGCCCCCGCAGTCACTGGAGCGGCCGCGCCCGCCGCAGGGAGGGAGGAGCAACTGGGGAGGCTCCAAGTTGGCGGAGCAACTGGGACCCCCCGGACTCGTCAGCGTCCGCTCCGGGTGGGCCTGAGACGCGAGCTGGGGAAGGGGTGCCGCCCAGTCCCTAGCCCCGAGCCCTGACCCCCTGCTCACGGCGGCACGATGCGCGCCGAGCCGGCGTGACCGGCTCCGCCCGCAGCTTCCCCGCAGCCTAGCCGGGCGCACACTCCCGCCACACCGAGCGGCGCCCGGGAGCTATGAGCCATGAAGCCGCCCGGCAGCAGCTCCCGGCGGCCGCCCCTGGCGGGCTGCAGTCTTTCGCGAGCCTCCAGCGGCCCCCGCGGCGGACCCGCCGGCCCGGCGCCTGCCCGCGCCCTGGCCCGCGCGCCGCCCTGCCGCCTGCTCCTCGTCCTTCTCCTGCTGCCTCCACTCGCCGCCTCGTCCCGGCCCCGCGCCTGGGGGTCTGCTGCACCCAGCGGTGGGTATGGCCCCGGTTCCCTTTGCATTGCCTTGCTCGTGGGGCCCTGCAGAGGAAAGCGAAGGGCACAGGCGGGTCCGTGCGCTCTGGACACGTCCCGGGCTCGGCCTTTCCGCGCCTCCCTGCCTACCTCTCTTATTCCGCAACCTCCCATTCATTCCAGTTCACTTTTTGAAGTTAATTTCTGTTGCATTCACTAAAAACCCATTCCAATTACTGTTGGTTCCACAGGAAGGTATTTAGTGGATGCGGGGTCCCTCTGTGCAACTTGGCTGATGGGAGCCCGGTGGATGGGAAATGCAGCGAGGGAGCAAGTTGCTGCTTGGGTGGTGGAGCCTGAATGTGAATGCAAAAGGATGTAATAATAATGTTAACATGTTGTTTCCTCAAATTGCCTACTGGGTTTATCCCCTCCTGTTGGAATTAAAGTGGGGGAGAGAAAAACTTCGGTGATATAAACCTTTGGTTTGTAATCCTCAAAATGCTTGTCATTATAATGAACAGTTTAGATAATGTTCAATACAATTGGAAATCAGTGAAAGCAGAAAGCTGGCCTTGGCAGGAAGGTAAAAAGAATTGGAAAGCTGCCAGCATCTGCATCCCTCTATGGCAAAGGATTTTTTGCTCATCTCAAAGTTAGAAGAAAAAGGAATTGTCCACTTTGTTAAACGAATCATTTAACGTGAATTCAGCACTCAAGTTATCTTAGGAGCATTCTTAGGTCTCAGATGAGATACTCATCGTCAGAGTCCCATTGAGCTTCTGTAGACTCAGAGAAAGATGGAAATGAGGGCCAGAACCCTTGAGCTAGTTCATTAAATGACTCATTTTTCAAGTACATTCTGCCCACCCCCACTACCCGCTCTCATACTTAGAAGTATAGATTTGAGACTGATTAAAAATGTACATACAAAACACAAATCAAACTACATTATCGTATAAGCCTTATTGGCTGTTAACTTATCCAGGCAATTTCATTGTTACAATAACTTGCTTTACTGTGTGTCCACTTCTTACCTGCTTATAAATAGGAAACTTTGTTTATGCCACTAATGGAAAAATGCGTTTTGGTATTTATGTATTTATAGGGGATATATATATATATATATATGTGTTTGTATGTATTTGTGTCCCTTGCCCCTTTTCCCCCAACCAGCTCCACGTTGGAATGAAACTGCAGGAAAAAATTTGGGAGTCCTGGCAGATGAAGACAACACATTGCAACAGCATAGCAGCAGTAATATCAGTGACAGCAATGCAATGCAGAAAGAAATCACACTGCCTTCAAGACTCATATATTACATCAACCAAGACTCGGAAAGCCCTTACCATGTTCTTGACACAAAGGCAAGACACCAGCAAAAACATAACAAGGTAGGCAGTGAGCCAGTTATGCAAAAGTAGCTGCCATGAAGTTTTCCTTTAATTCAGTTTTCTGCCAGAATCTGATTTCACAAATTTTACTGCAACATTTTATTAGGAAATCAGTTACTATTATGTTAGGGGAGAAACTGGAGGGAATTAACCTGGAATCTACTGGAATAGGATTGCCATTTATTTCTCTTCTCTGGCTCAAAGCTGGAATTGGAATTTTCTTAAAATGGCCTTAGAAGTTTAACAGCTGAAAATGTGGTCCATGTATCTTTCAAGTGCATTGGACACTGAATAATAGTTAAGTGACTATGTGTATGATCCTGACTTGTATCTGTGAGGCTTTATGTAAGGGTGCAGTATTCTCCCTCCCATGATGAAAACTGCTTTCAACCTGCACACAGAAGATTGCTATAAGAGACTATTTGGCTGCAGATTCTCCATCAGTCTTCCACTTAGAAACTGAATGTTTAAATATAAACAACCCTCTTCCTTTATTGATCAGTAGAAAAAAACCTTTTGTTATATTTTTAGTAGGTAAACAATTTGACGTTTTTAAAAGATTATGGTGAATACAAACAAGCCATTTATACTTTATAGAGACCAGTTTGGTCAGCGTCATCCTTAGACTCTGTCTGCCTTAACTGTAAGCAGTTGCTTTACTTTCAAGTTGGTTCAGAAGTGGCACTAATTTTTTAGCAGACATTCAATGAAAGATCAATGTGCTTAATATCCAAAGAGTTTAAGGAATCTTTTTTCCTGCTTACTCTTCTTTATTTGAGTAAATAATATTTTGGATCCCAAGCAGATTTATACAATGGGTTATTAGTGCCTTTGTTCTTTATCAGGAACAGAAAATAGAGTCTCATGTCAAATATTTTACTTTGAACTATTCCTGTTCAGTTGAGAGGAGCAGTAACTGTTTAATATCTAGAACTTTAGAAAAGTATCTGTGGTTTACATCATTGTTTTCATTAGTTTTCCAAAACATAGGTAAGTGGTAACAGTATTTATTTCCATTTTACAAGTGTGGAGTTAGAAATTTAAGAATTTTGGGGGACTTTCCTGAGATCATAAAATATCTAATATAAAATTCAAGAGGTTTGAATATTTAATTTTTAATATTTTTTTACAAGTCAGATTTCTGAGAAAACACTTCCTTTAGTATTAAATGTTACTGGAGAAGTTAATTTTGTTTCACAGTATTGTGCAGTGGCTGCTACCCACCTTGGCTGAGTTGAATGGGTCTCTGTTCTCACAGTACTTTTTTCTTCTATTCCTATGTAACTTAATGGGTTGCCTCCTGGATCATGTCTACCAATTTGCCTTGTTGATAAGAGGAGTGGGTAATGTCTTTAAGGAAGAAGAGTCCAAGAGTCCTTTTGATAGATGCATTGAGGGCCATTATTTGGCTTTCCTAATTAACGAGACCTTCTCTGGTTAAGTGGCAAGTTCTCAAACTCCAGTGCCTTTGTATGAGTTGCTGGAGGAAGGAAAAAAACTGCCTCAAAGTCTATTTTAAAGAATGCTCAAGCCCTACTGAGCTGAGACTTGAAAGAAATTTCTGTGGAACTTCTTTGTAACTCAAGTGTTGGAGGCTATGACTAATGCCTTATAATCTAACCTTATGTGGTTGTTTTGTTGGTGGGACATGGTTTGATTACCATATATATGAATTTCTATGATAATAGGTTTGTTAGAACTTCACCTGCCACTCATTCAGAGGAATAGATTTCTCACTGTGGACCACATACTTGGCTGTTGGAAGGCGTCTACTTCTCCACTTTCATTCCCCATAGTGGTTGAGTTTCTTTTATCTTCAAAATGTGCTCATGCAGAAATTACACTTGAAAGCATTTTTTTCTTATTCTTATTAGTTTAATTCAACGAACATTTGTTACACATTACTCATGTGCAAAGTAGTATGCTAGAGATTTGATAAGAGATAAGGGGTACAGGATAAATAAGACAGGAGACAGAGAAAAGAGATAAGCAAGATTCTAAAAAGTGCTCCATACAGTGTTCTTAAATGGT
Source organism: Eidolon dupreanum (assembly GCA_028627145.1). Lineage (NCBI taxonomy): Eukaryota > Metazoa > Chordata > Mammalia > Chiroptera > Pteropodidae > Eidolon > Eidolon dupreanum. The sequence goes on from CM053503.1 coordinate 148,139,251, forward strand.
GCATTCCCTGAAATTCCCCTTTGTGTTCTAGTCTTTGCCTTTTGCTTATGTTTTTAAGCATCTCTGGAACTGGTTGATAAAAAGTGCTCCATATGCTTTATGCTTGTGTCTTAGGATTACTTGCCAAATAATAGTGATAAGAGATACTTGTCAGTTTAGCTGTTTTACAAATGTTTCGGTAAGAGAGAAAGTATAGAATTTCATCATTTTTGCTTCTATAAGTTTGGGTTTTAGTATCTATGTAGTATGTACCTTTTTTTCTCTACTGATTTCATTGCACTCAAGCACATCTTAATGAATGCCTGAGAAATGCTGAATCACTGTGTCATTCTCCTGGATTCTCCTAGTTTGGGGGTAGAGATGGAAAGGGAAATTCCCAGATGTAGATTGCAAGGCAGAGCTCTATATTTATTTCATAAATATTCAGTGTTGATCAGGCCTTATTACTTTATGGCTGTGAAAGTTAAAAATGTTTACTAACTCTTTTAAATTGGTAAGTTTAGAAGCAGATGTCCAAAGCACCTCTGTAATACTAGTGTTTCTGAAAAACTAAAATTTTCTTTGTCAAAGGCTGTTTAGAAACCTTTTTATTTCCAGCTAGAATGATATATGACTTATTGTCCAAACTTTGGCATTTTTGAGAGTGAAGGAGGGAATGCTTAACAATTATGCCAGGACAATAAACATAAACCAAGATGGTCCAGAGCAGACAAGGAATATGATCACTTCAGATCTAAACAATTATGTTCCTTGATTTTTGGTGCTTACTCAAGTTCAAGTTTTTAAATAGAAAGTTTTTATTTTATTTTTTGATGATTTTTTGTAATTTTTTCCTTACTAGCAAGGATGTCAGTTTACCACCGCATAGAAGTATTAGGGTCTGAAAAGGAAAAAGTTGGTTTTGCTTCGTTACCAAGATATATTTTTTTCGTTTGTAGAGACTTTCCCAGGCATAAACAGAATTTTATGATTACTAAACATAAGAATTTTATTAACCATTAATGAAATATATAAATAAAATGGATCATACTTTTAAAAAGAGGGAGAATATATTTAGATTCATTCACTCATTCATTCATTTATTCATGCATGAATTCTGAGATAATCCTATGAGGTCAGGTCCTAAGGAAGTTAATGAATCTGTGGCAGAGGAAAAATAATTTTTCCTCTACCCTTCTAGGTTCGTGACTAAGACACATCCTGTATTAAAAGACAGATTAACAGGAGAAAAATAGGAGTCTAATGACATGTATACCTTCTGTGTACATGGGAGAGGCCTAGGAGAACTGAGTGACACTTCTGGCACTAGTCATCACTGTAAATAACATCTCCAGCTAAAGACAAAAGAATGTGTTGAGAGATGGGGAGCCAGTTCTGAGAGGCTGTAAAGAAAAGCACAGTAATCAAGGGAAAGTCGTTATGCACATTTAAGTTGTCTTCTCCCTTGATAGAAGAGTTTCTAGAGCTCTTAGCTATCCTTCTTTACCTGGTGCTAAGAAGGAGACACCCTGACAAATGGAGATTTCTTATAAAGGTAAAAGTTTCTTACAAAAGGGTAACTACTGGGTTTTCAGAGCTTCTCTGGTGCCTGCTCTTTCTTAAAAATAATAAGCCTAAAGCAACAAATAAACAAGACAAACAGAGACTCATGGATATGGACTATAGACTAGTGGTTACCAGTGGGTAGGGGGAAGCGGGGAGGTAGACAGGGTAAAGAGGGTCAAATATGTGGTGACAGAAGGAAATCTAACTATGGGAGGTGAGCGCACAGTGTAAATTAATATATAATATATAATATATAATATATAATATATAATATATAATATATAATATATAATATATAATATATAATATATAATATATAATATATAATATATAATATATAATATATAATATAATATATATATATATAAGCCTTACTGTTAAAGTGTACAGCTGAAACTTATTGTATTTTGTTAACCAATGTCATCATAAAAAAATTAAGAATATGCAGAGTATGGCCTGCTGAATGAGGGAGCACAAGCCATGGGGGTGGCAGGTGGGTTCCTTCAGCATCTGAGTTCCCACTTTGGAGAAGTGAACCCCATGGAGTTGTTTTGATGGGAAGCACAGTTTTACTACACCCACACTAAGGAAACAGACTCACAAAATTTACGACTTGCAGATCTTAGAAGCGAGAGGTACAATGAGCCAGGGGAGAAGCAGTCCCCACTCCCATGCCATAAATGAGCAGGAGATGGACTGTGGGGTAGCAAGCACCTATTTACTCATAAGAGGGTTGGGGTGGAGGTCACCGACTTTTTATGGCCTTAACTTTAAGTGGCTATTTTAAAAGGTGCCCTGGGAAAAGCAAAATGGGGACTAATGTCAGAAATCCTAAACTTAAGTCCTTGTCTAAATGTCTAGACTCTGGATGTGAGCAGGGTTCTCATAATGTAAAATGCCTAGGCTGCAACTCAGAAAAACAAAAGTTGTTTTTCTCATCACCCCTACTCCCCACCACCCCAGGTTAAAGAGAGAGGAGAGATGTTTAAGTGAATTTAGATCACAATGATTATTACTACTTCCTACTCTACTTCAGGATAAGGCCGGTTCCACATTTCTTGACTATCCAGAAGCCAGCTACTCCATTGTGCTTGGTGTTGGACAGCAGAAAGAGACACAGGGACCTTTCTCAGAATTGGTAGAGTGGCAACTATTTCATTATATGACAGTACAAACTTTTGTATTGGTTTCAACAGCTTTCTCAAACTTTCCAGGTCATTATAAAATTGTAGTATGTAGAATTCAGGCTTGTAATAGTTTTAATTGTAATGCCTTGCCTATGGTAAACTGTCAGTAAATATCTGTTGAATGAATTGATGGTTGAACACTCATATATTGGAATGAGTGCGGTGCTTTCTGTGAAATTTCATGTTGTAATCAAATTGACATTCAAAAGAGCCTCAAGTTACTGTTAAGCAGTTTTGGCACTGTTACAGATCAGTAGGAGACAGAATGTTGGTCTTGAGTTTTTAGCACTGCATAAATTGTACCTACTTTCTGCTTACGTTACCTAAAATTGTGAAAATACCTATATTAACAATTCTTAGATTATCTCTATCACTGTCACCAGCATTAATGTGGCTAAGCAAGAGCTCACCATGTGGCAGTTTTTGTCATTGCTGTGGGCTAATTCTCAATGGTGGAGCAAGAGGTGTCTATTTAGTTTTCAGTAAATCAGATTTACATCTGTTAATGGTTAAGTTCTATTTGGTTCAGCAATCATTTATTGAATACTTGTTTTAAATCAGGCACTGTGCTAGACTTTGGTAAAAATGATGAAAAGTAACACTTAATCCCTACCCTTGCTCATAACTTGATGGGCATTAGAAACAAGGCAGCTAATGGTACATAGTTCATGCCAGTGCAGTTGCTAGTTGTAAGAACAAAGGGCTGTGGAGACCCAGCGAAATCAAAGAACACCTCGTAGAGGAAGAAATAATTGAGCTGGCCCTAAATAGCAATTAGGAGGTAAGTTTTTAGGAGGTGAAGAGGGGCCCACAAAGTTAGAGGCAAAGGCCCTGGTCTGCTGGGAGGCAGTAGGGAGCTCATTCTATGTGGTCATTGTGAGAAGGGGAAACCCAGTGTGGGAAATTTAAAAAGAATTTTGCATTAGCATTACATTTGTAGCCAGTTAAAAACTCACTTAATTCCTCTAGAAACCCAGTGATGTACATGTTTATAGATGTAGCAGTTGCAGTTTATAGTTAGTGTCTCCAATAAGGACAGCTAGTAAGTGGCAGAGTCAGGATTTCAACTCAGATCTTATCTTGGCAAAGCTCATGCTGCAGAAAGAATAGGGTGTGTTGGGAGTGGCAGGTGGTGAATGTAAAAGCTGTGAAGTCTGTGAAGAGATAAAGGGGTTGGATTTATTCCATATCAAATGGTTAAGTCCTGAGAAGTCAGGAGTTGAACACATTTTGATTAAGCATTGATTGACTGCCAGTTCTGTGACTCCTTAGGGAATTTACCTTCTAGTGGGAGGAGACAGACCATAAACACAAGAGCAACAGCAACAACACCACAAAGATTTCAGGTATTGACAAGTGCTTGAAGAAGATAAAATAGCCTACATGGTAGAGAATGGTGGGTGGGATAATTTCTCTTGAAGAGTAAGAAGTTTGGGCCTGTGATCTTGGGCAAAAGTAACCCATCTACTGTTCCTCCTCTTTAGATGGGGTGGGTGGCCATGAGCTGTTTACTTCAGTCCTCCCCACTCTTTGTTGCCTATCACACACCCTTCCTCATTTCTGCTACTTGTCTGGCCCCTGTAGGCATCTGAGTTTGCACCCTAGTCTTTGATGCTCCTCTCCTATGAAGTCTGGACCATTTTTGATCATTTCAACCCGGATTGGTTTGATGGCCATCGTATTTTCCAGCAGTCTGCAGCTGAGCTGTGCTCTTGAAAGTCTTGCTTTAGCATGTATCCCTACGTAACATTTTCCACTTTCTGCTCATGGGTTGACTCATTCCTGCTCACTATACAACTACCAGTGTCATTCTGTCTTCACTTATTCTCAGGGTTTGTTAACAGATTGAGCCACTGTCCTTCCTGTACAGCCAGTTAAAAAATACCAGGCGCATGGCTGATGGCTGATGGCGTTGCCCAGGGTCGGTGGCATCATCCGTTTGCGGGTAGAGTAGGGCATGAAGAGAGCTGTCCTCCCTCATTTTTCTCAGTGGTACTGCTATTTTCCAAGCCATCTGAAAGCGAACCTTTGGAGTCATCTTTGACTCTTTTCTCGCCTTCATCTTCTATCTATAAATAGTCAGTTATTAAGTCTTGACGTTTCTCCCTTGAACCCATCCACCCCTCCTCCTCTCTGTATTGTGTTCTTGTCATCGTTTCTGTCTCTCTCTCTCTGTCAATCTATCAGTCCCACTGCTGACAGACTAATCTTCGTAAAACGCTTATTTCATCACATGACTCCCTTTATCCTCATGCGACAAGCATAATTTCAGCTAGATAAATTTTACTTGTGATGTAAAGGAGAGAATATGAAACGCTCCGGAGATGAGCTGTCGTTCCTCTCTGTATACTATGTGTTTGCTACTCTGTCCTCCTTTCTTGATTTTTCCAGGCTGTTTACTCAAAGGTTAGTCCATAACAGGAGGTAATTTCATCTGGATGATTTCGTTCATATATGTTCAAACTCTGGGGCTAGTTATGGAAAACTCTTGTGAACATTGGCTATAACCTAATCTGTCAGTAAAGCGTTCTCAGGCTTTTGTTTTTGTTTCAAATACTGTTAAATTCCTGCTTCAGAAAACTCTGCCATCTCCATCTTTAAGATCTGAGTAATTAATTGCTCCTAGAGTATAAGTTTTCTGAATGAAAATATTTTATTCCTCTCAAAAATTTACGTAATCATAAGGCCTTATTCACACAAGTGACATGGGTGCCCTTTAACCTTATGAAAGACTCATTCATTCACGTAATTTATTCATTCAAAATCCACCAAACATCTGAATTTTGCAGTTTTACAGAGGAGTCTTTGTGTCTAGCATTTATATAAATTCAGGACAATTTTAATCAAATCTAATGCTAGGAATTCCATTATAAAAAGAATAGATCCAGTTATCATATTTTACTCAGAATAATGAGAAGTTAAAAACAATCATGTTCATTCATAGCAAAATAGGATAAAGTGTTTGCTTTTTATAGAGGAACATGAAAGGTGCTTTCTCCATCACTGGCCAACCAGTTTGGAAGGGTGCCAAACGTGTCAATTAGCTCGATGCTCTAGATAAGGTTCTGTTATATAGGTATCTTCTCTGGCTGAAGAGTAGATAAGATACTTTTCTCACTTGGGAAATTATAAATAAATGAATTTGAGATTGACTTACAATTTTATTGTGAAATATATTTTTAAACAAAATCTACCTTAACGCTAAATGTTCTTTAAGCTCTCTGTTTAGAAAGGAAATAGATGGAAATTCACATACATCTCCTCTATTGATAGACACTAATTGCAGAGAAATAAGTTCAAATGAACTAATTAACAGAAGTGTAAATAGGACCTTATAACCAGTGCCTGTAATGGTCTTTAGCTTTGATCTGTTATTATATAGTTGGGGACATTTACCTCTTTCTTATCTGCATGACAGCGTCCACTTGAGGAAGTCATCTTGGCACATTTTTAATCCTAGGATATAGTGGGAACTAGATAATCACCTGCTCTGGGACCATCTCCTTTTGCCCTCATTGGGTCAAAAGATTAATTTTAGAAGTTGAATCTAAGCATGCCTTGAGGCATATCATAGAAAACATTCCAGAGCCATGAAGAAATTGATTTTGGGAGTCTGCAGACTTCCAGCATCTGTTCCAAAGCTTCTTTCCCTTAGTGTGGATGCTTGAGAATTTGCTGTATCCGGTTGTGGTCTAGATCACTTAATTGGGTGCTTTGAGCTGTCTTTTCATTGTAAACAGGCCTGCTAATACCATATACTCTTATAGTTAATGGTTATATTATAGATGGGCTCCATTAATAGTATTAATCGATCAACGCCTAGGGGAGTGCCCCATCCTCCACGTGTCTTCTTGTTCTTTACATTTTCAGCTAAGTCGAATGTAATAAATCAACTCGCAACTCACTACAACACGCTGGTAGTAACAAATATAACATATTGCTTTTTGTAGTGAACCTAAACAGTTTTATCAAGGTATTTTCCTATCTATAATCTCATAACATCCTCCTGGCAATAAAACAACTTTTATTATTAGATGATTATTATTTCTGCGTTCTAGGTGAGGAAACTAAGTCCGAAGAAATCAAGTCCATTGCTCCAGGTCTTGGAATTGATTGGCATGACCAGAATGCCAGAATGACAAGAACCTTGGTCTGTAGACTTACCTTTGTGCTTTCATCACACCACATCTGTGGGTTGCATAGAAAAGTTTCTGTTCCTTTTAGACACCTTTTCGCTCTATGATAAGGACCTATGAACTAATTATACCATGGGTATGCAACCACACACATTGCCCCTGGCCTTCCTCTGCAACATTTGGTTTTCTTGTTTCCTTCTTTTTCTTTCTAAATGAGTACTCCAGATAAATAATCTTTTTAAAAATGCTGACATCTTTTTTTTTTTTTTTTTTTTTTTACAATACTTTGCTTACCTACTGGCATTTCCTTATTAACCTTCTTTAACTTACTTTTTCCTTTATCAGATTCCCCACCTTCCTTGTTTACTAAACACTTTTAGTGTTTTCAAATTATAAGTCAGACATATGACTATTCTAGAAAAGCTTTTTTTTTAAAAAAAATATTCTCTAATAGAGGGGTCTGCAGTCTAAAGAACTAGATCTTCAAAAAAAGCTGAATTTAACAAGAACTGGTTAACTTACTCTATTTTTTACTAACACCCAATTTAAACTTTTTGTCAGCATGAGATAACCACTGTTCCTATGCAGACATGATATTATTTCAGCCAAAGCAAGGTAATTGGCATTCTAGTGATACAGTATAGGCATTTAGTTGTGGAGTAAATGTAATTTGTATTAGGCTGTTTGGAATGTCAGATATTCTTTGACTTCTCTTACTAACTCCTTTGACACACAGTGGTGAAGAATAGTGGGGGAGTCGAGGGTTGGGGGTGTGACAGATCTGTTAACACCAGTTATTTAGACTTGGGCAAATTACCTAGTCTTTCTAAGCTCCAGCTTTCTTATCAATAACGTGGATGTAATAACAGTGCCCACCCCAGAGGCAGTGCCTGACTGAAATTGAATCACCATGTAAAGTGCTTTGCTCAGTACCTGGCATACAGGAAGTTCTCAGCAAGTGTTATCTAGTCATGACTGACAAGAGGTCCAGGGAATCCAAGTTGTGGAATGCTCTTTTATGAATAAAGGATTGTTTTATTAAAAAAGAAGGTGGGCTTAGAAGTAGTTATGAGGACATGTGTGGGGAAAGGTGACTTTCAGGGTCTTTCTGGTTTTATGGCTGCATATGAACTTGATTGCTTGACCTCAGATGAGAGTGAAGTAAATCCTTGAGGATGTCGTGAGATGTCTTAGAGGCTGCAATCTTCTAAACCACGTTGAAGCAGTAGTCTGTGAACATGCTATTTGTTCTCTGGAGATGTAGAGGAGTTTTCCCTAGACTTTGCCAATAATCAGGGCACTCCAGTGCAGGCTTGGAATAGGGAGTTTTGGTGAGTTGTAAGATGAACTGTTTTCTTTGTGGTGCTAATTGCCAAGGTGGGCATGGTGTGGCACCAAACACTATGAACAGCACATATTTATATGATAATTTCCCTAAGAAATGACCCATTTAAACATCCACTCACCTCTCTTCTTTCTCCCACCAATTCCCCAAACAAAACAAAACCTGAGAAGTACTTTCATTTGCCATTGATAGTTTTCTGGCTTTGGAATGAAATTTTAAGTTATAAAACTATGACAAATAGAATAGTACATAGATCTCTCAATCAGAAACACTGAACAGGGTAAAAATAGCAGAAATACAATTCTGTTTTTATTTAGACACTGGGATATTATTGAACATGCTATGGCCGGGATGTAAAATTTTGGGCTTTGCATCCTAACTGCCTTAACCAAGAGAAATTCATACATTGATTCCCCTTCTCTTATAAATTATGGCTAACAACAGTGAGGAAGTATAAGTGAGCACAACTAGTTAATTACCTTGTTAATTATTATGGTCTGCCCTGTGCAATGAAATGAACTTTCATCCCCGTGGAATGTTCAGACTGTAGTTAAAGGTATTTATCACTAATGGGCAGCATAAACACAATCACTTGTCCTTTTCACTTTTTATTTTTGGCATTGCAATTGTGAGTAAAACATTTTTTAAAAATAGTTAACTATTATTCTTTCCCTTTCTATTCTTTTATTTGAAACATTAATGCTTTTTAAAACCTACTAATTTATTTAGCATTGTTACCCAAATGGTATATTTATAAACTATTCTGTCTTTGTATCAGATCTTAAATCACCTTTCCATTTTAGTTTTCTAGTGTTCTTGGATGTCTTATGACATGTTTTAACACCCTACTATGTTAAAAATTTATAAACTTATTTGACTTATTTGTATAAAACACTTGTTTGTGATGTAACATTTTAGAATCTTAGTTTCTTCATAGAGAGCATAATCTCTCCCTTGATACCCAGACTTACATATTCAACTGTTTATCTTGTATCTCCACTTGGATATCTAATAGACAACTCAAACCCAACACGTCCAAAACAAAACTCTTTACTCTAACATCTCTACCCCAACCTGCCCCTCCACAGTCTTTCCTCTCTGAGAAGTTAGAAGATCATTCTTCCAGTTGCTCAAGCCAAGAGACTACTCTTTTCTTTCTCTCAAGCATTACTTCAAGCCATTAAATCTTGTTGGTTCTCCCTTCAGTATTATTCAGAATCCGACCATTTCTTACTGTCTCCTTGCTGTCAACCTGGTCATCACTTCTCCCTTGTATTATTAAAATATCTTCTTAAATCTTGTCCCTGCTTTTTCCTGTCCCTGTCACTCTGACTCCAGTCTGTTTTACACACATCAGGCAGAGTGATCTTTTTGTATACTAATTTGGATCATGTTACTCCTTAGATCAGTAAACCACAGGGGCTTCCCATCTCACTCAGAGTGACATTTTTTTCCCCTCTCCTAATCATAATGTGGTCACCTATGAAAATTAAACTGTGAGTATCACAGTTTTATTACCATGAAGAGCAGTGTTTTTTTACATCTTGGTAGCTAGGAAAATTGCTTGAGGTCAAAGAAGAGAAGCTTTTTAGGCTTCACAGAATTTTCTGAAGGGGCTCTTATATCAGAGTGGAAGGAAACAGATTGTACTGCAACCGTTGGGCCTCATGGGGAGAGGATGATCACAGAAATGTGAGTATAAGCTGAGGTTCTGAAAAGAAAATTGCTCAAAAGAAGTATTTGGAGATGTTTTGCTGGAAGCTTAGATTTGCTAATGGTTGGATGAATAAAACAGATGATATTTAAGAGAAAGATAAGTAGTTCAGTTTTTGTAATACAACTTTTTTATTATGGTAAAATATATATAACTTAAAATTCACCATTTTAACCATTTTTGTATTTTGTACTTTTTAACTATCACTGTGGCATTGAGTATATTTACATTATTGTGCTACCATCACCACCATCCATCTCCAGAACATTTTCATTTTATCCAACTGAAACTCTGTACTCATTAAATACTAATTCCATATTTCTCCCTCTCCCCAGCCCCTGGCAACCACCATTCTACTTTTCGTCTCTGTGAATTTAATTTTCCTAGGTACGTTACATAAGTAGAATTATTTAGTACTGGCTCTTTTGTGACTGGCTTATTTCACAGAGCATAATGTCTTCAAGGTTCTTCATGTTTTAGAATGTATCCAGATTTCCTTCCTTTTTAAGGCTGAATAATGTTCCATTATATGTCTATATTACATTTTGATGTATACTTGGACTTTTTCACCTTTTGACTATTGTGAATAATGCTGCTGTGAACATGGATGTACAAATATCTGTGTGAATCCCTATTTTCAATTCTTTTGGGTATGTATATGCCCACAAGTGGAATTGCTGGATTTAATTTTTAATCTTTTGAGGAATCACTGTGACATTTTCCATAGCAACGGCATTATTTTACATGCCCATCAGCAATGCACAAAGGTTCCAATTTCTTCACATTTACATAAACACTTTTTTTTTTTTGATATAACCATACTAATCGGTGTGAAATGGTATCTCATCTTGGTTTTGATTTGTGTTTTTCTGATGATTAGTCATGTTGAACACCTTTTCATTTGCTTATTGGCCATTCGTATATCTTCTTTGGAGAAATGTCAATTAAATCCTTTGACCATTTTTTAATTGGGTTGTTTGATTTTTAGCTCTGTTGATAGTGTACTTTGATGCACAAAAGTTTTTAATTTTAATGAAGTTCAACTTACCGATTTTTCTTTTGTCATTTGTGCTTTTGGTGTTATGGCCAAGAAGCTTCTTCCCTATATTTTCTTCGAAGAGTTTTATACTTTTAGCTCTTATGTTTAGGCCTTTGATTCATTTTAGTTAATTTTCGTATATGGTGTAATTTAAAGGTTCAACCTCATGTTTTTTGTATATAGATATTCAGTTTTCCTATCACCATTTGTTGAAAAGACTGTCTTTTCTCCATTGAATGGTCATGGCTCCCTTGTCAGAATTCATTGACTATTTATGTGAGGGTTTATTTCTGGTCTGTTTAGTCCATTGGTCTATATGTTTATCTTTATGTCAGCGCCACACTGTTTTTGTTATAGGAACTTGATGGTAAGTTTTGAAATCAGGAAGTGTGAGACCTCTAACTTTGTTATTTTTCAGGATTCTTTTGGCTTTTTGGGGGTTCCTTGAGATTCCCTATGAATTTTGGGATGGATTTTTTAATTTCTGCAAAAAAATGTCACTGAGGTTTTAATAGGAATTGCACTGAATTTGTAGATTGCTTTGCATAGTATTGCCATCTTAACAATATTAAGTCTTCCAGTCCATGAGCACAAGATGTCATTCTTTCCATTTATTTGTTTTATTTAATTTCTTTCATCAATGTTTTACAGTTTTCAGTGTCCTTAGTTAATTTATTTCTATGTATTTATTCTTCTTGATGCTGTTGTAAATGGAATTGTTTTCTTAATTTCTTTTTAGGGTTTTGCATTGTTAGTGTATAAAAATGAAACTAATTTTTCTGTGTCGATTTTGTATCCTGCAACTTTGCTGAATTCATTTATTAGTTTTAGTTTTTTTTGGTGTATGTGTGTGGAATCTTTAGGTTTTCTACATATTAGATTATGTCATCTATAAACAGTGATAATATGTTTTTCTTTCCAGTTTGCCTGCCTCTTTTTTTCCCTTGCCTAATTGCTCTGGCTAGGACTTCCAGTACTATGCTAAATAGACATGGCAAAAGTGGACATATTTATCTTGTTCCTGGTCTTAGAGGAAAAATTTTCAATTTTTCTTCATTGAGTATGATTTGAGTATGAGCTGTGGATTTTTCTTATATGGCCTTTATTATGTTTAGGTTGTTTCTAGTACTTTTGCTTGTTTTATCTCACAGATTCTTTTTAAAGAGTTACCAGAATATGTGTGAGTAGATAATTAATTGGCTGCATATTAAGTGGGCAATTTTGGGTGAATCACTTACCTCTCTAGATTTACTTTGGCCTCATTTTAGAAGTAAGGAGATTGGGTTAGATTTGGTGAATTTCAAACTTTTGTGTGTGTTGGAACCACTGGGGAGAGGGGGTTGTTGAAAACAATTTGAGTTAGTAGGTATGTATCAGGTTCAGTGGTTTGCATTTTTACATCACAAGTGACTTTGATGTGGGTGGGTTTGTCCTCTAGAATCCCTAATGGCTCTAAAATTCTGTGAAATATCTTTCAATAAATGTTGACTGGCTGTTCACCAGAGGCAAAGAAATATGAATACAAGTGGTTGAGTTAGAGATTGTACATTATTCTAAGTAATGGCTGCATTTGTGGAGTAGCTGCTACCTTGAGATTCTGGCATGGTGGAAGAAGAATAGGAATTATAAAGTGTGGACTCTTATTATTCGAAAGTGAGGAGAGTAGCTGGCTTCAGAAGTAGTTGGTGTGAAATGATTCAGGGAGAAAAGAGTTTTTAAAAAATAGAGACAGAGGAGAGCCTAAGGAACAATTTTCCACAATAAGGCTGCTGGTGGGATCATGGTGCCCTCTGATTTTATCACCAAGAAATCCTTGGTGGGACAGTTTCTGGTGGGGAAATTCTAAAGAACACTGTTGGGAATCAGAGGGAAGAAATGCTACAATAGCTGAAAAAAATGGATGACTAATTTGCACATATACACATGCATACCCTCACATGTAAAATTAGTGTAAATTGTTGTATAAAATTAGTAATTATTATATTTATTTACATGGTCTAAAAATTCAGTGTTCACAAAGGAAAAAAACGAAAAGTAAAAGTCTCCTGTCACTCCCCAAAGGCTGTTAAATATTTATTTTTAGTTCTTTTAACATTAAAAAATTTATCTCTGCCCTATTTTTAGATCCATCAACCTAAGACATTATCTTTTGTCTGCCTGCTATAAAATGAAAAGAATATATCACACTATGTTGTACTCTTTCTTTTCTTACCTCTTCATTTTTTTTCTGATACATTTTAAAATTTCTGGTAGTTTTAGCAGGAATTTTACAGTCAAAATAGACTTAGGGAGGGAGGGCTTAGTTAGGGTTAGAATTATGTGGTAAGTTGCCATCTTTTGCCTCTGGAGAGAGAAGTAAAATTGAACACAAGTACCTCCCCAGGATGAGTTGCTAAGAGCTCCTGCTCAGCATGCAAAGCTTTGGAAGGTTTATGGTGAGGGACGGAGAGAAATTTTGTGGAGGAAGAAAGTGCATTATTTCCTTTTCCATTAGTTTTTAAAGGCAAGAAGGGACCAGCAGGTGAAGGGCCTATTAGGATTTCATCCTTGTTATAATGGGAAGCCACTGATGGGTTTTAAACAAGGAAATAACATTTTCTGATTTATATTTTAAAAAAGATCAGAGTTCTGGCAACTTTATAGGCCATAGACTGTGGAGGGGCAAGAATGGCAGCAAGGAGACCAGTTAGGAGGTGCTGGAGTTGTCCAGGGCAGAGTCTGCATGCCTGTACTAGGGTGGTAGCAGAGGAATTACAGGGAAGTAGTTGATTTGGGTTATATTTTAGAGGTAAAGCCTTCAGATGGTTGATGACTTGGCTGGGTAGGCTAGAAAAGGAGAGGAGCTGCAGTAGACAGAATACCTGCCCCTAAAGATGTTTACATCCAAATCCCCATAACCTGTGAATATGTAATATGTTACTTTTTGTGGTAAAAGGTAGTTTCTGATCACCAAATTCCACTTATTTATGTTTCACATCAACAAGCAATTCTTGGGACACTAGGAGGGTGTCCGAGAACTCAACTCAATTCTGACACTATTTACCTGGAGATAGCCTCAGATCCCACAGGTTAAGGAGGTCAGTCTTACAGGACTGTCCCCCCAACCCCCGCTTCTGATGTCTGTCTCAAGTCCAGGTTGTTACCTCTACTTCCAACTGACTGGCTATAGATAAGGAGTCCCTAGGACCCTCTCCTCAGTTTTGATTAATTTGCTAGAGTAGATCACAGAACTCAGAGAAACACTTACTTACTAGATTATAAGTTTATTGTAAAAAGATATAACTCAGGAAGAGCCAGATGGAAGAGATGCATTGGGCAAGGTATGGGGAATGGACACAGAGCTTCATCCCCTCTTTGTTGCACCATATGTAATGAACTCTCCATATGTTCACCTGGAATCTCTCTGAACTCCCTCCTTTTAGGTTTTTATGGAGAGTTCATTACATAGGCATGATTGATGAAATCATTGGCTATTGGTAATTGATTGAACCTTGAGCCTCTCTCCCCTAGGGGATGAGACTGAAAGTTCCAGCTCTTTATTCATGGTTAGTTCTCCTGGCAACCAGCTCCCATCCTTAGGTGCTTTCCAAAAGTTTTCTCATGAACATAAACCCAGTTGTGATGAAAAGGAGCTTTTCATGAATAAGACATCTACTTCCCTTTTATGACTCTGAAGTGATTTCAGAAACTGAAGACAAGAAACCAAATATGACAAAAGATAGCTATTTCAGACAGTAAGTTGCCTGCTTTTATTGCTCAGAAAATTCAAAGGGTTTTGGGAACTGTGAACCAGAAACATTGGATAAAGGTCAAATATATATATGAGAAATCTATTTTGGTCATCTGAATGACCCAATATAAATATTTCTTATAAATCACAATATTGCAGGCAACAGAAACTTTGTAGCTGTGATTAAGTTAAGGGTCATGAGATGGGGAGGTTATCTTAGATTATCTGGGTGGACCCAATATAATCACAAGGGTCCTTATAAGAGTCAGAGCCAGAATAGGAGATGTCACGATGGACAGGAAGATTGGAGTGATGTAAAGAAAGACTCAACAAGCCACGGAGTGCAGGCAGCCTCTAGAAGCTGGAGAAGATAAGGAAACTGATTCTCCCCTAGAGGCTCCAAAAGCAACTGGCCCTGTCTACACCCTAACTTTAGACTCTAGACTTTGATTTTGGAATTTTGAAGTCTAGAGATGTGAGATAATAATTGTATTGTTTTAAGTCACAAAATTATAGAAATTTGTTACAGTACTAATTGGAAATGAATATAGAAGTCCAAAATAATTATAAGGCTTTTTCCTGGTGAATGATACTACTGTTGTTCAACATGGGAAGAGCTGGGGAGGAAAGTTTAGAAGAGAGCTCAGAGAACATGGAAACTCTTCTCTTCATTCTGACTATTGGTCATTTATATGGTTATGTTGTCAAATGAGTTTGCCATGGTCTTGGGCAGATTGGGATGAGATGAAAATGTGGGAGCCATGTAATAGCGTATAAATGGTATTTAGAGACCTGAGATTTGATACTGATGGAAAAAACATAGTACATTAATCATGGAAAAACAATTTAGTACCTTCCAAACTGAAGCCACATTCAGAGTATTCCCCCTAATTTCTTGCTGTTTAAATTATAGTTGTTTTCTTTTGAGTCATCAAATGACGTTTCAAAAGATAAAAAGGAGCTGCCACTTTAGGAGGGAAAAAAAAGCAAAATTAAGCATTTTTAAAAAAGAACACATTTCTGGACTGTGTAGATGCAGCATTTCTTATTTTTTGAAGACTACATGTGAACTTATTTAACAGATTTAAATCTATAGCTAAATTGGGGGGATTTCTATGGGTATACATTTTTAAGAGTTTGTTTCTGATCAGTTAGATAACAATCTTGAAAGAACCATGCTCCCCTTTTCTGTTAGTATCAGTTGCTTTCTGCTGTTTTATTTCAAGGGCTTTGGTGACAGCTGAAAGTGACCTTTGAAATTAAGGTTAAATTTAGTGTAAAGGCAACGCATCTAGGGGAATCTATATTAATTCATGTATCTGCAGAATACATAGATCAAGCGTTTTCAACCAGGGGCAGTTTTGCCCTCCCCAGGAGACATTTGGTAATATCTGGACATATTTTTGGTTGTTATACTGTGGATTGGATGCTACTGGCACCTAGTGGGTGGAGGGCAGGGATGCTGCCAAACATACCACAGTTTATTCCAGTCCCCCTCCCCCGCCCCCCATCGATCCTCAAAGATGAATGCAACCTAAAATGTCAATAGTGCTGAGGTTGAGAAAGCCTGTAAACCTATAGGTCAGGAAAATGGGAACTATTATTTTTCTGTCCTTTAACATATATCCTGTTTCCAACATAAATCTGGTTATACACGGAGCCAGTGGACTTCATCTTTTGCTGCCCTCAAGGTAAGTGCTACAGTAATTCTTGTAGATTCTATAATTTTTATTTTGTGAGAAACTGGCTAATTTAGTGTTAACTGGATTGGAAGGCAGAAAGAAAAGAATTTGCTCAGTCTTTATTTAAATGGTTTCTTCTTCTTTTTTCTTTTTTTGCTAAAATAAAACACTGCTAATTTTATTATAGTCTTAAATTTTTGGAAAAAAATTTATATTCTATAAGTAGTTTTTATTGTAGACTATTTATCGAGTGTTACTAACATCATGTTCTCTCTAGTCATAACTAATTAAATACTGCCATGATACAATTTTGCTTATTTCAGATAAAAAAAGTCACCCGAAATAACTATACTTCAAATCAAATAAAATTGTAAAAATTGCTTTGTTTCTTTCTAACTCTTTTGGCACTATTGAGATAGCATTGTGATTTAAAAAAATATTGAATAAGTCTCCTTATTATTTGCTAATTTAAGCAGCAGCCCTAGGAACAGATGTAGGAATGGAGAGATTTGTACAATTCTGTTGAATCTTTTTATTCTTACATTTTCCAATATAAACTTTAATTACTAAGTTGGTTAGAGATTTTGAGAAACCTACATTAATTAATATGTGGAATATACTTTAGTTTATGTGACTTAAGATCAGAACCTTACGATGCTGGATACAGTTAATAAAATCAGTAAGTGTATACTTTTAAAAAGGCCTAAAATGGGATATATGACACTTAGTCTCAAAGCAGTGACAAGCTTGTAATATTAACCATAGTTAAGATAACACGACTTCCAGAATATGGAAATGGAATCTTGGGATATTAAAGAAAAGTATTGTGTTTTTTCTTAGGGATATTTAACATATATACATTCATGCATGTAACCTATGTGGTTTGTTAAAGAGCTAACATCCTCATTTGCTGAGCATTTCTTTGTAATTTTAACACATCCAGACAAGACATATGAAAATTATACTTTTGGACTTGAATTCTTTTGGGGGAGTTTGTAGTGCATAATATGCTTCTTGGGTTCCAGAGGAACACTGTTTTAATTGAAAATGTTATTTTAAAACCGAGTGAATGGGTTATTTTGTACTGACTTCTAGAATTTTCCCTCCCCAGTTATATTAGTTTTTTCATTTAAGCTGTAGCTGTTTCAGACAGTAAGTTGTCTGCTGAATTTGAATAATACTCTCTTTAGTTCTTTTACTAGAAGTTTTTGTACTTTAATATTCATTCATTTTTTTCACTCATTCATATGCTGAATCATTCACTTACTTGTTCAATATTTCTTAATTCACTTAATCACTCAGTAAACATTAATTAAAAGATATATCTATATATGCCTTATATCTAACTGCCTGTTCCACATCTCCATGTGGATATATAATGTGCATATCAAACTTAATAGATCTCAAACAGAAATCCCGTATTCCCACTACTGCCTCCTTCTCCTGCAGTGTTTCCCATCTCAAAACATTGCTTGCGCCTTCTGATTATTCAGGCCAAAAATTCTGGTTTTCCTTATTTCCTCTATTTCTTCCATAACACCTGTCTAATCTTTAAGCAACTCCTGTTGACTCTGATTTCACTGTCTACTTCAAATCTGATCACTCCACAGTTACTACCCAGTTCCAAGCTATCATTAGTTCCTACCTGGATTATTGCAACAACCTCTTAATTGGACCTTCTCAATTCTCCCTTGCTCAAATGTCATCTTTTCAAAGAGTTTTTCTCTGTCCACTCTATTTAATATGTCACTTCCTAACTTTCTTTGCATCTTCCCTACTTTATTTTTTTTACCTATAGAATTTGTCGCCATCTAACTTGCTTTACATTTATTTGTTGATTGTATTATTCTCCCTGTCCCCCCAACACTAAAATGAAAACTCCAGAAAACCAGGGCCTCTGCTTAAAACATGGCAGACACAATAATTATTTGTTGAATAAGTAAGTGATTTCATATATGATGTAGAAGCCAATGAGGTAGCATATAATCTGAGGAAATAGATGTATTCCAAAGTACTATTTTTTATTTTTCTATGTTTTCATGGTTCCATGTAATTCTGGGTTCTCATTTGGAAATAAAAATGGAGTTTTAATGAACCTAAAACATTCTGTAGATGTGGTAAGTCTATCATTTGCTTACTAAAATAGGCAAGATATTCTGCATAACAGTCAATATTCTAAGTGTTAGTTTTAGAAATTATATGACTGCAGTCTGAGTGGTTGGCATTTTGAAGAATTCTATGGAAGCTGAGTGTTAGAAAAAAATGAGGTCACATCAGTATTAGATTTTCGACATTCAGTTTTGAGTAGAGTATGTAGCACAAATGATATTTGTTGTGAGTAAAATTGTGGTATATGACAATCGTGAGGCTCTATGTTCAGGAACAGACCTTAATAGACTTAGAAAATCTGCTGCAACCTGCATGTTTGTAAAGTGGGAAAATCAATTCTTGTCATGCTCTCTGCCATTAGAAAGTTACTCTTTCTATCAAAAAGGGCAGAATACAACCCATCCATGATCATAGCTAAGGTCAGAATTCAGAGCAAAGGACTGAGCCAGACACAACTGAGCATCAAAAAACCCAGAATGCTCTCTAATCCATAGCTGTGGACAGAGCTGGGTCCCCGTAGAGGAAGGGATTTTCACCCCACTAATACTCAACCTGTGACACATGTCTTGCATAAGGTAGTTAGCGAAAGCAAAGACCACTTAGGATTCTCGTTGCCAAACAGCCGTGTACTTATGGTGAACTCACAAGCAGAGCCTTTCTTCAAATAGAAATAAGAATGCCAGTTTAGAGATCCCAACACAAATCAGCTCTAGGCAAGAGCAGTGTGAGACCCATCAATGAAGATCAATAGAATTATTGATCTCAAGAGAAGAGAGATTTGGCCTGGATAGGTTGGCTTAGCCTCCCTTGGTTGTCCATTTTCAGGAGTTCCTTAGTGAGAGAGAACTAGAAATTAATATTTGAATTCACAACATTTATGGTTTGCTGGCTATAACAAGGCTCATAATCTCATTTTGTGTTTCAGACTCATTCGGTCTTGACTAATCCTTATGTGGTCATTATAAAGATCCAAATTAAAGAACATTTAAAAAATTTTTTTTTTGCTCCGGAGAGATATTTGAGTTGAGTCCACTGGGCTGTTGTCGCCAGCATCCCAAGGACCAGAGTGAGCAGACTAGGAAAGCCTCGTGGAGTGCTGCCTCGTGGAGGCATTCTTCAGGATAGTATTAACATTAAATAAGCAAGTTAAAAAATCATGTTCTGAGCCACAGACATTAAGCATGGAGCTTGGTGTCTTGCTTTCAAAAACTTATGCCTTACTTCTATTCTTTTACTTAAATTATTTAGTGGGTGTTTAATAACTCTGGCTAGAAAGAAAAATTAGGTTTTTGCTTTATGACAAAAGTGTCAGCAGAGAGACACACTCCTTGGAGTTACGGAGTTCGGTGATGTAGGAATTGATGAAAAAGAACAAGGTGAATCACACCTCAGCCACTAGACTAATGCATCAAATTAAATGTTACTATTCAGGAAAGCGGCAGAAAGAAACTGCTTCCATGGTAACTGTTGTCATAGCTGTATTTTTACTCATCCTCCAGAAAATATATGAAAGCTAAATAATAGAGCCGTAGTGATACTTGTAATGCTTTATCCATTTTCAAATAACAAGAAGTCTGAAGGCTTATGATTTCATCTCTCTTTTGAGTTGGCATTGTCAGTTTAATATTCAGCAAACATTAATCACCAGTGGTAAATTTATAGAAGACAGTTCATGTAAATGTCCAAAGATGCTTTGTCGGTGAAAGTATATTGGTTCAGAGTTCTGAGATGCTAAATGATCACCAAGAAGATGTTAGTGCAACCCTTCAGGGCTAAAAAGACCCCCATCCACCCCAAATAATATGAGATGTAGCTTCTCTTCTTTGACTGACTATGAGGAATTTTAAAAACAAATTTTTAGGACAGCTAACTCATGATTTATTCATTGGACTATCTGTTTGGATTATCAGTGCCTATTTTTCTTCATTCCCTGCAGTGTCTATCTTTTTTCTGTATTAAGCTTTGAGAGCACCTGAAAATGAGAGTAGTTAAAGAAAAGGGAGAAGATGAAACTGGTTTCTCTTGAAAATTGGTTTATTTAGAAAAAAGCTCTCATAAAAGATTTGGTCAGAAATTGAAATCTAACAGCTATTCTTTTTTTCTGTATCATTAGATTGGATAATTGAATGTTGGCCAGATTTCTTTCAGAGTGGAAGTTTTATACTTCTGGCTAGGACTGCACAGAAAACAAGGTCAAACAATGACCTGCTTCCTTCACCAGGAGATGCTGATCTGTCAGTGGCCTATGAAAAGAGTGTGCTTTGCTGATGTTTTGGTGTTGTGTCTGTTAGTATCCATTACAGCTAGGACTTCAGCTTTTTAGTTTAAGGCTAAAACACAGATTGATTATTACAAGACTTTAGTATTTTGGGGGCTTGTTTGTGTTCATACAACTTATTGATCTCGTGAAATGTTTTATTTTATAATAAACTGCTGTGTTTTAATTCTCATCACAATTCAAACTGTAGTTAATGCCCCAGAATAGACAACATCCTGTGTTTTACTATAAAAGCATGTTTCTTAAGTCTCTATTTATTAGCAAACACTTAGAAACACTTTGAAATTTCATCCTATTTAATCAATCCTAGAGCTATCTGAATTATATCTTTAAATGCTGATAAAGACTTCTCCAGTAAGCTTTCCTAGTTCTTTCCATCCCTCAGCATTCTTACTCCTCAAATTTAAAAGTACTTTTTACCCAGACAGTATACTTAATATTAAATTGAGTAATTAATCATGCTTATGTTGTATGTGGCATCTTTACAAATCATATTTATTATTATTATCATTATTTAATTGAAGTATTGTATTTCTTACTCTTTGTGGTTTATATCTTATTTCGCTAACCAGATTATGTACTTTTTGATATAAATTCTAATTCTTCCATATCTTTACATTTGCCACAGTATCTCATACAAGGTAGGGATTCAATACCAATTTGTTAATGGGTTGACCAATAATCCTGTGAATTGGAACATGCTAGAAGAAAATGTGATGATATTCTCTACCACACGCTACCTATTTAAATGCATCTTGGGAAGAATGTTCAGCAAATTACCTTAATTTGCAAAATTGCCTTCATGTAATATTGCAGCTGTTTCACTTCTCAGGAAAATTATTCATATTATTTTAAAGACACGACAGCATGAATAAAGTCAAAGGATAATACCTAATGGTAATTAACAATAAAAAATATAAAATTTGCAAATTTTGCAGAGTACAAATGCACACTGGGTGTCTAGAAGGTGACCATCTATACTGAGAGAGAACTTTTAAGGTAGAGCTGACTGATAATCTTTCTGAAACAATATAGTTTTCTTCTTTTTTCCTTCTCCTTCTGTTTTACCCCCTTCTTCCTAAATTATTGAGCTCTTTCTACATGGCCAACCTTTTGTAGGAACTTTCTGTTACATTATTAAATAATTTAATCACACACATCCTGCTGGTAACCTATTAATATTTATATTTTAATGACCAGGAAATGTTGAGGTTTGGAGGCTTAAGGATTTTTGGCATGAACTTGGCACTTTTTTCACTGAAGTGAACACCTCATCTTTCTTTCTTTGATGTATGACCTTGGACAAAAACATCATTTAACCTCTCTGTGCCTTGCTAAAAAATTTTTTAAAATAAAAGGTTACTAAAAATGTCTACCCTATTAACTTCACAGGGAACTGTATTATTTTGAATAATTGGGGTAATTAAAACACAAGAAATACAGGGTATTCTTTTTATCATATACTTGTCTTGATCACACTGGTGATTACCAATGTGCAAATTGTGAATAAGGAATTAGAACCAGGCTGTAATTTAAAATGGCCTATTTATGTTTTCTTTAAAATTCTTAGGAAATATTCACATATTTGAATTTTGCATTATCCAGAAAAAAGATCCACAAGCTGAACTTTTATGTTTTTCCAGCTGTGAGATAGACCCAGATTAGTTATTTACAGAAAAGCCTATGTGATCTAAAGAAAATGACATACTTTTCTCAAACTTATTTCAATTTAAATTTGACAGTTTATTTCTTATTAGAATTTAATTATTTGGGTCACTGGGTTATGTGTCTGCTTTTTTATATGAAGAGAAAAACATACTGTACAACCAAATTGACACAAGGTGCCTTTGTGAAGCTTCTTTCTTCAACAACTCAATCCATTACAACAAAGCAGACTTCTAGTATCTGATTAACTGATCTTCTTCCTCCCTTCTTAGTTGGTGAATTTTGAAATCTGTCTTCTCTGAAACACCATAAAATCTCCTGAATCTCAAAAGAAGGTGATGTTTGAGATTCTGTGAACTTTTTCCATTATATTTGAAGAAAAAGGAGTAAAAACTCTTGTAGGGTGTATTGAAAAATTAAGAGTAGGAGAAAAAACCATAAGCAAAAAGAGAAAAGGAGAGAAAAATACTTCCTGAAAAGATTATAGTTCATACAAACACATACACATACCATACAATCACAACATATATCTTTGACATTTTAATGAACATTGAAAAAGCACGAGAGAAATAAAAATTAAAAAATTACCCACCATCTCACTAGTAATCAGCTACTTAGCTGTTTTACTTTTTCCATGATTTCTTCTTATACAGAAGATAGTTTTATTAATGCCGCCTTGTAACTAGCTGCAGCATGTGGCTTTCTCTAGCATATTTTTTTCCTGGAAGCCCACACAGCCTTCTCGTTAGGAAGTGGAGCTTGAACTGTTCACTGGTGTCTGCTCAGGCTTGCTTGATAGCCTCCAGGGTTTCTGCTTCCATTTGAAAGTATTTTCTTGTCTTATTGATGTACTACTCTGGATATGTTCCTTCGCTACTTAAATGTGTCTCCCTAAATAAATGAAATATATCTTAAGAACTGCAAACTTCTTTCAAATTTTCTTGTTTCCCAAACTATGTACATTATAGAGTGTACTAAAGTAAAATACATGCTCAGAGGATGTTGTGCCTGGTAGCATAGATAATCTCAATTTCAGTTGCTCGCTTTTTACTAAATTATGAAATTCAGTCTTATAATATTTTCTGAGTTTTGGGAAAATGTAAACTTTCTATTTCCCATTTCAGTTCCAGTTATGTACACACAAATCCTTGCCGAGTAGTTAAGACTACTGATTGAACACTCATTATGTGTGAAATGTTTTTGCATGAAAACATATATATCCTGGAAATGCCTGCTTTTTATTTCTATAAGCAGTCATCTTTTTTTCTTGTTTTTTTTTTTCTGTCTGTATTAAATGTTAACTATTCTAGAATATAAGTCCCAAGAAAACATAACCGTGTCTCTTCAGCTTATATAATGTGCCGTACGCAAAGCTGAGCGTTAAGATTGCTTCATATCATAATATCACTCTATCAGATGCAAACCCAGCCTTAGCTGAGGAACCTAGCAGTTTTTGAAAGTTATTTAATATGAAACCATTAGGTGCCATCTACTCAAAGGGGGAAAAAAACCCAGAACAATAAAAGCACATTGTTAAGATGTATAAATTGTTCTTTAGTGAAGGAGTTTTGTGTATATAATTGAGTTTAGTTGTTTTTGTTT
This sequence comes from Eidolon dupreanum, assembly GCA_028627145.1. Classification (NCBI taxonomy): domain Eukaryota; kingdom Metazoa; phylum Chordata; class Mammalia; order Chiroptera; family Pteropodidae; genus Eidolon; species Eidolon dupreanum. The sequence continues at coordinate 148,163,283 of CM053503.1, forward strand.
ATAGAGCTCCTGTAATTTCCTTGTGCCAGATTCTGAGTCAAAGAAGAATATCAAAGTACTTAGGCAACAGCTGTTCTCAGTCCTTCAGGGTGGTAATTCTGAGCCCAGGGCTGTGCTTATCGTGAAATGATGCTCTTTGACTATAAAACCCTGCATTCTTCCACAGTGCTATTACAGTGACTATCCTTGTAAAAACAAGTGTTAATCATCAAGTCTGCTTAATGGATATCTTAAAGAAGAAAATAACCCCTCGTGCCCTTATGCGTATTCATGAACTCATCTCTGAAGTATTCCTGTGGTCTGATTTTTTATTACTGAACACATTTCTAAACCTCACTGTATAGTTCCTTCCTTGTAAAAGAAAAGCAGCACTCAAGGCAGGCTTTGCATTTCAGTGGGTGTCAGTGATATGGCTGTGTATTATAAAACTTTCCACTCATTCCAGCCATTCTTTTAATTTTTCTATCATTTAGAAGAGGTAGGTTAATATGAAGGAGAAACAAATAATATCCAAAAATGTAATTTGTAAAACAATAATGATGAAGACTTATTTTTACCTGATTTGAAAATGTATTTACAATAGACAGTTATCAAAACAGGATATTTTGTTAAAGAAAAAAATATCAATTGATATGGAATGACAGATTTTAGAAGCCGAAAGCTATTTTAATCACGTCTAAGACAGCAGAAATAATAGAATAACAGGGAAAAGTAGCATTTGTCAGGTATTTTGGCATAGAGAAGAATCTGTACTCTGTATACAAATGCAGAATATACAGCAATTGAAAGAGAAGTAGAATAGAAAAAAATAGCATATACCACTGTACTGAAATTACTTAAAATGGATACAATATATTAGATGAATATACTAATTTCATTTGATATATGTGCAAGGAAGATGATGCTTGAGGAAATCTTAAGTCATTTTATAGGAAAATGTGGTGCCTCTTAGCATTAAAATAAATTAAAATGTTAAAACATTCTTACCAATGAAGGTAACAAAGTCAGATTTTTCTCCCTATGGAGAAACAGGAGTGCTGTCGAAAGCATTGTAATTTTTTCAGTTGTGGAGAGTAAGCTGTCAGTATGTTTGGATCATAATCTTGTTGTTGTTATTGATGATGATGATGACAGTGATAATAACTGCGGGGCCAGACACTGTGCTGAGTAAGAGGGGGGGCATTTAGAGGAAAGCTTGCTATTTTGGCTACATGTATGTATATGTGATCAGATATGTCACTGAGCATGTCACACAAACCCTCGCAGTCTCCAGCCCACTGTTTGATATTTATTGTTAGAATTTTCCCCCAAAAGCCATTTTTCTACAGGCCATACTCATTTTTAAAAATGAAAAAAAATTTTCCCCATGTTTATTTTTTACTCAATTTTTATAAATATTTTCCCTTATGCCCTGAATACCTTTTCTTTTCCTGGAAAGTGAATTTTTATTTATCTTTTGACATTTTGTTCAAATTGTACCTTGTTGGTGAAGCCTTGGTTCCTGTGACCCCTGAGACATGTTCAGGGCACCTGCTTCCCTGGAGACTGCCACTTCCTTGAGGGAGGGGCTATGTCTTAACCATCTTCATACACAGAGTAGGACTTAACGTGTGTGGGTGGAATAAGTGACTGAAAATAGCAAAGGAAAATCCCAATATTAATATTATTTGCTATCTCTGTCATTAAATTCTATTAAACTGAATCATGCCACATTGACTCAGTATAAACTTATTTAACAATGAGCAAATTTTATAACTCCCAACAATTCTATAAAATGGGATAAGCAGTTACCACCAGGCTACTATATTTTGCAATGGAGTTTTGTTGGGGTTTGTGCTTGTCCTGCTGCTTATTTGCTATAAAATGAGCCTTTTACTGGGTCACTGTCAGGTTTTTCATAGTATTTATGAAGATGCTCAAGGAGGTACATTTATCAGCAATTTTAGTCCAGAGTGCTACTAACAAACTTTTTTTCTACTATTTAATATTCTAAACAGAAATGTGCCTAAGGACCTATCTTATTCTCAGGAAATAAAGTTGGCTTTTTTTTTTTTGTTTAAAGATTTTGGGATCCAGAGCTGAAAAATTTCCCCTTGTATAAATTATTTATCGGTATAAAAATCTTCATTGCAAAAGTTAATGCCTTAAGACACAGAATGAATTTAAAGACTATGTATGATATTTGTATTAAAGAGATAGAGGTTCTTCTGCAGATGATGGAGACTACACTTGACAAGACACATTTCTTTCTCATGTAGTTGTCTGGATGCAGGAAATACAGATCAAGTACAATAACGCTGTTCTACATGGTTATTTGGGGTTTCACATGCTATTCCATGCTGTTAGGGATTCAGATGCCTTTTTACTACATTGTATTTCAAATTTAATATTTGTTGATTTCCTTTAAATTTTATTTATTGATTATCATAGAGTGACTATCTAATTAGCAGTTGTAGTTAACAAGAAGTGGAAGTCATGGTTTACAGTGTTTTATGTTTGGCATGACAGTAATCTTGACAATAAATATTTGGTTATTTAATTGCAAGTTCATCTATTTTGGGGAAGGGTCGTTCGTTAATCTACAACTATTTGCAAGACTCTTGTGAGTTGTGGAGTTGTGGAGCTCACCGCCAAGGATGGGATAGGAAGCACACATGCCAGTGGAGAGATGAACAAATTAAGTTTTTCTGAACGCTGAGGATGAAGAGTTCGTTTTCCTTCATGCCTTTGAATGAGAGCTTCATGAAAAGCAGTGCAGTTGGGTTGCCCTTGAAGGATGATGAGTAGGGTTTCAATAATTGGAAATGGAGGAGGAGGGTCAAGAGGAGTCTGGGTGACACTGGGGCGAAGGTGGGAGTGGAAAACGTCTGGTTCTATGCATGTAGCACTTCACCTATGATTTGTGACACCCACTGTGTTTTCAGAATGAAGTCTGGAGGAAGGATGTTTGTGAGCAAGGGAAGGGGAGAGGGATGTAAAGGCTGCATTTATCCTTGTCCTTTTTTTTTTCCTGATAGGGAAAGAGAGTTTAATCTTGGATAATACCTTGACAAGACTTCATTGATTTGTTACTTTACAGTACTCAAGAGGCTTTTGTGAGCTATACTAATCTTTAACAACTAATAGGTGTGATTTATGTTTAGATGAGATTATCTTTGCATTTTGAGATAAAGCACAGTAATGACAATATTTGTAAATGTGTGACTTTTAAAAGGGAACATAATTGCTCATTATTCACAAAGGGCATGGTTCTTAGTGCTTTTTAAGTTAAAAGTTTGAGCTATCCCATTTCGCTGTCACATTCTGCTGATACATCATTTAGAAAATGTTCCAATTCCTGATGCAGAGCAGAGAGCTGATATAATTTTTTACTTAGGTGTGCAGAAAGAATTGGTTAGCTTTGTTCATGAAACAAACTGAAATCAAGTTTTAGTCAGACTTTTGCATAATTCACCATGGTCACTGTGTAAGTCCAGCTGAATATACTTTTGATTTTCATCATGATGTTTTTAAAAAGACTCTTTGTCTTTTATTAATTTATTGTTGCACAAATATTTAGGTCTTCCAGGTAAAGCCATGACAATGCACCTGCTCTCCTTTTAAAGAAATAAATTGTTACATAAGGATCTGTAAAGAAGTGAATCAATTCATTAAAAAGTTCTTATTAAATATTATTCTTGATATGGATATAATCAGCTTTAAAGACAAGAAAGTAAACTAAGCATTTTTTCTGTCTTTTTGGATCCATAGGCTGTCCATCTGGCCCAGGCAAGCTTCCAGATTGAAGCCTTCGGTTCCAAATTTATTCTTGACCTCACACTGAACAAGTAAGTATTTAGTCATAATCCTGATAAGCAAGTGCAGTGAAACTTTACTCCATAATAATGGTTTGGTTAAAATAATGTCTGTTGTTGAAGCGACTGGTATTTTTTAGCTGATTATATGTCAGATAGCACTGAGAAAAATATCTGAAGTTAATTGTCTTTTTTTTTCTTTTCCTGAAAGAAAAAGCATTTAGTATTTAATTTGTTAAATATCTCAAATACAGTACTTAGGTATTATGATTTTAAGTGAAATAAATATTTGAAGTAATGCTAGCTAATTAAATGTTTACTACAATCATTACTATGTATAGGAGGCATGATAAATTACTGGCTCAAGTATAATTGGACTTTAGTCTAGAAAGTTCTTGTAGAAATTTCTTGCATTTTACCTTGCATTATACAGTTCACATGACTTCTGTATGAAAAACAAAGGAAATGATGACTTGCAAATATTTCGAGAAGGTTTTTGCTTTGTAATTTGCTCTAATACAGGTTTTTAGAAATTTTGGTCTTATTGAAAATTTACCTGACTTTTCTCTGAGCATGTGTTTATGTTGATATTTCAGTGCTATTTCCTAAGTTGAACCAGTTGTACAGATGTCTTTGTACAAATTATGAGCAAGAGCTGTTGACATAAGTGAGCTTTTCATTAGTATTTTGACTAGGGCTGCATCTTGGCCAGAAAAATACCACATAATGCTATGAGACACTATAATGTAAGTGACCACAGTCAATACCTGAGAAACAGTAAAGGACTGTAAGGAACAACTATTAAATTTCTTGTATGCTAAATTCTGTAAACTCTGCAGAAAAAAATGCAGAGTCAGCTTGGGTGCACCTTACTCAAGTGTTATTGCAGCTTTAAGTCAGAATGAATCAGCAGAATTGAGAATTTCCGTTGTTAAAGGTATTGCAGGTTTTCTTCTTTGACTCTGCTGAGAATTGGTTGAGTTCCTTTTTACCATGCTGTGTCAGCACTGTGCCTGCCTGAGAGATTGTTTTGCCAAATCTTAGACTATGTTAAGAAGCAAGGGATGGCTAATTTTAGTGTTTAGGGCCCTCTATTTCTTTAACTCTTATTGCAGTGGAGACTGTCATTCCAGACTGTAGTGTGATGATAGCAACCATCATCGCTATGTGTTTTGAACATTAAAACATCATGGTCACGGCAGATCTCCCAATTGAATGACTGAGAAAGGGTCAGATGGGGTATCCAGGGTACTTAGAGGTCTGTAAACAAGTCAGAAAGTTATTTATCACTAATATTTAACATACAGAGAAGTCAAGTTGAGCTCTGGCTATGAGCAGCCCTTGCCATGAGGAGTTATAGTTTAGTTGGGAGAGGTTGATAGATAAATATGTAACTTTAGAAATGTGAAATTTGTTCTACTTGAGATAATCGTGAAATGCTATGATTGCACCAAAGAGAGGCAGCTCTTCAGGCTGGAGGAATGTGAAAAGGCATCTTGGAAAAGGTGATGCTTGAGCTAAATCTTGGAGGACAAGTGCTAATGAGGAAGGGAAGTTTTGGAGATGAATGAGGGAGGGAGAGAGAGAGAAAGAGAGAGAGAGAGAGAGAGAGAGAGAGAGAGAGAGAGAGATTGATTTATGAAATGGAGAATTATGTTTTAGAGGAGATAATGTGTGCTAAGGAGGTAGGGCCATGTAGCAGTGTGATATGTTAAGAAAGCATGAGTCTTGCATGAGTCTTTTGTTGAACTTCATGGTAAATTACAAGGTTGAGGCAGAGGGAATGAAGCAAAAGACAGCCCAAGTCATAAAAGATTTTGTATGTCATGCTCAAGTGCTTGGCTATCATCCCTTAGACTGTGAAAAATGAAGTAGGGGAATAGACAGAAATTCTGTTTTCAGGAAGTGCTGAGAATGCTGAGAGGCATGGAGATGGAATGCTTTCAAGAGTCTTTAGTCAATAAAACTGATTAGGATTGCTTTGATGTAGATGATGAGGCAGAAGGAAGTGTCAAAATTAATAGGCGCCTTGATTATATAGCTGAGTGGAAAGTGGTGTTCAGCTGAAATGGGCAGCACAAGGAACAAACAGGTTAAATGGTGAAGAGAAAGAAATGTGAAATCAGAATAGACATAATTGATTTGAGGGACTTTGGGACATACATGAGGCCGTGTCTAAGAGGTAGGTGGATATAACAGTTTGAAGCTCAGTGAAGACATGGGAGCTGGAGATCATAGAGTTGAGAGTCATTTCCGTACAAATGCTAATAAACAAACATGGTTGTGAATGAGATTCTCCGGGAGCATAGGAAGATAGTTAGGAGTTGAGGAGAGGAAGAAGAGCCCGTGAAGGGACAGAGAATGAGTGATCAGAGAAGTGGGAAGAGAATCAGAAGCATAACTGAATTTCAAAACAAAGGTGTGATCTACAGCATCACATGCAGTAGAACGATTTAGTGAGATAAGGAGCAAAGACTTCTCTTTGGATTTGCCTAGTAAGTAATCAGGCAGCAGTTTCAGTGAAGCTCTAGGGGCAGAAACCAGGTTGCCATGGGCTGGGAGTGAATGAGAGATGATGTGGAAACAGCAAATACCCATTGGGGAGGTTTCAGAAAGAAAGAGAGCTAGGGGTAGTAGCTAGAAGAAGACATTGGGGGTCAAGGGAGGGCCTTTTAATGATAACAGAGCAAGGTGATAGGCTGAGAGATGGAGCTGATAAGAGTGAGAGGGGATGATACAGAGGAGAGAGAAGTTAATTTATGGAACAAGATCTGGGTGAAGACAGAAGAGAGTGAGATCAAGAGCACAAGAGCAGAATTTAGTCTTGAACTAGAGGGTTCATCCCCAACTTGTGTGATGGCGTTAGCATGTCTGCAGGTAGAGAGACTGGATTGCAGCTAAAGGGATGGAGTTTAGGAGATGCGTCTCTGAAGATTTCCTTCTTGGAGGAAGCAGTATCTGCCATTGCGATTGGGATGGGGAGGGAGGATGGGGTGGGTTGGGACTTGAGGAAAATGATGAAAGTCTAGGTTAATTGCTGAAAGGAGTGAGTGAGGAAGCTCACCAACGTCATATTAAAGAATTTACGAGTAGCCTATAGAAATCGAGTGTTATGTGTTAACCTTAGCATCATTCTTTCTGATTTTTTTTTTAAACCTGGAGTGCTCCATCACTATAGTATGTGAGGAAGGAGGTAGGTTGTAGTATGGATCAGGGTTCACTTTTTCTGGTGGTGGCACAGAGGAAAAATAGTGGAGGCAGACCTCTGAATTCTGGTAAATAACAAGTAGTTAAGTATCAGGATCAAGTCTGGGTAAAAAGGGAGATGAGGTCAAGAGAAGGCTTATAGACTAGGAGAAAATGGGATCTCTGTAGGGAGAAGTAAATGTAGAGGGAGGGAGGCCATGAGAGCTCCAATCGTGTGGTGTCTCCCTTCTGCAGAGTCCGCAGCCACCTGAGAACAAGGTGAGCATGAGATGCTGGTGTGACCTGGAGATAGCAATTGTGCTGTATAAACTTGTGAATGTGTTGGCCAGGGTGCATCTTGAGTTTAAATGACTTTTAATGGCTGAGATCAATTAAAAATTGATCCATATTAGAATAAAGTTAGCGTCAAGGGCATTTTTAATCAGTCATGGAGGAAGCAAAAGAGCTCCTGAGGAAAGAGAGATCTCATTGCCACTGTAGGATAGTCATTGCCACACCATGTACAACAATTTTAAGTTGTTAGAGGAGGGAACAGACAAAAGGTATATGACAAGTATATGGGCTCAGTGAAGGAATGAGAGCATAAAGATGTTGAAATAAACTAATGGAAGCAGTGGCCATAGAATGTAAATGGTTAATGATGTCACCAGGCCTGGACTGCCAGCTTGTGAAGATTACCCTGATATGAATTCCTGAGAGGAGAGCCTTTTGGAGTCTGTGCTTTCATGGATTGAGCAAGTGAGGCCTTGACTTTCTGAGGCATCTCATGGCAGAGGTGTGTGTCTTTTATTCGTTCAGCAAATGTTGAGTGAGCATCAGCGATATGCCTCTGACTGCTATAGGTGCAGAAGCCAGAAGGTATGTCTGGGGAGGGACATTGAGCCGAGACCTGATCATCAAAGATGAGCTACTACACAAAGCTTGGAGGCTGAGGGTTCCACACAGCTGGGGGAGTAAGACAGCAAGTGCTGAGGAGAACATGGAATGGTCAAGAAGGACAGAGGCAGCTGGGGACAGGAGATGGAGGGAGACTGAAGAGACGAGATCAAAGAAGAAGCTGTGTAGCCAGAACAATGTCATGGTAAGACGTTTGGGTGGGAAGCCACCATGGTGCGGTCGGCATGAATGTCACACCTTCAGATTTACATTTTATTTAGCCCAAAAGGTCCTCATTGTGGCCTCAGAGGATCTTTAGTCAGATTCCTTTCAGGATACTCTCCTTTTTAATTTAGTTTTTCCTCTAGAATAACCATTGTTTCAAGTTATAGAAGCTTTAAAAAGGATTACTAGATTACTAATTCTCGATATGTATCAATCCTTTGAGGTCTCGGGGGCGGTCTGAAGATCATCTTCCCCTACGTGTGATTGGAGTTATCCAAAACCTGTGTTACCTGTAATAAAATTTACTGGTGTCTTCAGCCAGTGTTTACTGGAAATAACTGTGATCAGAGGTATGTTGAAAGCACAGGTTTGGGAGTCGAACAGACCGGGGTTTGAATCTGAGGCTGCCATTTACTAATTGTGTGAACTTGGGCAAGTTTCTCAACTTCTTTTTTAATAACAGATTGAGATATGTGCCATAAAATTCACTCATTTAACATACACCATTCAGTAGTTTTTATTATATTCAGAGTTGTGTGGTTATCACCACCATCTAATTCCAGAACATTTTCATTGCCCCCAAAAGAAAATTTGTGCCTGTAGGAGTCACTGCCCAATCTCTCCCCCAAGCCTCTGGCCACCACTCATCTACTTTCTGTCTCCATGGATTTGACCATTCTGAATATTCATATAAATGATGGATTTGTACAACTTGTGGCCTTTTGTGACTGATTTCTTTTACTTAGTGTAATGTTTTCAAGTTTCATCTATGTTGTGGCTGAATCATATGCCATTAAATGGATATAGTCTTCTTAAGCTTTTGTTTCCTTTCCAAATCGTAGGTTGTTGTAAGGATTAAATGAGATAATGTGTGGTCCTTAGACATGTCTGCTAATTGGAAGGATATGTTCAATGCTCTGAACTTAACGTTTAGCTCCATTTTTTGTTGTTGTTTATATACTCTTTTGGCTAGAACATAGAGGGATGACTGATACCCCAATGAAGATTAAGCCTTCTGTAACCTCCAATGAACCTACTGGGGAGACACTACTAGACCTGGATCATATCTGGGTTTGGCTTTGTTGTACATATGTAAGTAGTGGTGACATTTGACATCGGGCTGCCAGGAATCTTGGAAAGGAAAACTGACATAGCATCTCCAGTTCAGAGAAGTACACAGACCTCAACGACCACGCTCTTCTGTGCAGAGGCCGTTGCACTGACTTGCGGTGATGTTTCTGTTCACCTAGGGAAGGGGTTCGAGGTGTGTACCAATGAGTGTGTGCAGGAGAAGGTGGGGTGGTGCGAGAATTCAGATCATCGGAGTAGTCTAATATCTTCACACAGAAAGGGGCAGCCTTAAGGAAGAGTTCAGTGAGAATGAAGGTGTGATGAAAAGATTTGAAGTAATGCATCCAGTAAGGTAGTTAGGGATTTAGGAGAAGATCTTTGTTCTGATGTTTTTGGGAATCAGGGGTGTTTGATTTAAGATGAATGTCTAGAAAATGCTGATTTAAAGACATAGATGCACATAGTAATTTGCTCATTAAAAGCAGTTCATGCAGTGCTTTTGAAAGAAGAAAATAGCCACATTGATGTAGTTTTGGTTCGGTTAAATAAAGAACCTGACTTTCGTGCTGATTAGGGTGATTAATTTATTCTTCATTTAGTCAACAAACATTTATTGAGCATCTAGTTTGCATAAGAGATTGTGTTGAGCAACCCAGGGAATTCAGAGCTGTATAAAAGAATTCCTCCTCTCCAGGAGCCCACAGTAGAGACATAAGATTAAAACATGTGCAAATAGTATTAAATCGTGAGAGGAAGTGATTGATTCCTGAGGCCTTGGTGCTGAGGGAAGATTTTTGGAGGGAAGGTGGGATTTGATGTTCCTCTGAAAGGATGCTGCCTTGGTTTTGGTTCCCTTGGTAGCAGACCCTGAGGCAAGGACTCTGGGAAATGCCTTTAGAGTGTGGGGAAGGGAGATGTAGAAGAGGAGGGGACTGAAAAGGGCTGAGTTTCCTTGTGCCTGACTTGGGCTCTTTCCACTGAGGAACCCTGGGTGTCTGTGCATTCGTTCTCTAGAACATGCCAGAACGTTTTCCAAATGAGGAGCTAGGAAGCTGCTGTCCACCAACTACCAGTCTCTTGTTGTTGGGGAACTACTTCTGGGGACATTAACTCTTCAGTACCTCCCCTGCGCCTCCTTTAGGGTAATAAAAGCCCTGAGGCCAAGAGTCTCAGGTCTTTCCGGTCACCTGCCTTCAGTGTGTGGAGGCGAGTACTGAGGGCCTGTGGCAGGTCTGTCAGTCTGCTGCAGTGGCTTTCCGTTTAGAAAGACGTGGGAGGGAGAAAGGCACATCCACAAGCGGAAATGGCAGAGCAAAGGTGTGGTGGGAGCAGGATGCATCAGACTCCCCGTGAGTGTGAAGACGGGTGAACTCTTTACTCAAAGCGGCAGCTGGAAGGCAAACCACCTAAATTTGGTTTTTAAGAAGAACTGTGTAGAGAAAAAACAGCCCTGCTGCTGCTGCCCCATTTGCCTTTTGTGCGTGAGTAGGACCAGAATCTACGAGCTGTGGCTGGAGAAGAGTGTGAGGCAAATTGACCTGCACTCCAACCCAGGCTGTGGTGGGGCGGTCTTCTGTCTTGGCTTGTGAATGCACATGACTCCTGAACCACGATGGGCTGACCTTGTGTGCCTGTGCTGACCCCCCACTTCTCTCCTACTGTCTGCCGCTCATCAGTATCACTGCTGAAATTCCTCTTACACATCTGGGTGAGGGAAGCAGGGAAAGGACTGGCTTTTTGGAGTCCAGGTTTCAATCAGTCTTGTTGTGGAGGTTGGTAGCTAACGTGTGCCCTCTGGGTTTTAGTCTGAAGGAGGTAGAGGATATGTGTAACGTTGTTCTCCATTTCAGGATTCTGTGTCTTTAAGATGAGGCTAACTCATCAGCTAAATGCTTTTTTCCCCTAATTTCAGAGCTCTGTGTAAGGAAGCTCATTACTACAATAATAATGATGGTGATAGACCCTGTGCTCGTATTCTCCAATTTAAATTATTTTAATGACCTTGTGAAGAGGATGTGATCATCTCCACTTTACAGTTGAGCATCCTAAGGCCTGGAGAGATTCAGTCACGTGCTGGTATTTGGCATGGGCTGTCCGTCTGGACTCTTCTTCTGTGGCTGCTTTACTATATCATTTACAAATGAGCTGGTTGTAATTCTAATGATTGCTCGTCTGTTCATATTAAGTGAGAAAAAGAATTGAACAATTTAATCCATTTTTAACAATATAAAGAAAACTAGAAGGTCCCAGTAGGATTTAAAATAGGCCTGTTTGTTTGAGCAGACCATCTGTTATTTTGCTGGATTATGTTCCCTCAAAATTCATATGTCAAAGTCCTAACCCTCAGTTCCTTAGAATATAACTGTATTTGGAGATAAAGATTTTAAAGAGGTAATTAAGTTAAAATGAAGCTGTTAGGATGAATATTAATGTAATGTGAGTAGTGTCCTTATAAGAATAGGAAATTTGGACACAGACGTGCACAGAGGAAACACCATGCGAGGACACAGCAAGAAGGCGACCGTCTACAAGTCAAGGAGAGAGGGCTCAGAATAAAACCAACCCTGCCCTCACCTTGATCTTGGATTTGTAGTCTCTAGAAGTGTGAAGATATGTTTCTGTTGTTTAAGTCACCAGTCTGTGATACTCTGTTAAGCAGCCCTAGCAAATTAATACCCATCCTAATTATTGCTTACATCTTGCAGTGAGACATTCAGTGTCAGGCTGTTGCTCGGTAATGGGTAAATCTGTTTGCCTCTCATAGCTAGTTTTCCTACTATACTTTCCAAGTGCATTTTGAGAGATTATGGTCTTTTTTTTGTATTTATGGACTTAGGGAAGAGTGAACTATTTTGGTAGTTTTGAAAAAGTTTCTGTGATAATAAGTAATTTTAAGAGGCAAAGATCCTCAAAGCTGCCATAAGTATTGATTGCCACTATGTCATGTGCAATATGATGTAAATACACAGTGCTTTTGATGTGTTCTAGAGGGCCGATAGTAGTCTAAGTTCTTCTGTGCTGGCGGGGATGAATTGCTGCAGGGTTTTCTTAAGGCACCCTTTCCTATCTGGTTCTAAACATTTTGATTCTATTGTGCCAGGTAGCTCTTCTTTTTGCCATATTTTCTCTGATCAAATGAGTGCCTATCAGGTCTCTCTCAGGAATTTCTGGCTGAAGAATTACCCCATATTGAATGGTTTGGACGTTATCATTATCATTTGCTTTGATGATGCATCTTTATGCTGGTAGATTAGGTCTAGAAACTCTTGAAAAATTTAATAATAAAATATTGCTTAAATATTAATAGGTTCTAGTCCTATTTTTTAGGATGTGTATCTGACCTACTTTCAAAATGGTTTGAGAATGACTTTCACAATTAAGCATAATAATAGCAGAAGCATTAAAAATAAAATCACGATTTAACCATTGCTATTTATGTAGTGATTCTTGATTTCCATAGGTGGATGAGAACCAGCATAACTTTTAGGTGGTGAAGGACACTGGATGTTTGCCTCTGCCTACAGTTGGAGACTTCCTTACTCTGTGCTCTCTTGCCTGTTAATAATAATTAATATGAATCCAGGAGATCAAATACCAGGCTGAGGAAATCAGGAGGGCCATAGGAGCTGGATTTAGATTTTCTAAAGTTCCAAGAGGTGAGAAGACCGTGATTGCCCATAAAGGAGGAGTCTATGGTTATATCCTCTAGCACCAAGGATAAAAAAATATGGCATCTAAGAATTTCTAGCAAAATCAAAGAGATCTAATTGTCATTTGGATCACATTGTACTGTTTATTTAATTTAGGATGTAAAAGACATATCTGTGTGAATTAAAAGACTATTTCTTAATTGATGGATTAAAAGAGACCCTTTGCAGGGTCAAATATGTGGTGACAGAAAGAAATGTAACTATGGGAGGTGAACACACAGTGTGTATATATATATATGCCTTACTGTTAAGTGTCCAGCTGAAATTTAATGGATTTCGTTAACCAATGTCACCATAAAAGATAAATTAATTAACTTTAAAAAATAATACAAAAAAAATAAGAGACCCTTTGTAGGTGCCCACCCCAATGCAGAATGTAGGCAAATAAAACGAACTTGACTCATTCTTCAGATCACTTTTTGGTCTTTTGAAGACAGTTTCATGTATAAAAATTGCAGAAGTTAATCATGGCAAAAAATTGAAAAGTACAGATTCGATGTTACTAGGCAGCTGAAATGAGTTAATTGCAGTAGTTACTGAATTTAGATCTTACTTTTCTGACAGTTAAGTGAGAAAGGCTACATATTAGGGTATTCAATTCCCATTATTTGATAAAAGAAATTAGTCTGTCTAGAGATATAAACATTTTTCTGTCAAGGAGAAATTTATTTCTTTAGCGCTGGTGTAGCAGAGCATTTGGTAGCATAATGGTTGTCTGCAACCATGGTTTTGTGAATGACCAGAAATGTTACTTAAATGGACTTCTCATATTGACTCTCTGTGTTAGCCAAATGCATAAGGTCTCTCTAACCTCAGAGGATTGATCAATAGATTTCCATTGATTGAAGCCTTTTATGAACCATTCCAAGCACTTTTTATTTCAGAAATATTTATTGAGTACCTGCTAAGTACCAGGTTCTTTTGAAGCTGCCAGAGAGAAATGCTTCCCTCATGAAGCTTACAATGGAGGAAAAAGACAGGTCTACAGGCATTTAAATTATAGTCTGAGAAGTGTGGTGGGGAAAATAGAGGATCCTTTTATCCCTCATAGGAGGTGTGGGAGTGGTTAGGAGCTAAATGTCCGTGGAGCTAAATGTGTAAGCTCAGACTTAAAGCTTAAGAGTTGGTCAGAGGAAGGATCGAGAGTTAGGTAGGTGAGGGCCTGAAGGTAGTAGGCAAGAGAAGTGAGGTGTGGAGTGAGAAGAAATGGAGGCTTGGAGAAATTAATAAAACCACACAGCTAGTAAATGACAGAGTAGGGATCAGAACTCAGGATTGCCTACTGTCAAAGCCTTTGGGAAGTGAGACATTTTTTCAGTGATGAAGTAATACCATTGAGGTTATGTTTGAAAACCTCTACAAAAATGAGCTTTAGAGAAATAAATTTTATATCACCTGCCTTTTTTAACATTTTGCTTAACTTCCACTACTCCTATTTTTTGCATAAATCTAGCTCTGAACAGTAATTTATTAAGTTCTGCTGGAACTGTGTTATTTCTAGAACCATTTTTTGATGAGTCATAGACTAGACTTTCATGCATAGTCATTTCCCTCTAATCTTTTAAAATTAATTATAATATTAGAATCCCTGATATTTGAATTCTAACTTTGCTTTACTATGATTTGTTTGTAAAAGTCCTTTCTTTAAGTGATGAGTTCTAATATCTCTTACATGATGATATCCATGTGCTTTAGTATTTCAATTGTTTAAAAACAACATGAATAGGCTTTTTCATAAGACCACTTCTGCAAAAAGTTTCAATTTCTTATTTTGTTAAAATAATTTTAAATTAAAAATATATTTATCTTTCTTACAGAAATATTTTTGAAATCAGAGGTTGAAAATCTCTAAACACATTGTAGAATACACATTTCATTTTTTCCTCCTTTATTTTTAGCTCAAATGACTTCACGCATGCAATAAATAAGAGACTAAACTATGTGACAAGAAGGATATCACAGCATAAGGACAAGACTGTCTCCTATAAATCCCTAGAATTTCTTAGAGACTTAATTGTGTCTGAAGCTCTTCATCATTACTGTTAGTATTTATTCACTGAGCACTCACCGACCTGGTACTTGACCTTAAGGAGATGCTTTGCTCTTATTCAGACAACAGTAGAGGGGTTCTTTGTGTGACTTCTAACACTTGCCTGTCTTCCCTCCCCCCATCTTCTACACTGTGCTATGTTATTGGGTGAAAAAGAATGAAATATAGTCTTTTTAAAGAGCCCACAATTTAGAGTGGGATCAGGGGGAAAGCTGCACAGAGGAGATGGTGAATTTTGAAGGATAAGTAATTCAAGGATGAATTTTAATACTTTTGGATGGATTGGGGGCAGTATCTCTTTTGAGCATGCACTTATTTTCACTGACGAGTCGGTATTTGGTATAGAATCTTCACTGGATATATACAAATGATGGGTTATTGATACAGGGTAATTATTTTGCATCATTTTTCTCACTGGTATCTAACAGCCAGGAATAGTTTTATGAGCTTTAAAAATGAAGTACTGACGTTTTACTGAGGTTAAAAATGCATATGTGCCCATTTCCTTTTAGTTAACTATTTCTATGAAATCATTAATGTACTTGTGACTGAGTGTGTAAACACTGAAAGACAGCGGTGCTTTCAGAAGTAAATAATACATCTATTTTTTCATCCAGCTTTGAATACCTTGGTTCTTTTTTGTGCTTTTGATTTGGTGAACTCTAAAAAATGAGTAAACTGCAAGACACTATTAGATATTCTTTTTCATGAAAGCAGTTTGAGGCAAGGTTTCCAAGTCAGTGGATTAAAGGCAGCACACTGTTCCTGCACCCAGCACCACCAACAAAACGCCCATACTACATTTTCCTTGTTTTGACTTCATAGCTCTCCTCGAGATTCACTGTTTGGAAGTACTTTTTATAATTAAAATATTACATGACTTGTTTGAAAAATTATTTTGTTCTGTTTTATATGCAGGGAATTTTTCTTTATTCCTGTAGGGCCCAGTATATAAGGCTTGCTTAATGCCTTGATCCGTTACTAACGTCAAAGTGGAGTATCTCATAGCATCGTACCCATCATCCTATAGCAAAGCTATATTGAAAGCCAAAAGAAAACTAATATTCTTTGAAGGCCACTTCTGTTAACAACTTAATGACATGTCTCTCAAGGTACAAAAAACACAACTCCTTAGGTGTTACTCAGCATGTGTGTAGCACAGGTGTGTGGGTAGTTACCCAAGATAATTGAGGACATTACTACATTATCATAAAAAAATGGCCTTTAGGAAGGAAACGAAACCTTTTATGTGACTAAGACTTATCTCTGCCACAGCAGTGGATAATAGTACAGACTCTGGAATCAAAATGTGTTTTTTAGTATAATTTGACTAACAAACAGCGCTGCAGCAATGCTTTATGTAGAGCAGTGTAGATGTCCCTCTCCTGTCCTTGGTCAGGGATCCAGAGGGTCCATCTTGTCTTTGTTCTGGTCTTGGCATCAAGGGAAGTCCAAGAACATAAGAACGTGCTTTTGAGTTAAACCTAATTTCTTTCACCTGCCTGTGCCTCCACATGTGAAGGGAGTTCGTGGTTAGGCGCAGCATACTCCCCTTCCACACTTTCCCTCCACCATGGATCCCTCTGTCATCTTCCACTTCTGATTTAGGGCTTTGAATGTAGAAGCCTCATACTTTATTTGAAGAGAGCTGGACTTAATTGCAGAATACTTCCTATTCTGGTGCTTTTCTGAGTTTAAAGTCAAAATGCAAATTTCTTTTTTTTAAAGGACTTGTTTCTTGTATTAAAAGTGCCTGAGTTAGGTGAGCTTTCCACCCTTTTTGACTTCATTAAAGTGTGTAACTTTTGAATTTCCACTTTGAAGTGGAAAGGATTGATAAAGGTTGCTTTTTTGATTAAAAGAACTTGAATTATGATACCTTAATGAAAACTGTTACATGTATATTTGTGTATTTGATTCCTGCTTCCGAGAACAACTTTTAGCCTCTTTTATGAGCTTCCTTTGAAGCATGGGAGGTTGGGGTTAGGTAAATCCTTAAATGTCACGCAGTCCAACTTCCTAGCTGACTCTAATATCTCTTTTTATCCCCATTGAGTGGTTTTCTACTGTTTTCCAAAGCATCTTCAGGCCTGAGGTAGCTGTTTCTTAGATCGTGCTGACTTATTGAGTTCTTTTTTTTCTATCTTTCTGTAATTTTTGACCTCCAAGTCTCAATTTTATACTTAAAAGCCACTCACTTATGGAGACTGAACATCAGTCTACTTTGTTCAATTATTAGCACTTCCTATCCTGAGATAACTGTGTTGTTCTCCACCAAATAGCCAAGATTCTTTCATAGGTGTTCACCTAGAATACAAAATAAGTATTTTCCAAGAAAAAAAAAAAGATGGGAAAGTTATAAAAAGAAATTTCTAATACTTAACTTGAAAAGTACTATTTTTCAAGTATGTAAGAAGTTATTTATAGTTTCTCCCTGCCAGTTTTCAGTACTATTAAGCAGTAGGAGCTTTTTGCAATCTAAAAAATGGTATTTTGAAGTCTGTAAGAACTTACGACAAGGTGAAAGCAATCTCAAGTTGAATTCTGCCAGATTTTTGATGTCTTGTTTTTATAGATGAGCTTATACAGTCTTATAATATGCATCATTATAGATCAACTTAATATAGTCTGTTAAGAGAACAGTTAGAAACTAATGACCCATTAATAGATGTACACCCCAATGTGTTAAATATAATATAGTTTTATTTCTAAAATTGCATTGAAATATGATAAAATATTTTTGCATTCTGGCTAGAATTGAATGTAGTAACTTAAATATGTTTTTAGTGTCCTCTTTGGAGAAAATATTAGGCTATTTCAGAAATCAAATTTGATGCCAAAAATTAATCTGTATCCGATCTCATTATTTTGGAAAGAATAATATCAAAAACTCACTAACTTCACTTAGTTTGGAGCATGATGGTGATGTGTAGAAAAACAATCTAAAAACCATCAGTATGAAATACCATACCTTTGTATTATTTATTATATTTATTAACAAATCCACTGTCCAAATCTGATTGAAAATTCTCTTTTTGCATATATATAGCAGGCACATTGTATATAAGGGTGTGCCCTTTAAATTGGCTAAGTATTTGGCCATTGTCTTTGTTCAAAGTAGGTCATCTTCTAATGAATGTATGTAAAAACATTTTATGAATAACTGCAGTTATTTTCTCCTGTGTTAACCTGTGAGTCAGCAAAAATGCTTCCTCTGTGTTTTCAGGATTTAAAATTTTTCTTTTTTCAAAAAACATGTGTTTTTTCAATAACATTCTGTTTATTGACTCTACTATGTAAAACAAATATTAGTGGTAAAAATCAGTATTTTCCATTGACTTTAAAGAACACTGGAAAGAAGCCAAGCACTCACACATAGCATATTTTGGTGATTAGGACTGATATTTCTTTAATTTTTACATTAACTTCAGGTTAATGAAGAGGGTGTCTGTGACACAAATATTCAGTCTATTAATCATCTTTCTCATCGTGGCACACTGCATCACCATTCTGGGCAAGGCCTCAATATTATTTAATGTTTTCATTCTTGTCTATTTTCAGTCTCCTTATTCTCTCCACTCTTGACCTAATGAGGCAAACATCCCAAAATGTCTTCCATGAACCATTATTTGTTTGTGCTCTTATAAATATGTATGTTATAGTTTGGAGACATATAATTTTATTCTATATAAATGGTGTTATTCTACAGATCTCTACTCAACACAGCATTTAAAGATCTATGCCTTTAACTGTGTACATCTATTCCATTATGTCTTACTGTTGGAGAGCACCTGTGGAGTATATCCAGGACTCTTCCATTCCCCCCAGGGGGAGAAACCTAGATTCCATTTGGCTCTCTACAATCACAAGCTATATAATAATGGACCTGTGGCCCTGTTGCCCGTGGACCTGTGTAAGAATTTCTCTGGTGCGCATACCCAGGAGCAAGACTGCTGGGTTGGAAGATGGGTGTATACTTAATTTGGTGAAGTACTGCACAATAGACCGGCAGAAAGGTTGTAGTAGTATATAGTCTTAAGCAAGGCATAATACTCAGTAGTCTTCAAATTTCATTCATTCATGGAATGGACCAAGTGATTTTTTTCCCTCTAAGCATAGTTATTCTCTGTATGTCGGGATGCTACCTGCTTATTTTTATTAGTTAATGATTTCAGAAATATAAGATTAAACCAAATGAGGTGAAGCAGTATAAATTAGTTCCCTTGGGACTGGATTAATTTTGTTAGGCCACTGTGAACCATAGGAAAATAGAGTTTCACTCTTCTAGTGTAACGTGTTGTCCAATGTTGTGGTACTAATTTGGAAAGTCAGCATAATTAAAAAGGAGAAGCATATTCACTTTGCAGAATTATATTCACATTTATTTAAAGCCAAAGGTCATATCAAATGCCTTTATAGAGAGACTGGTACCAATGGGATAAGATGGAAAGTTTACGTAGATGATTTCTTATAGTAGATGAAATAAAAAGGCACCTATCAGAAGGTTGGATGAGAGGAGGTAAGAGGTCATAAAGAGAAGATAGGTGAAGGACTACATAGCGCATCAGCACCTAGAACCATGCCTGACACCATATAGAGGTGCAATTACTATTTGTGTAATGAATGAATTAATCATGTGATGCAGTAGAAAATATGATTTAGGTTTATAGCTAGATGCTATGAATTGTATTATGGTTCTGCCATTTGGGGAAATTATGGAACTACTCTCAGTCTCATTTTATTAAATTGTAAGCTGAGATTGATAGGAGGCTTAACCAAGGTGCAGTATGTGAAAGAGACCAGCATGTATAATAGACATTTAGCAGGTATTTAGTTCCTTCCACAAAGTGCACTTTCTATTTCATGACCATTAATATCTTTTGCAAATATTCTGGTGTTTTCAATGGCTAGTGTAAGGGTTTCTAAACAATCTCTTGTTTTCTGTTTTTCTATTCATGAAAGCACTTGATTAAAAACTACAGTAAGATTCTATTTAAGAACCACTCAAAATTATCACGACTTCACTGACATATTTATGTTTGTTGAAACTGTGTAAATTTTGACCTATTTTTTCCCCATCATCTAAGACCTATAAAAGGCTATTTTTAAAAGTCTTATATTGTGAAACTTCATTTATATAAGCTTGCTTGGAAATGGATTATTTTACATTATGGTGATTGCTAGATTTGGGGGAGGGGTTTGGGGGCCGAGTGAAAAAGGTGAAGGGATTAAGAAGTACAAATTTGTAGTTACAAAATAGTCATCATAATGTGAAGTATAGCTTAAGGAATATCGTCAATGATATAATAACTATAGTGACAGGTGGGTACTAGACTAATTGGGGGGATCACTTTGTAAATTATATAAATGTCTAACCGCTATGCTATACACCTGAAACTAATATAAAACAACATTAAATGTCAACTTTAATTGAAAAACATAGTGATTTCACAGACTCAATTAGCCTTTTTGCCTTGTATCTTGGCTATTGGCCACAATGCAGGTGGTTAACAGTCTCAGGAATCTGAGGCCTGGAAAATAAGGAGTATTATTTTACTTTATAACAAAATAACTTCAGACAGGTGGCTATCAATTTGATATATATTTTGTAATTTGTAGAGTCTCTGAGTTTGCACCAAATTCCACCACTTACAGTTGAAGACCCTAAAATTCAGTAATAGACTCTTTTGCCCAAGGTAACTCTGGTTTGTGTTTCGTCCTAGGACTTAGAATTTAGAACTTCCAGCCTATAGCTGTTGTCATTCTCCTCTCCTGGTTGGAGTGTATTGCCTGTAGGGTTCTTTCATATATGACTATAGATTATATGCATGGAATTATTAAACTGTACACTCTGTACCTAAATCTTTCAATTTATTTAAATAGTGAAGAATAAATAGAAAGAAGAATGAATGTTATCAGAAATTTGACAAAAAATCTGGGACTGAGAATGTAGGTTTCAAGGTATGAAATACCAAACTTGATTCTCATAAGATTTCCTTTCCTGATGTTGATACAGCCAGCTGGCTTGCAGAGCAAGAAGGGACTGTCAGATCTTTCAGTTATTGAATTTGAAAGTGGTTATATATTTGCAAACTAAGGCTTCTAACAATGATGGTTTAGATCTAGTTTTCACCTCCAGAGTTATCGGCAAAAGGATACATATTTTGACTCAGACTAAGTTAGCAGGATTTGGAATTTAGGCAAAAGTGACAATAATTATTGACTTGTTGATTGGTTTCAGTGTGTGCTGCAGTTCAAAGTGACTTATGTGAACTGACTCATTTAATTCTCACAACAACCCAGATGTGAAGTACACTTTCACCCACTCTTTACAGATGATGTATACTGAGGCACGGAGAAGTCAGTTCTGGCATGTTATGATCACACAGCTAGTTAGTGGCCGTCCTGGGATTTAATCAGCATTCTGGCTTTAGAGTTTCATTGCCTCTCTAGAGAGGCAGCCTCATCTAGCTATAACTGTAAAGGAAATCAGATTTTCAACCAGTTTTTTCCTATTTTTGAGAGAGAGTTTGGTATCTTGTGGGGCAAGTCAGATTCACATTGATTCCTGAGAAGGTCTAGCCTCCGTTTAGTTGGTCATTGACATTTTATGAAATGGATCATCACATTAAGAAGGGTTAGATAGATAGAGAGATAGATTTATT
This sequence comes from Eidolon dupreanum, assembly GCA_028627145.1. NCBI lineage: Eukaryota > Metazoa > Chordata > Mammalia > Chiroptera > Pteropodidae > Eidolon > Eidolon dupreanum. The sequence continues at coordinate 148,184,881 of CM053503.1, forward strand.
TATTTATTTATTTACTTACTTACTTATTTATTTATTTTTAATCTTTGAAAAAATTTTTATTTATTTATTTTTTTTAATGGTGACTTTGGTTAACGAAAGTTTCAGCTGTACACTTTAACAGTAAGACATATATATATTTACAATATGTTAGATTTCTTTCTGTTACCTCACTTACCTCCCCTCTCCCCCTCCCTCCTAACCTCTGGTAACCACTAGTCTATTATTGTCCATGTCCACGAATCTCTGTTTGTTTGTCCTGTTCATTTGTTGCTTTTAGGTTTATATCTCACATATAAGTGATATCATGTGATTTTCAACTTTTTCTGTCTGGCTTATTTCGCTTAGCATGATTATCTCGAGGTCCATCCATGTTGTCGCATATGGCAGTATTTCATCTTTTCTTATGGCTGAGTAATATTCCATCATATATATGTACCTCAGCTTCTTCAGCCAATCATCTACTGTAGGACACTTCAGTTTCTTCCATGTCCTGGCCACTGTGAATAATGTTGCTATGAACATCAGTATGCAAATATCTTTTCAGATATGGGTTTTCAAGTCTTTTGGGTAATACCCAGGAGGGGGATTGCTGGATCATATGGTAGATCAATTCTTAGATTTTGAGGAACCTCCATACTGTTTTCCATAGTGGCTGTACCAATTTGCAGTTTCACCAGCAGTGTATGAAGGTTCTTTTTTCTCCACATCCTCTCCAACATTTGTTATTACTTGTCCTATTGATTATAGCTATTCTAACAGGTGCAAGATGGTATGTCATTGTGGTTTTGATTTGCATTTCCCTAATAGCTTGCGATGTTGAGCATCTTTTCGAATATTTGTTGTTCATTTATATGTCCTCTAGAGAGAAGTGTCTGTTCAGGTCCTCTGCCCATTTTTTGATTGGATCATTTGTTTTTTTGTTGTTATTGAGTCATATGAGTTCTTTGTATATTTTGGATATTAGGTCCTTATTGGAAGTGTTGCTTGCAAATATATTTTCCCATTTGGATGGTTGTCTCTTTATCTTGTTGGTTTCTTTTGCTGTGCAGAAGCTTTTTAGTTTAATGTAGTCTCATTCATTTATTTTAGGTTTACTTCCCTTGCCTTTGAGATCAAATTCATAAAATCTTTTTTAAGTACAAGGTCTTTGAGTTTAGTTTTTATGTTTTCTTCTATGTATTTTATTGTTTCAGGTCTTATATTCAGGTCAAGAAGGGTTCGATTTAAAGTTTAGAGTTCTCCTAGAAGAGAATATCACTTTTTTTCAAATTGATATATGCCCCTCAGGCCACCAAGTTCCTTGGAATTTCTGATCAAGACTCTAGACAAGGTATGGGTTATGTTTCTCCACTACAGTCTCTGTAAACAAAAGGCAGTCTTTATTAACATGATTACTCTTTGTTCTATTTGAGCAGTTTTGCAGAAGAAAGGGCTTATCAGAAGGGATTAGTTACCATGTGCTGACCCTGGAAATGTCAAGGTGGTGGGGGGAATAAAGAGGGAGCAGGGTGGGGGTGCAAATGGTAGTATCTTCAGCTGAAAAGTGAAATGTGGTGGTCTTAAGTCTCCATCCCCAAGGTTCACCAAGTGGTTAGTGTTTCGGTAGGTAGAGGAGAACCTCAGTTTAGGAGTCTTTTTCCAAGACTACTCCACCTCCTAATAATATAAGCTGTTGTGTACCTTAATATTTCTGTGTTTGCACGCTCTCTCTTTTACTCTTCCAAACTTTTCCTCAGTTACAATTTAAAATCTGTATTTCCATGTTGAGGTAAATAGGCCAACTTCATTTGAATTTTACCTTCTGGTGTTGCAGATCCAGTCTTTTTGTCTTTATGAATGTATCTTCTTTGAAAGAAAAAAGCCTCTCATGCTTTATATCAATTGGAAAAAAATTATTTTTAACTTCTCTGTTGCTGACAAAACAGAGAATTCCTTAATAGGTGTGTAGTTATATCCCTTAGCCTTGTCTAAGTGGAGTGAGAAAAATCTTGTTTTCCAGTTAACTACAGTTGTATTTTAACACTGAGGTAGGAATCTGTCAAAATTGATGATCTAAACCTAGACTTATAAGTGAAAGAGGGTGGGATGGCTGAAATCTTTTTTAAAAATGTAAGATGTTCTGAAAAATGTGAGATAGTACATTATGTTGCAATAAAAGAAAATTCACATCTATTTAAGGACTCTTGCTTTTTAACATTGACATAGAAATAAATTCAGTGCTATTTTTTTTTAACAAGAAGAAAATATATTTAAAGTTTTGACAGTTGATAAAGCCATGGCATTCTAGATGACAAATTTCAATCAGATATTTGCCTGATGGGATTTACTGTATGGAGATTTCCCAGGGAATTCTTTCAAAAGTGTGCTTTCTTTAATGACGTTTTGTCTGAATATCCAGTGTTGTGTATTTTCAGGTCATAGTTGTATGCTTGTGTTTGGTCTCACTGCTATCAAAAAATGCAAACATGTTTTTTTTTGTGTGGGTGTCTTCAAGCTTTGCAGGAGTGTCCTTTTTTCCTGGTAGACTTTATTCCAGCCCTTATGTTTATAAGCTGGGAATAGACAGATCTGAAGGGTAATGATCATTGCGTATCCTGAGTTGGCTTCTCTCAACTTCTGGGTCGGTTTTCCAATGGAGATAAGGATATGAAAGGAATTAGGGTAGAAGAGACAAAAGGAGCTTTCCTCCTCCTTTTTAAATTTTAATTGATTGCCTAGTTTATTTTAAATTATTTTCCCAACAGTATTTAGAAAAATAAATGGCTTAGTAAAGCCCTCAGCTTTTCAGATATCACTTCATTAAAGGAGATGTTAGCATTGCACAGAGCACCTACCCAGTTCTAGGTTCTGAAGCTGCATTTTGTATTTGAGTGATAAAGATCTTGTTTTGTTTTTGAAAAATCAGCAACAATATGACTTGTAACAAAAGCACCTTAGTAGCTACGGATAATTCTCTCAACTCTTCTCTCTGAGATCACTGGCAGTGTCGGGCTTATTGATTTCCATCCAAAAGCTGGAGTTCATTAAAACAGCAGCTTGCTGTGATGAAGTAATGGATATCCCATTATTTCTTCATCCTTAATAACAAAGTTACAGACCTACTGTTACTGGACTATCATATAAAAAAGCAGCTAATGGTGAATGTCTAGATGTGTTTCCTTTTTGTTGTCAGGAATCTTTGTACTTTTGAGACAGAAGGGTGGCTGTTTAATCAAAAGCAATTTTCTGAAAAATATTTTATTGTTTTTTAAAATGATACTGCTCATTATAAAATTTAAAATCAATACCAAAAAAGTGCAAAGAAAAAGTTAAAAATTGCAATTTAGAAGTAACCATTATTATTATTTATAAACTTAATCCGGAGAACTCTATGCATACTGATGGAAGGTTTGGAAGATAGTTTACAAAAGAGGGATTATTCTATTATATTTTAAATATAAGAGATTAACAAAATTTGAATTTAATAAATATTAAATTTAATAAAAGAAAAATAAGTGAAATTATGATGAAGGTCAGATGACTGTTTCTTCATAACAAGAGATGTTACTTACTAGAAAAAAAGTCCCACTAAAGTTGTGAAGAACATTGTTTGGAGTCACTAAAAAAAAGACGTGCTTCAACAAGATTATATATTTGAGTGAAGAAAAATTAACATACTTCTTTCACTTTCTTCCTCACTTGTTAGTTATAATACTCTTTTTACATTGTCTAGGTTTATAACATTTGCATTTTGTTCCATACCCACAATTCCCACAATAAGTATTAGTTATTTATGTAAAGGATTTAGTTCCTGCCATGAATCCTTTACCATGGCTTCTCCATTCTTCCTGGATTTTTTGTATTTTTCTTGACAAGAATGCTTGAGAATGTTTGTTTATTACTCTTATACTTGAAGAATATAACTTGGCTGAATATGATGTTTTTGAATCATACTTCCCTCAGCACTTTTTTGGGAATGTCCTCACTGTTTTTGAGCGTTGAGAATTGCTGTGAATGAGTCTGACACAACCTCGTTTTCCCTCCTTTGAGAGCTTTCTTCTGACTTACACGATTCCATGATTTTTCCTAATCAGTAAGTTCCCCAGAATTAATAACACTATTTAGTGCTAATGGTGCTTTGTAAAGGTTTCCAGGAATGTGGTTTGCCTTTTAAGCTCCAAATTCAAGTCTTGATTTTAGGAAATTTATGTTCTATTTTTGCCTATTTTTTTCTCTTCCATGTGTTTTATTCTCTTCTTTACAAATATCAACAATGTGTATATGTTATGTTCTGTACATATCTCTATCATTTTATCATTGATTCCTGACTTTTTTTTCCAACTTGATTTACATCCTTGTAATATTTATTTTTTATTTTATTTTTTTCTCCTGAGCTTTGCCAGCTTCCTTTTCATCTTGTTCTATTCTTTTGCAATGTTTCTTTGAGCTCTTTTTAAAAAGAGGTCATTTCTCTATAATTTTTTTCCTGAGGACTGATCATTTCCTCTGTTTCCTTGTGATATATATATATATATATTATATATATAATATATATACATATATATTATACAGATGGATAGATAGATATATCTCCTTCATCTCCCTGGCTTTAGTACTTTTCTTCTATCTTTTCTTCCTCAGTATCTATGCTCATGTCCCCTGTTTGTTTCTTTTTAGTTATAATGAGTCCATGCATGGGGCTAGCTGTTTGCTGAAGTGTAGTCTGGGAAGAAGAATGTGGTGGCTGGGTGGGAGGAATGAGCCAGGGCCCGACGATGTTTGGGGCTCATTACTTTTATCACTCTTCACCAGTCTGCCAGTCTTTTTTTTTGGAGGCCCATCTCTCACTGTGTGCATGCAGGGGTCAGTGGAGCTCATTTCAGAGCCACCTCGGAGCTCTGTGTGGTAAGCAGGTATTTGCACTTTCACTTCACTCCTTCCTTTTCTTCATGTCACCTCTCAAAAACCTTCTGACTCCTTCAAATTTTGGGGAGATAAATGTTGGCTCAGATTTCCCAGTATTTAGCTTCATAGCTTTCAGTAGCTTGAAATTAGGACCATTTCTCTTCATAAGGAACATCTAGTAGTTTTTTGTTTCTGTATATTTTGTCCGTTATTATTTATGACGGAGTTTATAATTTGTATAAAGATTATGATCACGGAAAAATCAGTGATAGACTAAGATGGAAATTGAGAGGGAGGAAAACGTTTTCAGTCTTTTCAAGTATTTTGACCATTAAGCATTTCTCTTAGGTATGTTGTGGTGGCAGTAGCCTTGGACTTGCAGAATGAATGACTTGGAACGAGAGCCTATTAACTAGGAACTTACACTGAGTTATCCAACACTGGGTAGAGATGACAGGGATTTGGGAGATTTAGGTCATTGTTTCAATGACAACTGTTGTGAAATTTAGGCAGCTCTAGAAAATGATGCAATGCCTGGAATCCGGGTAAAAGGATTAAAGAAAACTGATATCAACATGCTGGTTATCTGAGGTTCTGGGATAAAAGATTAGAATTATCTTTCAGTTTTTTAAACAAGCTGTTTAATATCCTTTTAAAGGATAAACAAACTAAAATTCCTTTCTACTTAAGAATTATAGGAATGATCAGGCATGAGGCACAGAAAAAAGGAAAAAATCCTCATTATGCTATTACTTCACTCACCCTTTCTGATTTTTAGATTGCAATTTAGTGTGGATATTTAAATTATTAGTCATGTGAAAAGTATCCTCTGGTTATAGATATTATTAGTCATTCAAAAAGGCTATTAATTGCCATTACATGGCCCCAGAATTTTAAAAATTGTATATAAAAATAAAACAATTTATAATATTGATCTACCCTCTGAGCATGCATGTGTAAACACTCCTAGAATAATCCTTTTCAGAATTAGTGGATACTCTAAATACCTAACACTGTAATACATTGTCTTTGATGAAAAATAGGAACTCTGAAAAGGGTCTTATTGAGCATAAAATGTCTTGAAGTAGCTTGTATTGAATAATATGAGTATACCTTCGTATAGTGGTGGCACAGCTCTTGCTTTTCCTTAAACCCCCTGTCGGTGGTATCATCCATGAATTCCACTTTCCTGGGAGCAAATAAATATTTTAAACAATGGGGGAATTGAGGATGAACTAGGAAAGACATACGTATACATTATGAATTCAACAGCATGTTTGTAAGTTATTATCAAAACAACTGAGATTGGTATTTTCTAGCCATGGCAGTTTTGGCAATTGAAAACAAATTTCTTTCAAAAAAAAATCAAATTTAAGTTTGTAGATTTTTCCAGTGAAGGGTATGAGATGGTATCACTTGCCTTTTTGTTTTGAAAGCAGTTATTTGCCATGGCATTATGCTCTATGCACCACTCACATTCTTCACTGTTTCCATGTAATTCCAAGGAAAATCAGTGTGTGGAAAAATTTTGTTGGTCTCACCCTTTAATCTTTCGTTTCTTTAGCTCTCTAGTTTGAGAGTTAAATATTTTGATAATAAAGTCATATCTAGTTCATATCTTGTCAGGTCTATTACATCTTGTTACATTTCTGAACTTTTCTTTTTCATACTTTGATATCTTCCAAGAACTTCTTTTTCCTTTCTAAGTTTTACTCTTTTAATAGAAATGGACTCCTACATGAACACTGGAGTCTAAAAATGGCCTAATAAGCCTGCTATTTTTAGAGAAGGAGAAAGTTCTTTGCCTTTTGTTCTCTGTGTGCTTTTCACCTCCCACATGTTCTTTAGAGATTTTTTTCCCCCTCTGACCTTAGTAGTGAAAGCTTTTGAATTCTAGATTCCTTTTCCTTGGCCCATTTCTGGCTCAATTTGTCTCATACTCAACATACTAAAGTCGGAATTGGATCAGGCTCTTCTGTTTCTATTACTTATAGATAGTTTGGATTCTTTTTTCTTAATATGTTAAAATTATGAAATATACACATAAAAGAGTGGAAATATATTTTTACAGTTTAAAGAAGAACAATAAATGGGCATTCATATATACCCACTGTCCAGGTTGAGAAATAGAACATTACTATTGTCTTAGGAGCTCTTCTGGTGTCTTTCCAGCCCCAGCCCCCACCCAGGTTAACTGCTCATCCTTAATTTGTGTAGGAGATTTGGGATATTTTTATCAAAAATAGCAAAATATTAATAACAAGTAATAACAACAGAATTTTCAGGAGAAAATAAAGATGATGTGGATGCATATTTATTCCTTGCATTCTATAGAAGAAAAATTTGTTTAGAATTATAAAGAGAATTAACACTCCTAGAAAGGTTTCAGCGGTTCATACTGCCTTGCTAAAATTAGAATTAGGGTAAAATGAAAGGTTCAAACATATATAATGAAAATATTCAATGGACTTTTACCCAATGTACCTTTGTCTGGTGTTATCAGGAGCAATTAGAAATTTCCTGTCTTGGTCTGTTATTTTGAAAGCACACAACTTTTCTTTACCTCATTGACTCCTGGTCCTTGAGGATATAGACTAGCAGCATTTCCATGTCTTACCATTTGTTATGGATAGTCCGTTAAGGAATTACACACACACACACACACACACACACACACACACACACTTCCTTCAGAAAACTCTAGGTAGGTGTTGAAATCGTGAAGAGGACTGCTCTTAGAGTAATCTTACTATCACATATGCTTTTATGTTACATTCTTTCAACCATATATTCCCACTGTTCATGTGCTGACTGCCTCAGACTGGCTTTTGACTTCTCAGATGCTTATCTATAAAAGACAGAGACAAAAAGTAGTCTGAGTCTCGAATGTTTTCTTGTTATCTCCGCCATGCCCTCTCTGAAACTCCACCTTACTTACCTAGGGGTTAAGGTCTGACTGTGGGACCCTCACCTTCCTATGGATCTCTTGGACTGGAGTGTTATGTGCCATCTTCTCTCGTCTTTTGTTTCTTCTGAGTTTCCTGGCTTGTTGACTCATCATCAACAAAACTTTATTAGAATGTTCCCTTTGTGTAAGCAGTAATACTAAGAACTGTGGATAGTACTTGCCCTTTTTATGGTATGGTAGTTTGGAGGATCTCATTTGTTTATCTGGTGTGATCTCTTGCTTCTATGTGCATTCGGCTCCTGAATATTCTCTTCACCTAGAGTTTTGACTCTACCAGATCACTAGGTTCTGGATTTTCTCTGAATGTAGTTCACTTCATTTTCTACCCTTGTTGCAAGTTACCAACCTTGGTATGGCTTTCTTGGATATAACTTCATTCACTTAGGATTTTATTCCTTCTCCATCATTTCCAATCCTACCCACTCGTGATTCTGGAAATTACTACTGATATTTAGTGAATTTGCCACTATGGATCATATAGTTAGTTGTTAGAATTTCCACCAGTGTTCTAAAAATGTCTAGTTTTAAGATTAAACTAAAAATAGTTTCTCTGAAAAGACCTAAATAGAATAGTTTCTCCTTTTTCTATGTCAGTCTCCCTGGGATTTGGCTGCTTTTAGAATCTTATAAAAATTTTGCTTTTGTTCCAGACATTGAGAGTCATTTTAATGGTGAATGTGGGTAAGATTGTCAATATGAACTTAAAATTTTAAGACAATTTAATGAAAGTTGTCTGGCTGGAAGAAAAGCCCATCTACAGAAATTGCCTTAAATCTCTGATTTATAGATCTGTTGTTCTGCTTTTTTTCCCCTGACATCACTGATTTTATTTTATTGCTGGAACATTACATTAAAATGGAAGGAAGGTGTGTGCCTATAAATTATCTTAAATTACTTTTAAGACATATTGATAGAATCAAGTGCACATAGTTAATTATCTGAGTAGCTTTTCAAAGACAAAAATTCAGTTTTAGTATTATGCAAAATGTCCAGACTGCATATGTAGACTGGAATAGAATTAGTCACCTGTAATCACTATTTTATATGTTTTTTCAAAGTGACATCAAATGTCTTAAAATTTGCTTATCCTAAGCTGCTTGCATAGGGTAAGGACTTACTTTTCCATGTTATTCTTGGTTTTTAGTATCTTTCTAATAAATCATGTTAGTATGGCTTTAAGTTTTTGACATATTAGTTACAATAAAATAACAGTTGTATAATTGCGTAGTCTGATTTTCAATGCACCACTTAAATAGGTTGGTGTTAACATAAATATAACAGATCTTGATGTTTAGCTCTCAGATTAGTTTCTATGTAAAGGTTTTTTGTTCATTGTTAGTCGAATGTGTAGAAAAGGTTTATCACTTTACATCTTAGAAACTGAGGTGTGCTTTTTTTTTGGTTGAGCAACAGAGAAATACGTAGAATTAGAAAAAAAAATTATAGAGCAGCTCTTTACAGTATATACGGAATCTGAATGGAACTGTCCTTTCAGCACCATGCTGGAAGAGGTCGACCTGAAGTCCCAGTATACTGACCTAGCAGACATGACTGTTGATTATTTGACAAAGCATGTACCAAATGGATGAGATGTGTGCAGTCACAGTCCCCAACTCCCAGCTTTGCACAGCTATATTTTTAGGGTAGAAGATGGTAGCAGTCATACTCATATTCACTGTATCAGACTTGGAAATTTTCTTTAAGATCTTATAATCCAACATTTTTTTAAAAAGGAAGAAAACTTGCTTCACAATGTTAAGGACTTTCCCAAGATCTTAGAGACAGTCAGAGTCAGAGTCAGGCTAAGAACTGGATCTCTCAATTCCTGTTTACCCATTTATTCACTGATTCATATTCACTCCTTCAAAAACAAAAAGCTTTGGGTGCCTTTTCAGTTCAGGCATTCTTTCATGACTGAGGATATAACAGTAAGCAGAATGAAAAAGGCCCGGTTAGCACACTGATAAACTACATTGAATCTGAAAGTTGCACACTAGTTGGAAGAAATCCCCTTTCCAGAAAAACTGTGAAAAAGTGGTAGTTTTCCCAGCAAATTCTATAATTTTCAGAAGTCTGTTGTGTTGTTGTTGTTTTGAAATGGTACATAATTTGAAAGAATGAAAATTCTCTTTGGTTAGAGAAATTAATTGGCATTTAGGCAAATCATGACTTTTTTTTTTTGGCTGCAAAAAGCTTTATTGTTTCAATTTGGTCCAAGGCATGGGAGAGGGCTCTAGAATGGTTAGAAATCTGCCTCTTGGTTGTAGGGAGAGGCTCAGGTACAAGGCCAACACCAGGGGGATGCAGAAGGGCCTCTCAAAAGCCTCTGGGTTCCAGAGGATCCTAGTCGTGCTTGACGGTGAACGTTTTAAAGAGATTCTCACTCAGCCCGGCCTGGAGGCCGGCCAGCCTGTGAAGATTAGTCAGGTGGTTGCTCATCTTCTTGATTAGTTTCACCTCCTCATCTAGAAAGTGGCTCTCAAGGAAGTCACAGAGATGGGGGTCTGTGCAGGCAGGACCCAGGGCATGTAGGTCCAAAAAGGCCTAGTTTGGGTTCTCTACGACCATGGCGGCTTCCATGGCATCCTGAGTTTTACCCCATTCATCTTGGGAAGACTTCTGCAGGTCCTGGAAGAGGGCATGGCTGCCACACTGGTTTTGCGTCTTTAAGAGATGCTTGGTGCTCTCGTGGTTCCCCTCAGCCAATGCCTTCCAGAGCCACATTGTTGTGGTCGAGATAGAAGCGCAGAGAGAGGTATGTGTAGGAGGCCCGCAGATGCAGGTTGACCAGACCTCCACCTCGGTGGAATAATTCTGATTTGAGAGTTCATGGTAGTTCAGCAATAAGGAATTAAGCTCAAAACACAATGTTGGCTGGTCTTGGAGGCCAACGATGGCTGAGAAGATCCCAAAGATTGCGACTGGAAAAGAGGTTGGAGGGTGGTCGGAGGCTGGAGGTAGGGGTGTCCCTGGGTCTGTCCCATTGAAACACTGTTGAAGCAAGAGACAGATCCGGAGGACCTCCGAGGGCGTTGCACTTTTTGTCTTTTTAAACAATCAAAGGCCCAATGAATAATTGTTTGATGGAATGGAGTGTCCTCAGAAGGTTCGATAAATTTGAAGATCATTTTTCTAAATGGTAATTTAAAAAATCATTGCTATTTTGTGTGATAATCATTCTGTACTTGCTTGAAGAAATCATTAGAAAGCTCTCCTTTTTCTTCCTCCTTCTCTGTATTTGCCATGTCATGCTCTTATCAGCCATACTGGTTTGCTATTACTGCAGTATGTTTCTAATTGCTACATTGGGATAATTTCTTAAATATATCCAATATTTAGGAATGACCATGGTTATTATCTCTAAATGCCCCTGTGTGATATGTATGAAGGATACCATGACTCGCAGAGTATTGTTTTCTACCTAGTGCAGAGACATCTAGGGTGACAACTTCAAATGCCTTTTTCTTTATAAGGTTGTGCAGACTTGTCTTCATTCTGATTTGTTGGACTTGCTCTGCAGAGGACTTTGGTCTCAGTTCAGCAAGCAGATAACCATGCATGCATGCTCAGATTGTGGCAGCACAAGAGAAATGAAGGGTTAGACACCTAAGTAGGGTGAAATGAAAAAAAGAGCATATAAAAGACAATTGTGGTTATTCTATAAAAATCTTACTCTTTATAAAGACAGCATAAAATTGCAAAGTTCATATTATCATTTGCATAACAAGTTTCAGGATAGATATCTCTAATTTATAGTAAAGATATTTAAAGAAATTGAATCATTTAAGTAAGTACAAATGAAGTTCTCTTTAATCTTTGTTAATTCTTTGACCGTCATTGGCTTTATTTTTTTTTTCTCTCATTTAGTCTTCAGCCATTAATTGAATGAGTGAAGGAAAGTTAAAGCTACAGGTTTTCATATGTAGAAAGCCTTTTCTTAGTGTCTTTGCTGGTCTCTTGCCATTCTCTCCTGCTGTTAACATTAATTACTTTGCAGATGGCTCTAATTGACCCAGTAAAGGAAACTTATCTGTGTTCAGCCCTTTCCATGCCCTAAAGTCTTTGCAGTTTCTGAGGACACAAATGAAATACCTGCTCTCAGCTCTTATAGAGAGGAAAGCCATGTTTCACCTTCCAAGTTCTGAGTCCCTGGTCCCACAGTGCCCTTTGCTTTCAAAGTTCCAACTTCTTGCTTAAACCTGTATACTGTTTGGTCCCAGATCTGCCTTTTTAACACCATCCCCCCTATGACTACTACCAGACTTCTAGTTGCTCCCTGAATATGCTTCTCAACTTCTTCCTGTCTCATGTGTTTGCACACCATCGTCTCTGTCTATATGACCTGATCCTTCTTGCTTATATTTTTCCCTGTTCATATTTTGTCATGAACTTGCCCTAGGGCCCTGCTTTCTTTTTGAAAAGATCCTGATCATCCTAGTGGAAATTAACTTCCCTTTTAGAGCACCTCGATGCTTTGTTGTTTATGATAATTAAGGTACCTGCTGCCTTGTCTTACTTTAGCTATAAGATTATAATCACCTTGAGGGCAGAGACTGTGTTTTGTTTCTCTTCCTGTCCTCACCCCAACCTCTAGGTGTTCAGAAAATGTCAGTTGCATTAACTTGAGGGGACAGAGGCAGCGGGCCTGGCTATTATCAGTGTCTGTGGCTCTTTTCTTTTCCTGGGTCTGAAATTAGTAATTAATTAATTTCCTTTCTAAAAGAGCTATGTTTCTCATCCTTTAAAAATTATAGCTTGTATTGTGGTTTCTTATTTTAATAGGTAATGTATATTCATTGTAAGAAGTTTAGGAATTATGAGTAAGCAAAAGAAAACAAAACCATTGAAAGTTCTATAGGAAGCAATAGCCCACTATTATATTTGTGTGTATATCTTTGTAGATATTTTTCTGTATGTGAACATAGCAACATATTATTAAAAAGTTGCCAAACATAATATTTCCTCATTTGCTTTTTTCATTGAAGGGTATTGTAAACATCTTTCTCATTTTTCCAAGTGTCTGTAAAAGTACATATAAACCTACTCACATCTACATCATCTGCAGAGAATAGCTGTTTGTGCACGTGTATTTGCTCTTATCTAGTTATTTCCTCAGGAAACCTTTATAAGTAGCACTTATAAGATTGTAAAAACATATGGACCTAAAGGGCAAATATGCTTTCAGGGCTTTTGATAGCTATTGCTAAATTGCCTTCTGGAAAGGCATATTAATTTATGTTCCCAATATAATGTGTGGAGTGCCAGGTTTTTTCCATTCTTGCCAGCTTTATTTACTATCATTCATTTTAATTTCTGAACTGATGGGGAAAAGTGGTCTCTTAAGACAATTTTAATTTATGGGTCTTTTATTCCTAATGTAATTGTAGATTTGTAAATGATTGATCACCAGTAGCATTTATTGTTTTCTTTTTTCTATAAATTGCATTTTATACATTATATTTTATGAATCACCTGCCCATGTCCTTTGCCACTTTCTGTTGGGTTGTTTGTTTTTACTTGTTTTGGGTTCCTTATGTAAGGATGGTAACCCCGTGTTTTTCATATATTTTGAAAATTTTTTTTCTCACTTTGCCTTGAAGTTTTGTTTATAATATTCTTTTTTTAACTTATATAAGTTTAAAAATTTTATACTTATCTATTTTTTATAATTTCTGGGTTTAATGTCATCCTTAAACAGATGTCTCCTTCCTAACATTCAGCTATATTTTTATAATAAATTTATGGCTTTTTTTTTAAACATACATATCTTTAATGCATATATTATTAGTTTGGTGTAAGATTTGATGTAGGGATCTAACTTTCCCAAATAAAGAATAAACATTTATTTTTTATTTATTATCTTCTTTAGCAACTTAAAATACCATTATTTTATATATTGCATTTTTGATATGAACTTGAACCTCTCATAGACTTTCTGTTCTGCCCTTTAGGCCATCTGTCTCATCAGGCCAGCACTCTGTATCTTGGTTACTATAGTAGTATATAAGGTCCCATTGTTACTTCTCTTTTTTTTTAAAAAAAGAGTAGTTATAAACATTCATTCTTTAAGATGAACATTAAAATAATTTTGCCAAGTTAAAAAACTTTCTGAGATTTTGTTTGGAATTACATTAAAGTTAAAGAGGAGATACATAGGTCTGTACATATGCACATATGTGTATGAATATCCACATACGCCCTACATATATAAAAGTTGTGCCATTGTTGTCATCATTAGCAGAAACTTTCCCCCCAGATCACTGCTAGGTTGTCTTTGCTGGTGCACATAGGAGTGTATTTGTTTTGCATATTTATTTTATAACCGGCTACCTAACTTAACTTATTATTTCTGATAGTTTTCTCTTTGGTTCCTTTGTATTCTTTTGACCATTTCATACATACCTGGGAAGAATGGGCACCATATAAGCAAATGTGCCACTAATATCTGTTTTCATCTGATCGCCATATTCTGTTTGACAATATTTAATTTCTCAGTATTAGGAACCCCGATCATCCCAAATGGCCCTTAACAGATTCACACAACAAGTCTCCTGCCCTCCTCCCCACCAGGTCTCACATTGTTTCATTTAATGACAACAAATCCTGGTCACTTGGGATATTCTCAGCTTCATGAGGCTTCAAGCATAATAGCATTGTACAGTGAAGCACCATGTCCGCTCTCTCTTTATGCTATAAGCTCCTCTTTTTTCCTTTCATACACATAAATATTTGTAATTCATTAAAACTTACTCTAAGTTGTATTGAAGAGACAGAATTTAGACTCAGTCTATTATGATAATCCTTCTGTCTTTATATTGTTTTCTCTACAGTTTCACTATGTGTGATGCCTGGTTTAATAATTGTAAAAATAAATTTTGGGCAGAACAGAAGAGAATCTGGATTAGCAATATTTGACAAACTATAATATTCATTATTATCTTTGAAATTATGCATCAAAGTGTTTTAATTTTATATAACTCTTCAAAAGATATGCCATCTTTATTTGGGTGCAGTTTTCTTTGTGTTTAAACTTTTTTTTTCATGACATATGTGAGAGTAACTATATTTGCGGAGATAACTGGCAGCCACACTAGGAATGAGTTAGCCACTTCATATAGTCTGGTTTAAAAGTTGGAGAGGAGACATTAAACATCTGTCATTTTTATTTAATTAAAGATGTTTTTATTGATGCCACCTTCTCAAAAGGGAACTCTTAATTGGCTATTCTTACTAGCTAATCAAGCCAGCTTGACTGGGGGTCCTCAACTTTTACATCACCTCAAATTCATTCCTTATTTCTCTCCTAACTTCTCCTTTCTCTACTTCCCTGTCTGATAACTTGTAGCCCTGCCTATGTTTCCTGTTCTTATTATACGACAGTGTTCTTAACTGTCGTGGTGCATGGGGCACCACATGTGAGATGCAGGAAAAGCTTACACCTCTAATCCCGCTTATGCTAGGAGTGTTCTCCACCTGTAGCTCTGTTCCTATGAAATATGCCCACATTTCCCAGTCCTTGCCTAGCATGCCATCTTTGTTTGACTTAACACAAAGCCTTAATTCAACCTGTAATTACTTTCACCCACTTAACATATTATTTCTATACTCTTAAATCCCAACCTCTCCATGTCTGCAATACTTATCACAGCTTAAAACTCCTTTGTATTGTTTACATCCAAAAGAGTATATATTTTCTAGTTGAAACAAGTTTTGGTATAAAAAATTTTTTTAGGTGAGATGAGTCTAACTTTTTCTTAAAACTTGAGAGAAGTTGCAATTGAAAAATCATTTTACTTTTTTAAGTCCATTGTTTTCAAAAAGGAAAACAGTATAAATAAAGACAGAAAGATTATCGTAATAGACTGAGTTTAAATTCTTCATTACCACTTATAGTAAGTATTTAACAAATTAAAAACATGTATGTGTATGAAAGGAAAAAAGAGAAGCTTGTAGCATAAAGAGAGAGAGGACATGGTGCTTCACTGTACAATGCTGTTATGCTTGAAGCCCTGTGAAGTTGAGAATATCCCAAGTGACCAGCATTTGTTGTCATTAAATGAACCAATGTGAGACCTGGTGGGGAGGAGGACAGGAGACTTGTTGTGTGAATCTGTTAAGGGCCATTTGGGATGATCGGGGCTTCTAATACTGAGGAGTTAAATACTGTCAAACAGAAGATGGTTAGGTGAGTATATTTACTTTATGAAAATGGACATGAGTGACACTCTTTTTTTTAGACATAATTTTTCATTCTTTGTTGAATTCTGCTCCAGTTCTAGTTTGAACACATATGGAAACTAACTTATATGTTTTACCATAGAGAATTGAATTAGGACATTTGTGTGGCAAGGAACATGGCTGGTCAAGACCTGATGAGTCCAGGGTATTACAGTGAATGTAGACTCGTTGCTTCCTAGCTTCTACATCTTGAACTGCTGACTCCTCTCCTAATATCTACCTCCTGATGTTATGCACTGAGAGAGAACCTAAGGTGTCTACTTAAGGTTGTCCTAAAACAGTGGTCGTGTAAAATGTAGTCACAGAACCCAAAAGCAGCTGGAAGAAGGAGATATACTCACAGACTGCTTGCTTACTAACATCTTAGATTTGGGGTATTTTTTACCTCATAGACTAGCCTGACCTTCCATGTAGAACTTGACAAGTGAACTGTAAATTTCACCTTTAGGGAAAGTTAGCATATGTCCCAGTTTTCCTAGCACAGTCCGTCCTGATTTATGTCAGTTGTCCTGGCATAATTATTAATATGCCTCTTTTCACTTCCAGAAATGGCCTGATTTGGATGATAAATTATATGGCCACCCAGTTGTTAAGCTGTGGAGCTCACTACTCTTCTAGACTTTTCCCCAGCTTGTTGGTGAAGGGAATGCTCTGTTGGCTTCTAGGTCCCCTCAAAAGAAGTCATTCTGCTCCCAGCAACCCACTCTATATCTTAATCAGATTTGGACTGAGGGCTCAACACATGAATTTCAGCAAATGTAGATTTCAGAACTGGAAGGGACTTCTAGAGACTGGTAATTTGGCTATTTTTTTTTACAAGGAAGTAAATGATTTTTAACTCATGTAGAACAGATGATTTCCTTGTAGTCCAATGAATGTCTTTCCTAGTCATCTAACTTATAGCTCAAAGCCCTATTCTGAGCAACTTAGTTTGCTTAGTTAGCATACTTAGCCTTTCATGACAAGGTTACCCAAAAGAAAGCCTATGGTTCTTTCTTCAAAGTACGGGGTTCAAGTTATTTTTCAAAAAACTAGAAGTCACTCACCTTCTGTAACCCAGTTCCCAGGGGGTCCTTGTCACTGCCTCCTTCCCAGAGACCAGCACCTTCAAGCACTCCAGGGCTGTGAGGGCAAGAGGGGGACCTGTCAGAGAGCTCCTTGGCTTTGGGGGGCCCTAGGTAGGATTCAGCAGTGAGGCACTGGAGGACATGGATGATCTTGTGGAAGTTGTGGGACCTCCTCCCTCATTTATCCTGGAGAGAAAATCCTGTTTCTTGAAAAGCCTTGGAGAACTTGGTTTAATGGGCTTGGACATCTCTCTGGCTTCTGAAGAGCCTGAAGCTGGTGTGGACCATTCCAACCCCTTTGTTACAAAATGTCTCTGGAGTGATGGTGTCCTTCCCCTCCTCACTAAGCATGCTCAGTGCCTTTTGGTTTCACCTCCTCTCTATTTGCCCCTTCCTTCCCCCAGTGTCAATTCCACATCTTCTTGTTTTTTTATCAAATTTGCCATGATGTTTCAAAAAATTTTTTTTCTAGGCACTAGGGATTCTTGATGAGTAATCTGAGATTCAACACCGAAAAAATTTGATCTCTTACTCACATTATGGTCTAGTACAAGTTTAGTGGCTCTCCTAAAAGGTGATTCTTTAAAGAATGATGTGGGAACCTTGGCCATATTTATCCTGTACCTGTGCCATTTGGATCATGTGGCTCCCAGGGTCCCCATGGAAGAAAGAGCTTAGATAATCATGCACGGATTTAATGGTCACACTAGAGGGGTAGACATCACTTCCTCCCATATCTTATGAGTCACAATTCAATTTTTTGGTCCCAACCTAACTTCTGGGGAAGCTGTAGAATGTAGTCCTACTGTGCCAGGAAGGAAAAAATGAACTGGGATTGGTGGTTATGCAGTATTATTTCTGCTACAGTGTCCTTCATCGATTTGATTCTTGGCTCATTTGCCACATTTTTGTCTTACCATTCTCCTGCTCTTAGAGTTCAGCATCTTCAAGGTGCTTACCTTGGTCCTTTGTTTTTTGAGTACACTCATATTCAGTTTAACTTTCTAGAGTTTATGTTCTTTTCACTACCTCCATGGTGCAACTTGACCGTGAAGGTGCATAGTAAGTGGTTTCAAGAGAATTTCCTAATTCAGTTCTTCCACTCTCTTCCACCTTGCTTGGAATTTCCACTCTATAATTTATCTTTTTACTTCCAAAGGTCACTTTTTCACCAGATAACCTTCAGGAGAAGCACTGTAGTAGCCATAATGTATATAGCTTTCCTATAACTTAAATAATTAGAAGAAGGATATTTATTTAAGAACTTAGGATATTCAGAAATTCGTTCTTACCAATTCCTGCTATTTATTAGGCAACTTAGAACCAACTCCCCCCCCCCCACCCCCCGCCATTGGCTGAGCAGCAAAGTAAAATGACAATTTATGCTTGGGACCACAGTTGCTAAATGAATTAGTATTGGCGTGTCAGAACGTTTTGTTTCCAACTACTGGGAAACTACTGAGCAGGAAGGCCTTGCCGAGCACCTGTAGAAAGTGACTGTCAGACACATCATCTTCAGGCACACAGAGATGTAGATCACCTGTTCCTTCTCTGCCGACCAGGGCTGGAGACACGCCACAGCAAATGAACTATTCAGCTCTTCCTTTCTAGTGTTACTTGCCTATCACTGAAAGGTCTCATTTCAAAATTACTTCAAGACTTTTATAATTAGATTACATTTCAGTTGGCATTAATTCACTTTCAGGGAAATTACAAATAATATTTGAGGATGAGGTGACTAATCTCATACATTGGTGCTGATTTGCTTATTTTCAGTTTTAGAGAATTACATTCTTCATCCCAGCTTCCCAGTACATGGTGTGGGCCTGGCATCTAGTAAATGTTCCTAGATGTTTGCTCACCCACTAAATGTCGATTAGGCTTACTATGTGCTAGGCATCATGCCAGGTGCTGGGGATGCTGTGATGAATGAAAGAAACAGTTTTAAGGGAGGGATTACTGGGGTCAGGCAGGAGGAAAGGATAGAGCAGATGGGCACGTGTGCTACTTATAGGAGGTGGGAGGGTTGAATGGTGTGGTGACAGGGAGCCTATGGTATTATTTTATGGCCATCTGAGTGTTTGTCATAAGCTCCTAGAAAGTATCTATTTTTCTTGAGATTTTCAAATGTAGGAGATACTAGAAATAGGCTTGTCTATTATATATATGAGACAGGGAGGCAGAAGCCCTTTAAAAAGGGAGAAATGAGATAATTAAAGTGCTCTTTATCAAATTTGGCAATTTATGGTTAGAATACTATTTAATTTTGTAATTACAAGCAAAAGTAGTAGTCTATGATAACTTTTCTTTTTAATTCTTAGACATGCTCCAGTGGTTGTGTGGTTGAAATTTTGAAAATAATGAATTCTCTGTAGAGAGAGGTAATTAGAATGCAGTTAGTGAAACCTCTCTATCTCTTGGTGTTATGGAAGCATTCCTCAGAGAAATGCTATTGTCAACAGCCCTGTTTATATGTATTCACAGTGCTGGCAGCCGACTTAATTACCTAGACATGAAAGAAGTTTCTGCATCCTGTCAGGTATTACCACGTATATAGAGTTGAGAATTGATATTACTTTGAATATTACTTAGATTTTTTAAAAGGAAATAAGTAGATTTATCATAAATTAGTTTCAAATGTAGAGTCATCAATAGATACACATTTGATTGGTAATTTCAATAGAAAAAACTGTCTAAAGTATGAGCATCTCTCTGCTCTACTTCTATGCTGTAAATGTTGTCCTTCAGCTCATATAGGAAACCATGCTGGATGCACACACGCGGCTCCCATGTACGTTGTTGACTGGCTCTAAGGCTCCCCCAGGCCTCCTTGTTGGGTCACTTTAGAATTGCATCAGGCGCAGCTCTCAAAATGATGCAAAATCATTGAGTCCTCCCATAGAAATAGTGTCAAGATTTTCTAATAAGAAAACCTATTATTAGACAGATTTATAGAAAATAGAGTGTCATAGCTGGAAGAGGACCTGAGGAAGCATCTGTTCTAGCCCTTTTTTTGCAGAAGAGGAAATAAAGCCCTAATTTAAGACACACATATGGCTCATACTAGAACCTACTATTGTCCTTCAGTTACCATTAAGATTATATGAGTTAATACCCTTGTGGTCCTTAGAACAGTGTCTAGGACATAGTAAGTATTCAGTAAATGTGAGTTATCAGTTGTTATCATTATTTCTAGTGGCAGAACTCAAACAGGAACCCAAATAATCTAATGGTCCAGTGCTCTTTCAGAGACTCATATTTTGTATTTCTCGCATTGTATTTGTGTTTGAAGAAGTTGGATTAAAATAAATATAGTGACAGCCTCAATGCCCATTAGTAAGCATGTGTCAGTGCTGAGTGCTGGGCTAAACATTGCATTTAATCCTCACAATCCTATGAGACGCACACTCTCTCTCATCTATTGAGTCATGTAGAGTCTGAGTTGGGTAACTTATCAGTGGTCACATCACTATTAAGAGACTGGGTTGGGCTTTAAAGCCTACTCTAACTTCAAAATTTATACTCTTAACTGTTGTTTTATTCCAGGGGTTGGAAAACTATGGCCCTTGGGCCAAATCCAGCTGTATATATTTATGTACAATCCTCAAACTACTAAGAATGGTTTTTATGTTTTTAAATAGTTGAAAAAAATTAAAGAATAATATTTCATTTGATGTGAAAATTATGTGAAATTTAAATTTCAGTGGCCATAAATGAAATTTTATTGGAAGATAGCCATGCTCATTTGTTTATATGTTGCCTGTGGCTGGTTTTGTGATACAGAATTGAGCAGTAGTGATAGAGACCATGTGGCCTGAAAAGCCTAAAATATTTACATATCTGGCCTTTATTCTATACTCTTTCTCAGTGATTATGTTTTATGAGATTCCAATTATTTAGAGCATTATAGAGTATCTATCTCCTCCACTTACCTGGCTTTTTTG